>OY735224.1:30665683-31315683 GCA_963457665.1 Thysanoteuthis rhombus
GACGCCATGCGAATCATCGTTCAAGGATCAAATAAATGTTTCTGGATATTTTTGTTTTTTGTAGTTATGTGAAATAATTAGAAACTATCAACCAAAACAAACAAAAAGATGTTTTTTCACTTTTTAACCTTGTCTGACTATGTATGTATGTATGTATGTATGTATGTATGTATGTAAGTACGTATGTATGTATGTATATATGTATGTATGTGTGTATGTATGTAAGTACGTACGTATGTATGTATGTATGTATGCATGCATGTATGTTGCTACAGTCTGCACGACGGGCTGCAAATGTAACCATACACTTTTTCTCATGTATTTGTTTGAATTTCCGATCTAAACGGCGTGAGAAGTGATTTATCCGTTGATCAACCATTTTACCATCTTTTTTTATTGATCATCCCTAACACAGCACGCCGTCAAAAACTTTTCTACGTGACGGTTCTAGCTTGATGATTGACTAGACCTGTCCCTTTTCAGAATTTCAGGAAGCAATTTCGGAATTAATTAGTTTATACCACATTTAAATTTACATGTCAACAGTGTGTAACGGAAATATAACCCGAACCTGGAAAGTCAATTATTTTGAGCTCCACGGGTGAACTTTGCATCTTATTGCAGCAAGTTTGATTAATTATAATAATTGATCCAAGTTGAATATAAAGGGTTATTCAAAGGAAATAACAGATCTGGTAAATCACTCGACTGGAACTGTCACGTGACCATATCAAAAAATTTGGAAAAAGGGATTACGAATAAATATTCTACTTCACTTTTCTTTTTCTGGGTAGAGACCATAGAGAAAAGTCTTATTTTTCAAAAGGTGAGTGAATTTTTTGAAACAATATGGGAAGTCGATTCTTAATAAACTGACATTGCAAATTGAATCTAAAACATTTTTTATGAAACACAAACAGCAGGGTCAGCAAATTACATTAATTGATCTGAGATGAAGATCAAAGGGTTATAAAAAGATAGGTCTGGATAATCACTCAATAGAAACTGTCATAGTGACGTACATGAAAAATAAAAATGGAGAAAGGAATGGTCAATAGATATACTACTTCAGTTGCTTTTCTCTGGGCAATGATCATGGAAAAAAGGTCCAATTTTTCAAAAGGCAAGCGGGTTAAGTAAAATCTATCTTAAATAAACTTACATTGCAAATAAAATCTAAAACATTTTTTCAACCCCAACCCAAAAAGTTTTTTCAAGACCCATGTGTCATCTCCTACCGCAGACCCCAAAACATCAGTGACATGATTAGTAGCAATAATATCGTTAACAATAAAGTCGTACACAAAAATACACCAAGAATAATTAAATTCTGCACACCTTGCAACATAAGAAACAGTCAGTGTTGCAACCACCTCAAGTACACCAACACATTCACAAGCACTACCACAAAAGAGAGTTACCACATATATCACGACAGCAACTGCCGCAGTAAGAACATTATATACCTCCTAGAGTGCAATAGATGTAAGTTACAGTACATAGGCAAGTCCGAGTGGCAATTTAATATTAGACTCAACAATTATAGACATAGGATTAAGTCAAAAAATAATCGTAACCCACTTCCCGTAGAACTACACTTTCGCACACCTGACCACAATTTTGCCACTGACGCTAGCTTCACCATCAGAGAAAAAATAGGAAAAACTACTCCAATTAAAATAACTAAAGTTCTAGAGAAACACGAAGACATGTGGATGAACAAACTTAAAACCCTATATCCTAATGGATTGAACACTAAACTGAACAACCCTCACCACACAGAACCCTAATACACAAAACTCCAACCATTAATATACTCACGCCCACATCTAAGACACATTCAATAATGGAAGCTTCAAAGTCACCCAGACCCATAGGAAAAACTTCACCTTAGCCTGTTATAACCCCTGTCCAAATTATATATATATATATATATATATATATATATATATATATATATATATATATATATATATATATATACTGTTATTTCTATTGGAAGTTTTGTTGGATATAAGTGAAGAGTACTCAATATCAAAGATCGATCAAGTGTTTTTATTCTTATGAACGTCATCTTCTGATTTGCGATCAGAAACTTCGATATCGACCTGCATTTTTCTAGAATTTATTGTTTTTATTTTTGATTCTCCTGTTGTATAAACGAATGATTTATTTTTGTTGTATCTGTTACATATTAAATGATTCAGATTAAATTGTGCAAATGCCTGGAACTGACTATGGTAGAAATTAAAAAAGTGTATTCTATATTTATCATGAATGAACGAAGTGATTTCAGTTCACAATCGTTTTAGATAACAGATAGATAGAACAGAACCCCTTAAGTGACCTCAAATGACTTCTGACGACTAAACTGCGCTACGTATGACCTTTGCAAAGAGAAAAATTTCCGCTTTTGCCAAATTTCCGTTACATGAGTTGGGAATCATTCCCCACAACTTGCTAAATTAAGTTGAAATGACAAAATATACCTCAAGGTACAATGAATGACCCTAAAGGTTAACCTTGCTTAGCTTGTCACCTCCAACGCAAATAGATGAATACATTATCCCAATTTCAGTACCTTTAGTGAAAACCTTTGGCCAACAACTCTGAAAGTTGGCTGGAAATGATCAAGAATTACATAGGTAAATACGTTTAAAGAAACGCAATATGATGAATAATAGCAAATAAGGAAGACTTTTTCTCACCAGAATCTCAGCTACCAGCCAAAAGATTTCGAAATATGACAGTAAATTTTCAAAGTCTGGTTGTAAATAAGATTCATAATCCGCTTACTGGTCATTGAGATTGACCAAAAACTGTTTCATACTGAATTTGACGGAGAAAATGGCAGATTGTAAAATTAAGAAAAAAAAAAAGTTTTTAAAAAAAGTTTTTAGTACATTGAATAATGAGTATGAATTTGTTGACTCTAATGTAGATAAACTTACTTATTCCTGAAACTGGCGATTGCTTGACCTTACATCTTCATTCAAACGTGATATTCACATGGACACAATTGTAAAGGCCGGAGAGAGAGAGAGACAGAGACAAAGATACAGAGAGAGAGAGAGAGAGAGAGAGAGAGAGAGAGAGACCAAAGTATCTACTATTTATTTTAAGGTTCTTCTCATTCAATTAAACTCGGTACATCTACCTTTCTTCCATCTTCCTGTAACCTTAAATAGAATGAAAGTCCGTGCAGAGGCTGAGTCATTGCCGGGTGTTTATTCTTTGTTTGACTTTCAATCCAGAAAAGTCTATAAATAAGTTTAGCCACATTATTAGGGTCATTACGATCATTAAGTGTCAGAAAGGAATGTGTCGATTGATCGAAAACAAAATAACAGTTGAGCAATCTATAATATAAAATGACTGGGCCTATCTGTAAGTGATTTCCTATATCCCTTAAACATGTGCACAGCTCGATCAAACTTAGCACAATTTTAGCATATATAATCAACCAATCCAGGATAAGGGTCCAAAGTAAATTTTTTTTTGGAAGAAAGTGTTTTCGAAGAGGTTTTATCTATAATGTGACTCTGATATTAAACCCTGTCCCTATTTTCCGTCCATTACACATACATGCATTTTATTATCTATTATGATTATTACAAAATATCTTTTATAACATAAAACAATTGGTTTTGCTTGTCATTGTGTCACCCCTTAAACTTTGGCTCAACTCAAACGAAATTGACACAAATTAGTCGAATATACCGAATGGACCAAGGGAAATACTATTAGGTAAAAAAATGAAAAAAAAGAAAAAAATAGTTTCAGTGTGGGGTTATATTTACCATGTAATTGTGATGCTTAACTAGACCCTTACTTTCCGTTCAATTTACATTTATAGATATACAGTGTAAACTAGTTGGAAAGCGCTAGATCTTAAAAGAAAATAATGGTTCTAGATCGATGGCAAACTAGTTATTAGTGCAGATCATTTTTAGAGAAATGAATTTGATTCTTTTGTTCAATGAATTTGATCCTCACCGTGTGTCCACCGATTGTTGTGGTATCAAGCTAGAGTTATGAAAATTTTGAGCATCCGGTAGTAAGTAATGGATAACAAGCAGAAGCTGAGTTGGAGAGGGGGTGTTCTATTTGGGAACGCCCCTTGGCCCTCAATGGAGGGAGCCACCGAAAACTCTATTGTCAGCAATTCACTCAATGCATTCTCACTGACATTATACAATAAAAAGGAAATATCTTATACTGAAATGAAATGCCAAAACAACGAGCATTCCAAGGGTAATTATCAATCACCACCATCCATATATGTTTATTTTTTATCATATATATTCAGCATGAACTCATATTGTAAATTGAAACCTCAACTAAAAACTAGTGGGATTAAACAAATAATTTGAGAAACGTAAACGTAAACGTTACATAATATTTCCCCATGACTGCATTAGAGACTATAGTATGGAAAGACAAAAATATCTTCATAGTCTTCTCTCTTAGTAACGTAATTTGATTTCCTTATCAAACGTTCGGCAAACCTTTCCGGCGATGGTTTGGATAGGAAATATTTATATATCTAGCAGGGCTTATAAAAATAAATAAAACAATGGTCAGACATTTTTTTCGTCATTCTGAAGTGTTTTTTCATCACAGGAGTATATACTTACGTGAGTTTCCATGGACTATCAATCATTGAGAATTTGAAATTATTTTTGGACCAAAAAAGGTGTAGTTGCTGTTCTCTGGACTTTATGGACTTTATAGTTGTGTTCTTATTCATTAGCTGTGGATTTCTTCTGATATAAATTCTCCTTGGCAATCACGTACTTTTTGGACTCTAGGTTCTGTTTTATGAACGAGGTCACTAAGAAAGGGAAAGATTTGATTTTGCAAGCAATGCTGTCTTCCATGAAAAACAGTTTTTTCTTTTTCCGTTTTAGGTAACCCCACCATTACACTTGGATCTTCTGGAAGAGAACAACGAATCATTCCTCTCTAATCAACCTACAACGGCAAAACGGGTGAGTCTTTGTGGCATGGAGCTTTTGTCACAAAAAAAAACGACCTGTGGTAATACTTTTAAGAATGAAGTGCGAACAACGCACAACATGTTTTACAACATTCGGAGTCAAAATAATCAGACGGATCTACGTCATCAGATTCAACATAATCAAGGATTTAATCACGATTATAAGATGCAACATAATAATTGGCCATCTTTGTTGTCTTCAATTAAAATTCAATCATTTAATGTCATTTCAAGTATGATTTTAATTGGCAATCATGAAATGATGTAAGATCGTAATTGATATTTGCCGTCTCTTGAAGTTTAAGTAGTGATAAAGATAATGAATTCAGAGCTCAGCACATGGATTATATCATTATCATTATGGTCATGTAATTCAAATAAAACTAGTTTGGGGGTAAACACTCTCCAGTATATGAATTTATGAATTCAATTCAATGGAAGCAACTCCTTCATGTAATTTCAACTTCCTGTTGGCAAACTAAGATAAATCCAAAGAGCTCTCGATCCAGGTTGTTAGACACTGGATTCTAACTATGGTTCCTGTTCTTTTTAGCACTGCATCTCCTCTTTGCCTTTACACCCTCTCACTTCTGAATGAATAATTTTGAATGGGTTCTGCAAATTGGTGAAAGAAAACAATATTAATGAATCATGTTTATTGTGATATCATGCAGACCCTTCAAGAGAAAATTCCCCGAATAATTGGAGAAACTTTTCTTTTTTTCAATAAAAGCTCAAAAATCATAGTTTGCCACCAGGAATTAATATTCAATGATATCAATCTTTAGTAAATCAATACAAATCAGGTTTAATGTGTTCAGCAGAGATGAATGCAGGTAAAAAAGTAGAAAACAAAAGTAATCGAAGATAAACACACGTGGTTATTGAAAACATATCGACTTATACAAGCAGCGCTGATAATGTGTAATTTTGTGTTCAATAACTGTTTTTTTCTTTTTTGTTGCTTGGAAATGACAGACATAAGAAATACACTCCCTTTCCTTGAGGGAACGAAGGATTAGTCTTCCTTACAAAAATATCATTTGATTATTCTTCTCAAAATAATTCTCACTTTGTCATATATCTTATTTCCAAAGGATTCTGCTCTAACAGAATTTAACCGGAAATGGTCTTCCGTAATAGTAAAATTAGATGACAGAAACAAATGCCACCATTTCTAAGGTGTTATCGACTAAACAAAATCAGGTTATATAAACTATTGTGCATGAATGTGATTCATAATGATAAATCAAAATGTTTTATTACCCTCTCACATGTTGGTGTGTAATCAATAATTTGTTGAACATTTCAGTGTATTCGTAGGAAATACTTCCAACACACAAACATTCAATGCTAGGATGAAGGGAAAGTATTTTTCAAAGAAGTTTCCGAAGTAATATGCTTCTTCGATGTTACAAGAGCATATGCTAAAAAATATCATGTTAACAAATTAGAAAAGAAAATTCAAATCTTCATGTGCTTTAATACGAATAAATATCCGACAATTGTCTTCCTGGAACATAAAATCAAACGTACCATTGAAGTGAACACACCTATAAATAGTGCACTTAAAAGGATTGCCATAACAACAAAAGTTTACCTTACTCACTTGGGTGTGATAGCAGCTTTCAATACTGATTACAGCTGTCACAGCGATTTCTCTGAATATGAATGTACAAAGTGACATAAGTGAATATCCAATTGAAAATGGCCACTTTTTTCATCCTTAACGTGATCATGCTAAACTTGCAATCGATTCGATGTATAATTGCTGGTTGATGAATTATTGAAGACGTTGCAATTATGTTATGATCTTTTGAAGCGACAATAGGAATAAAGAAAACTAATAATATGAGTTTGTTATTCAGGCGAAAAATGGTAATCCACGAAAATTCCTTTGATTTTTGTTTTCCTTTGATTTACATCAGAGAAAGAAACACGGAAGAAACATGTATTTAGAATAAAAAGGTACATCAATGCATGAGTGAATGTTTCATATCCGTGTACATGTACATAAATTCACACATATACAAACACACGCACACTTACACACACTCACACAACATACACACACATACACAGATATACAATTTTTCAGTGTGTGCAGAGAAGGAAAAAATATCAACATTTGAAGGGAGTGAGAAAAAGAGGAAGAAATTAATGTATTTTATAAATGAACCCTCTTACAAATGGAGTTTATGTAAAGACATGACCAAAACTGCTGCTGATGAAATTGGTGTTGTTTGATTTTTGGGGTTCGTTCGAGTAGTATAATGTTTAGCACGTCTGCCTAATCTGCAGGAGGCCCCTGGTTAGATGACAGTATAAACTAAGTGTGTGCAAAAAACTTGATGAGGAAGTAAATTACTGTGTGCACTCAGCAGCTAATTGAATACACACTAAGCTGTGTTATTATGGGGTGTATCATTTTGGTGGATTTGCATCCTATCAAGGGCGGGTTTCATGAAAACTTGTTGGAATGAAGTAATTTTAATGATCCATAAGCTGATAGATTTTGAGGAAATTTTGACTCTTAACCGGTCGTATATTTCCATGGGAGTAGGAAGAATTCCATTATATATATATATATATATATATATATATATATATATATATATATATATATATATATATGTATATGCACACACACAGATATATATATATATATATATATATATATATATATATATATATATATATATATATATATATATATATATATATATATATATATATATATATATGCTTGAAAACTGTAGAAATCTTTGTTGCAAGTTTTGGTAACAGTTTTGGCTGACGGTTCTTAATATTGCAAAATGGTATATTTGAGCTGTGATGTGCCATAAGAAAAATACAAAGGCACACCGTCATTACAAAGACTATTTCGCGTTGTGCTACTTATGTAATCGATCCAAGAGAACAAACAAATTTATATGATATATAACCAGGGGAGCATGCGTTCAGTTATCTGACTGTTTGTTATCAATATCACAAATGTTTGGAATAAGAGTATTTACTTATTTTATAGGAGAAAGTACCAGTGGCAAATAGGTCAGCAGCACAGAAAAAAAAGGACAGATGGAGTTCGAACTCTGGTACGGACACCCCGAAGAGGAAAATCCCCCCTTCCTCGCTCCAGCAACCGATGATACTTTGGCTTCTTTAACTACTGGATAGACTCAACATTACTTTACTTCGGTGATCATACAACAACCAATGATTCCAACGTGCTTTGATCATTACCCACAGTGCCTCGAAGGGGAGTTCCTCAATTTCAGTCCTCATTCTGAATGCTCAGCGGAAATACACTTAGAAAAACCTCTTGTATGATTTGGTATTTGATTGAACGACTGGGCTACATTAGTTTCGAGATCAATATTCCAATGAAGCACCAAAGAACTTTCTTCAATCGTCAGAATTTCACGTCCAAAACTTCTGTTTTTTTGTTGCCAGACGTACTTTTATTAATAAACTTACCAGTTCAGTCAGATTTCATGCGAATCGTGGTGAAAAAAAATTCCCATGCATGGAAAATCTAAAAGATAAAAGCCAGAGAAATCAGAAGGACGGATGGATTCGTGGGAAGTTTTTGTGCTTAATATACTAAATAAAAGCAAGAACATTTAGAAATGAACTCCCCAAGCAATAAAATTGGAGGTGATGGATTTTTCCTGAATCTTTCAAATCTGAAAAGTGTGCTTGATGAAAAAAATATCTTTCAGATTTTCCCTCAGCATCTATCGAGGTGATAAAATCATTCCATTTTTGGGTTGAGTGAGTTTTTACATTTCTTCTATATATCTTAAGAGTAGGTCTCATATTTTGATCTTTTGATTAAATATATATATATATATATATATATATATATATATATATATATACATATATATATATATATATATATATATATATATATACATATATATACACACACACACACACACACACACACACACACACATATATATATATATATATATATATATATATATATCAAAGTTTGTGTAATGGAAGTGAAATCAGACTTTATTTTACAAAAAACAGTATATATTGCCAATTTAACCAAATCAGGGCAATACACACACGCACAGACACACAGACACACAGACACAGAAACGTAGACACACAGACACACACACAGACAGACAGACAGACACACACACACACACATACACACACACACACACACACACACACACACACACACACATATATATATATATATATATATATATATATATATATATATATATATATATATATATATATCAAAATACAAGCCATGAAGACGATATAATGTTATGTAGTACAATATCGGAAGTGTGATTGGTTTATTTCATAAACTGATCGGTTCATCAAACATTGAGCATCAAAAATAGAATAGAGCTTAAAATATGATTGAATACAGGATTTGCTACTCAAACATGTTCATCGTTCTGTCCTGTTTGGGCTTCTTTAGGGGAATGATTCCATTCATATTAAATCTTTTTCAATCTGTTCAATATTTCGGCATTGTAATCACTATTCTTGTATCCAATGATAGATTGTTAAAAAATGTGACCATCAAAATAGTTTCATAGTAAACTACATCGAATCGATTGATACCATCAGTTTTATTTAAAAGAGCTTGCACAGCGATTGCTGTTTGGACAAGAAATGATTCACAATTTTAATTTAGCTCCAGATATCACAATTAAGATTGGAATAAATACTCTCCCATGATATTAATTTTGACTTGAAATTAGATCCCTTTTCTAACACCAGATAGATTGATAGATTGATAGTGAGATAGATGGATACAATTTTGTTCTTACTGATCAGTTCCAAGTCATTTGTATATATTATATGGAAATTGAATGTTACGCTCAAATGTGTAATATATAAACATGCATGCTCCAAACATTACAAAGTAAGTAAAAAAGTAAAAAGTGTCCTTGCACAGGCTATGACATCAGGCATTGCTTTCCAGGCTTCAAATATCACGCATTTTTCTGTATCAGCCAGGTTTTTGAGGTTAGAAGATAATAAAACATGTTCGAATGCAACGAATACCCGAAGTGGCGTCACTTACTTCACTTTACGCTATTTCAACCATATTTCAGACGGATAAAAGACGGATCTTTGCCTTCCTGAAGCAAATAGGTGCCAGCTCAAGTCCCAGAGTTCAAACTCTGCTCGGTCAGTCTATTTTCTCTGCTGTTAACCGATCGGCCATTGACATATCAACAATTCATGTAAATATCCCTTTTCTTCTCTCCTTGTATCGACTGAACCATTCACAGGAAATTAGAACAGAATATCTTTAAAAGCTAGTTTTACAGATTAAGTGAAGCGTGTTGAGCGACCACAGAATGGTACGATGTAAGGTACAAATAAACACCAATAAAGAACGCAGGAAAATGTTCCATACAAAACCGCAGCCTCTAAACATACCAAAAGAGCACGTTCAATCTTTCAAGCTCGAATTGAAGAACAGATTCAGAATTCTTACTGAACAAGACAGCACCAACATCAACGAACTAAGCAGCAAAATGACAACGTCAATAATTGAAGTAGCCTCTACATTCAAGCCAATGGGCAAACAACCCATTAGCAAAATCTCGGATGAGACTAAAAATCTCATGGAAAAACGCAGAAACCTCAAGCCACCGACAACAACGAGGGAGAAAATTGAAGAGGCTGAACTAAACAAATTAATCAAGAAGAAACGAAGAGAAGACAGAAGGAGATACACAACGGCAGTCATTGAATCAACTCTTGAAAAAGGTCGGGGCTTCAAAGCTATAAACAAACTCCTCAACTCGGGACGAAGGCAAATAACTAGCATACTCGAGGAAAATGGAAACCTAACAACAGACAGAGACAGGATTGTCGAACGCGCCAAAGAATTCTACCAAAAACTTTATTCGTCCAAACAAGGACTGCAAAACAATGAGCAAGATACGCAAGACACGGGCAAACAACTAGAGGACTTCCCAAAAGTAACTCCGTGGGAGGTGAAGGAAGCCATTAAACAGACAAAGAAAGGAACTGCCCCTGGACCAGACAACATCACCATCGACCTACTCCGAAAAGCAGGTAAAACCATCAATAGGAAACTGGCCGTCCTCTTCAACCTGTGTCTAAAGCACAGTAAAGTCCCAGACGATTGGAATACTGCTATCATAATGCTTTTAATGCTTTTATATAAAAAAGGAAACCCGAAAGACCTCAACAACTATAGGCCTATAAGCCTACTCAACTGTGTATATAAACTTTTCACAAAGATCATCACCAACCGAATCACAAAAACACTCGATGAAAACCAGCCACGTGAACAGGCTGGCTTTAGAAGAAGCTACTCGACCATGGACCACCTGCACTCGATAAATCATCTGAAAGAAAAAGCAGCAGAGTATAGACTACCACTTGCCATAGCATTTATCGACTTCAAAAAGGCGTTCGACTCAGTAGAAATCCCTAAGGTCATGGAGGCCATCAGTCGCCAAGGTGTAGATCCAGTATATGTTGAAGTGTTGAAACATATATACAATCACGGCAGCTCATTTATCAGGCTACATAAAGACTCGGACCCCTTCCAGCTCCAGAAAGGAGTAAGACAAGGTGATACCAGCTCACCTAAACTCTTCACAGCCTGCCTCGAGATGATCTTCAGAAGGCTAGACTGGGAGAGTAAAGGAATTAAAATAGACGGCGAGTATCTGAGCAACCTCAGATTCGCAGACGACATAGCCCTTTTCGCAGAGAACCTACATGACCTCCAACTAATGATAGATGAACTAAATGAGGAGAGCAAGAAAGTCGGCCTACACATGAACTTCAGCAAGACGAAGATCATGTGCAACAACCACATTGGAGATAAGAACACTAAGATCGAAATCGAGGACACTGAACTCGAGAAAGTAGACCACTACATCTACCTAGGGCAACGAATCTCCATGAGACCCTCAAAAGAAGAAGAAATCAAGCGAAGAATCACACTAGGATGGCAAGCCTTTGGCAGAGCTAGCTCAACCTTCAAAAATAATAAGATCCCATCAATCCTAAAGAGAAGAGTGTATAACCAATGCATCCTCCCAATAGTCACTTATGGAGCTGAAACATGGAACTTAACCAAGAAACAGACCCGTAAGCTGAGAACCATGCAACGTGCACATGAAAGAATAATGCTGGGCCTCACATGGAGAGACCACAAAACAGCACAACACATCCGGGAAAAGACAAGAGTTAGAGACATCATAGAAGCCATAAAAAAAAAATCTCAAATATCGGTGGGCTGGCCATGTTGCAAGAATGGCTGACAATCGATGGACATCACGACTCACAACATGGATTCCCCGAGACCATATGCGCAACCGAGGCCGGCAAAATATTAGATGGAGAGATGAACTAGATAAGTTCAGGAAGTACTGGCTCCGTGACGCCCATGATAGAGAAGTGTGGCAAATCCTGGGGAAGGTCTATGTCCAACGACGGACGCTAAAAGACTGATGATGATGATGATGATGTTGAAAATATATAGCAACATTTTTTATTCCTTCAAAATAAATCGAAAATGTCAATTTCGATAAATAGATATTTTCCCCACCCTTTTTCAATATTGAACCATTAAGGGCATTGACTTCCACACACACACACACATATATGTGCACACACATTTTGCATGCACACACACTGCATGCACACACACACACCACACGCTGACACACACACACACAAAAGAACAAACGAACAAACAAACAAACAAACAAACAAAAAAACTAAAGAACAACGCCTGAATTCACTGGTGAATTGTGTATTTACCATGAATGAAATGAAGTATCCCGCATTTCAAGATATTTATTCCAACTTTCACATCCTGCTACGATATTTATAGAATTTGGACTAAAGGTTAGGAAGGAAAAAATCGAAAAATCTCTAAATTATAATGGTCCCCGACAGAAAACAAGAGTTGGAGAGAGGAAAGAAAGGGAGAGAGAGAGAGAGAGAGAGAGAGAGAGAGAGAGAGAGAGAGAGAGAGAGAGGTTGACAGAGAAACAGAGAGTGGCAGTTGGTTGTTTAATACAATTGATAATTCTGATATACTTGATATCTTTTGTTCAAACCATAAAATCCTTAAAAACGTTATATATTTTCAATAATTGAGTACCCAAGAAGATTTTATATTAATCTTCATTCTAATCAGGTCAGCAGTTTTATTGTTAATTTTTTTTGTATGTTGGCGTATGGTTAATTACCTTTAAAATATAAACAAAATTCGTATGTGGTATGTGTAGGTGGTATATATGTATTGCTGTGTGTGTGTGTTTTCAGTAGGTTGTGTTTGTGTGTTGAGTGTTTGTGTGTGTGCATGTATGCTCATGTGTATGTGTGTAAGAAAATATGTTCTTGAAAACTTTTACTTCTTCCAGTAATGAATGGCTTAATCGCTTCCAGTTTGACGTAACTCAGATACAAAAAAGGGCTCATACACCGTTTTTTAACCTCGAAAATATTTCTTCTGGTACACATATTTCAAACAAATGTGTGTCGCTTTCAATCCAATGTATTTCTTTCCCAGTGTAATTTCGATAAATTAACAGGTCTGGTTAGTCACTCAATAGAAACCGTCTTGCAACTAGTATATTTTGGCAGCATGTCGTGTTTTGGTTGATCTTTTGGAAAATTGGCAAAGAGGGATGCTCAACGAATGCCTCAACTTTTGTTTGGTATGATCAACTAATAAAGTCCAAACTTTCAAAAACAAAAAAAAATCAAAACTGCTTGACATAAACGGAGAATCAATTCAAGTGGAACTTACATTGTAAATTAGACCCAACAACGCAGATATCATAGGAAGTAGAGATTGAAATTCCTGACCCTGTATTACCATGGGTGTGGCCAATACTCATGGCACACACATGTATAGCTAGCAAGACCAATAAAAAAACTGAAGAGACCTATGTGGACAGTTCTGGTGTCAGTTTCAGATGGGATTTTCTAAAATGTTCTATTCTCTAATCTTTTAGAAACTACCTTGCCCCATCCCCTCTGCCATACCCCATTTTAAATCCCAGGCAATTTGTTGCTCTGACTGTGACATTAATCCTTTCTTTAGATGCTGACTTTAATGAAATCAATATTAATCACGTCTTTTGTGGCCCATTCAATCACGACCCATTAATTTCCTTTGTTAATTAATTTGCACAATTGTATTTCAATAATGTAATTAATGTTCATTTGACTGCCATAAACACTTTGCAAAGTGTTAGAAGGAAATTGCTGAACAGTCAAGATTTTAGATTAAGGCAAACGTGCAATCTTACAGAATGGAAGGAAGGCAGTAGTTAGGATGAATATAAATATCCACTAAAATGGATGTTGCACTTTAAATTTGTCAAGCTGAAGAGTTCATAAATA
The DNA here is from genome assembly GCA_963457665.1 of Thysanoteuthis rhombus. Lineage (NCBI taxonomy): Eukaryota > Metazoa > Mollusca > Cephalopoda > Oegopsida > Thysanoteuthidae > Thysanoteuthis > Thysanoteuthis major. The sequence goes on from OY735224.1 coordinate 30,680,082, forward strand.
AATCTGGTATATTTTGCTGTGGAAGGATTTGCCTTTGTTCTTATCAAGACGAACAAATTGCATACAATTTTAGCTTCATTCAAATTAATCACGAGCCTGGCATAATTATATAGAAGGGATAATATTGATTGATTCCTTTGTTGTATTCTAGTGAAATATATTAATATCTTTTCGATGCTGTTTGAAGAAAGGTTTGGCTTATACCACAATGGAATAATCCACATGGGAATTATATCAAATCAAAGGTGTTCCAACTGTAATACCAGGTGGTGACAAATGTAGATAAATCCTATGGAAAGTGGGTATGCAAAATGATCAGAAATGACCAAAAAATCAGTGATCTCTCTCTCTCTTTCTCTCGCTCTCTCTCTCTCTCTCTTTCTCTCTCTCTCTCTCTCTCTCTCATTCAGAAAGAAAAAGAAGAGTAGATGTTCACCAAGGGTTGAGATTGATTAAAGGTATTGACAGTCTACGGCGATTGATTACTTCCAGTCGAATACAAATCCTGGCTGTAAACGTCAATCTTGTAAGATCACCAAGCCGTTTTGTGACACACTTCATTGACAAATGGCCTATCCAGACAGAGACATCGACCCAAGGAGCTCCTTCCTTGACTCTTCACTCAATTATACTGCACTGAACCAATTCCAGGACAGGCAAAAAGCAGAATGAATGACTCGAACGAGCGCAGAGAGACTTTTGGGAGCAAAAATTAATGACCAATGTTTTCAATATGGTGTCTTGGATTAATATTTGACGATTATAATTATTCAAGATGAGTATAGTGTGTGTGAGAAATTGGAATGCCTTTGAAATCCTTACTAATTAAGAGAGGTCTTGTTTGTCATTCAAAATATACAGATGTCTTTTGATAGGATCCTTCATTGGGGGTAATCAATTAAATCATTGGAAAAATTTGATCAATGAGTAAGTTATTTCTCTGGCATTTTGTTTAACAGTTATCAATAAGAATACAAGTGGACATCAACTAAGTGATCAATTTACCATAGACATACACAGCGAATTGAACCTGTCAAAAAGTTTGATTAGGACAGGAATTTTCAGAAGAAAAAAAACGTTTCTATAAACATGATGGGATGTAACTGTTTACATTTTCAGTCCTCTAGCTCCATTAGTACGGATTGTATGCATACATACAACCATACATACAAACAGAGCCAACCTGCCGGACGAACTTGAAAACTAAAGAAACTTACGTTGGCAGTTTTGGTTTTTCCAATAACAAATGAGTTGAAAGTTCCAATTAGTTCAAGATGCAAATAAACTCATAAGACAAATAAAGTGGTTTGATTTGATCTTCAATCAATTTAATGAATCAGATTAAATAAATATATCAGAAGACCAAATATATTGATTTATTCCTTTGTTACATCCTGATTGAATTTAATATCTTTTGGAAGAAGATTCGAAATAAATGTGCCTTCCATTATAACAACATATTCCACAAAGGATTTCAATTCATCATTAACGCTTCCCCGATTTTTAAAAGCAATAATTAACTGGAAGACACTCAACGAGTCCATAATTATACCAAGGCTGGATAATCAATTGAAATCAATTCATGCATAGCCTCAATGAGGGGAGGGGTGTAATTTGTGGCGATGATATACGATTTCGATAATCATCTAATAATGAAAATATCTCTCAATCAAATTATTACTCCAAGATCAACCTTTAAATTCAATGAATTCCTCTTGAGTACATTTTTAATTCTTCCATGGAATTTCATCAAAATTATTTTAGACTTGTGTAGACAACGTGAGTAAATACGTGTGGGAATGGTAGTGGTAATTTGACAATGTGAAAGTGAAGGATTTGATATTAAATGAGTATATCTCTGAATTTTTGAGATGAGGTATTATCATTATTTCTAATAATATTTGGACCATCCTCATCTTGGTTGTTTTTTCTTACAATGTTTCGGCCGTTGCACTCTACGGCCTTCATCAGGTATCATCTGGTATGTGTGGGGAAGTAACGAACCGAACCCTTTATTTATCCGATGGGGGTATATTGACCGCACTCCCCTCTTAGCATTAGTAGTATTATTATTGTCTCACACCAGGATTGAACCTAGAACCATCAGATTACTTTGCAGTAATTTATCTGATGCTGTAACCACTGCGCTATGTGTCTACATAGGGGGCGTTGGATATCAATGGGGCTTGTCAGTGGCTTTAGAATTCAAGGGTTTTTTTTCAAGGAGCTGGATGGCAGGGGATGGAAGGGGAATTTTGGAAGAGAAGGGGTAGTACAGGTAGAAGGATAAAATATTTAATTTCGATGCAATAAATTTTGACTGGCTTTTCAGGATGAAGGGCCTCGATGAAATACGTGCTTTAAAAGGGGGCCATGGTCCAAAAAAGTCAAAGGAAACACAAGCACCTAGTTTCTCTTTCAATATCAATTCTTACATTTCACCTAAATATCGCCATCAATAACTTCGTAAACAACTAATTTTTAACAACGGAGCCATCTGAAAAAGGAAATAAGAATTCGGAGACGCTTTGTAAATTATGAAATGAAAATCGGTTGAAACATCAAACCTTCTCCTTTGCCATCGGTTTCATCACTTTAAAATGATCGATACTTTTATCCATCTGATCTCAAATAGATGGACAAGATAGACTATATATTTCCCACCATTTAAGAGATTTGAATACGAACAGTTGTTTGTTTTTTTATTTATTGTTTCCGTTTTCCCCTTTTTTAATATCCGCTGGAAATCCAATGTCCACAAGACTCGTGTCCGGAGGGTTTGTGACCATTTTAGCATCTATTGAAATTTACTGTCGTCAATCCGTCTCAACGGCAACCAATTTGGTTTTAACGCAGCAGCAATTTTCAGATACATTGGAGCTAGAAGTGTGCACTCATGCGTCTTTATATGTGTGTGTTCATACATGTATGTTGGAATGTATATCTGTATGTATGCATGACGAACATTTTGAGGAGCGCTTTTTGTCGTTGTAGCATTTTAATGTCAATCCTTGTCTAGCTATCTCTCTATCTACGTATGGGTGCATCTTCCTATCAGTCATTCACTGACTGACAATAAGTCTGTGTTACAAACTGATAATTTGTGTATTTTCCATCTACGACTGCCACAACTGTTGCTTCTTACGAGTATTAAAGCTTGACAAGAGCTTGTGTGTTGTGTGCACATGAATGTGTGCTTTTAAGTGAATGTGAGAAACATTTAATAAGTGTGTTTTTTATTATCGTTGTACATTTTTTTGCACCAATCCATGTTCATCTTTTTGTCTATCAGTCTATGTATGGAAGTATTTTCAAAGCTAAACGTTTTTATTTCTTCCATCTATTACAGTGTGGACAAATGCAGGTATTTAAACTGTTGAAGTATTTTACAAACTTTCGACAGCAATAATATCCGATTGGAGGATAGAGTTTGACGTGCCAATCGATTAATATCACTTGGAGAGATCAAAAGACAGAACATTATATTAGAAAACAAATAAAGGTCAGAGATATAAATAAAAAAAACATTGGTTGTCTCAATTTGGTATAGGCTGGTCATGTTGCAGGAATGTCAGACAAACCTTTGCAAATAGTTTCGGAATCATAAAACGAATATGAAGCTTCGAAGCAAAATGTTTTGAAGAGTTAACATAGATTATTGCTTCCCAGATTCATACGTTACATTCCTCCCCTTGCAGTCTCCGCTGAGCACAAGAACAATCCTAACCAAATTCAGGGGAGGAAACTCATCACTGTTTTTCTATTCCGTCATGTTAAATAAAATCAATATATAAATTTCACAATTCCTTTACATGATTTGAAATCACAACCAAATGTGCTAAACTAGTAAATCTTATTTAATGAATCAAGGAATTTATTTTCCACGTATGCAATAAGAAAAGGTTGCAGTGATCGCTTCCAGTTATAATGAAAGTCGAAGTGAAACTTGACCCTGCCTTGAAGGAGTTTGATTCTGCTGCTGGAAATTTTCACTTTTATTCCTGCGTTTACTTTTAAAATCCCCTCCCCGCCTGGTGCATATGTTCTCCAAGTGAAGAAACACTGGGCTAAAATATTTGATCAAAGAGCAAATTTAGATGTAAGAAAGTGGATTCCTTCCCTTGTGTCTAAATTAAAACCAACTTCTCCCTAATCAATGGTTTTACCTGATGAGCCACAACACTCAAACCGAAAGAAAAATCAAACCAAACTATTCAACACAGCGATTATTGGATGAATTGAATTGTTTTAAAAGTAGAAACTGCATGGAATTATAACATTTTCTTTTAATTTTTGTAATTCCTTGAAGATAATACAACCAAATCCATAGAAATTCGACAGTGGGTTCCGTTAAAGGACACATTCTCACTCTGTAACACTTTCTACTTTAATCTTTGAAGGATTTTTGATAAAGTTGCTTATTCGGTTAACTTCAGAGCAATTGGTTCTGCGTTTAGTCACTTGTAGCCTCCTCTTCTTTTTTACCTCTTCCGCAAAGAGGAAGGAATTTCCTGATAAAAATACCTTCCACTAACAATAAGAAATTTATGTACCCATATGTGTCTCCCCGTCTCCCCGTCCGTCCATCGACAAGATATCTCCATAAGTTCTAAATGTATATCATTGTAATATTTTAAACCACCAACGAACGGGTTATGTTTTGAATTGGGTCTTTTCATTTCTATAGAAAAAAAGGTCTCAGACGAAGCGTTTATAGGAACGCAGAAAAGACGGTAACTCATTATTTTTGCATGGGTAGAATCAGAAGCAATCCTCAAAAACCATCAACAAAAACTAATTAAGCCAATCACATCTCTACAGCTGTCTGTATGCTTGAGTGTGCATCCGAGACACATCCTTGGAACGTATGTGCAGATGGCTGTAGAAGTTTGTTGTCTCAACAGAGGAGTAACACAACAGTGTGGCTACCTGAGTAAATTATAAATATATATATATATATATATATATATATATATATATATATATATATATATATATATATATATATATATATATATATATATACATAGTCAGTTAGTTAGTTAGCATGCTGAAAAATCTTCACAATTGAAGACAGGTTTAAAAATTCAAAAATCAAAAACATTACAACAAAATTGGACGTTTAAAAATTCTGTACTAAAGTCCAAAATATTTGGTCTGAATTCTTTCAAATTGTGAGAGAAGTAACTTATTTATTGATCACCCCTTTTTCTAATTTTTAAATTGTTCAACTCCAACATGGCATGCTGCCGAATAAAGTTGGTCACTTGGCGGTTTCTACGAGCCAGGCAGGATTAGAAAAAAGATTTTAAGACGTAAACAGTTGTGAGACCCAGGTTGGAAGAAGAAGAACAACAACAACAACAAGAAGAAAAAGAAGAAGAAGAAGAACAAGAACAACAACAACAACAACAACAACAACAACAACAACAAAAAGAAGAAGGGTGCCGCCGCCACCACCACCACCAACAATAAAATGATGAGGGAAATTTATCAACAAGATCTAGGAAGATGTGACTTCATGAATTTTAATTAACCAGAAATAAATATAAATTACGATGCCGAACAGATAATGAAATTGGGTCAATGTAGAGATTCAGTTTTAGAAAAACACAAAATAAGGAATGAATACATTTGCATTTTCTGTGAATTCTATTTTTATGCAAAAAGCAGAAAGTTTCGGTTGAAGCTTTTTCAATTTTTGATTTTCTCTTTGGCATTTGTTGATTTCTGATCTTAATGTTATTTATCAAGTGTTTTATGATCGTCTTGTCTGTTTTGCTTCCTCTTACCGTTTAGGTGACCAAATGCCGAAAATGCTAAGGCCTAATTAACTGTTTTCACTCCAAATTTTCATCTTGTTTAGTCTCGTTCTTTATCTGATCCATCTGTTTCTTTCAACATATAAATGCATATACTTATACATATTTAAGATTTATTCATTGCTCTACAAATGGCATCTTTCAATGAGCCAAGCTATTCTAGAATTTTTTGATATCTCGTGGTTGGATTCAACACCACTTTACGCTTCTAGCTATAGTAATCGGCAATTAATGACCATCCACCTCTTTGTTTTTTGTTGTTTTTTTCTGGGAACAAGTCATTCTGCTTAAAATGTTTAAATCAGTTTTTTGCTGTGCTATCGAATATTGTTCCATTATCCAACTTCCCAGATTCTGCGATTAGTTTAAGTGGGTTTGCTGCCCAGTTATATAATGATACTTCAAAATTGTCAGAATCACAATTCTTGTACCTGGCATTTCAACCACTGAATCAAAAGGAACTGCTGATTAGTATTGATATTGATATGATAAGTATGATAATGATATTGATAATATAATGGAGCCTGTGGTAGTCCTCAGACGTGAACTTGAAATAGACTTCAGAGTGAAGGTCTGTAAAAAACGGAAATACTTTTGATGCATCCTAATATTCTACCTCAATTGAATGTAATGCATCAGTGCAAGAAGGAAGATCAGTTCATCAAGGTCACGTAATTAAGATCACGATCAGGCTCGTTGAATTCTACAGGTTTCAATTCAATATCTCTTACTCAAAGAGAAACGGATGTTGAAGTGAAGAATTGGTTTGATATTAGCCACTAACAAATTTGATCACAGATTTGAGCATGACAATTTGAAATCCATGACGCTTAGTGAAGTTACACATGATGATCTTTTGTGCCCAGATTAGGGCAATCGAATAGCTTTCCAAATACGTGGGTGATGATGAAGGAATGAAAAAAATTTTATTTAATTTCATCATTTGAAATCCTGAGAAATTATGTTATTATTATCTGTTCTGTTTAGATCATTCTGTTTGAGTGTCAGAAATTTCAATGATTGCCCTGTAGTAAAGTGTTGATCAGCTTCGGTTCAATCAAGAGGTTGCACACCCAGTGAGAACAGAACTCATTATCAGTAATAATAGTCTGCATAACATACTTGTCAACCATTACTACTCGGATTCTGAAACTTCAGATTGTATGAAATCACTAAAATAGTCTGGGATTTCAGTCATACCGTAACATGTAGACTTCACTCCATTTCACAAGGACTTTTTGGCGATGTTTGAATCAAAGAACACCAACTATGGCAGACGACGCTCTATTGAGAAAGATGGAGAAAAAAGATTTGAATGTAATTAACATCATGATTTGCAAGAGCGGAAACAGCGTAAACAAATAATCGCTGTATGAGGTACAAGTAAAGATACCTGAAGGGACCACAATCAAGCAGGGGACAAAAACTTTCGGAAACATTCTGAGACAATGTTTACAGATTTACATACTGTGAAGCATTCATGTGCATCGGGAAACCAGACATCAACTGCTGGTTTTACCGGCATCACAAGCGCCATTACTGACGATAGAGCAAAAGAAACAAGATAACAAAAGCTTGTGAATGAGATTGTATCTTTATAAAAGTGATAGGAAAACATTTTAGGAGCATTAATACAATGTGGAGGTACAAGATGGACGAGGAATTGAAAAAACGTTGTTCAAACTCTGGCTTAGATAGTTTGCACTCACTCCAGAATTATACCCTTGGGAAATGCATATATCCGTCCTTCTCCTCCCTCATTACGTCATGGGTCAGCGAAGGGAAGGTAAGGCCCAACACTTCCATGTCATACATGTAATCAAGAGTGGCTTATAACCGACAACGGACCTGAAAATTTTTTTTTTTTGAGAACATCTAGCATCCCAAAGGGAATTATAAATCACAGCTACCGATATATGTTATTCATAAATCAAGCAGCAATGGTGGTAAAAATACGACATCTTGATGAAATACCAAAAGTATGGTTTAAATCATGCATTTATGATTGAAAAAAACAGGATGGTTAGTTACTCGATTGGGCGATCGATTCAAAAAGTGGGAAAAGAGATGATCAATTTATGAGTTACTTACTTCTCTTTTTGGATGTGATCACTAAAATGTAACAATTTTCATGAACAAGCCTGAATGGTACTGAATACAAACAGTTGAACTAATTTTGCGTATACTTACATTGTAAATTGAACACTCTAAACGAAACTGATTTAAGGGATAAGCCCCCCCCCCGACCTAAAAAAAAAAAAGAAACAACATTTATCTCACTCATTGAGGGGTATGTGTGTGTACAAAATTTCAAGATTCTACAATGAATGATTAGGGCTAGGCAAAGAACGTTTTGATTCGTACATACATTTAAAGGTCAGAACTACACGAATGAACTTCCAGTAGCAGTGATTAAACAGGCTTGTTGGGTCTACCGATGATTTTTACTCAGTACGAATATTTTCCAATATTCCCCTTTTGAGGAAGCTAAGGTGGAAATACCAGAGACATATGAACTTGGGGTTCAAAGGGTTAATAAATAGCAAATCGAAAACACGCTCAGAAATGGAGGATGACTCCTCTGTCCAAAGAAGGAAATGGAATCATTCTTGATATTTACAAAAACTTGCTGCTCACTGCACAAATCCAAATAGAGCATTCTAAATGTAGGAAGATTTAGTTACACCAATTTTTTTAGATGAAGAGTGAGGTACTTCGTCTATCAATCCCATTTGTCGATATCAGATGTGGATCCAGGGATTCCCCACAGATTTCAATCATTAGCAAAACGACATGTAATCCATGTTCACCGATTGCCCAACAAATAATAAAAGTCCCTGGCCCCCGTTATAATATGGTAGTTGTGATCGAGCTGCAGTCACTTTGACAATTTGGGGAAAAGGTCTGGCTATTTTAGGACTAGAATGATATTTTGAGGTTCATCATCCACCTGCGTTATAAAGGGTACTATAACATACGGCGTTATAACGGGGGAAACTTGATCTTTGCTGTAACAAAAACATTGATAATTGACTTTACCCTTCGTATTCTACCTCGTGCTATAAACTTCCATATTGTTGACATTATAAATATTTCTTATTTTCTGATTGAACCAAGTATCATAGTCTGTAGTCTACGTCAGAGAAATTCATATGACAGAGCAAATAACTATTTCTGTCGGATGTTCTATAACAAAGGAGCCTCTGTTTCTCTCTGTAAAAGTGACCTGGACGATGAGCAGACTGCGACACACAAGGGAAATAACTATTGACCGACTACCTCTTAATATAATATCACAACATCCCAGGGGGTTATTCAAACAAATATTTCTTGTGTCTCTTTCTCTTCTATCTCCCCTGTTGTTTCAGAGTGGCACCTGGTACTGCATATATATATATATATATATATATATATATATATATATATATATATATATATATATATATATATATATATAAACATGAATTCACGCATATGAATGAATATGAGAGTAAGAAAAGCTTTAGATTTTTAGAGAATCGCGTTCATTAATTTGATCTGTTATTTGTGTGATATCTGGGTTGACTTTTTACATGTTTATGTGTACATGCATGCATGTGTGCGTGTGTGTAGGTAATTCAAATTTAAGAAATTATCTATGTGTGTCCATATGTGTCTATGATAAAAAGATGTGTTTGTATTGTTATGTGAAGGTTATGTGATATAAAACGTTCCCATTGAGATTTAGATATTTCTATTTTTCATTCGCGTTTCCATTTTTCATCATAAAACGATAATTTTGTGAATCAGATTTTATTACTGCAGAGAATAATTCATATCTTTATGGCAATATATCAAATATCAATCAGACTCTTCTCAGCAAATTTTACATATTTGCAAGCTGGGTTCCAGGCTTTAAAGAGTATAAAATTATATCTCATAAAGATTCCATGAAAATAATTACCGAAAAGACTTCAAAGATAACAACATAAAGAAGCAAATCATATTTTATTGAGATTCCATGATATTGAATAAGATGACGTGAACTTCAAATCACAACTAGGCTTGCATACAAGAAATTCAGATATAACAACACAGGAGAGAGATTCTCTATGGAAAATCAATATATTAATATGATGTGTGACTTGGGTAAGTGGAGTGTAAAGATTACTTCCTTCCCTTATTACTGATAGTGATAAAATCAACAAATGTTTTATCCCTTGATTTTTGAAGTCGCATCCTTTGTTCAGCTTAGGGTCAAGTTGCCCTTGTACACAAATTCACAGCCTCTAGAGTATAGTCGTTCGAGATCAAAACCAAAGAAACATGTGTCATCTGTATAGTATTAGATGTCTGAACATATAAAAACATCCGTACACATCCGTATAAATATGTAACAATAACATTATGAATTTAGAGATTTTGTGAAATTCCTTGATGTATCAGTTATATCATGAAGTCATTTGTGTTACAATCAGTGTACCAATGATTAACAAGCTTGTGATGTGGTCATTAACGGTTTTTAATTACCACATATATCTTATTAGTTGGCCACTAATAAGCTTTAAATAAAGAGTTCTTCGACGGATTTGAACCAATTGAAATAACCCAAAAATTACTTCCATACTCGATAATATCAATTTAATGTCGATCCCTTATTGATTTCTTATTCTTTGTTTAGATAGTGATTCTTGGACTGTGTGCTGTGGTACACTACGACTATTTTCTAGGTCACCTATTACTTTCCAAATACTTTAATGTGTCCACCAAGGGTATCATTTGTGTCCTACATCACAGAATGGTGAGATCTGAAATATTTAAGATATTGATGAAGAAAAAGAGTGATGATCAATTTTGTTCATTTACTATTGGAATGTTTTTAGTCTAAATCATTTCATATTTACAGTCGGTGCACCCACATAAATCAAATATATTTCTTAGTGTGCCGTTGTACAGTAGAGCTTGAGAACCAGTGCTCTGGATTCTGGTGCTGACCTGATAGTATTAGGACGTCAAAGTATTTCCCAAAACGGACATTGAATGGAAAAGAGATAATTGTCAATGTCTGTTGCAGGTGTTTTCCATTTGAGCTTTTTCGATCCGGACATCGATATCAACAGGGAGCTTAATTGCCAGGGTCAAAAGATACAGAAAGTAAAGGAGTAGCATTAGTCAATTGCAGATAGCCATCTTTTACAGATAATTATGTAAGACCTGTAAAAGGTCTTACATAATCATCTTGGCATCTTCTTGTAGTTTAATCCTGTTGACTGTAAAGTCACGCCTCATCCATCGTTCCTACCCTGTCACCCTTTTGTCTGTTGAGTGAAATTCCATTAAAGAATTCATAGGATGAGTTGTTTTTATCTTCTTAAAACCGTTCTTAAGGTTGGAAACATTACTTGAAATAAAGAAGATTTCAATTATTATAATTTACAGGGTTTCGGTGTGTCTGAGAGAATGTCGAATGAGTTTGAGATGAACAGGGTGGGTGGAAAGAGGAAAAAGAATCAGGGTGAGGATATGTGAACGGGTAGAGTGAAAACATGGAGTTGTCACTGATAATGCATGTTAATACTATTTGGCTCATTGTATACTCAAGTGAAGACAAAGATCTATTCTGTATTACGGACTATTGAAATAGGGATATTTTCATTCTTAAACATTTACCCCTCATTGTGTCTATAAAGGTTCAATTTACAATGTACCTTCATATAATCTTGATCATTCTGTTTTTTTTTCTCTGACAACGTTCCCGCTCCATGTTTTTCTTTGAACCTTTTCAAAATAGGCAAGGGATTAAAATCGAGGAAATTAATCCATTTATTGATCACTCATTTGCCCCATTTTTTAATTGATCACATCCAACACAAATTGTTGCCAAAAGAGGTTAGTCATGTGACAGTTTGAGTGACTAACAAGACCAGCTTTCCTTCTTAATTTAATTTCCTTACTCTTCTTCCAACTTCTCATGAATCAGTCGTCATAAATACGCTCCTGGGCGTACTGTTCTGTCTACAGATTTAAGAATAGACATCAGTTCTATACTAAACCCATTATAAGATAAATATAATTGTTTATTCTTGAAATAATTTTTTCCAGGCCTCATAGTTACAGGTTCATTTGTTTGCATATTTCTGCGCTCCTGGCTATAAGATTTTGTCAGAAGACTTGGAAACTAACCATTAAATCCATTTTAAAGATAATTTTTTTTCCTTTTTCTCAACTATTTACACCTTTTTGAGGTCTTATTCTGTCGAATTCATAAATAAATTCCTAATTCTCAAGAATTTTAATGTTTTTAGATGCATTATTTTACTGTATTGCAGATGTTATCCAGTGGAAAATACTTGTGGTGTCGTAAAGGATATTCATTCCGACCAAATTCATACTTGAATTTCTTTACATGACATCAAATTAGGACTCTGCAGATTTTCACTTATTGACTGTGATATTTCTTCTTTTTTCCATTCCAAGATCCGCTTCTTGAAAGAAATTTTGTCGTCATTCCAGTTTATCTGTTATTCTATGGAAATCCAACATGCCTTTAACTTTATAGTTGTGTTATTTCAGATTGTCAAGGTGAATGTTTGAAACGGTTGTCTTGGCAACAGATGAATTCAGAACAACGTAACGATTTTGTTTGAAAATTATACATCGTTTATGACGTCATAAAAAATGTCCGTTAAAAAAAAAAACAGCGCGAAGAAAAAAAATTGTTCGGGATTTTTCTTGAATAACCAGATTTGTTCCGCTCAGACAAGTGAGTTATAATCGAATAATTACAAATAACTTCTTCATTTGTTGCAAAGGTTATATTATCCTGTTAGATGAGTAGATATTTGTCTTTTGAAAATACATGGACCATTTGGTTTAGTCGCTACCAAAATATAACTTAACTGTAATAACAAAATTTTAAAGTCTTTATTTTTTCTTGTAAAAATACTAGTTCTTTATTCATAGTCCCCATCACAAAAACGAAAATACTCGCTCTAAATACAGAGAATGTAAAATATTTTCAAACCAGATTTATGTACGCTAGAGTATTTTTTCATTTGTCAACCATTTATTTTAGAGAGAGAGAGAGAGAGAGAGAGAGAGAGAGAGAGAGAGGGAGAGAGAGAAAGAGGGAGAGAGAGAGATCTTTAGGCATGGAATCTAAATTAAAAATTCTATCAAAATATAGTAAATATAATTTGAAATAAAATCGAGATCGAGTGCTTCTTAACTGTGGTCAGACGAGGCTTTTGGGTCGAGAGTTGATTGATTTTTCCATACGACAGTCACGGTTTCAAAGTTTTTAGAATTCATCATTTTATTATTTTGTCGAGGAGTCTCGCTTCCTTTTCAATCTTACTTGGATGTCTAAAGACTTCTCTTTTCTTCTTTATTGCTTGACTTTCAGAGTCTATCTCTAAAATTTTCTCTGTTGGAAGAATGGGGGTGGGGGCATTTATGTACTACCTCTGTTTATTAGGATATATTTTATTGCTTTTCATGCAAAATATAAAACGTCTACATAATCCACGCTGATATGAATGGAAACGTCACATTATATTTCCATAGCAACGAACGCTGGCTTCTATACACAGAGAATTGCAAATACATATTACATGAGTTGAAAATGTTATTTCATGACTGATCTAGACAATTCTTGTTCTTGTCTTATGAACAAATCTCTTTTGTATCGATGTAGAGCATCTTGTCAATGCATTCTCAGAAGAACTCTATTCATCCCAAACGCCAAGTATCCAAGTAATCGATATCAAAATTTAATACATTTCAGATTCTTCTCCGACGTTTCTGTCCGTCTCGAGTTGCATTCATTTCGATCACTTTCTATTAGAATCTGTCAATCAAAACTGTCAACATCAACATAATCACCTTCAACAAAGATTTCTTTAGTTTCTGAGTGAGTCTACAAGGCTAAACAACCGTTTCCTCACCACAGGCTTCAACTCCATGTAAACCTCTAACTCTCGTGAATAAATAAAAAAAGGTTCTCACAATCCGATAGTCATAACAATCTCTCCCAATTCTCCACTCTTCAGGACATACACATGGATGAAATCCAGCATTCTCTGTTTTTCATGGTCTGTCAGTCAAATGACAACCAGTGTCAGAGAATAGTCCCAAGTTGCACTTGCAACTTGTAAGTTAAGCATACACACTAAACCCAGTCTCCATAACCATTCCTTGGTAGGCTCAAAGCCTCGTGTATTCAAAAGCATTTCAGACCATCTTGACTCCAACGACTGTACTATCAAAGGTAACAAATCTCCCATCTTTTGTTGTCTCTTTTCCTCTTCACACGACCGAATGTAATGATGTTATAATTATATGCATTTGCTTTTCATTTGTTATTTGTCATTACTGTATGGAATGAACGCTTTATTTGTCCATTCAAATACTTGTACGTTTTCCTTTTACTGTGTTTCATCTCTGCGTCTACGTTCGTACTTTACACACGTTCTCTTCATACATCTTCCTTCCTTCATCAAATTCTCCAGTGACGTCAATGCTAACACCAAACCAAGCTATTTAACTTACAAGTTGGTAACTCTTCAGGAAAGCAATTCGATTCCATGGGGGAAAAAAGTGAAAAAAATTGAAAAAAACTTTTACGAAATGTTTACCGTTCACAACAACAAAACATGAGTGAATTCATGATTTGTGATGATTACGATAATAGTTTGTTTGTTTTTTGCTTAATATTCCTGTCTTCAACTCTTAATGCAAAACGATATCAGGAAAAAGTAAGTTTGTTCAATTTTTTTTTATAAACTTATATATATATATATGAATCGCCTATGCATGACTTTAGGACATAAAAACAAGAGAAGTTATTTATTCATTGATTACTTCTTTTCCATTTCTTAAATTGTTCTCTCCCTACACGGTTTGTTGTCAAAAGATGTTGGTCACACGACAGTTTGTAATAATTGACTAACCAGACCTGTTTAAAAGAAGATTTTGATCGCAACTTTGAGGTCAGATGGTTTCTATCAATAACAGGATTGTTTATGCCTCACCACCAACCATCATATGGCCAATATCTCATGGCTGTATGCTGTGTTGGGGTGATCAATTAAAAAAGGGGAAAGGGAATGTTGAATAGATAAGTTATTCCTTTTGCTTTTTATTTGGCAGTGATCACTTGGAATGTCCGAGCTTTCAAAACAAAAGCATTAACTCTGCCAGACACTAATTGAAACTTCTTATCGATCTTCTTTCTTCTGAGTATATTAAATTGGAGCGGAGTGAGACTAGGTTGATAAACAAAGGAGGAAAAGACTCGAGCCCCTTGACCCACAAACCTTGGTCTGCGTTCACCTGGAAATCTACAAAACAATAACAGTTAATTGGTTCCAAAATGCCCTGTACTGTTTGGAACTGCGCTGTTCGAAGCCACGTTTTATTGTGATGTGGGTTTTTTCTTAGGTTGGACCTTGTTACATTAATTTGTTCAGCAATACTTCAACCTCACTACAACAGATTCCTACTCTAATCAAAGCAGCACTTATTATGGGAAGTGTATATCTGGTTAATCTAGATGTTTCTAGTTTTTTTTTTCAAAATTTAATTTAGATGTAAACCTGGAAATAAATGTGTTCATACTGAACTAGAGTATTTTGTTTCTATTTGTACTTTGATCATTTTTTAATATACTTGTATTTTGATCGAAATATCGTCGTGGAAGATATTTGCTAAGACAGATTTCTTCTTCTTTCTCTCCTTCCGTTTTTTTTTCTTTTCAAGAGAGATGATAAGTTTTATTGCTAAAAATAAACAGAAGATATCATATATATATATATATATATATATATATATATATATATATATATATATATATATATATATATATATATATATATATATATATATACACTGAAGAGATGTAATACATTGAAACAGCTGTCTGTGGATGACACAATAATATATATATATATATATATATATATATATATATAAATATTTGTTCATTTATATAAGTAAGCGCCAATGGTGTGTTGGTTTATATCCATAAGTATATACAGCCACCAACCAACACAAACTGCACACACACTCACACACACACATACACACAATCAAGCATACTCTTTTACACGACACACACACACAAACACGCACACAATTGCACACATGCACAAGCAGACATAACACGTGCAATAACATGCACTCGCCCACCAACTATTTCACACATATGTATAGTGCGATACTTTTCCGTAGAGTTATAATCCTTTTTATAGCAATGGAGAGAATTCACGCATCTATAGTTTGACTTTCAGGTTTGCTTCGACATTCAGTGAAGATATTTTCATTCTACAATTGAGGAAATCAAACAGAAATGTATGGAAATTGTTTTATATATTAATGACAAGAGAAAATAGTAAACATTTGTGAAAAGTTGAATATTTTTTAGCAATCAATTTTCAATTAATTCCAATCTGAAATAAAAGAATGTGTAACAATTACAATGTTCTGAGCCAGAAATTCCTGAAAGGAGCCTCAACAATTTAATTTATTAAGAGAAATGCTTAATTTACTTACATTCAATTAGAGTTATTACGTGTAGTAAAGCGCAATCAATGAAATTAAAACAATGGGATTTATTAATTTGATTTATTTTAAGTCAGGTTAATTCAATGAGTTCGTCCATCCAACCAACACAGGAAAAAAATTAATATCAAAAGAAAATACCTTTTAATTTCAAGTCTTTTGTTCTGCTTCAATAAATTTTAGCAGAATTTTTTTTCCTTGAAACCGTTTGGTTCAAAGTCCGTTTTTCTGTCCCAAGCTGAAAACTCCAAATGAGTCGAACTTAGTTCAGATTTTAAGAATATTTATATATTGTTCCGTTTATATGATGTCATAATACCTTCATTGTGATATCATAATGCATTTAAGTCACTTGATAAAACCCCCATTATGATGTCATAATACTGCATTGTGATATCATAATGTTTTCATATCACGTGATTACCTTCATCATGATGTCATAATACCTTCATTGAGATATCATAATGCAATTAAGTCACGTGATAATACCTTAATATGTCACAATGGACTTCGATCTCAATACTTATTTTATTAAAACATTGCTTTATCTATTAGAATATTATTCATTTTATTATAATGGATTGAATGAGAATATCATTTACTAAAAACATCTAAATAGTGACTTGGTCAACTACAAACAACCAAAAACATTTAAATCTAGATGAAAAACATTTAAAATTGGCAACATTCAACAAGGGACGTAACTCTCATTTCGGACATTCAAAGACGGCAACTGATGCCAGAAACAGTAGACTTTCTTCACCTTACATTGAATAAGCACTTCAAAGGAATCGTTTCCAATTTGGTAAGTCTTCTCCCCGGCTTTGAATTTCAAAGTTATTTGATGGCACGATTCACCATCAGACAAGTCCTTTGGTAACCTTAATCTTGTCCAATCTTTCAAAACACTAGTTCACACTTCCTATTGGCCTCAAAATGACCCTAAACCTATCGTCTCAAAAGCAAATAAAATGGTTTGCAGCAAATAACTAAACGAAGATTGACATATTTGCTGGCTTCAAAGCAGTTCGCAGGTAATTGAGCTCTTTGTTCTTGTTTGTGCTATTGACACAACGTGTTGGTTGATCCATTCTACAGCCTTCTTCGGGTGTACTATACTAACGTGATGGTGACCAACAGAATTATCCCAATGGTAGTAAGGCTATTACGTTGGACAGGTGGTATCTTTTTTTTCTTTCCTTTGGCCTTATTATTTTCCTATATATTTTCAACGAGTTGCATTTTCAAATATTCTATGTTGATGGGTGTCCTCTAGGAGGAGGGGGAAAACGTGGAATATGCTCCCCCTCTCCAGAATTTGCCATCTCACTTGGGGTGTGGGCATTTAATTCTTGGAATCTTATGTTCAATTAAGGATATTGTTACGGTACAATTATTTAATGTAACCTAAACTTAATGTACCCGTTTATATTTTTTTAATCGTGAAAACTTTTCTTTTCCCTTTTTTTTCATAAAGTGTAAATATATGACACATTTTAATACATAAAACGAAACATGGATATTGGAAAATTTTTAAAAATAGATTCAATTCTTTGATGATCTTTGAAACTATTCTTGTGAATTCGCTGTAGCGTTTTTTATATAATGAATTCTTCATCGTAAATACTCAAGACCCATATAAAAAGATGGAATGATTATTTGCACATTATTCATCGATTGGATAAAGTTGTCGTCTTTCAGGATTCTCCTTTGAACCCATTTCCACTAAGAAACTACACGCATTCAAAAACTTTAATGCAATATTCCCTCTCTCCTTGTTGGTCAGGATTGCACTGCTGCCTCAGAGACAATAGATTGTGGCTAATTCTCTAAAATAGGAAATTCTAGCCGAAAAATGGTTGATTTGGCATCTCAGTCAAATTGTGCCAGGTTTTACCGTTGATTAACTTTCCCATCGTCAATATATTCCAACTGTCACCAACAATGATTAAAGCTTAATGTATAACTAGAAAGCACTCAGAGAGTGCATACCTTCACTAACACTATTTTCATTGAAAACTGTCTTGCAGAGGAGATAAAGTTCCTGGATCCACTTCAAAATATAATCAATTCTTTTCAGGCTTTTTAGAAAATGTCATTGAAATTCATTGATTACTTATGGAGATATTTTGTGTACACACATGTGTGGATAGATAAATGTATGTAAAATGAAAAAAACTTCCAATCGATAAGAGTCCCTGGATCAGCCCAAACAATTCTTTCCGCCTAGTGTTGTACCCTTCCACAATTGTCTTTTAGAATCCATTGAGAGCAAGCATCGTATGTACAATCAGACGGACATGATTTCATGCGCATCATACGATTCCATCAGCGGAGGAAAGTTACATTATTAATCAAAATTTCATGTTGTTTTCCTTTGGATCTCAAATTAGTCTTTATTGAAACATTTGACAGGATTAATATTTCTTCTGCTCAAAATCCCATGAGGTTAATTCAAATGTGACAAGAGGATACACAAATTCATTTTACAATGTTAACTCTACAATGCAAAATGCAGCGATGGGGAATAAAAATGGCTCATGATTTTATAATCAGGAAAAAAATCTGGAATTTACTTGAAAATGATTATGCATTCATATAAATATTATATTTTGAATTTATATGCATCATAAGCGATTATGATTGAAATCATATTTCAAATATTTTTTTAGATAAATTTAGAATTGAAGTTTGTTCCAGGGACATTCTGTCTGGGAGAGAATTGGATTTGGAAAACACAAGAGGAAGGTCGGGTTATACGAATAGAGTATCAGACTTGCTAATGGTGTGATATTGCTAGAGAGAGAGAGAGAGAGGGGGGGGGAGAGAGAGAGAGAGCACACATTCAACAATAAATTTATACTCCAGGCGGTGAAGAATAAGACGTTGAACACTCTCTGTGTACGAATAAGGGATTTCACAAATCTACCCGGGGTATCTAAGGGAGTAAATATCTTAACACGTATTCGTTTGTTAAACAGGCAAGCGTTCCTATCGGAACTTTTGTGCCCTAAAACTTAATCAGTTCTTCCATGGCTCAGTCTCTACAATTTCAGAAAATGTCATTGAAGATCATTGACAGGTTTTACAGATATCACGTGGACACTCTATATTATGTGATGAGGACATATAACTCCGATATATGGGGGGTAATTGTACATGGTTCGACCCTAAAATATAGTCACTTTTTGTAGCTTATTGTCCACCGAACCATAAAATTATGTTGAAATTCATCGGGAACTCCTCATAACGTGTTAATGACGTGGCTTTGTCGTGTTCATCTCATAGACTTAAAGAGTTGTTTGAAATATCCGTCTGATAATAATTGATATACTACAAGCAACAAGACTGGATCCATTTCGCTAGATTCCCAGAGCAACCATGTTGCTACCCCTCGGGCCTTGCATCGCTTAATCTATGAGATGTTCAAAAATTGAACATTCCTGATTGAATGAAGGTTATATTAATGTGAAACACATTTCCCCATCATAAATATGCCACTTCAGCGAACTGAATCTTCACCAACGATACTAGTGTTTGCATAATGACTATTTCTCTACAATTATGACTGTTTGTTTTTTTTTATAATCAATTGAGTTCACTCTGTATGTAAGAGAAAGAATCCAATTCTGGATTGTAAGTTTTATGTTAAACAATTCAAACAATGTATCATAATTCAACACGGGAAAGCTGAAAAAATCTGTGAAGTCACTTTCTCTTTTGATGACCTGAGTGTGCGTCTATTTTGCTTAATGATCGATCCAGGGACTCACTAACAAAGATACCCGACATAACCAGGGTGCAACATATATAGAATAAGTTATATCTATTATTTTAAACTAGATCACTTGATTAATAGCAACTTTTAATACATCTTTTGCTATATATCTACTTTTTGAGACAGTTTATTGTTGATTCAAATTTTGTGAATTGAAAAATTCCATCTTTTTTTTCTCACTTTCGAGATTCTCTTGTAATTCAAAATTGATGTATAATATAAAAACAAAACCAATTTTAACAGAAAGCTTTTTTATTCAGATTTTGCGAAGAGACAACATTTTTGTTCCGTGATTGGAAGGCAGAAATTTTCTCATTCTGACATCTATTTACTCTCATTGTTGTCTGCTTGGTCAGCTGTGCAGAAAATCGTGTTTTGGCAAAAGTGTCTGGCTCTCTGAATTCTGTCTGATTTGTTGGGTTGCAAATCTGACGTTTATCTTTGTGAATTTGCTGAATGTTTCCTCTTGGGTCCCAATTATGAAGAAAGTATCATCTGTAAAAAAGAAAAACAGAATTTTTTCTATTATTTAACACGAAACTTGTTCATAAACTTTATAAAGATGATGACCGAAACTTTGATAATTAGGCACAGTTTACGAATTGGTAAAAGTTGTGTGAATTATTAAATACTGCTAAAATATCAAAATATGAAACTTTTTCTGGTAACGATTTCCAAATTATGCGATGACCACATGGATTATAACAATCTCCCTATGAATCGCCTGATTATCGTACAGTATGTGTATTTGCCTACTGCAAAAAAACAATCGTCATAAACTGATGATTTGTTTTGTGAGAATGGATATAATCTTGGATCAAGTGATTATCATTTTTGGAAAATCATTTCTTTTGGTTTTTAAAATCACTTCCTGAAATATAACATTTTCTAGCTGGGATTTCAAATAAATCCTGAGAGAGAGAGAGAGAGAGAGAGAGAGAGAGAGAGAGAGAGAGAGAGAGAGAGAGAGTGGGGGTAGTTACACGCTTTGGATATTTTCTTACTGCATTATCCAGTGATGCATTTTGACTTCGTACCAAAATTCAGAATCGTTGAGAAATGGCGACCTCGTTCCAAGTCAAACAAACAAGCTTCAACGCTTACTATCCATGAAATGTTCATCTGGAAGAATTATTTTGAAAATGATTATAAATGGCCGAGAAATAAATCTAAATTTTCAACATATTAATTGTATTTTCCCTGATAACGATTAACATTACTTGAAATATTCATTTATTATTCCATTGATTTCGTCCGTATCATAATTTGGCACAGATATGCTAGCATTATCTGGCATTCCCTCCACTGATGGGGGTCAGGCCTTCAAACTAGGGATGAGTGTGTTTGGAAGTTGAAACATTATAGACAGTGAAAGAAAAAAGTGCTGGACATTTCTTATAAGTTACCTCATGTGAAATAGTTCTTTATTGAAACAAAGCTGCTACAGATATAATCCAAATATATCCATTTTCTCCCTTAGCCCAGAAAATATATGCTCTTGCAAGCACACACAAACACACACACACACACACACACACACACACACACACACACACACACGCACGCACGCACGCACACACACACACACACACACACCCTGGAAGAGCGGCAGCAAACACCCACAAATATCTGTCTGCAAGATCATAATATTCGAGTAACACTGTGCTGCCATAGAACTGTAATGTATACAAGAATATGTGTGATAAACCCGTGTTAGTTAAACTTACAAATTGATTCACTCTCATTACAGGGAATTTTTGCCAGGAGTTATCTGCAAAATAACAGATTTTGATCAGGTAAATTAGTAGTTTGTGTGAACAGCCTATAGCATTATGTTCTGCTTTTAACGCAATCATGAAAATGTTGCAAAATTACGTATATTCTTGTTATGGCTCAATCAGTGCTAAGATTTCTGTTTGAATTATTCAAAGCTTTTTTTTTTGGGTAATCTGAAGTCATGAAAGTATTTTCATTATTCAACAGACTTTTGGGATTGGTATCTTTATTTTTGTTGCTTTTATCCCAACATCTCGGCTTATATTTCCTTCCAGGATTCCCAGTAATTGCTGAGGTTCTGTGAGATATTATCATTAGTTCCAGCATTCTTTGACTGATATCCTCATCTTCATTGTTTTTAGTTCAACGTCTCAACCAATAAACTATTTGACCTCTCCAAGTTTTGCATTTTAGAAAATCTGTTGTCGAACATGTTTTTCTACAAGGTCAGCTAGTTTGTTTTCGTTTCTCAGAATGTCACATTGGAAATGCATTCTGAACATGTAAAAATCACCTCACCATTTTTTTTCTGCCGGCTGCAATGTTACATATGTTCTATGTTGTGAATCACGATGTCCGGCGGTTATCTGACATTCTTGTAACATAGACTCTCAAGGGGCTTTTAGGATATACTTGACACCTATTTTTATATATATACATTTATTGTTTTGATTCGTTATCTCCCTTTGTGTTCAGCAGGATTTTCTCTTGAGTACATTGCATAGTTCTCAGTTTTAGAGCCAATCATTTGGTCAAGTTCAATGTTTCACCTCCATACGTCAAGGGTTTTGAAACTCTGGAAACTGGGGGATCAATTCTATATGAGAAATACTCAGGTGGATCAGCATTCCAGCATTCAGTCTTTAGATTAAACTCAATAAACAACAATAAAACTCACTTTTTATCTTGAAAAACTCATGTCACCTAAATCAATCACGTTTATTTGAATCGTAATAAATGGTAGACGTCTGTGTAGAATAATAATGTTTTCTGATTGCTGTGCAATGGGTGATGTTGTTACTCAAAAGATTAGCAGTGTGAGGTTTAGAGGGAACTAACAAACTTTAATTGTCACGCCCAAATGGTCCATGGGCGTAAGTTTCGAAACCACTGCCTTAAGTGACTATGGGGAAAAACACGTTGGTGGCAAACTCTTTTTGAGGATCTTATTTTCTGGAGTTCTTAGAAGAACCATTGTGCGACATTACACATTCATTAACAAATTGGGTAAAAGCTACAATTCCGAGGCTTTCGGACATTCCCTCTGTTCAGAAGACTCTCTTCTGCATGATGAAGCTCGAAAAAAAGTTTTATTTGGAGAAATTCTTGATAATTTTGTTTAGTGCCCATTTATATTTGATGGAAAGGGAACAAAATATGTCAGCTTCATAATTACAAACGTCCTTAAGGAAAAGAGTAGAAACAGGATCCCTCTTCATCATCGACCATCAAATAATGTCAGCACTTTATCAGCAAGTGCATGAATATGCAAAACGCCTACACACAAATGAGTGGTTGCTATATATATATATATATATATATATATATATATATATATATGTGTATGTGTGTGTGTGTGTGTGTGTGTGTGTGTGTATATATGTGTGTGTGTGTGTGTGTGTATATATATGTATATATATACATATACATACATACATATATATATATATATATATATATATATATATATATATATATATATATATATATATATATATATGTGTGTGTGTGTGTGTATATTGGGCGGGTGACTCCATATTGTGAATTAGTAATAACTTTAATATTTATTCGTTGATTGTATCAGACTAGTTTCACGTCAGGCCATTCAATGGCAGAATTTGTCTGTTTTATTAAAATTCAAAATAGGCACCAATTTCCGTAATAGTTTCGATATGGCTCCGGTAGACCTTCCCAATAAATCCAGCGCTTTATTGACAATGATTTGAAAAGAAGTGATTAAAAATTACGATGAACTCAGGAATTTTTTGCCAAGATATGTGTTTACTATTCTGCAGGAAATATGGTTGAACACAAAAAGTTAAATTAAAAGTCTAAATTTGAATTTGAACTTATTAAGTATAACAATATTCGGATATTAGATCACCCCTTGATTTTTATCTTGAATTTTTTTTTTTTCATTTACTTTTTAGTAAATGTACTTTTTTAATAAATGAATCAAGCACACTCCAAAAAAGGAGATGTTTAAAACAATAGCTTGGAACGATTGAATAAAAATGGTTCAGCTTCTTTTTGCTTTCCAACTGTTCCAAAAAGGCTTCCACCTCAGCTGAATGGGTTTCTGAATCAATTTCAATTCATTGGAATTGAGTTTGAAAGAGGACAAGAGAAGAAGAATGATCTGGCTGGGTCCAATTTTTGTGGGTTGAGTCATCTTGTTGAACGGAGTGTCTTCGACTCGGCAGTAACCAAAAAATCATTGTATTGGATCGATGATATATAATATATTCTGCCAATGGCTTTTTTTTGTGACAACCACAACATCATCACCAAAAAATCACAAAGGTTCTTGAAATATCTATGAATATATATTTTTATGATTATATATGTCGTGGTTTAATATCGAGAATGGCTTAGTTTATATTCCAACTGTTAATGATGATTTTGTTTAGTTTTTAATCCCATTCGTTT
This sequence comes from Thysanoteuthis rhombus, assembly GCA_963457665.1. NCBI lineage: Eukaryota > Metazoa > Mollusca > Cephalopoda > Oegopsida > Thysanoteuthidae > Thysanoteuthis > Thysanoteuthis major. The sequence continues at coordinate 30,704,646 of OY735224.1, forward strand.
GCCTTATGGTTTTAGAATTGATGAAAAATAAATTAACAATTGCAGAAAATTGGCAGGAAGATACATGTTTAGAGGAAAAAATTGCAAAAGTCCTTCCCCAAGATGGTTTCTAAGTAGTAAGTTCAATTTGCAATGTACGTTCCAGTAGGCATTTTTTTTTCTTACCCAGGCTCTCCCCAGATTACTGCCTCATAAAAATGAAGAGGTGATAATCCCCTTTTCCGATTTTTTTAATTAATTACCCCAGTAGATTTTACTACAAAAAGCTATTAGTTCCGTGAGAGTTTCTGTTGAGTGACCAAACAAATAAAAAAAATGGTTAAAATCAATTCTCTCTCTCTCTCTCTCTCTCTCTCTATATATATATATATATATATATATATATATATATATATACATATATATATATATATGTATATATACATATATATATGTATATATATATATATAAATATGAATATATATATATATCTATATCTATCTATCTATCTATCTATCTATCTATCTATATATATATATATATATATATATATATATATATATATATATATATGCATATATAAATATCAACACATGGACACATAAACAAACACCTATTAGCATATATATATGGATAGACATATGTATTTATACATAAACATATAAACATGTATATATAAAGGCATACATATATATATAGTCATATGAAAGTACACACACATATATATATGTTTGAAGTATGTTTGTGACTGTGAGTGTGTGTGTGTGTCCACAAACAAATGCACATGCGAGCATATACACAAACATATTCATACTATGAAAACCAATTCAAACGACCCCAGTCTAATTTAATTAAATTAATTCGTTTAACTTTTCAGTACCTTATACGTGATTTTTTTGAGCATTCTCGGCATTTTAGCTGAAAGTTAGCTGAAAATGAACAGATGAAACGATTTAGCCACTCTCAGCCATTTTATACTCAAAGGGGGAGAGAAAAATGTTCAATATTTACTCAAATATTTTGATGCGTATTTTACAAGAAAGAAGAAAAGTAAAAAAAAGAAACAAAAATACCGAGTTTTTGTTGGGGTTTATATAAAAAGTGTATATCCATAGTTGATAATCAGCTAAGTGTACCCGTCCGTGTACCCGTGTACTCATGATAGATAAACATACCTTTAATTAATAAGGGTAACCAATCGCTGGGTATAGATCTTCACTGGTCAGTGATTCCTGTATGTATCCTATATATATATATATGTATATATATATATATAAATATGAATATATATATATATCTATATATCTATCTATCTATCTATCTATCTATCTATCTATATATATATATATATATATATATATATATATATATATATATATATGCATATATAAATATCAACACATGGACACATAAACAAACACCTATTAGCATATATATATGGATAGACATATGTATTTATACATAAACATATAAACATGTATATATAAAGGCATACATATATATATATAGTCATATGAAAGTACACACACATATATATATGTTTGAAGTATGTTTGTGACTGTGAGTGTGTGTGTGTGTCCACAAACAAATGCACATGCGAGCATATACACAAACATATTCATACAATGAAAACCAATTCGGACGACCTCAGTCTAATTTCCCCCGTGTGAATGAACTACATATGTGTTACTTACAATATCAAAGACAGACGCTATCGAGAATAGATGTGTATTTACAAAAGAGGCTCATGCATTATCTCACAAAAGTCTAGATTTAACTTTTAGGCCTGTGCACACGCATACACATGCACATGCACACACACAAACAGACACATTGACCAATTTTTCGGTAAGGGTATTGTGACATTCTAAGCAATTAGAACCATTGACGGCCTTCACTACTGAAGGTCATAAATGTGAACATCTTCCGCTTTAGAAACTGTTTTTTTAAATCTTTTATTTTATTTGGTTTTTTGCTTTTCAGTAAAATTGTTTTACGACATTCTTTCAACAGAAATCATGTACATAAAATTGGAATTTATTTTCTTGTAAAATGTTTAAAACTGCAAGTATACTTCCAATTTTTTACAAAATCAATGCAATCAACTTGAAGTAAGAATTTATTTTCTTTTGCAAAAATAAATATATACGTATTTTTAATTTGGTCGAAAGTACATTTCATCAAAACAACAATCAAAAGCCGAAACGTTGTCCCTTCATACACACTTACGCCAATACCTTCAATTCTTGTCACTCACTTAGGGTAAATGAGTTACATAGTAAATGTAATTGACAGATGAAGTAAAGAAAATTCTCGAGTCAGGTCATTGGTATATTGGAATCTATCTATCTATCTATCTATCTATCAATCTATCTATCTATACATATATATATACACAGACAGACACAGACAGACACACACACACACACAGAGTATATGTGGTACAGATCAGTTGTGTAGCGAATCCACAATCTACTATTTATATATATATATATATATATATATATATATGTATATATATATATATGTGTGTGTGTGTGTGTGTGTGTGTGTGTGTGCATTTGTGTGTGTGCGCGTTTGTGTTTGTGTGTGTGTGTTTACATATGCATATATGTATGCATGTATATGTTTGTGATTAATTTGTATCAGTATTTAGATAAGAGCAACATCCTAAATACATATGTGATTGTGTCCGATGTGTATTATACAAGAGAAGATTGTAGTCTATAATAATTTCCATGTGCTTGCGTGTATTAACAGAAATGTTTTATTCCAGATTAATGACATTTAGAGAAATAATAAAAGTCCTGATATCTTATCAATACGTTGATTAGAAATAAAGGTGACAAAATCAAATTACTGGCCTTTGTTTTCTTTTTTGAGATAATATTTGATTAATGTCGAATACACTTGGAAAATGATACGAGCACTATCAATTAATTAATGTTCACACTTTACCTTGATAGATATATTGTTTGACAACCAGAATAATCATATTTTTATCCATTTTATCATGGTGCTAATTTCTTATGAACACGTTGTATAATAATATTTTTTCGAACCTTCGTTTAACTTTTCAGTACCTTATACATGATTTTTTTGAGCATTCTCGGCATTTTAGCTGAAAGTTAGCTGAAAATGAACAGATGAAACGATTTAGCCACTCTCAGCCATTTTATACTCAAAGGGGGAGAGAAAAATGTTCAATATTTACTCAAATATTTTGATGCGTATCTTACAAGAAAGAAGAAAAGTAAAAAAGAGAAACAAAAATACCGAGTTTTTGTTGGGGTTTATATAAAAAGTGTATATCCATAGTTGATAATCAACTAACTGTACCCGTCCGTGTACCCGTGTTCTCATGATAGATAAACATACCTTTAATTAATAAGGGTAACCAATCGCTGGGTATAGATCTTCACTGGTCAGTGATTCCTGTATGTATCCTAGAAGTATACTTTGCTTAACCGATTTGTCGACTGAAACACAAGGATGCAACAACATGAACAAGAAGACAGTTATTCCTTCTGATGTCTCGGTAACGATAGGCGAATGTATCCACCATGTTTCATCTGTAGTTGAGGATGTTGGTGATATACTGCCTCTCTCTCCGAAAAGGTTGTGTGGATGTTGGTCTATTTACCTGTGTAGGCGCGTGTGTGTGTGTGTGTGTGTGTGTGTGTGCAGTGATCTGTGTGTGTATGTGTGTCAATGTTTGTGAAGACGAGGGTTCATATGTACTATTGGGTTTTTTTTCGTGTGAGTCTGTGTGTGTGTGTGTGTGTGTCTGTGTGTGTATGTATTCGGGTGTTTTTCTTTTAAACCACGTGCACTCTCCATTAAGACGCGTATCTCTCACATGCACTAACCTTTTGCAATGTTTTTCTTGTTGTTGTTATCGTTGCTGCTGCTGCTGCAGTAGTAGTAGTAGTAGTAGTAGTAGTAGTAGTAGTAGTAGTAGTAGTGGCTTCGTGTCTTTGATGATGATGATGGTGACGATTAAGAGGTGTATATGGTGTTACACTAGTTGTTGCCGCTGTCGAGTATTCATGTAAGACGCCTTTTCTGTCTGTTGCCGTCTGCTACTTTGAGTTGCAGACACGTGATTGGCTGAAAGCAGTGAATGACGACATCGAGTAGAGAATGGCTCTGGCGCTGGGATGAATAGACTTTGGTCATCACAATTACAACCACCCGTTACTGCAGTGGTTATTGACTCTGTCTGTTCCATGATCCCCCGAGATGGGTTGAAAAATTGATGACACTACCACCCTCAGGATATAAACTATTCAAGTCTGGTTAATTACTCAATAGTAACCCTCAAGTGACTAATCTCTTCAGGCAGCAATCTGTGTTGGGGTGGATCAAGTATTAAGAACCATAAGTTCAACGTTTGCGTTCACCATCAGTGGTAGTAGTAGACAGACGATGAGGATCAATAGGAGAATGAGGGAGATGATGAGCAAGTAATTTTCCCGTGAATCAATTGATTCTCATATTTGAAGAAAAATGATACGGAAATATTCTGTAAGAACAATTTTCTAAATGAGTTCTAAATTAGGCGTCATCAAAATTTTAGTTAAAACAGGCAAAGCTTGTGTCAAACTCCCCTGATTCATTTCAATTTAAACAATAAACTACACAGAATTCATTTACCAATTTGATATTATCCAATAACTACGTACTTTGTTTCAAGTTCTCTATTCGTAGTGTTTGTAAATGACATTTGCAAACTTAAGCAAAAGAAAACTTCTTGCCCAAGAATTTATTCAGACTATTTTTATCTATTTTTGCATAACTTCAAATTTTGACGCTACGGTTGTTCAGTTATTGACTTCGATGGCAAGTGTTACTTTTTTAAAAACATCTTTCGTTGGTTGCAGTTGGGAAAATTTCTGTTCTTTTCTGAAACACAAGTTTATTTGTTTCTCTCTTGCCAATCAAACCATCTAAAATTCTTTTAATTTTCCTTCCAAGTAAGCAAACAGTTGAACATGGAAGTTGATAAAATCCCTTTATTAAGCATGACTGCAGCAGGGTCAAATTCTGCTCTCACTTCGATTCTAACTGAAAATGATTAATGCAATTTTTTAAAAAATGTTGTTTATAGTACATTTGTAAATATAAAACTCGTCTGTTGTTCTCAGTTGGTTATACAACCACCTAGCAATAACTTGGTCGTAAATTCTAATCATAGTAGCACAATTTTTATTCTGTATATTCATAATTATATATTTGTTCTGTTTAAAGCAACGGGATAGACAAACAGTGAAGTGTTTACAACTTCGAAATTCACTTGGATTGTTAGTTTCACGGAGGGTAAATGAAGTCTACTCCAATATGGACTGGAGTTTTACAAAAGTTGGCACAATATGAACAGAAACACAATAATTGCAATTGGATGAGCAAAACATTCTTGAAAAAATTAAGACTGAAATCAAATCATTTTAAGGATGAACACAAATGCAGATCCAACACTATTATTATCAAGTTACTGATTTACAGGTTTTATGTAATCTTCAACTTTGTTCATTTTAAGAGTACCTTGATTAAATACCGCTGGTATATCATGTGTATGGTTACTTAAAGTCCACAAACAGGTAAATGAAATATGGATTCAGGCATTACCGAATCAGTAATGTCTTTTGACAACTTCAGCACAAACATACTTTGTGACAATATATGTTTTAAAAGAGTCTGATCGAACCCAACATATATATATATATATATATATATATATATATATATATATATATATATATATTGTGATATATATAGTTATATATATACTGTGTCATCCACAGACAGCTGTTTTGATGTATTACATCTCTTCAGTGTGGCTATAGACTTTCCATTATCCCATCCAGTGCCGCGAGGCAGGATCACTTCAAAATCGGAGGCTGATATCCAACCTCTGAGCTACGGAACTGGACGGTCAGTAAGGCCGAATTTAAGTGATATATTTATTTACCGATAGATTCCCCATCCACCAGAGAGCTCTATCCCTATGGAAGAGCATTGCGTAATGTTTACAATTGACAAGCAGACATAATTGCTTAAAAACTGGAGAAACCTATGTTGACAGTTTTGGTTGACAGTTTCCTATGTATTTAAAACTGTTCACGGACGGCCTTGTTTGGAACCTGTCTTCCGAGGATGAGCAATGCACTCTGCGCAAAATCCTACAACTTTTCTGGTACTTTGACTAATATTTTTACTGGGAATTTTTGTCAAAGTTTTTGTAAAAAGTTTTGGGAAACAAAGCAAGCCTGCTATTTAAAAAAGAAAAAAAATTTCACAAATTAACATTGATGTTTTTTTTTCGACACAAGTTCAATTTTTCCCAAAAATCGATGGAATGAATAATTCTTCATCATGTTTACACGGCAAATGATCATAACAATGTAAATTGAAAAATGAAAAAAATATGTACAGTACCGAAATAAAGATGATTACTGCTTTGTGGGACGCTAAACTCCTCACCGATTGCTTTATCAATCAAAATTTTACATCTAACTTATTTATTTTTCTTTGAAATAAAATATATCACATTCTGTTTGAACGTCCATGGTGGTATTTTTATAATTGCTAAATTTGTTTTTCTCTTTAAAAAAACAAATGCATCAGAGATTATTATTCTGGTTACTGACTTTACTATGTTCATGAACTGAATTCACTTTTAATGATTTGAACTGTACTTTCTTTGACAAAATAGGGGATCCTCCTTTTTTTCGCTATAACATCCGATGGATTTTGTTTAGTTTGCATCAATATTTTTGTATTTTTAGATTTGTTTACAAGCTGCACATTGACTTGCAACGGACACTTTCTCTTATGGTTGCAAATAGGCTGATAGCGATACCTTAATTCCGCTTCACTTCATTCACTTGTTTCGAAAATATGCGTTGCCTTGTTTTCTCTCGAATGGTCAATCTTGGGATCTGGAACCCAACTGCAAAGATGTAAGGGTCAGGCATAACAGTTACGATTAGGATTTAGGAGGAAACACGCACAAGTTTGTGTTGGGTGAAGAGTTAAATCGGCAAATCCTCTTCCGATATGTCAGCTTATCAGTTTGGTATGGCCATTGGTGATAGTGATGCCGGTTCAGCTAAAACTCTGAAAAAATCGGATGCTGATATCCGAGAATGACTTATAGATTCAGTACACTTAGAAAATCGATATCAAATATTGAGTTACAAGATATTCGTCAACCATGAACCGACATTTACCGGAATCTATCTGAACTTTGATTCCCAAAATGCAACCAACATAAAGAAAGGGATTGTCTGTTGCTTGGAGGCCACCGAGCAAAACTCTCAAGTAGTGACCCAAACATTTGGTTAACGTGATCAGAATAAAGACATGTCTCTGAAGGAATAACCATCCTGCAAGCAAAAGAGTGACAAACAGACTGAATGTGTGAAAGACAACGACTTAGAGTCCTTTCATCTCCAACTCTCTCCCTCTCTGTCTGTCTGCCTCTCTCTCTCTGTCTCTTTCTCTCTTCTGCAATATAATATTTTGTTTTCTTCTCCTTTTCTTTCTTTTCTTTTATTTCTTGCTTTTTCTTTCTTCTTCCAAATCCTTTCCTCTTTCTGTTCTTTTCTTTTCTTCTTTTGCTAACTTTTTTTCTTTTTCTTATTTCTTTTTCTTCCTTCCACTTTTCTCTTTCCTACCTTCCTAATTCTATTCTCCAATTCTTTCTTTTTCTTCTTTTCATTAATTTTTTAATATTTTTCCTTCCTCTTTTTCTTCTTTTTTTTCCCTTTCATTCAATTTCTATTTATGAATCAATCTCACTCATTCTCTTCATGGGTAAAAGATTTGTCCAGATAAGAAGAAAGCATTAAGTACATCTTGAGAAGCGCTCGGGTAGCTTTTATATAACTTGGCAACCAATCAAAGGTGCTTCGATGCACATGTTCATTCGAATACTTTTCTGGGGGGTTACTCAGTCGACAGTGAGACGCCACTGAGAGAACTACTGCAGTGAGTATTTTATTGAAAGAAAGAAAGATGACAAAACAATAAAAAGTAAGAAAATATCAAAGAATGAATTGAAAGAAGATGAAAGAGGAAGAAATAGAATTTGAAAAATACAAAGGATAGAAGAGAAGAATGAACATGATAAAACGAATAAAATAAAGGAAGAATGAAGCAATGAAAGAGAAACAAAGGAAAAAGGGCAGAAAAGAGAAATGAAAGAAATTAAACGGAAGTAAAACTCAGAAATATAAACGGGAAACAGTGGGATATCGAAATGAAAGAGAAAATAAATTTGAGGAAAGAGGACAAAAGAGAGAGCGAGAGTGTTTGAGAAAGAGAAAAAGAAAGGGAGCTTGATAGATGACAAAAAGTAAAGAGTTCTTTATATTTTTTGTCTCACACCAAAATCATGGGCAAATATATATACACACAAAAAAGCATACGCACACAAGACACACATACACAAGTGCACATACTCACACATGCACGTACACACAACTACATAAGTATACTTACATTTGATAAAAAAAAAAGAATAAAATAGTTGAAAATATCAACAACAAAGACAAACAACATCGAATGAAGAATTTGATCCATTGACAACAATTGTCAGTTTTCCCCGGTGCGGGTCAGTGAAGCTGTCAGTTTAAGAAACTTCATTTCCTGGAAATTTCTGGTATCGAACTCTCATCGAAGAAATATTTCTCAGTGTATATGCACTGTGATTACTTGACAGCTAGCCATTGTAAGATGTTGACATTTGCCAGATGTATTAGTCGGTATACAAGGCAGTACAATGTCGAATTGAAAGTTTCTTGATCAATGGCTCTTATAAAATAAAATTTGATGATTGTACATCTCTCTGCTTGGTTTCTATAAATTATCTCCCTTGACTGACACCCTTTAAAATCTTCTATCTTTAGATATTAAATATCATAATTAGCAACACTGAGAGGAAGTAACTGAAATAGAAATAGTTCGAAGCTCTAGCATCGTTCGAGAGCGGGAAAATGATTTTACTAGTCATTCTTAGCAGGTTACTTCACACACCATAAAATTTGGTCAGTTCTTAACATGGACCTCTCACACGGCCATTACTGCACTATGTGTAAACAATACCAACAGAAAAAGAAATTAAAAATTTGTTAACTTATTCCATTTGGATAATTTTATGACTTTTGTACCATTTTCTTAAAATATAACTTCGGTGGCTTCAGGTTCGGTGTCAAGACTCTACTTATTTGTAAAATTCCTATAATACTTATTGCTTATTCCCCTTCATTTCTCATAAAAAACGCTAATTATAAGTTTATAAAACTAGATTATCTCCATTATTGTTTTTTCATCAATTATCAAGAGATAAAATAACTACCCAGTAATCGGTGACTCGATTGGACTTTATATTGCATTAACGGATATAAGTCATCATATATATATATATATATATATATATATATATATATATATATATATATATATATATATATATTTATATATATATATATATATATATATGTGTGTGTGCGTGTGTCTGTGTCTGTGTCTGTGTGTGTGTGTGTATTTTGTCTGTATTGTTTACATATACTACAGCAGTGCCCGTTCGAAAGGCCTATCTCAAGAACAGACCAGACTTTATACTATGTGGAGTAGCTTACTAATTCCAAGTTAAATCATTTTGACGGTATTATGCTAACAGAAATTACATTTCTTGAGTGTTACAGTGACAAATCCACAAACTTTGAATTGATAATACAGGAATTTGATCATTATGATTCGAATCCGGGGAACCATACTTGGCCAAACGTGGTATTTCTCGGGTCACAAGAAGTCAGTGGTTTGTGTCAGTATCCTCTTCTAGTAACATTCCAGCTTACGTGATATCAGCCACAAGGGGTCATTCCTGATTACTAACTGATCAGGAAGAGGGAAAGCTCATACCTTTCCTAAGGGCGAACTAAATACAAACTACTTCAACCGGTATTCCTATGCTGTTACCCCTTTAAGCAAACTCAATTTATCAAGCCGTTGAGTGATTTGAATATTTGAGAGCTTTTCAGATGCAATATCAATAATGTGCAAAATGCTAACCCATAGAGAGATATTCACTGAACATGGCCTGGGCCGAACATAGACGTCTGCAGGGATCGAACTTACTATACAAACAATGGCATTTTGCAGTTACCTATCCCCTTTCCCTTTCTCCCAACCCGTTCTCTCTTTCTGTCATTTTCTTTTTCTTACTTGCGCTTTTTTCTCTCTCTTTCTCTTTAATATATATATATATATATATATATATATATATATATATATATATATATATATATATATATATATATATATATATATATATATATATGCGTATTTGTATGTGTAAATATGTATTATACTGATACTGAAGTTGTCAGTGACATTTTCTGCTGAATTAATAGGAAATGTAAAAACATCTTTGGGGTTTGCTCAAGTCTTTAAAGATAAATCATCGAATAAAGAAGAATCTTCTCCGTTAGGGGCAGATTCAGGGATTTTTCCCGGTTGAGAATTAATTTTAATGAATTTAAACGATAAAAAAAATCGAAAACTCGAAACCGAAAGAGTCCCCAACCCTGCATCACGTTTGATTTTATTTTCTGCATGGCCTTTGGTATATGCTTCCTGAGTGTTTACTAGTTAATTTTGCTTTTACAGTTTCCGACTTCTAAAGTCGAGAAAGAAAGCCCCGTGGTACTGAAATGAACTTTTCTTGTTTCCTTTGCTTGTAAAATTCTCCATAGTTAAACCTCTCGGCTGTTGTCCATCATTTTTTATTCACGTTGTTGTCTACTCAATATTCAAACAACGAATGGACCAGTCTGGCCTGTGAGAGATTCAACTTTACATTGTGGTCCGTAATTAATGCTTCTTAGCATGCACGTCATCAATACCGTACCTACTGAAGCTGCATCTTGCACATTTTCAACTATGACTAGACGGACAAAGATTATCGATTTTTCTTCAGTAACCAAAAAGGGAGATATAAACAGATCGAGTTTTTAAATGTTTGTGTTATTTTCTCTCCAAGCTTTGCCTACAACCACAATTTGCTTCGAGAGACGCATTTTCGTGGAGGTTGAAACCAGTTCTATGCGTTTGTAAGGAGATATTTTCTGACAGAGTGCTTATTCGATATTCCATGTTGGCGTATTGTTTATCAACACGTGACACTATATCAGTGAAACAAATTGAAAATTCCAACCATAAGTATCATCATCATCATCATCGTCATCATCATCATCATCCCTTAAAAGTTCATTTTTGGACATAGACTCTCCCTGATTTCGTCCTTTTTCCTCGCTCCTCGGCGTCTCGGTGACAATACGTTCTTAACTTGTCTAAATCATCATGTTATCTCATTTTTTGCCGGTTACAATTTCATACAGTATCTCTGGGATTCATGTTGTGAATCGTGATATCCAGTAGTCATTTGGCATTCTTTCATCATGACCTGTCCATTACCATTTAAGATTTCTAATGACTTCACTTCAGACGAATGATTTTGTTGAGACACTGATTCGACCCTCCCTGTGCTTTGTCTCATTCCCAGGTGATTTGACAATAGCCTCTTCACATGTCTTAATGGTTAACACTCAATTCAGGGGTTCTTTCCTGAAGTTAGGGTGATGTAACCCGAAACAATAAAACTTAGCTTAGTCTAGTACAAACAAAGAATGTTGCCCTCACAATACTTGCTCCGGCCTTTAAGACGAAATCATGGATTATGAGGCATTTTATTTATCTATCTATACATATGAAACTCTCTCTCTATACATATATGTTATAAATATTGTCTCAATCTTTTTGTGTCCAACTATGTTATGCTTCCTTACACTTATACATGCAATTTGAATATATTGACTGGAGAGAGAGAGAGAGAGAGAGAGAGAGAGAGAGAGAGAGAGAGAGAGAGAGAGAGGGAGAGGGAGAGGGAGAGAGACAGAGAGAGATCTTCTGAGAAAAGAATAATTGTGAACCCTTGCATCATAGCTATAGGTTTGTGTTAACTATGTTTTGGGTGATATTTTGGTTATATTCATAGACCAACTTTCATCCGTTTGACATATTCATATTTCTGTCCTCCCTTTGCATTCACTATTCAATCTCATTTCAGATTTTAATATCTGTCGTTAAAAGATACAAATATAAAGAGAATTGATTTTTAAAGGTTGCAGAATGGAAGAACGACCTGAATGATGCAATAAAAGGCAGCAGGAATGATTTTGAGAAGAAAAACTTGTGAAAAAAGAGAATTACTTTACTTCATCAGGAAAACTTGGACAACTTGAAATTATTAATCTAATTTATCAGCTGTAAAAATTCGAATCTTACAGTTACCTCCCCGTCCTACATGAACTGATTTTCATTCGGTTTTTGATTTAAACCATTGGCAGATATAAACACTGTTTGAGCACTTTAAGTTAAACAATTGATACACATACTCATATTTCACAGACAGTTCGATAAACCATTTCATATCATCGAATACCGATAAGTTGCCAATTATAATTATGAATCATTCTGTCAATGGTAGTTTATTTATTTCTCATCATTTGCTTAACTTCGGTGATTGTGCAAGAATCCGTGTATCCAACGCAATCTGGTCATTATGTCAGTTGAAGAGGCAAATGCATTACCCGGTATATGTTTGCCTGTTTTTCTGTCCACTTGCCTGTTGGTCAACACTATATCTCAGTCATGTTTTTGAAAGGATGACCAATTGGCTTCGGGAGAAATGGTTTAATCTTTGGTTTGGGCAATACAGGAATACCTTTCCTCCGTCTCCCTTATATGTCAATAAAGCAATAGTTCGAAATATGTGAGGAAAAAAAACTTACTCAGTTAGTTCTTTCAGATTATATCTATTTTTTAACCGGTTTCCATTCAGTTTTTAGTGAGTGACAATGGCGTAATTAGAGATGGGCGCTGTCTGAGTGCTTTTTAATTACCTCAGCCTTCAAGTGTCTCATTTTCCCTCTCTACATTTTGCAGCTTTTTTTTCTCCTTATCCCTGAACTTCTCATCTTCTCTTTGGTTCCTAATGTCAGACATGTCAAGAATACCTTCCCCTTCTTCAACATTATGACATCTATCGTAAACCCGGTCATTTGTGATGTTTTTAGCCTCGCTACATCGTCCATTCTCGTCTGACATGACCAACAGGAACAAATGAACAACTTTCCTTTGCACACTATCGAAAAGTGGCAAAGATTATTTTAAGTTTAACAAAAAAAATCAATGTTTGGTGTGGAAATCACTTTTTCATTTTATTTATTTTTGTATTAATTTTGTTCTAGTCTTTCTTTCTTCGGCTCGGTTTTCTTTTCCTTTTTACTTTCTTGTCCATATCTTCTTCTTCTTCTTCTTCTTCTTCTTCTTCTTCTTCTTCTTCTTCTTCTTCTTCTTCTTCTTCTTCTTCTTCTTCTTCGTCTTCGTCTTCGTCTTCTTCGTCTTCGTCTTCTTCTTCTTCTTCTTCTTCTTCTTCGTCTTCTTCTTCTTCTTCTTCTTCTTCTTCGTCTTCGTCTTCGTCTTCGTCTTCTTCTTCTTCTTCTTCTTCGTCTTCGTCTTCTTCTTCTTCTTCTTCTTCGTCTTCTTCTTCGTCTTCTTCTTCTTCTTCGTCTTCGTCTTCGTCTTCGTCTTCTTCTTCTTCTTCTTCTTCTTCTTCTTCTTCTTCTTCTTCTTCTTCTTCTTCTTCGTCTTCTTCTTCTTCTTCTTCCCGTTAACATCGTTTTTATTTCTTCTTTGTCTCATTTTTGGATTATTTTCGTTTTCTTTCTTCTTCCTTCCTTCCTTTGGCGTTCCCCTCATCTTCCCTTGCGTGATTGAAGTGTCATTGCTTGATTTCTCACCGACCTTACTGCGACTATTTTCGTACTTTTCGTCTGGCAATTACCAACAAGTGAGAAAATTGCACAAGTTTGAAATGTGTGAATGTTGACTTCCTCCCAACATTTTCCAATCTGAAACGATTAAATCAGATTCTATGAGTATCCTTCCATTATAATGAATTGACCCAGTGATTTGGTAAGTCATGATTCAATCCAGAGCCAAGTCCTAACATTGAGTGGATACTATTGCGGCGAAGGGCCCCGAAACCTCCAGTAATGTTTGCTTATTCACATTGATACTATAAACGATGTTTTAGATTAGTAAATCTTTCATTTGTTAAACTATTTTCAATCTGGCGAAAATAACATTACATGAGTAACAACATAATATTTGCTCCAGTTTCACTAATTCATGTATTCCAGAATTTAGAGTTGTATCACTCTTAGCGATTACGTGACGCATGACCCAATTATTTATTGTCTGTAAGAATTGTGTTTTTCACAGGGCCTTTGTGCTAGCCCAACGCCCTAAGGAGTTTTGCTATGCAAGGATATAATTGCCCCGTCATTTATCTATGGATATTGAAAGATATAGATCCGTGCCTTCTCCGAAGAAATTAATGTCAAGTGAACAAAAACTGCCCACACCGGAGTTTGAACTTGGTTAACCAATTCGATTCTCCGTACCATTAACCTTTATACCGATCTAACCTCCTAATGCTCTGTTAAGCTGAAAGAAAACAAGTGTTACATCAGTTCAAAAATGATTGAAAAGTCCAACCACAATGAATATGTATGTATGTAGATAAAAAGTTTACATTTTCAAATGTGTTGCCAAAGAAATTGACCTTTTTCTATTTTGGGAAATATGAAGATTTGACCTCCCTCCAAAAGTTCCAAACGGTTTTTTTGCCAATCAGAAAAAAAAGGGAAGCTAAATCCCCCACCCTAGGCAAACACACCTACCCCATCTACGGAAAGAAGCAAATTGTTTTTCGCCTTTTCCATGTTTAGTTAAAGAAAGTATCGATGGCTGATCAGTCATCAGGGTAGAAAATTGACTCGGTGAATCGAGTTCAATCTCTGATTGAAACTGACAAAAGCATTAATGCCCTTGGGGAATACATGAGTCCAACTCTTTTTTCCCTGCTAAGGGTAAAATAATACATGGTTAAGTGGTTGCCGCAACATCAACAGTTTGATGCTTCTATTTCACGGATCGCAAAGATCAAAGAACAAACAGAAACAAGAAAAAAAAGTCTTTTCTTATGGTTTAGATCTTCAGCTGAAATGTATGCAGTGGCTATCAGTGGGGATCAAGTGACAGCACACTCCCCCTTGCCAACAAACACAGCTACATCATCATTGCTCAGTTTTAACCCCACCTCAGATCTCTAATTACTTAGATCTTAATTCTATGATCATCAAACAAAATAAGATTGCTCCATTGGTTATCATTACAAATAATCATTATATTCCACATTTTGTTCAGTTCCAAAACAGGTTCCTGTATGAGAGACCGACAATCAGAACTGCCAATGTTGATCTCTTCAGTTGATAGTTTCGCCTAACACATCCATCAAGAAAAATAGACCCTAAGAATTGTAGGCAAGCTTTGATCTGAAACTTTCACTGTATAGTTATTAATCAATGTGATTATTATTCATCGTTTAATTAAGTGCAAATTTATTATCAAATCTATCGTCTCTATCAAAGTAGACGCCTATATATCTACGGAGCAATCCCACAATAGATACGAAAGGGCAACTGTCAACATTACAACTGGCTCAATATATATGTATATATATATATATATATATATATATATATATATATATATATATATATATATATATATAATTGTGTCATCCACAAACAACAGTTTCGTTGGGTTACAACTCTTTAGTGGGGCTATAACCAATCAAATATATATATATATATATATATATATATATATATATATATATATATATATATATATAGGGAGAGAGAGAGAGAGAGAGAGATAGAGAGAGAGATAGATAGATATACTCAAATGGCGTTATATCTGTCTACGGCAAATCGTGAATCCATATGACTTATTTCATGATCTTGAGCAAAGGTGTTTATCAGGATTTAGTTCTACAGTTCGATCAGGAAAATATATGATCGCACCGTTTTTGTCCCGGTTTTCCTCGTTTGCTCAGCGCACAACCAACACATCGTTTTGGAAGTCCCACTTTCTGATTGCTTGATGTGTCTGCATGCTGCCAACCGTATCAAAGACACATTAGAGATTGGTTTTGCTTCTTGTTGCTTTCTATGCTTCAACAATTAAAGAAAGGGGGGAAATATGTAGTTCCTTCTATTCTTATTCTAAACCATCGCCGAAAAGTGTGAAACTTTTTAAAAAACGAAAAGAAATCAGAAAAATAAAAGCAGACGAAAACAAACAAACCAAGCTAATCTTTCAAAAAAAACAAATGAACTGTCTGTAAAAATATAGATAAGTAAAAATTTTGAGGGGAAAGGTCAAAAATGACCTTTAGCGTCACTTGCTTTGATATCTAGTGACAACGTCATCAGACCTCATTTTTCTTTAACGATGAGTACCTTTTTGAATCTCATTTTCAGTTTTCAATAACTTAAATAACTGCAATCTATTTCTAATATATTGTTTCTTCATGAAAGGTGCCGTACTTTTCTTTTTTATGAAATTTCTCTTACTATCTTTAGGATTTTTATTCTTTTTGCTTAACAATTAATGCCATGGTTTGATGCTTAACCATAAGGCTGCATTTTTGTGCTTGAATAATGAACACTATCTTTTAGTATAGATGTGCAAATGTGCTGACTTACAACCGTATTATGGACTTGATTGATCGTTTGATAAATAAAACTGCAAGACTTTCTGGTGTAACCTTTATCCAAGTTGTTACTTCTGGGGTTAGGAATTTGCCAAATGATTGACCTGGAGCTGAGGTTGAGGAACCCGGTCGGAGGTGAAGCAAACAAAGCATAAAACTGCCAATGATTGTTCGAAAAAAGCCAAGTTTTTCACCTCAAGCATTTCAGACTTTCTCAAAATTAATTGTCTGTCTTTCCTTTGGTGCCAATTCTGATAAATAGAACGAAATGAATAATCACCGACAGCTGCATCTAAAGAACCCCATGCATATTAACACATGCAATTGGAGATTTATTAGTCTGCGCATGTCTACTTACTTCATTGGTTGATATCAGAAATTGGGAAAAGATGGCATAAAAGACGCAAGAATATGAGACAAGTCTTGGTGCACTCAACAACATTTCCCGAATTAAAATGTATTCAAAGATAACCACAAAACCATCTCCTTCTGACAAAATTCAGCCGAAGATTGGTTTGACAGAAAAAATATAACTTGAACAGCTACAATACTGAACAATGTATTCGTTTCAACATAAATGCATCATCGTTAAATGAAATGATTATGATACAACGAAATAATTTCTGGGTTGTAAAATATAATTTTACAGACTAAATAAATGAAAAATTAGAAAATTCAAATATTGAGAGATTTTATTATGTTTATATATATATGTATATATATATATATAATCAAATATATATATATATATATACATATATATAATCAAATATGTATATATATATATAATCAAATATATATACACACACACACACACCCACATATATATACACACACACACACACACACAGACATATATATATATATATATATATGTGTGTGTGTGTGTGTGTGTATATATATATATATATATGTGTGTGTGTGTGTGTGTGTGTGTGTGTATTGCACGTGAATATTTAGAGAGATTTTTATTCTAAGGCTTATTTTTAAGAGTTCAAAGACAAACCATATTTTATAGCTATCAGCACAACAAGACATGCATTTAAGCATGTTTTGTGGTTCTGTTTGCTATGTTTTAGTTTTATTTTATATCCACAAAAATTGAACTCAAAATTGAATTGAATTGAACCAAAATTTGCCTCGATAATTCAAATATTAGATGGTCCTTGATATATGATTGTCGTAAAATGTAACGAGAGAGAGAGAGACAGAGAGAGAGAGAGAGAGTTGCCCATAGGTATCCTGACATTTTACCTGATAGTATCGTTTATGTTGAGTAATTTAACATATTACTCTTAAAATGAAGAGAACAGACGAAGCAAAAGAATATATGAACATAAATATAAAAATTAAACAAAATGTGAGAGAGCAAGAGAGAGGGAAAGAGAGCTAGAGAGAGGGAGAGAGAGAGGGGGGAAGAAGATGTAACGAATGTACATGATGGAATTTCTAAACGATTGCGAATTAAAAGAGAAAACAAATAAAAGGAAAAGACATTTTGTTGTAAAAGTAAAGAAAGAAGCGGGATTCATGGTGTTACACCTCGATGAATGACTTTTGTCAAAGTTCAGAGGAGGTGCCAACATTTTTGCTGTTGATTCAGCGTTAAGGAGATTATAGGCTTCGGGCAAAATGGACGATCAATATGGACGACCGTATCCCTTTACCTCTAGCCCCTATCAGCACTAGCCCCCTTTGGCTTCTTTGAAACAGATTGGGGATGAAAGAATTCATTCTATTGATCGGTATTTCTGGCAGTCCACTTTCTGAGGATTTGACCGCAGAATCAGGCCATATTTTGGGATTACAAACTGGTCAGCTGAAGCAGCTTTCACATGAAGCAGAAGACTGACTTTTCTTGAAACTTAGGTTATGAACTCTTTGATTTATTTTGAGTAATATGGATTTATCAATGCCCAAAGAATCATTTCTGTGAACTATGCAACGTGTAGAGGAAAGAATTATACTCATCATTACATTGTGAGATCACAAGACGGAACTGTATATTTGAGGAAAAATAAAAGGAGTCTAAGATATGTACCTTCCTTTCCACCTTTCAGAACAGCCTTACAGTGTTCCTTTCGGAATCAAAATCAGGTGTATAGTCACGTTCTCCTTGATCTCGTCCATGGTCTCAAATATCTTGGTGCAGAATGACATCGACGAAAAACTATGTAATCTCAAAACTTTATCAGTGGTTTTGATCGTTGATTAGGTGGTCAGAACAACATTCAAGCGATGGAATTAGATGAAAAAGATGGGTGGAATGAAAAAGAGCGTCCCCTATGCTAGCGATAGTTGGGTTGAGGACCTGTCAGTTGGGGTAACTGAAACAACAATGGTTGTTGAGTATGGAAGTTAGATAAAAGAGAGATGCAAAGGGACGATTGGAATAAACATATTAAAAAATGGAATGAGTGAAGGTCGTAAAATGTAGTTTACTATAAAATGTAGTCTACAAATGCATTTACAACCAATATTTTTCAAGGATTGAAAGGATTTACCTGCGACGGATATGAATTTCCAAAACTTAGCTTATATGTTCATGCGTGCGTGTTTGAATGACAGATGAAAGTGCGTATAAGTGTCTATCTAGACACGAACTAATGTGAGCAAATAAACTAAATATGTGTATGATAATAATTTACCAGCATTTATGGATCGTCGTTTTTCACTTATAATGTCGCCAACAATATCACAGGGTTAACAGGGTTGCCAGGCCTTAATAAGCTTTTTTCCGGCTTAAAGATGCCTACCGTTACTCAATCGTGTAACATTTGACCTAGGTCGACTTTGTTCAACGTCAGTGATATCACAAGAACCACTGCATCCAACTGGATTTGATGCCTCGATCCTAGGCATTGTGCTGTGATTAACAGAGAGTCATTGATTGTAATTTCTAAAGTCTAGGATATGTCTGCAAAAGGGGTTAAACCACGACCACTGAGGTGGAAGCAAGCAAATACCACTGGTCCAGGGTAATAAGGATTTTACTTTTCTCCAGGACGTAAAAAAAAAGTATTTATTGATACAGGTTTGGTTTGTCACTTGAGAGAAAGACACTTCTAAATACCTTTTGATGGAGAGGCCATGTTGAAAAAAATATTTTTTGTAGATATGATAAGGGATAAAAGTTTAAATTTCCAGCCCTCTAGCTCTATAAGTACAGACTGTACACGTCATACATACATACATACATAAGCATACATACATACATACATACATACATACATACATACATACTTTGCTAGTCGAATAGACGAAATAAAGAAACAGTATTGACGGCTTGGGCAACAATTATGGTTGACAGTTTCTAAGTCAAAGAAGATGATATTGAACGAAGAGGTTCAAACAATCGATTGGATAAAATGGAAAGAAATAGTCAATCAGTGAAGAACGTTTGAAATGATATTCGTCAATTCTAAGATTCAGTCGGAAAAAATAGGCACATTTGTCAGGGATCCCCGACGATTTTTTTTTTTTTTTAGCCGTCAATTCTTGCTATTCTCCATTCGTTAGCAAAGAGCAGACTTGACAGGAATGGTTAGAACAGACACTTGAAAGATTTCTTCCCGTTGGTCGTAATGGAGCCGAGATAAGTTTCTTTTATTTTGGTTCTTTGTCTATATCTATTCAATCCGTCTGCTCAAGAGTTGGAAACATGAAGAGGATGGATGGATATCTGACCCCAACTCTCTCTCTCTCTCTCTCTCTAGTTGAAGAAAATTGAATGAAAAAATATGAAAATCATAAGTTAAGAAATGTGCATATTTTGCATCTGTGCTTGTGTGTGCGTATGTGTGTGTGCGTGTGTGTGTATGCACGTGATTATTCGAAAACATACAGGTGAAACACATAAATCAATTGATTGATAGGTAAATCATAAACTGATTGAAGTGTAGATAAACTTGGAAAAGACTGATGGACATACGAACGCACACACACCTACACTTATGCACATCCACAAACACACACTCACATACACTCACACACATATATACGGATATAAATATTCAAGTCAATTATTCTTTGATATTCCTTTATGTCATTTCAAAGTTTTACGCTTACTTTGATACTTCGATATTATGATTCTATGCGTAGATTTTCTCTTTTTAATATGATTAGTTGTTCGTACACACACACACACACACACACACACACACACACACACATATATATATATATATATATATATATATATATATATATATATATATATATATATACAAAAAATGAAAGATACAGATAGATGAATAGACAAATAATTATTTATTTGTAGAGAAGTGATATAAGCCCCCGTCCGAACTAAGTATGAACAATGTCTGAGAAGAATGCAGACAATTCCCCAGTGACGATGGGGTGCAAAACGTGAGCTTAGATCGTTTTTATTATCTCCCTTTCTGACTCAAAGTCCAAGTATAAATGCTAAAAGACGACACAAAGGCCAACAAAAGGCTTCACTCTAAAACTAAACGTGATTTCAATGAGATATCTAAAAGTTCCCTGAAGACGTCATCGGCAGATCTGTCGAATACAAAGGCAAGACGTTAGATCTTGAACAAAAAGAGATCAGTCTGAACAACAAACTATCTGATCGATTTGTTTGGTCAACCATCTCCATTTCAGATATACTCCCTTGTTGAAAGATAGTCTAGTTCCTTCAGACAAAAGAGAAAAATGATTGTCTTGAACTAGAGAGAACTTTCTGCGTCGTTTACTTGAATTGCAAAGAATTCAGATTCGGGATACTTTCAGATTTTTCATGAATTGTGATCGTTTGAAGATTGCAATACTTCACATTAGTTTCTGTTTTTTACTTTTTATTCGAATTTTCACGCTCCATTTCGTTTCGGTCGCCTGTCCCTATTCACCCATACTTGCTCCACTGCACACATCCAGCAAGTACGAAAAGTATCCAATACATTGAGAAGTTTATTTCAACATCCTTATGCAACTTCAAATTGACAGAATTCGAACAAAAGATAGATAAATTATAGAAACCTGGATGGAAGATTAAGACAAGATGAAAGGTTGAAAAGTTTTATACAAATATCAGAAATTTATGGTCAAAATTAAATCAATTTCAAAGTGCCATGATAATGTTTGAATGCACTCTCCAAAATACATTGGATAACTTTAATATTTGCTGTAAGAAGTACTAAACTAAATTTCAGAAAATTCCTTTGTCATATATGAATATGGTACAAAATTTTGTTTCGCACTTTTATGAAACTGTGCACTTTTACAGCCTATAGACACGGCTAGGAGGATTATTTAGGAAGAGTTGGTCAAAACTACGTATCAGGGAAGTTGTTTTCATGTGGTTCTTCCCAAATGTTTATGAAGCAACTCGTATATATACATGTATATCACATAAACTGTCGATTGAGATGACTTTGAGATAGGTTTCCATTGATACATCTTTAATTGTGCAAATATGGATTAATGTGTTTAGGGAGGAACTGGTTTTAATAACAATAACTGGTTGAAAAGCGGCATCGCATGCATTTGTATATAGTTCCTAATGTATTCTTGCTCTTCTTAAGAATACAAACGAAAGAAATCAAAACACATTAAGTCAGTTGTTGATGATATTTAATCACAATGCTCAATTTCAAACAAAAGTAATAAAGCTATCAACATACCAACATCATAAAATCAAAAAGGATATATACCCGACGAATGTCAGCATTGCATGCCTCACACACTCTTCAGCAATGGGCAATACGTTTTGTTCCTAATTTCTTGGACAAAACATATTGCCTGTTGTAGAAGAGTGCGTTGAACACAAGATTTTGACATTCATCGGGTTTATATCCTCGTGGATCTTACATGCTACAGTATTCCTATGTACATTGCACTAATATTCTAGAGAAATTACCTTGATATTAGTAACTACGTTCTGCTTCATTATTAAGATAGTCTCGTTTCTCTAATCAACACAAAAAAATGCTGTTTGAACGAGGTACTTTATAGATATTCTGGGAACTTTAACAGAGCAAGACAAATATAGAGGAACCAGTGTACTGATTAATAAGAAGATCATTTAAAAGGAGACTGTAGAAAATATGTAATAAGGTTTATAATTCAATTCCATGTCCAAGTCTCCCTAAACTTCTAGATGGCATATTGTATAGTCGGTGCCCGTATAATTGTTGTATGTAAAATACTACAAGTCTAAGATAAATCTGCATTATTAATGGGAATAATGAGAATATTTCAAGCCAAAATGAAAACTTTTTTTAAGGTTTATATCCCCTCGGAACTATCTTACTCTTGTCGGCCATCATCGACCCACCATTTATATGTCTATTTTTTCTTCCTTTCAGCGTGTCTGTCTCAATGTTTTGCCAGCAGATACTTAGAATATGAACTGATATTGGATGTCCTCCACAGGTTATCCGAGGTCTTATCTTATTATCTTCCTTCTGCTCGTTTAATCTTCAACATTGACTCTATCTTCTGG
Organism: Thysanoteuthis rhombus; assembly: GCA_963457665.1. NCBI lineage: Eukaryota > Metazoa > Mollusca > Cephalopoda > Oegopsida > Thysanoteuthidae > Thysanoteuthis > Thysanoteuthis major. The sequence goes on from OY735224.1 coordinate 30,727,785, forward strand.
CGGGAGAGAGTCCTTCTTTGTTCGCTTGTATCTGCTACCTTGTTTTGCTGAAGGTCGTTTGTTATCATATTGACATAAGAGAACAAAATAATTTTGCAAAGCAAGCAAGTTTCCCCCTTTTATTTTGATGACTACGAAATTTTCTATACCATGAAAATATCTTGAAAAGTGGAAAATTTGTTGACCTGACTTGTCGACGGGTCTTTTGGTGTGTATCATTCATTGCAATCCCAGAAACAAAGCCAGCTATTCGAAGTCAAGTAAATCAGATAACTGATGTGATGTCTTAGTCTCACTTAGAAAGGCGTACAATCAAACTATTATTACCTATTCAATATATATATATATATATATATATATATATATATATATATATATATATGATTAATTTATTATTCGTTGATCGTAACAATGGACTTTTTTCTTGAGGGAAACACTTTTATTGATGAAAATATCCCCTACATATCATTTAAAACAAGGGTATCTCACACCAAAAAATCATCTCCAATATACCCATTGGGTTTTCATGGGGATCGACACGCACACATACACACACACACACAAACATATACATATGTTTATATATATATATATATATATATATATATATATATATATATATATGTATATATATATATATATATATATATGTGTGTGTGTGTGTGTGTGTGTGTGTTCTATACCTTGTTCAGTTCCTCTGCTAGGTTTTGCTATTTCTCTAGCTTTTATCCGTCTTTGGATTCCCTCTGTGATCTGTATATTATTTAGTATATTCCTTTCTCTTTGTCCACGATTATCAGGTCTGGGCCTTTCTCTTGGTTAAGTTGATCTCTTTTGATGTCATAATCTTGGAGCAATTTGTGGCCATTATTCTATTGGGCTGTGTCTGGCATGTACTGAGATCATTTTTCTTCTAATATCTTTTGTTTGCTCAGTATCACTATTGCTACACTGTCGTGTCTGTTTTTGCACTTTTTCTCGGCCGGTTGACCACATACACTGGTTATGTGGTTTACGGTCTCAACCCTTTCTCTAAACAGGTGGCTTTTGCAATTTGTTTTTGTTCAGTCAATTTTTGCTTTGACATACTTTGTCCTCGTGCATTCATTTTGGGCTGCCATGATGTGCAATTAAGTTTCTCTCTCCAGCTCCCCTTTGTTTAACCATATTTATGATCTCTTGATTTCGTTAGCTTTTCTGTTCCCATTCTCTTTCCTTGTCTGCTGCACCACTTCTTTGACGCTTTTATTCCGCTCATTGAACTGCTTTCGACACTTTTTATCATGTTTTCACTATTTGTTTGCAGTTACTTTTTTAAACCTGTTCTGCCTTTTGAGCACAGTGTTCTATGCTAATGAGTATTCTACTGCCTCTTCACCTCTCAAGTACGGTCCTCCAGTGTCATCTCTGGGTTTTGTCATAAGCTTCCCTACTCACCAGTTATTAGAGCCCTTCATTTGTCCATCAAAGAAATGGATCCGTGTATAATACTACCGATACTGCCAACATGTTTATTTTTCTATCAGATTTCTGCTACTTCACTTGATCTTGATAATTTTTCTTATCCCACTAAGATATTATAATTAATCATTTTCCCTTTCATTCCTCTCCATTTTAATGCGTCAGAGCTATGTGTATCGGTCTTGGGGTCAATTCTCCGATTATTTTGTTACCTTGTAATTCGATTTTTTCTCATGCAGTGAGCCTTAATGTTTCTATTCCGAACCCCATCCAGATGCCTGTATTCTTTCACTTTGTTTGACAGTGTTTCTAACTCTTTCTTGGATTTTGAAAAAAAAAAGAATTGATATCCCCTTTGCCATTTTTAAAGATACTAGTAGTAGCAGGGGGAGAGAGCCCCACCCTAACAAATTACCCGTTGCATGCTTACCCCAGCTAAGTGTTCTCCTGTTGCTGTTAAGTCTACGTTTCTGTTCTCTTATAGCATTGAATATGAATCTCACATCACTAGTTTGTTGATCTTGTATACCCTTGGGCATTTGATTATCCAGCCAAGTGGGATCATGTCAGATGTTTTTTTCAGTCGATCCATCCGACTGTAACATTTTCCTCCCTTTTCTATCTTCTTTTACAAACATTTGGTCAATGTAGAACAAATCATTCGTCCCTTTTGGTTCTTATCCATCATCCTTTTTGTCATTCTGATAATTGTCCTCTTCTTTCCATGGAAATGTATAGTTTCTGTTTTTCATTCCTTTTTCTTTTTCACCCAATTTCCTTAGTCCTTCTCCCCTTCCTCTCCCTTTTTCTTCTCCTTTTATTTCTTCCATTCCTTCCAACTTTACTTTTTTATTTTACTACTACTACTACTACTGATATTACTGCCACTGAATTTTCCCCCCTTTTTTCTTTTCCTTCCTTTTCTTATTCTTTCAATCTTTGTCTCACTACAAACTCTACCCCTTTCAAAACAACCTTGGCTGTTGACAATCTAAGTCTATCTGTTACATCGAAGACACTCAAGTACATTTTCTTGCATCTGGTTCCCTCCAAATTGGCACCATTCCCATTTTAGTATTGGTCAAGTGTCACTTGTGGCCTGAAACAATGAAGGCAGGCATGAACAAATACTGACCACAACTAACCTGGTTATTCGATGGACGAGACACAAACTTGTCTACAAGATAAATCAACAGTTATAGGAAATAGACATATATTAATAGATATTCAGCTTAGCTGGTAACCAGAAACAAGATGAGGTGTTGTTATCTCTTTTGGGGGTGATAAATGTCAGCCTAGTGACAGGATCGATTTTCACAAAAGTGTTTATTTCTTCCGTAGAGAAAGTTTGCTAAGTTTTCCTCGGGAGCAGGGCGTGTTGGAATCAAAATATTAGATATTGTTATGCAAAACTACCACAGAAACTCTCAACTTATGTCTCTCCAGATTTTAAGTTGGTTTGGCTGACTATCTATGTATCTTCACTGACGTAGCAGCTGAGAATGAGGGCTGAAATTTCAAATATAACTCCTTGAAAGGTATAGAATAAAAATTCCTTTTTAAAAATCGTACCATATAGGTTTTTAATTGGGGGCTCAATTAGTTGTAAAGTTTTCAGCTGAATTGATCCATCTGTTTATGTCTGGCAGTATTCGAGAAAATTCAGACTTTTCTAGTGCTCATTGCCCTAACTTATCCGTTGTTCACTTTTGTTCCAAACTTTTCAATCGATCACCCCTAAGCATTGCATACTGCAAAGAAACCTTGTGGTCGTCAGTATCATCGGATTTTGAAGTCCATTGTTGGACAAAGACCTCCCTCTAAATTTGCCATGTCTCTTGATTGTGGGTGTTGGTGACACTGAAATGACACTTAATTGACCGATCGATGACGCAAACCCGGATAAAGTGTATTGAGATCCTACATAGCCCAGTTGATAGAATTCAACACTTAGCTCTGTTGATGTTGCGTGGAGAAAGCAGCATTTGCCATAAGTTTGGCTGGAAGAACTGTCGGGAGCATTGATCAAACTGTCTCAAAGGAACTTAATCCTAGTTTGGAATAAGAATTGTCCTTCTCACAGACTTGTTCACTCCCCGCGGCTACAGAGCCCAGTGTGCCCTGTTATACCCATAGATGTGGAGAGAGAGAGAGAGAGAGAGAGAGAGAGAGAGAGAGAGAGAGAGAGAGATTGATCCGTGGTTGTTACAAGGAGATTAGTGCAAAGTGGACCTCGGTGGCCTTGGCTGGAGTTTGAACAAAGCTTGTCGATTCCATAAGCTGTGCCATCAACCGTTACGCTGCTTCCATTTCAAAAAGAGCATACTGAAATATTCGAAAAAAAAAAACTATACTCAAAAGATGAGACCGTAATTTTTATTCGAAATATCGAAGATAGATTGAAAAAAAAAGAACTGAACAAACATCTATCCTTTGGAGAATTATGGAAGTTGATGGAAACGTGCGAATTTATGTCTGCTGTCACGTGAAGCATTATAATGAGACCGATTCTCTTTATGACTTTTTGGGGACTTTATATATCCATCAGTTTAGCACAACTTGTATCTGATGGAAACGATACTTACTAACTTATCTTCAATACTGAAAGACATTTTTTTTAATTATAGTCAGCTGCAATCCAAGTCTTGTCCTGTTACCCAACCCAGGTGGGTATTTGAGCAAATGGTTTGATGAATTGAAAGATATATAAAAAGACTCACCGAATAGGATAAAGTACGGAGCAAATCAATTGTTCAATGAATCAGCGATAAATCTATCCACCGATGACTGTTCTTTCCGGTCGTGCGCAGATGTGCATCATTTCAAACCATTAATGACATCCAATTTCCACGGCTGAACAAATTATTGTCGCTCTAACGCTTTTATCAACTCTTTTTGGTGACTTCCGCCAACAAAAGGCTTAATGTATCAGTAGCAATCCAGATAATAGTTGCATTATCTCTGGTTTTGCTCTCTCTCTCTCTCTCTCTCTCTCTCTCTCTCTCTCTCTCTCTTTCTACACATATATATATATATATATATATATATATATCGTTATAGAATTGTGCAATAGTATTTGTTTCTTCAAAGATTGATGCAACAATGTGGCTTTCGATGTGTGACCGTCCACATTGTCCACTTTTGTCCTGCTTCATTGGTCAATGTGTCTGGCTCATTCAGTGTCCATCCTTTCCTTTTAACAATCTGTCCTGTCTAAACTATCTAACGTCTGACTGCATCTATCGAGAGAATACCCCTGAGAATTGACCAGCAGTTTGAACACAGGATAGGAAACCTTATGATTCCATACATTCATACATACATAGTATATGTGGTACTAATCAGGCTAGCAGTATAACATAATATAATAATATATCAATAATATAAAGCCACTTCTGGAATGTAATGGATTTATTTCATAGAGTGCTCGATACATACGACTTTTTACTTTTGAAGTCAAGTTGTTTTAGAGTAGAGCTTGAAATAAATAGTAGAATGTGGATTCGTTACACAAACTAGCTCATGTTTCTACTCTCTCCGGGTCTCATTGGGCGAATGATTGTCCATGTTTTTTTTTTGTTCTATTTTGGGGGAATTTGGTGAGAATGTTTTGAGTTTGGTAGTAAGTGGTGAGGCGATATTCATTCAAAGGGTCTGAACTGGATCTAAGGGTCATCTCTGCAAAGATGCTTAGTAGTAAACATGGATTATTTTTCATCTTGACCTTGGTATCTTGGCATTGGGTTTTTATTGACCCTGTTGATATCATCTATAATTCTAGTTTATTGTATTAATCTTAATGCTCAATTTATAATGTGTTTTGGCTTGTTTGAAGGTAGAAAATGGTGATAGGACGTTTTGGGGATGATGGACATGAGATTGAATTGTTTTGTTTAAACGGAAATAAAGGTCTTCATATTTCCAGTTTAAAAAGGGTAAAGAAGCTTTTGAGTATCAGAGAAGCAATATCAGTGAGCTCTGTGTGTTTTCTTAAATGTGCAAATCAAGTTTTAAGAAAACAGAAAATAAATCAATTTTCTGTTCACGGAATTTTGATGTCCGTTCAAATCTCACTGAAAAAGCGAAATGAATCAAAATGAAAGAATACAAGAAAGAATTCCAACGAGAAAACGTTTTTTCTTCTTCTGTTTTTCGACAAAGTATTTAATAAAAACCTGCATTGTAGACAATAACTTGTTGCTAGTTTTTGATTCGGGGAGGAAGGTGTTTATGAATTTTCATAATTTGACGCATTTTATAATACAATAAAGATATTTTCCCTCTTCCTTGGTAACAATAAGACGAATATTGAATCTGAATTCGTTTTGAAACAATGAACAAAGAATAAATAACAAAAAGTGAAAATCACATTGATTCACATTCATTTGAGAAGAAGCGTTTTTTCCTTTCTTTTCTTGATGATACTTGCTGATATAAACAGAGTCTTATACGCTATAGAATTGGTGGATAGATTGATGGATAAATACGAATAGAGATTCCAAGAAAAAGATGTTTATGATGACACGTCTGAAGATATTTTATTCCTTGTAATGTTTTCCTTCTATTAGATTCAACGTCGATGAAGAGATCAGCTATAAGAGCCAAAAACAAAATTCAAAAAAAAAAAATAAAGAATCTTGTCAAAATCAGAAATCATATAAATGTTATCAGAATAAAAGATTGTATTCTCATCAGGATCATTTAGCTTCTGAAGAGGAGCATTTAGTCAATATCGATAAGACCACAGATTTCTCTATTCGTCAATTCAAATCACGACTAGTTGTATGAATTGTATGAATTGTATACAGCACAGGCATTGTTCCAAATTTTTTATTTACCTTTACAAATAAGAGAAAAACTTGTTTCTGGTGCTATCTATCGATATAAGTATTTCTGTAGTCTCAAATGATTCAATGGTTTCTCGCAGTTGTAAATAAACTGACTCTTATTGTTACCAAATTCTATTACCAGACAGAAAAATCAAGGTAAGGTGATAGTTCTTAACAAAAATAGTCATTCCATCGAATCTTGTTTTTAATATGAAGCCTGATGCATTTCATCAAATTTATCCAATAGACATGCCTATTTCTATTCTATCTAATATCAGTACTGTTCAAAATTTTTATAAAATGCAGGTCTGATCAGTCATTCAATAGATACTGTTACGTGACCAACGCCATTTGCAAGTATGCTGTGTTGAGGTTGATCGATTAAAAGATGGAAGGAGGGATGATCAATGAATTAATCACTTCTCTCAACTTTTTGTTGGTAGAGATCAATAAAAATGTCTGAATTTAAAAAAAAACATTCGTAGAAGGTGTCAGTTTAGCATTACAAATCGAATCCTTGATCCAAAACTCATTTTGGAGGAAATCCAAGCATAATACAAAACATGTTTTTATACACATCATAGAAAATGTTTAAATTTTTGTTGTTCTAGTTTTGTTTTGCTTCTGAACATACGTTGATAGCAAGTCAGAGAGACTAATATAAACACTGAAGAAACCGTAATTGGCATTCCCAGCTAACAATTTCTAAATGAATCTACATTTAACCCTAAAAGAAACCTCGAGTATATTCATTTTCACAAGACATGAATGTTACGTTCCCAGTGAAAACCTTCATTTAAGATTTTAATATCTATAAATCTATCCTCACTTCTAAATAGATAGAAGTTTTTTTAATTTCTTCTATCACTCAAATGGCGTCAATAATAGTGACTTTAATAACATATCTATTGTAGTTTGTGTTTTACAGTAGTAGAAAATCTTACCAGAATTAGCAGCTACATTCATTCACAATCTCATAAGTTTGATGTCCAGGTTTCTAACCCAAACCCAACTCTCACTTCAATCTGAATCCTATTACGCTTACTTATAAAGATAACTTATAACAGTTCCCTGTAGAAGAGGTCATTTCTGTAAATAGCTGTGTCCAGTAACGTCCAACTGTGAATGACTTTGAAGAAAAACTATGCATTTGGAAGATGGCTTTGTTTTCATTCAAAGAAAAAAGAAAAGAAAAGAGGGAAATGATATAAAAACAATAAAGCAAGATGTCCTTCTTGTTATTCTCCTTCTTCGTGTATATGTGAGTTGCATACCACTGTGGGATAAATATACCCAATAAGACTGTTATCTTTACTTATTTCTCTCTCTCTCTCTCTCTCTCTCTCTCTCTCTCTCTCTCTCTATCTATCTATCTATCTATCTATCTATATATATATATATATATATATATATATATATATATATATATATATATATATATATATATATATTGGTTGACATATGACAACCTGCATTATTTGATGAGAAATAAAAAATAGAGTAATGAAAAGAATCAAATTCAAAGAGAGAATGTAATATCAACAACCACCATAAAATGCTTTGTTTCTCATTGAAATATTGAATGATGGAAATCTTGCATTCCAAAGTCAGGATTTTAGTAAAAAAGTTTTCCAGACTTTGTAATCTTTATTTTCATTCGACGAATTCATCTTTTGAAAATACATTTTCAATTCCAGGAGAAAATAATTACACTTAATCGACAGGGAACAAAAGTCTCTGCTTCTTTTTTTTTGTTTTCATATTCTGTTCATTATCAATTCTTTTTCAAGACAAATTTGCAAATAGATCACTCTAATTCATTGCTTTATTATTTATTTTGATTTGTGTCAGTGAGATTCTTGATAATTTCTTCGAACAGAACTCACTAACAATCTAAATTGCAAACGATTCCTATGGAAATATATCAGTCTCGAATTTATGTCACACACTGGGTTGAACATAGCCATGCACTCATTTTTTTTCCAAATACTGCACCAGTTGGTTTAAGGGGGAGGGGATCTGTTTGCAAGGTAAGTTTATGTTGAATTGATCCTTTAGTTCATGTCTGTCTGCTTTTCTTTTGTTCTTGTTTTCGAATTAGGACTTTTTGGGATCATCCCACAACGAAAGCGGGAAGAGTAACATTCATTGATCACCTGTTCTTAAAATTTCTCTGATTTATCACCCCCAACACAGCATGCTGCCAAAGAACATTTATCGCATGATGGTCTCTATTGAGTGACTAATCAGTCTTGATGTATAGATTTGTCAATGAACCACTGTTGGTTTTGGAAATAACCTTCCCTGTAGGCTTAATTAGCCGGACAAATGCCAATCCTACATTGGGTATCGTCAACGTAACTTCGGCGGGTGATCCATTCTTAGGCCAACGAAAGTTGTCTATCGAGTCCCCGGGCGATCCCAGTCAACGACTTATTTAGACTTCTATTTATTGTTGTATTTAATGACGTGTCTTCCGATAAGTCCCTGAATCTCGTGATGACATCATTCAACTTTTTAATTAACAAACATTATTTATATTCCAATTTTAAAAATACTTATATTGGTAATAATTAAAACCTATTCAAATCTTCCTCACATTATTAACGATGCATAACTTACTATTTCATTTGTTTATACTTATCAGCTTCAACATTCTTCAATCAGTTTATCTATTGTGAACATTTCCTCTGTCTGTTAATTCTCTAATCTGAGGATTTGGCAAAGTTCTATGCATAATCTTTAACACCAACTACAAAATATACTTTCAATCTTTTTTTTCAACATTCATTATGAACTTTCATTTAAATCTATTCTCACTCTGATATCACATCTGCAACATCCATTTATTAATCTTTTTATTCATCTATCTCAAACGTAAGTGAAAGGCTTGAGTTGAATGATGTCACAAACAATTCATATATGTGTCTGCGTATGTGTGTGTGCGCGTGTGTATGTTTGTTTATAAATTTTTCAAAAGGAAAATATACATATATATCAATATATTTCCATTTGTTTCAAAACTAACATATTATATATATATATATATACATATATATATATATATATATATATATATATATATATATATATATATATATATATATATATATGTGTGTGTGTGTGTGTGTGTGTGTGTGTAATAATCTGGTTGACCACTAAATAGAAAATATAACTTTACCGACATCTTTTGGCAGTGTATTGTATTAAGGTTGATTAGTTAAGAAAAAATAGAACATGGGTTTATTAGTGGCTGAATCTTTTTCTTCCATTTTTTTGTTTGACAGTGATCCCTTAAGAAGTTTCAATTGAAAAAAAACAAAAAAAATCAAAAAGCAAGCATTATTGCTGCTGGACACAAATTAAGGGACCAAAGCAGCATGAGCTTACATAAAAAATTGAAACCCTACGATCAACTAATTTAGTGTGTGAATTTTTTTTTTGACCACTAATAAGGAGTGAATGTTAAAATGTCAACTCAATTGGTGTGGTTTTTATGAGTGATACATCCATAATGAGCCTTTTAGGCAGTCAGCCACGCAAAATTAAAAGCTGGAAAAACGTTGATAATTCTGTTGACAGTTTTTTAAATAGTATGATGAACTTGAATTGTCATCACAATTTGAATTCATAGAAAAAAATACGAACAGATCTTTTTTTTTAAATCGAATATTTTACTTACCTATCAAAGAGGTTTGTAAAAGACGAGAAAGGTGTTAATTTACAGTTTATGAATTAAAACAAACTTGCTTTAAATTCTTTCTGCTCTCCCAAAGGAAGTTATAAACACTCCATTCATCTTTCAAGCCAATGTAATCAAGGTTTGAATGAATCTCTTTTCATGAAGCCCCTGGCCAAGAATGCACAGAGCAGTCTTCATTGCAGCAGTATCCTTCCACTGAAAGATGAAACCACAATATCGTCCAATTTTTCCAAGTACAATATCAAGCCTAAATTGAAATCAATTTGTAGAAAGATTTAACTCTTTAATATTTCAACCTAGGATATATGTTTCATTGAACATTGAAGCAGTATTTATCTCAACTGATGGATGGATCCATCACAGCCCCTCTTCTGTTTACTGCAGAGAAAACTCTCTGATTCAATACAACATTGAGAGAAGTCATCCTTCAAGCTCGAGGCCATTTTTGCACTACATTCATATTGATGCACTATTTATCTCAACTATTGATAGATGGAACCACAATAGCTTCTTATTTCGTTTACTGCACTATCTATCTTCCTATTACATACAATGAAGGAAGAATTTTTCAAACTCCCATGAATGGATATTGTGTATGAATGATTCAAAAACCTTTCATATTTACAAAACGAGACAGGAATCCTCTATGTAACATCTATCTGCGATGTTTCACCTGATTCAGTTCTGTTGTTTAGGCATACATTATCTACTAAAAGAAAGCAAACTCACACTTGATGGTATAGGCTCACATGAAGACCAAAGTTTAGCCAAATTTGTTCAGTTCGCTTTGATGAGCAACAATAGCCTGATATCCAGAAATGCATTGACTCTAAGTTGAACAAGAGACAGATTCCATTGATAGAACGTCTGGATTTTACAAACTCTTTAGATTTGTTCGTAGATAGGGAAACTCTATTTTTTTTCTTTCACATAAACGTGGAGATATAATGAACTGGATTGCTTCTGAATAAATGTTAGCAACACGAATGTCCGACGGATAATAAGTTGCTTCAAAGCTTTGTGTCTTAGAGATGTCAGTAGGTGCAGGAGAACAAAAGAAAAGGAAAAGATATATTTATAAATAAACTTGAAGGAGATTAAGAGACAAATTTGTCCAATCAAACTAATTCTTTCAAAGATTGCATGACACAATGACAAATGACAAAGTGGAACTGACAGGTGTTGGGTGAAGGCTCAAGCCTCGGTCATTCAGTACTTTCATTCTGTAAAAGAACAGTATTTGACAAACGGAAAGTGACAGTAATAAGTTTTTATCTCTTATGTCCATTTATATAAAATCGATGGCAGAGGTAAATGGCATTTTTTTTAGTATAACTTAATCCTTACATAAATAATCATGTCATTTTTGACAGGTATTATTCTTGCATCCTAATAATTTCCCACTGAACAGATGCATAACGTCGTGACGAACGTGAAGGTAGTTCTCCCAATGATGTGCACAATAACATTTTCTTGTAGAATTTCTAAAAACCTTGAATGCTTTGGAGGAACACTTAGCAAATGGTCTCCTTATCTTTTTCATTATTAAGTAAATTCCTGAGAATTCTTGGTATCGTTTTTTCTTCTTTCATTTATAGCGAGCAAAAACAATTCTCTGCCGACTTTGAGCCCCTTTGTTTTATTTTCCGACCCCAGCTGTGTCAGCATTTTTTTCCTCTGGTTCTCAACCTTTAGGGTACGTTTGCATCAATTCGGTCAAAGCTTTCACATCAAAAGGACCCCAGTTCCCTAATCTTCGACATGGTTAACTAGAATAATTCCTTGCAAAATATAAGCCAGCTTTCAATTGTGCGCTTTTAAAAATTTGTTTGAAACCATCAGAATACAAATTCATTGGGAGTTGATTTGGGAGTGGTTGGGTAGAAAAGCACCGTTAGGTTGGTGGGGATTAGATATGAATTGATTAGGTTATTGGAGGAGGAGGGGTTCAATGTCAAAAGATGCCAGGGTTAGATGCACAAAGTCCAACCCTTGTATCTTGCCCCTCACTTCTCTTTCTCTCTGAGAGCTGTGGCAACCTTTATAACATCTTTTGCCAAATATGATACAAGAAAGATTGTGAAACTACAGATTTTGAGATTTCCCTCGGTGTTTTGTGAAATTCCAGAACATTTCAATAATTTCCTGAGATCTCTGGTTCTAAGACCTGTGTAGATAAATAAATTGATAGATAGATTCACATTAATGCAATGCTAAACAAATAGGACAGTGAAGTAGTAACAGTTATTAATGTTACGGCATTTATATTCAGTTGTGGAATATTAGGTTGATAAATAGAGATATATGGACAGGGATAAGTAGATCAATCGATACATTGATTAATAGGTATGAAAATATTGATACAAATAGATATGAGGATAGGTAAAAGATTTAAAGATAGATGGATAGTGGGAGACTGAGATAGATAGATAGATAGGTAGATAGATAGATAGATAGATAGATAGATAGATAGATAGATAGATAGATGGATAAATTGATTGATAAAATCATCATCACAGTCATTTATACAACTTATTCTAGAATAGGTAAAGATTTATAACAGTTTTCAAACATCTTTGCTCCTCTCTGAATGCATAGTTATTCACCTACTGAACAGGCTGAAGTAGCCGAAGAAGCTGTCAAAGTTGACGCCATATATATATATATATATATATATATATATATATATATATATATATATATATATGTGTGTGTGTGTGTGTGTGTGTGTGTGTGTGTGTGTGCGCGTGTGTGTGTGTGTATGTGTACAAACGGTGTTTCATAAGTCACTGTACGCTCATTTCTTATTCTGTCAAGAACAAAGCGTGAATATCCATGATTATCTCCTTAGCTTCTCAAAATTTCCACTGGATTTCAGTTGCTGATCATAGAAAACCATTTCTTGTCTGTGATTTTACACCTTTCTTCCAACGTTATTGTCACCACCGCTATAATTTTGATGGATGTAGAGATTAAGCGTCAAAAGAATTCTTAGAAATTGAGATGACAATTTGTATCTATATTCCTTGACAGAAATCTGAAGATAAAAAATAGAAAAAGAAAATATATAATCACCTTTGAGTCACTTTAATGTACATGAAACATCATTAATGGCCAGAATTCAAATTCCGAAATATTTTCATGCATTATTCCATATAAGTACATATGTTTTTATTCTTTATCATGCATGCACGTATTCTCTCACTCGCAAAACAAATAGATTTCAAAGATATACGTATTTGTATGTTCGTAGGTTGGTGTATCTATAAATCTGAAGCCGAATAATGAAAAAAAGTATCCATTTCACTCAACGAATTATTTTATTTTACTCCACAATTATTTGTTTTTCCAAATTGTGAATGCAATTAACCCATTGCTTCTCCATTAATCACATATACTGACTATTGTACAAAGTCAGGATTCTGACTTCATGATTCATCCTTCGATATATATGTACCTTTGACACAAAACAGCATTGGTACTAAGAAGGTTAGGAAGATAAGGATCTATCTATCGATATTCATGTCCATCCATGTAACTATGTAACTCTCTTCATATCTGCAGTGAAATATTTCTTAACTCTCTCTCTCTCTCTCTCTCTCTCTCTCTCTCTCTCTCACACACACACACACACACACACACACTTTCTACGTGATTTTAGGAACGTTCCCTGAATCGAATTCACAAAATAAGGGCAAGAGTTTTCATGCTGCTATATCACACGTCTACTTTTTTTTCGAGGAAAAAATATTTCCTCTTCTAACATGTTATTCAAACTAGCTAGTTGCTCACTTTAGCATCGTGGGGAATTCATTTGTCAGTGTTTCAGCGATTCTCTGGAAATAACAATCTACAATTTAATCATCCATTGTTCGAACGAAATGAAGAAAACAAAAAGAATCATGTTCCAAGTTAAAACATTGAGTACAAAAAATCGAATTCTTCTGTAAAATGAATGCTAAATGACTCAACCCAGTCCGTGATATGCAAATTGGAATAAAGTAAAACAGGTCAGGTTAGTCACCGATTGAAAACCGTCATATGATCAATGTATTTTGACATAATGCTATATTGGGGGTGATCAATAAACGATAATTAAGAAGTAATTTCAATGAAAACGTTACTTTCTTGCCTTTTGTTGGGCAGCTGAAAATTGAAAAACCTATGTTGAGGAAGACTATGCTGATATCGACAGTTTTGATTGAGGTTTTCTGATAACAAACGGAACAAATTGAGCTGGTGTGTTCGGAATAATTCATAAGACAAGATAAAAGAAAATCAAATGTCTATATATTGAATATTTTGTGAAAGCCGCTCATTAATATTCATGCACAAACTTAGTTTGTCTCTGTTTCCCCTTGATCAGTATCGATAAGCTTTTCACTGAAAAAAAATTGATACTAAAAATGAGGAATACATCAGTGTTGTATTTTATTGTTTGTGTCGTGAATCGAGGACTGAGATTGTAAGCTGACTAAAGGGAACCATGGTTCAAAAGAATTTGGAAGTCATTATAGAGAAATCATTAAGAAATGGTTGGAAACGAATGGTATACTTGGTATTTTACGATACACTTACAATGACTGAAGCATAACAATATAAACTAATTATAATACAATATACTTATAAGGAAAATTCTACAATATGTATGTTCAGTGCGTTCTATATACATCTAAGATTATCAAAAAGAGAGTAAAAAGTTTGATCTCTGAGTGTGATTATGGTAATCTCTGACATGCTTTAGTCATTACCTCATCTTGAATCGGATCTTTTTTCTATTAGGTTTATTGTTTCACAGGCACCAGTGGTTTCACCTCTTCCTCAACCTCGTGTCACACTGTATCCAGCCCATTCTCATTTTAATTGGTTGAATATTTGTACGATATCCCTCAGTTATATCAAGAATATATAGGATTCTTTTGTTTGTTCACACAAATTACCAGTTGAAAAGTTGTAAAACGTTATCTGTTTCAGGCTGGATCTCAAAAGAACATCTTGATTCATCGAGTGAAGTTAACGATTAACATCTGAAGATTGTCATCCGTTCAGTTGATTACAATATCTTTTGATTTAATTTACTTTTCATTGCTGGATCAAGAACATTCCTGCATTTATATGTGTGAATGCATGCATTTCTGCATTTATATGCACACATGTTCAAGTATATATGCATATGTATGCATGTGTGCAAGAATACGTGTGTGTCTGTGTGCATGTGAGTATATGCACTGAAAGAGTGTCTCTGTGGTTCAACTACAGAAGATGAGGTCATCTATTTGTGCCAAAATGAATAACTTTCACTTACTATTTCTGCGCTAAATGAACCCCAAACCATTCTAACTGAATGGTTGGTAATATCCACTTAGCTTATTATTATTCAGATGCATATCATCTGGATTTCAGATTTTTTCTCAAGTTAGTGCATTTCAGGTTTACCTCGATTAGATACTTCAGTTCATATTGCACTGTTTCAGTTTCTCAGAGTTCATATATATATATATATATATATATATATATATATATATATATATATATATATATATATCCGATTGCACAGAATTTTTTCATAAGGCTTAGATTTTGTCTGGCATAAAAATTTTGAAATCGTGGCCAAATTCGCGTCAATGGCTCAGACGTCACTTGCCATCATCTTTCATTTTGAGGAACCCATTCAAGTCTTTCGAGTCTAACTAACGCAAAAGAGCAGAAGAGAAATCACTGACGAAAATAAACTTCAAGACAAGCAGAAGGGAAGAAAACCAGCGACCTAGATCAACTGATGCATCGTCTGTTAATTGGAATCTTTATAAAATATACGTCGGTGTCAATAACCCTGTATCGTCTCTCTCAAAAACCTCGGTTCATAACCGTCAAATTCATTATGATCAACAAGGGAAATTCATGGATCTGAAAGATGCTTTTATCTTTTCTCTTTTTTTCCTGTTTTTATTTTCATTTTTTTTTTTCGTGTTTCGGGCTCTGAGATACTGAAAGACGAGGTTTTTATTGAGTTTGAAACCGAATCGAATCTGAGATCATACTAACTTGATAATTTCATATATGATTCATTTGACGTCTTTTGTTGCCAACACACAGTATTACACTTGTTTGAGTGCACGTATCCTTCCCTCTACATAATTTTTCTTGAAAGTTGAATTTCAAGTCTGCTGATATAATATATATTCTCTTCAGCAAAGGGCACAGTAACGTCCCATAATGTCATATCACCTCTCATTCCCAAGCGATGAGCTTTTCGATTTTATCCACCTCTAGAAGAAGACTGATCGTGTCAAAGAGTCGATTTAGTTTTGGTAGCCATAATGCATACATGTCAATGATTAAAAAATAGTCTTCAGAACTTCTCTTTTTGGTAAGGCCATACAATAAAATGTGTTTAAAAGAGAGATAAGTACCAAAATGGTTTGATTCTTCAATAGGTCAAATGGATGGAAAAGTCGTTAGAGAAAGTTGTCTACCGTGGAAATCAGCATTCTTGATCGTGTCTTTAGCTTTAGTTTGAATACCAATCGCTGGTGATACCAAGCAGACCGCTCTTCAATGTTGCCATGCACTATTTATCATGTACAGCCAACACTGATATTAAAAAGGCTAAAATCGTATTGATATCCTCGGTTATTTTTTTTATCTAACCATGTTATACTCGTTTAAAACTCATTTATCAAATAAATCAACCATATATTCCATGACAAATCATAGATAAAAAAAATCCATTTAATTTCGTTCAAATTACCAGATTCAATCGATCATCGTAGATTTTTATCAGATCAATTGAAAGAGAAACAGCTACATCTGACTGGAAAATAGCTAACTTGGCATCAAAGTCCTTGCTTTTAGCCTAAATATTCAACTTCGTAGACAATTGATTTAAAGGATTATTTTTTTCAATTACAAATCAGACAGACATACAAATACTCGCGACTTCTTGTATAAAATGGATAAGTACTAAAAGATTGGTCAATGCCTTTGGCACCCCCCAAAAAATGCAATATAAGACATCTGCTTCCGAATCAAACTTTACATACAAAGACACACAGAGAAGAAGTCAATATCTGAAAACTGCTGTATGCAGTTCGGTGTTTAAAATTGTTTCTGGGTTGGAAACAACTTAGGAGAGCAAAAGGAAAAGCAGATACACAAGCACACACTTATACATGCATATATGCTCACACACATACATAAAACACACACACACACACACACACACACACACACACATATATATATATATATATATATATATATATATATATATATATACAAAGAGAGTGAGGGATGAAGAAAGAGGGAATATGTTTACTTCGTTTCAATATCATGTAGTCTGTGATGAAGGGGTGTCAAGAGAGGTTTGGTCGGGGGAATGTCAAAAAGTACGGGCGTCTTTAAATTATCAAATAAGAGAGTCAATTTTTCCCTATCTGATTCACAGTGTTGGGAGATGGGTGAGAAGCGATAAAAACATGTCGGGCAGATGTATACATGTGTCAGATTGATCTTTTTTCACGTACGACTAATGGTACTATGATGGGGTTCTATTTATTTCTGAGGATGATATACACGCACACAAACACACACTTACACATGCACATGCACACACACACACGCGCGCACACACATATATATAGTGAGAGTTGCTTTTTTTTTCAAGTTCAGTATAAATATGTGCTGTATTACATTTTGTGGAATCCCTGAACATTTCTACATTTTCATGAAACCTTTGGTTTCATAATCAGAGGAGTAATGGTAATCCATGTAGTAATGGTTAACGAGGTTGTGATGTTGACCATTCCTAGAGTAAAATAAAATCACTACTGTGGCCTCTTCATATAATCATCCTCTTGCTCCATCAGTTGTCGTTTATTCTCACTATCTTCTGAACTCTTCTTTCATCCTAGTCCACTCTTGGATTCATTTTGATTTATTTCAATCGGTAACAGTTATCCTTAACATTGTTTTTTCCATTCCTCTCTGTGCTATTCTGAATTTGTTATAGAATGAATCTATGAATATTTGGGTTTGGCACCTACATGTCATAGTTGGTATTATACATTGATTGTAGACTTTACGATTTTCAGTACGACTGTCTACACCAAATGCTTTCCAGCCAATCGTTATGCACCGTCTAATTTAATTTCTGTTTTATATCCACTTTAGATATTTCCTTATCCACAGTTACTCCGTGAAATATTATTTTGTTTAATCAACAATCGATTAACAACAAAAAATACATCAGTGGTCACGTACATGAATATCTTTTTTGTGTCTGATATTTTGCCCTTGTAAAAGAGTGAAATGTAGAAACAAATAATTGGAAAAATTAATAGATGATTAATTCTCATCCGAAGTTTATACATGAAATATCAACGTCAACTTCACAAATGTATCTTTATCTTTATTCATCGTGAAGATTACATATATACATATAAATAAAGGGTGAAAGCAGAAGAAAAAAGATAGTTGAACAAAATATTTAACTGACTCGTATCTTTCTGATAATAAGTCTAATTCAACATGTATTTCTCATGATGCTTTGTTTCCTGTAACAAAGTCTGATCTTGTATCTTTGATCTTGCAAGACATGTCTCAGGGGAATTTGATTTTTGCGTGACTTTACGTGGTCTGACGATTATCACATTCCTTGCAGACATTTTTAATCACATGTTCTTCCCTTATCTTTCCTAGACATTTTGTGTAGTAGAAGACATGACATATTTTGATTAAAACTGTACAAGATGGCGTCGATAGTCGTTTATTTGGGTAAAGTTGATTGAAAAGGCAAACTGCATCAGTTGGTCGAACGTATGCAGGTAAGAAGTTATTTCTATTCTCAAGAACAAATCAGAAAGTCAGACTGTTCATGCTATGCAAGGCAATATTAACTTTTTTGAGAAGGATGTTCAAAAACTAAACAGAATTAAAGGTCAATTATTTCAGTTTTTTGTCCTCTGGTTCCATTGGTGCAGTTCAGAGGCCAAACCCTCTTGGAAACTGAGGAAACCTTTGTTGACCTTCTCTGGTTGAGGCTTCAAAACAAATTTTCATTTTCAACTTTAACATTATTGAGGAATCTGTCCACCATTTCATTTCACAATTTCATGGCAATTTTTTTGCAACATCATCCTCGAAGAAGTTTTTTTTTTTCAATGTGAAGAACTGCTTTAAGTGAATCTATCTAAATTGTCAGATATTGGGAAGTGAGCGACACAAAAACTACTTGTGAAAAAAGTTGTTTTTCGTAATAGGTTTAGAATTTGAAGCTGAAAAATTTTCTAGAAAACAATCTCACACACACATGCACACATGCACACACACACACACACATATATATATATATATATATATATATATATATATATATATATATATTCGGTATTCGAGGGTTCTGTGTTGCAAAATGTGATATTTGTGGTTACCTGACAATCTTGCAACATAGCTTACCTGTAATGCTTACCTTTTGATATAATGTACTCTATTGTGAATTTTCTTCATGATGTTCAGCATGATTCTTACCTGTGTGTGTTGCATAGTTTATAGTATAAGATTCAATCATTTGGTCATATTCCGTAAACGTCGTACCGAGGAATATTTACTTTTATTATTTTTGATAGAATTGATTGATATGAGTTTCTTTCTGTTTTCATGCAGATTCAGAATTAGCTGACAATTCCACTCCTGCAAATCATAGAAATTTACTCTTTTCAGTTCTTTTTTCATCATTAATCGATTATCAAAATAAAAAAATGTACTTTGTTCATTTAATGTAGCCCAATCACTTTTGAGTGAAAAATCTCTTATTTAACTTCATTCAAATTCTCATTTCTTGAAAAGCAAAAAAAAAATATCCGGCAATGAGATTATTTCCATTGAAATTCTTCTATCTCTATGCTCTTCTCATACAAAGAAACGAACCTGGAAATCAAGCCATAAATGTTTTTTGAGTGTGTGTGCGTTTGTTAAAACATTGAAAAAGAAATGTGTTGTCAACTTTATGTCCAAGCACACCTCTAAATTTGACTTAAAATATCTTGAAATACCTGGAGAAGTCTTTTTTTTCTTCATATATAAATATATCTAAAATCTGGGATACATATCACATGACAAATAAATCAAATGTGACTTTCATCTTCAACTTTAAATTTTATCAAAATATTAATTAATTTTTCTTCAAAGAATGCTCTTTTGAGATTATTTTGTCAATAGATCACCAAATAGCATTTTTGATAACCATTACCAACAAAATCATCTACATTTAGATCAATACATTTAAATTGGCAAAACATGACAATTTAACTCACATTCTAGATTGTCAGTCAGTTATTGACAGGAATCTATGCTAGAGATGCTAGTGCATCTAAAAAGATTTTATAAGAATCCAATGTAATAAACAGACATTAAATTATCTTTCTTTAATTCAGTGAGATGATGAGGCTGTTAAATGTGTTTATTTTCTTTTCTACCGAAATACTTATGTTTTGGGTTGAAAAAACAAAAAACTGATAAGTGAATTTCAAATCATAGATTTGTCTTATGACACATTGATAATAACACAATTTTAAACGACATTCTTACGTAGTGGTTTTGTGGCCAGGTTTTCTTTTGATTGTTTCCAGTTAAAGGATTCATTTTCCTTTTATTTTCCACACATTTCCTTCCTTCTTCTCCTTGTGATCAAGTGCATTCTTTTCGGTTGTCTGAACTTTTGAGATGAAGTGTCTTTATTATTCCACACATTTACTTCTTTTATTTCTTTGATATTTAACACTATATTTCCAGTTGTCTGAATATTTCATTTTTCATTATACCATGCATTCTTTCCTTTCCTTGTGATTTTGCACAATGCTTCAAACTGTCTGAAGTTGTGAAATAAAGTATTTTCAGTATTGAACACAATTCATTCCATCTTCTCTTTGTGATTTTGCACAATACTTTCAGTTGTCTGAAGTTCTCACACTTCCATCATCTTCTCTTGTTCTCATTGTGTGAGTGTTGTTGGCAGAACAACCTTCGTCGTATAATATTCAAGATGAAGTTTCTTTTCTATGCAACTTTTTTGGTCTGGGATTCCCGCAATTTCACTTAACAGATGAAGGATACATCAATTGGAAGCGTTCCTGGTAAAATGAGAAAATACAGAATGAATATTTGCGAGTTTCAAGGTTAAATTGAACCAAAAATGCAAGAAGATTTTCCGTACTTTTTAAATATTTGGTCATACGTATCATCATCATCATCATCATCATCATCATCATCATCATCATCATCACCGGTTGGGAGTCCCCCACCCCAGGCTTCATTGTTAAACATTATCCTTCCTCGAGATTCGGTAGAACTCTCAATTATACTTTCTGAACTTGATTGGTTCGTCGCGCCATCTTTTTCTTCCATCAGCCACACTTTTGCATGTGATCTCTCCAGATACACGTGGTGAGTCATTTAAAAGGTATCTCTCATACAAACATACTTCAAACATTGGTATCCTTTATTATATTTTAAACAAACGCATACACACATATCCATGCGTGTGTCTGTGTGTGTGTGAGCGGGTGATATATTATTCTCGTGAGCGAGTTAGTTTCTCTTTGCCTGTGCAGTAAGTTTATATCCCACTTGGTGACCCCCGAAGATTTCTCTCTGCCAGATTGAGTAAAGTTTATTCTGATCCATGTATTGAAAATCATGTAATGTTTTTAAACTGAAAAAATTGTGTGTGCAAAAACTATTTAATATATTTCGAAAGGTTACCTCTTACATCTTGAAATGGCTTCAGTAATGATACAAATCGAACTGATGATTGGAAATTTAAAAAACAAACTAACCAAAAAACATATTATCCATTGAAAAAAATATATATCAACTGAATTATCCTTTTGTCCTAAAGGTCCATTCTTGAAAGTATCGAATACTTTTTGCACTCATTGTATTTATGTGTGAATAAAATGTGAATGATCATATATATGAATGTTCTCTCAGTTATAACCATTTCTCAGGACGTAATAGGAAGCGTCCAGTCTTTATTAGTAATTCATGTACATCAAACCATCAATACCCATTAGCCATTCAAAAAATTATCGATTATTTAATGTCCAGAATTATAAATGGTTCTATCAATTCAAAGCTGCTGACTATTCCGCTATCTTTATCAGCCATTTTGACAACACGATCTGACTCCCATTGTTTTTCCATAAAACACATTAGATATTTCTTTTTAATTTCCCATTGTTAATTGAAGAAGCATTTTCTTCAGTTTAAAGAATTCATTAGCAGCTGAACTCGTTGTTGGAGATTCTTGTTGTTTGTTTAGATATTATTCCAACTTTCAAAGAGAAAGGAAAACCGAACATGACACTTAATTATAAATTTATAAGGAATTGTGAAATAAAAAATAAAATATATGAAACTATTTCCCTTGTTATAGCAACAGGCAATGCAACTTATCGCCATCCATTTTGATAGAGTAATTGTTGAAACAGCTTCTTCCTATGAATAACGTTTGAAAATTGAAAGGACACCAGGAATATGTTTATAAATTTTCAATGAAGGTTTGAGAACGAATCGAACGAGAGTCAATTCATAGAGGACCGATGATAAAAACCCTTTTTGAATGTTTAATGAATGGAAAAAGACATTTCTGTTTTTAGAAAAGAACAAAAGAAATGGTTATCATGTCAGGGGAACAGAATGAAAAGAAATGTTAATAGATCTAATACATTGAAAAAAAATTATTGGATTTTCCATATGATTTGATAGATAAGTCGCAAAACTGCATTTAGGGAAGTCGGCTGTTCCGAGATATTCTTGGCAGGGAAGTTTTGTTCACTTCCTGCATCGATAATTCCAGTCTATCCAATGCATTCTCGGTGCTTGGTGACTTCAGACTACTACCAAGACATATTCATCACTTCATAAGTCGTGCTGTTCTGAGGATGCACTAACCTAGTTTTTTAATCATAGCTATTCGGCCTTTTTCGAAATCATTTGACTCTTTTTTCTTGCTCATAACCTATGCACTCGACATATATCACAGCTTACCTGCTTACACACCTATAACCCTGATATGCACAGTTGTTACCAAATACTTGGTATCATTCTTGCCACATATCGCTAGTTATAATATTTTGGACCATAAATGTAAAAAAACACACACAAACACACACACGCACATGTACACGCACGCACATGTACACGCACGCACATGTACACGCACGCACATGTACACGCACGCACATGCATACGCACTTACATGTTATTATCTATAAATCCATACATAACATTACATCATGCAATTTCATTTTGAGCATAAAAACGCTTCGAAAATCTTGGATTAATTGCATTAAGAATTATTCAGAAATAATTGACTGAAATGAGATGCTATATATATATATATATATATATATATATATATATATATATATATATATATATATATATATATATATATATATATATATATATATATATATATATACCTATATATATAACTGTTTAGCGTCATTACTGCAAATATTCCCCCTAGTCTCTCCTACAACTGATAGATGTCAACTGATATTAAACTCTTATTAATTTGGAAACTCGAGAGTTCTTCTCGCATTATCCACAGAAATTGTCTCCGGAGGAGTGTTACTCAAACGAACAAAAGTAATGATGCTCGATATTTGGAATGGATAAAATTACGATAAAATTATCTTGTGGAATAACTGTATTTTCTTTTTACAGGGGGGTGGGGGTCGACCAGAGAAAAAGCGAGAGGAAGGCTAGATTGTTCTCCATTCACATGTTTATCGATCATTCTATCCATCGAGGCATACGATAATTAACAGAAGATATACACTTGGACAGGTTGGTATATAGATACTGAGATTGGCAATCATTGGAACCAATTGATACGTATGAATAGACCGGAATAGGTAAATATATGATTAGAAAGGCAGGGCCATCGCCTGAAGGAAACATCTTGAAACATTCATGTATATAGATAAGTAGCTAGCCATGGAGAAGCAGATTAAAAATAAAAAGATAACCTTCAGCATCATATAAGTTTGTGATAAGTTCGTATACACAAATTGCATTGAAGACAAAAAAGTTTGTGATCAACTTATTTTCTGATTGCATAATATTCATTAGAATGAAAAACAATATTCATCATCCAAACTTGAACCCAGACAACAACACTGTCGCAAGACTCTAACACACTAGTATCTTGGCCACCAAGTTAATTATTATATGCTAGACCCAAAATGCTGACAGATTGGTTCCCGTAGTACAGTAAACATTTATGGAGTCAGGACATAAAATAGTTCGGGGAAATAGAGAATAGAGTATACATTTTGAGGAATGATTAATACGAACAAAGCAAAGACAAATCTCTTGGTAGGATGAAATTGTAAGGAGAAAGGGTTAGAAGAGAGGAATAGGGAAACAGAGAGAGAGAGAGAGAGAGAGAGATCATATGGAGGATAAGAGAATGAAAGGAAGTTAACACTTGTATATATATATATATATATATATATATATATATATATATATATATATATATACTTGACAATCGTTCGGACAATTGTGTCACAAATCAGTGTGAGCACGAATGCAAATCTCATACTATTATCATTCAGTTACAAATCACCATGATTTTTTTGCATTTTTCAAGTGTTTGCAGTCAAAAGATACAATCACTCAATATCTCTGGAATAGACTATTTCAGCTACTAAGACTACACTTTCGAATAAACAAAATTAGACCCATTGTATTAAATAGATGTGTGGAGGTAAGTTGTTGCAATCTAAAGATACATTTACTCAGTACCTCTGGTAAACACTTTTTTTTCTTCTTCAGATCAACAGAATCCGACTTGTTGTATTTGATGGATGTGTGAAGGAGAAGTTTCAAAACAAACCGTCACGTGACCAACGTATTTTGGTAGCTAGCAACGTTCAATGAGGAAAAAAAATTAAAAGGGTGATCAGTCAATAACTCTTCTAGCTCTTTGTTTAGCAGTGATCACTTGGAGAATGAACTAAGAAGTGATCACTTTAGCATGAAATTACATTGCAAATTGAACCCCCAATAATTAAAAAAAAACCTATTCAGAGGGGTATCTGCTGAAAACAAAAATAAGTTTGTTTGTAGAGATAATAAAAAGTTTCCTAGTTACTTTGGTACGGCCTGTACTCGTGATACATTACCAATTAGCCAGCTGAACCCACCTAAAACTGAAAGAAACCTACGTTAACAATTTTGGTGACAATTTTGGTTGAGGGATCCTTTCAACAACTATAATTTCCTTATCTCTCTCTCTCTCTCTTGATTTCATTGTCAGCTATCAGTAATCGATTCCTGATAAATGGCATTGATTTGGGTGTGTAGGAGTTTAGATATCTTCATACCAAGCACCACAAAAAAAAGACACAATCTTTTCCAAGCATATGCAAAGCAATCGTCTTCCTTTCATACGATAGAAGTTAAGTTTTTTTTTTTTTAATCTTACATGCATGAATAATTTTGCTTACTGTTTGGTTTTTTAAATCTATTTTTTTTTTTTAAGTTGATTTTGAATCGCATTCAACAT
Organism: Thysanoteuthis rhombus; assembly: GCA_963457665.1. Classification (NCBI taxonomy): domain Eukaryota; kingdom Metazoa; phylum Mollusca; class Cephalopoda; order Oegopsida; family Thysanoteuthidae; genus Thysanoteuthis; species Thysanoteuthis major. Next base: position 30,753,358 of record OY735224.1, read on the forward strand.
TTAATTTATTATCACTTTCTGTCAAAGGGTTCAGGTTTGTGGCTTGTACTCGCTTTGATAACTGTACTATGCCGATCACTGTCCTCGTAGAAAGTTTGAAGAGATCGGAATGGGAATGTCTCTACAAGATCCCCATCTGTTTACATCATTTAGAATTTCCAATAGGTCACCCATGGAGTAACTGGTCCGAAATGACGTTGCTCAATATTCGTGATTGTATGAGAACCCATGTATTCAATATAATATGATTGTAACTCTGAATTTGGTGGGAAAACGAAGAAGTGATCTCAAATTTTGATAAAAGTTCCTTTTAATAACCAACTTAGAAACCAAAAAAATATTTTGCCGATAAATCAACCATTTGTTCAAGAAATATGGATTATTTTGAAATCTGCATTTCCTTGTCTCGTCAAGACGTCATCTGAAGATATCTGTTTCTTTTTTTGCTCAAAATGATGACAAATAAATGTTTGAATACAAAAAGATAATCAAATTAGTCAACGCTTTGGAATGAATAAATTTGCTCCTCTGTCTACAAGACGTGTCTTATTAGTTTAATTGATGCAGCTGGTTGCCACAAGTTACTGGTATGCTACCAGGGTTTTAACTCACAAATACGACGGAAGAGATGACGACGACAGCTGAAATTGTACTGAACACGTTTTGTATCATTTTAACTCTTTTGCATACTTTCTCAAGAGTTTACAATGTATACAAAAAAGAGTTGTCTGTGTATTTGATTGAGACAATACTAATAAAGGAGCAAACAAAAAAAATTCAAAAAACGATAATGTAAAACATTTCACTTCGGAAGGAATCCTTTTAATTCGTTTCTCTATCTCAAAAAGTTGCAACCTTCATTTAGTGATGGCATCTGATATTATAATGAACACTTTTTTTCTATTTCAAAGCTTCCGTATGATGCCTTCACATGACATTTTCAGCAATTTCCCCAAATATTTAAACTAAAACTCTCAAATCAAACGTGGTAATGTGTTTTCAGGACATTTATTTATTTATTTATTTGAAACTATGAAATGCAGAAGGCGATGATGAATAAATAGATAAATAAATAAATAAATAAACTGAGATATGGTTACATTTCTTCGTTTCTCGAAAAAATTCTTTTTTCAATAAACCGCAGCTTATATTGTTACAAATAGGATTCCTGTTTCAAATCTTCCGTAATCTCTTGTAACAAAAGATTTTTTTAACAAAAGGTCACAAAATATTTAAACTAAAACATTCCATCCCTGTTTATTGTCACACGTTTCATCCGAGCAAAAGAGGGAAACGAAGTGAATCCTTGGCATTGATATAGGCCTAGTTATTTGATATTGGCCTATTAGTAAGTACAAAAAGCAAGTGTCCGTTACTAGTTGTTTCTTTTTGAACAGATCTTGAACTTATTAAAAGAAATATTCATGCAAAACAAAAATCCATCGGATGCTAAAGGCATGAAGAACAGGAACCCCCCCATTTTCGTTTGGATAAGTACAAGGAAAAAAGCCTAAAATCATATTCAATGTTCTGGGCTCCCCTTATCCAAATCTCAACCATTGTTTCTTGTTATGTCGACTATCGTACTTTTGACATTTGACACGTCATGCCACGTGTCTCTTATATACTTTTTTTCCTTTATTTTATTTTTACGTTTACGAATAAACCAGAGTAAGCAGCTCTATTCTCCTCTCTTCACACAACTTATCGTACCAATGTTTCCATTACATGTATTTTATTTCATTCTTTATTCACCCTAAATGTTATGAATAGAATGTACCTCTGATTTTCTGTCTAGATATTTATATGTGTTTTTTTGGTTCACTCCATGTAGTATCTGCTTCCATATTCGTACTTGGCACGTGTGTTTTCTATACATCTCCCTTCTTCTTTCAACATCCAAAGTGATAATCGCGCTCACACTGAATCACGTGGGATCAAAACCCTTTACCTCCATCAACATCCTCAGACCACGTCTAACCAACAGCTTCTTCTACTCACTCTCACACGAGATTTTTTATATTGTTATTTTTATAACAGATTCAATGTTGCTGTTCATGGGCTGGTTAAACAGGAATCTGTACCTTAAAAATCGTTTTTTTAAAATGAAAATTCGATTTTTGTTCTAACAGATGTGATCAAGTTTTTGTTTGAACAAGTCATTTGTTAACACAGAAAATACTCGGCAAAAAAAGAAACTAAAAGTCCTAACTTCAATGGAATCAGTGAGGGAGTTCTATCAAATGCTTCATAGGGACAATCTTTTGTAAAATGTTTCGTAAAGTAACCGAGCAATTCTATGGGTTAGCAGTTGTTCAAGTGCAAGTCAACTCAATGCTTATCTTTGTATTAGCTAAAAAAGAACAGCCTCAATTGTATTTGTTTCAAAGTATTGTCCTTTTTCTTCATTATCAGTAGCTGCCATTGTAACAAACAAGTTTTTCTTTTTCATTTCTACACTTTTTAATTATGTCTTCACATTTTTTTATCCTGCCTTCACGGATAATTTTGAGCAATTGTTCTGAAATATTTGAATTTAGATTTTCAAGTCCTGTGTTGACACATTTCCAAATCTTTTATCACTTTCTTTGAATAAATATAAATGACAGAATTCAGAAAAAATCAAAAACACTGATTCGAAGCATAATGTCCATGATTTTTATCGTTGTTGATATTTCCATGAATACAGACGATTTCCTTCCTTTTTCTAATTCGTGTGTTTGGTTCAATTTATTCAATTCTGTTTTTTTTTCTTTCTACTTGTTTGGCAAAGCTGCTAATTTCAATTTGATTTGTCATGATCGACTAAGTCAATCGAAGATGACATTTTTGTGTTGAAATAATTTTTGCATTAAATTTTATTCAAAGAGTTTGAAATCAATATTCAAACATCTTTTTCTTCTTCCTATCTCTCTACAAACAAATTGAATTTCTAGATCTAAATTTTCTCCAGCCTCCGTCTAAATTGGTTTTCTGTGTTAGTTTTTTTGGTTTTGTTTTCGTATCTGTTGGAAGTCTGTTTGTTTAATTTAAATCATTTATCAGAAAGTTTCACGTTTTGCCGATAAACCGGAACATTTGGCAGAATCAACACAGAAACATGTATTTTTTTTCATTTTTTCAATCGGAATACCAAGTAAGAACTGAATAAATATAATATGTTAAGTATCAATATTAGTGAGGAAGCAATAAAAATATGGCACTGAGAGATACCAATGAAAAATGACGGATTGGTTTAAAGGTTGGATTTGATCTTCTGCAACCCGTGGGGATCGGGTAACTCAGTTGATAAGAGCAACTGATTCGCCCAACCTGGCTTTCCTGATGCCGAAAGCTCGTGAGATAGACAGGTAATCTTTTAGTTCTGATCTACGCAACTTACTCAAGATCATAGAGTGATTTGGTTCTTAGTTTTTGTTTGAATTGAAAATCGTTTTCCAAGTAATATTCTATCCGAAAAAAAATCACTTATAACAGAATGCTCGTGTATAAGTTGATTTTGTGTATATGTGGCCCTCCTGAATCATGGTCACTGACTCATTAATTTATGATATGCTTTGTTTATAAGCTTATACTGGTTTGTAAGAGATAATTACAGAATGTATGCCATATTATATGATATCGTATTACATGAAAACCTACAACATTCCAAGTTCATGAGCTTATATACTGAAAGAGTTGTACGAGTTTTCGTTAAGAGTTTTCTCATATTTTATCGGCTCATTTTGTTGGAATTTCAATCCTAAAAAATTATTACCCAAATGTAGTTTTTTTGCGCAATTTTCAAACATTTGGTGTTCAAATATCGACTTATATACGAGTACATATTGACATTGTTTCTTATCAGAATATTTTCAAAAATCTTCACTCAACATTCGTTCTGATCTTGGAAGAAAGTTTTATTTCGTAACTTGGACTGAACCTCTTGAATTTTACTCTCCAGAACATACTGCGAGAGGTGTGAATGTGAGAGTCCATCCCCAGAGACCGACCCTCCCAATTTCCATTGCTTACGTCAGCTTAATAATCATTTTAAGTTTCAAGTCTGGTTACTGGGATTTTATTCTTACAAATTATCACATCTACCCTCTTGACGGGATTCAAGTCCATCCCAACTGTACAGATCCAAGCATACTCAATTAATGCTAGTCCACAGGGTAATGTCCGAATGGAAGGTTTTTTTTACAACAGTGTCCGCTCAAAATCTAAATCAAACCTGGTATCTTTTGCAGGGACGTCAACAACAGACGTGCCAACCATTACAATACCCGAAGGAGATGTGAATGTAATCTCCTGGTAAATACAGAATAAAACGAAAAAAAACAAATCACGGATAATTATTGTTTGTGTCTCGTTGATTAAAGGTAAATATTGATGGAAAATGCCATTTAACTTCATCAAATAATGAACAAACAAAATCAGTTCCTCTTCTTTCAATTCCCATTTTGCCAATCGATTGAACGAAAACATTGACACAATTTCCCCCGTTTTTCTCCCGTGGAAGATAAACAAACACTGTACAGTTTTTCCTTCTACGGAACAATTCCTGAAGTGTCCAACCGAGGGTCGTTGAATTATCTAAAGAAATATATTGAAGTAAATAAACCGATAATGAGATCAACACTGGTTTTTGACTTATTGCAACATAATTGGCAAGACATAACGTACGAGTAATCAATTGCGCATGCGTGAACTCTTGGAGCAATTTCTTAATTCATGGTTTTAATTACTGTGAACCTTTCATCCTCTACTAATCATAAATCTATATAATCAAGTCTGATCATGTATAAAAAGTAATCTCAGTCCGTTCATATCCATCGATTCTCTTCTGACTGATTGACTTTATTTCATATCATCTATCTTAGCCAGTCCTTTTATGTCGGTCTATGTGTCTGTTGAGAGAGAAATACAATTATTGATTTATTCAATAAGATATTCCAAAATTCAACTAAAAGACCAAGCTAATATTTTTTTTCAAAATCGTAGCATGAGGTTTGAAGAGAAAAAATACCCTCAGGGCCACGGAACTCATTCTCCAAACGAAGAATATGTCGTGATTGGAGTAAACCCTGTATTTTTTTTCAATGAATATGTTGAGATTTAAATGAAAGGTGCCTTACCACACTTTACCACATAAATGAATATACTGGTAAAATCAAGTTTGTTTGCCTTTATCTGGGTAATAAATGATTAATTATTTGAGTAACTTTTTCTTTCTATCTATCTATCTATCTATCTATCTATCTATCTATCTATCTATCTATCTATCTATCTCACTCTGTATATGACATGCTTCACCTTGATTGGTTTTGTGTTTGGACTATCCACATACAGGCCCCACCGGCTTTAGACAAGGACTAACACCTACATAATATTCATTATATCTAATCTGTGTTTACCCTTAAAACAAAAAATGGGGAGAAAAAATGGAAAGATTTTGTTGATTTAAAAAAAAAATTTTTGAATAATCAATCGAGAATTCAAAATATTGAGAGAGAGAGAGAGAGAGAGAGAGAGAGAGAGAGAGAGAGAGGGATATTCGAGATTCACAACACAGAAAGAAAGTTCCCAACGCAATGCAGTATTTTTGGACTGGCATCACGTCCCTCCATTTTTTATTTACTAACTGTAACTTAGTCTTTCACAAAAGCGATTGGTCATCCATTAGGATCGAGCTCATTATACTCACGTATTGATCAGTGAAACAGATTGATAACCACAGTGCCAAAGTAAGATCTTTTCTTCATCTGTATCCTGACGGAAGAAATAAATCCACACATATGAAACGTAATTTGTGTGTATGTGTATATATTTTGCAAGTAACACTCCCCAATGAGCGCACCAACATTATTCTCTAGTCCCCGACAGCTCTGCCAGGAAGCGACATTGATCTTTTGATTCAAGATAGAAATATTGATCCATATTATAGAGATAAGATAAAAACGCTATAATGAACAAAGATCACGGTGAAATAATTTAAATTCCGGATATCAAATTAAAGTATTGCTAACTTAAACTGTTAAAAGTTTCACCTGTAATTTCAAAAGACATTTGCGACAAAAACCCCAAAGATAAACAGGTCTGGTTAGTCGAACAATAGAAACTGTCACATGACCAACGTCTTTTTGCTGTATGTCGTGTTGAAGATGATCAATTAAATGTATTGGGAAAAAAGGGTCAGTGAATGATTTTCTTGTCTTCTGTCAGAAGGTGATCACAAAAAAACTGAATTAGAAAAAAATTGTTAATGCTGCCATTGTAAAATGAATCATCTAATATTTTAGAAGGGAGGGTTACTTTCAATTCTTAATAAAGAATAAATATTCAAATTTCCAGCCCTCTTTTCAGCCAGATAAACTGACAAAACCTATTTTGATTGTTTTGTTGATAGTTTTTGTCGACGGTTTTTAATACGCAGCCATTCGTTTTTCAATTAACTTTGTGAATAACTCAATTTCCTCTGATCAATGGACACAGAATAAAAAACGAACAAATGTATTGGTTTAATGTATAATCTTCATTTGTAACGTCTCAAATTGTATTTTACTTCAACTATCAAGATAGATGATACAGATGAATAAAAGTTAACAGTATAAGAAGCCAAAAGGCGATATGAAATAATTATACCCAGGTGTTAAACATGAAAAAAGCATATGTAAAAGGAGTGGTTATTGGAGACTTTCCTTCGCTGGAAGTAGTCGAAATAATTGAAAAGAAAATGGTAGGTGGTCAGATTTATTTCTGGTGAGGAGGCTGAGTGAAATAGAGTTTTGTAGCCTAGTTTGTTCGATTTTGGCAGAGTCGTTAGCGCAATTTGCGACATTTGTTTTGCTAAATGGTTTTGACCAAAAGATAAATTCACTCTAATTGGATATCATTTCAAATAAAGTTTCAAAGTGATGTAACACATCTATAATCATTTTTATCAGATTATATATTTCTTGATAATATAATTATCTACTCTGAGAAGCAAAGACAGCCGATGTAGACAATGAATGAACAATAGATGAAAATTTGGAGATAAAGCAGTTATTTGGGTCTGAGCATTCCTGGCATCTGTTTAGTTCAATCGTGAAAATGATGCTATGTTAAAGCAGTCACAGGTTCGATTTCAGCAGTGGCCCCAGTTTCTTTAATTTCTCATTTTATTCACGCCGTCTAAACTAAATAATACATTTGTCGTGTAATAATGGACGATCATTTCAGATTTAGTTTCCAAGAAATATAACACATTTATGATTATGTCCATTAGGTGTTATATATATATATATATATATATATATATATATATATATATATATATATATATATATATATATATATATATATATATGGCGACGATATCAAAAGAACCAGTGAATTCAGCATGACCTAACTGTTAGCCCTTAGCTTGATGCAGATCCCTCAACTTTTTTCATTGACCCATTTTTAAAGTCTTTGGCATGACTCGGTGGTTAATTGAACCTTGGCTTAACAAAATCGAGAAAAACACTCCTCCACTACTCTAAGTTGATTGATCGTACTTTTTGTAAAGCGTGAGTACGAAAAAAATATCTGATACATTTCAAAATTGAACGTATTCCGAAACATTCAGAATTGAATTGATTTCGCCCAAAGATTTCAAAAAAAAAAATTACAAATGAAAAACAAATGTTGAATCAAGATTAAATATTCAAGTTATGAGCAAAAAAATCTTTGCTTCGAACTCTTTCAGTTTTCAAGGTGAATAGAATATCAAAATAAACTTTTCATGAATGTATCAGATATTTTTTCACTCACTTTATTCTAGTCAAAAATGAATAATGCGACCTGTGTCCTGTTTTTTTTACGATTTTTGTTCGATTTGTTAATGCCTTCGAGCAGATGAAAGGTGATGTGATGTATTTACGGGGACCGATACGATAAAAAAAAGTGATGAAATCAAGTAAGAACTCCCCGGAACGTGATTAATAACTGAAGAGGTGAAAAGTGTCTCGCCTCGTAAAATACTATTTTTCTCGAGAGGAACAACACTTTTATATCTGCTGAGAACTGAAATAAAACCTGATGGGAGAGTAGTTGGCTGGAAGTAGCGAAAATGAAAAATAAATTCATTTTGAATTTTTGGTGTCAATCACATTTTAAATAGATAACAATTCCCCTGACACGGCTTCTCTTCACCTTGTATGAGAATGGAGATTTTTTAATGGAAATCCCGAAGGTCAAATACAAAATGGAAGAGTAGATTGTTTTCAGGGCAATCAATTACTGTCATAGATTTATTTAATTGTTGTTTATCTTTGCTCTAGAGACTAACAAGTGTATTTTTGTAATTACTCTCACTTATCTGCACGGAGGAATCAAGATCTCGCTTTTTGAGGACCAAATGAGGTCAGTTTAGAGGAAATATATATATTGACTGACTCTTGTAAATGGGAAAAAGTTAACGGCTAAATAGTGTCGGATACACTGCTCCTCTAATGGTCACAGAAGTTAAGCAATGTCCAGCCTGATCTTGACCTAGATGGGTAACCGACTTGCTATATTAGTTGGTTAAGGCATTTTGGGATCATGTACAGAGCCTCCCATAGCAATCCTGTTAACTCTCTTAGAAGGACACTGATCTCTGAACTGGGCTATATAATGAAAGTCAAAGCCACTGTCCCTTTTCACTGGCCTGGCTGTGAGCTAAAAGAGGGAAATAAATCAACAAAAAAAACGAAATATAGGAGGAGTACTTATTCCAACATACACGTTCGTGCAAGCTAAACTATTTGTCCTGTATCCAAATATATCATAATGTTACCTTGCGGTGTGTTCAATTGTATTTTCAGGAACAAAAGGAAGTATACCATTAACGTGACAGGCTGTACTAGGTAACATGATACCAACAATAGAAAGTACTATCTGACGCGTGTGCACCAGCTACCTTAGTCGAAATATGAACTCGGTCACCGATTCCATTTTCGTGAGGCTAACCGTTAAATCTGTTCTGCTTCTCTATTTATACCATACCAGGTGATAGATTATAACAAGATGAGAGATATTCAATCATATTTTAATATTTCTGTTTTTTTATTCTTCATTCATTGGTTCGAGTTTCATTACTTTTCAATAATTTATTCTTTTAAATAGATCAACAAATCAAGATATTTTGTCTCGATGTAAAAGATATTGTGTCTATTAATCATTGTTTCTTGGAGAGGATCAGATCAGAAATTGAGGCCATGGGCAATTCTCAATTAAATACAAGTTAAAGCACTTGCGGGTTTGGAAGACTCTGATTTTATTCACTGATCAAAGAACAACCAAATTTGCCAAGAATTTTTTGAAAAATCAAGTTTGACGTGTTTTTAAACCAAATTTTTTATATAAAAAATCAAATTCAAGTTTCAGTATTGATTTTTATATCTTTACATTTTTTGACGTTTTTTTTACGTGTGTGAATTTTGAAATAACGTTTTGGTTGATGGATTCTTCGGTCATCCCGTATTCATTAAAGATTTATTTTTGTTATTTTAATCACAGCATTATATACTATCAAAAACTGTCAGTAAGATGGTTTAGCCTCGAAATTAGACAACAAAATGAGGACATTCCACGCCTATCCTCCGATGGTTCGCCCCTGTTCCGGCAATTCGAGCCATCGCCACTAACGACACCCACATGGAGATGGCCAAATATTCCAACAGCCAAAACGTTGTATTAAAAAGTGAGCTGTAATGAAGACAGAAGAGATATTTACGTAATGAAGATCCTTCAACTGAAAAATTCCGACTAAAATTAGCATTTTGTCTGTTTACACAAGTTGGCATATGTAATCGTTGTACCAATCGAGTGAGGAAATATAATAGAAACTCAAACACACAAGTGTTTTAGTCTGCAGCATCTCTTAATTTTCCAGGCACTGAGTGTCCTCATCATTTATGACCAATGTTTCAATTCACTTGTTATGTTTGGCAGATTTCTAAGCTTCAGCAATTTGTTTCCCTTTAAACCACTCGAGCGTGGTCTCTTTGTCATTCCTTGATGAGATATCACACTGTAATATGCAGGAACCGGAATTGTCGAACTACACCGTCTGGTTGTGGCCATCGACCGAATCATTCATGTAATTCAACGCTTATTAGATTGATTAAGGTGATGAGTGCAGGTAACAGTTATTGCTAACATACCTTTCTCAACATGGCTACTGTTACTACTACAGGGTGACACAGAAGTTTCAAAAAGGTTCAAAACATTCATATATCTTCTAGTTTCAATGATTTTCTTTATGGCTTAATGATGAGTGCAGGAAACAATCCCTGTAAACATAATCTCCTCTATTACTACAACTGACACTACTACTACTGCTGTTGTGGCTGCAGATAATAATGATAATAATAATGATAATAATAATAATAATAATAATAATAATAATAATAAGAAGAAGAAGAAGAAGAAGAAGAAGAAGAAGAAGAAAAAGAAGAAGAAGAAGAAGAAGAAGAAGAAGAAGAAGAAGAAGAAGAAGAAGAAGAAGAAGAAGAAGAAGAAGAAGAAGAAGAAGAAGAAGAAGAAGAAGAAGAAGAGGAAGAAAAAAATTCGCAGGGCCGCTCAAAGATACTTTTGAAGCATAATATATCTTGTGCAATTGTACATTCATCAGTGCCATTAAATAATTCCATATTCTCCTGTACTGCTTTGACCTGTACAGTTGAAGAGTTTTATAAAAATTCAAAGTAGTTTCAAGCTTTTATTTAGTTACAACGATCTCCACGGCATCATATCAACCGTACATCATCAAAGCAAGCACGAATAAAATTTGCAACAATCAAGGTATTCCTGACTTCACGACAAGGATTTACTCATTCTAATTTTTTTTAATGTTCAATTCATTCATTTTTCTCCCACTGCATTAGATTCCTACTGTCTTAGACACATAACTGCTGTGTTCCCTGTAGCTAGGGACGGTTCTGACAACTAATCAACTGCTTCAGCGTTTTTCCATCTGACTAGAAAATACACATCAATCAGAATATCTTACCAGCAGAAATAAATGAATAAAAAGTTAGTGTCAAATAAAATATATCATCTTCGCCGATTAATTGGTGCAATTAATAGAAGGAAGTGTTTGACAAACAAATCATTGAAAGGAAACATGCTTGATAATTCTTTATAGACTATAATAATTGTGTACTTTATCTGCAATGAATGCTCGAAATATGTTCAGCTGCAAATGAATTCTTTTGAAATCCATGTTTCAATTGAATATTTGCATATCTATGTCTGTTTCTCTGTCTTCATAATTGTTCGTTTGATGATAAATCTGAATGTACATTTCATCTTCACTCATTTTGTATTTCTTTTGACTTTCCTGGAATCAAATTGTATAATTGTTAAAGAAACAGTTGTGTAAGTATATGTGGCGTCAAAAAAGTGGGGTGTTTGCGCTCTATTATGGAGAAAACGTTCAAGTCATTCTTAAACCTTTTCTTCTAACATAATTAACAGTGTGATTTTTTATTGGTTCTCTGTCTGTAGCCATGGACTCTTCCACCTAAAGGTAATAAGATTGCTAATAAAAATATTCCCCTAAAATATCAATTTTGACGAGTACACTCCGAACCATTGATACTTATTTGAAAATATCTAAATGGGCAACACTGAACTAAAGATATGATTCACATTCTTGTCTGCTGGTCAATGGCAGCATTCGCTACATGAGACACTGGCATATCTAGAAGTGTATAATCTTTGGAGTTTGTTTTTTTTCATTTTGCCAGTAAATTCTTATCTGAACCATAACAATGTGCTTTTTGAACAGGAAAAAAATTATTATTCCTGTTTTTCTCTTTGTTTTTATTTTTATTTTTTTTCTAGAATAGAATTCTTCCGTTTTGCAATTAGGTATTATCATTTTCTTCCAGTCACTTGTCAGCTGACAAAATCTGTACCTGATGCGATGAAGAATCAATAATTTATAATGGCTGAATTATTCGATCCATTGGTTGGGTGTCAGAACCATTTGTTCAGGTTAACATTTCCTTTCTTTGCGTTTCAAGACGATTGAGTATTTCAAGTTTCCAAATTTGCATGCATCAAGAAAAAAATTACATTTTTTTCTCTCATGAAGTAGGAGTTCAGAATTCTGGTTACGAAGATTAAGGCTTGATGCTAGAAATGATTAAAAATGTATCGTGTTCTTTCAAGTTGAGCTACGTTAACCTGGTCATAATCCAGATGAGTGACGATGTGGGAAAATCAGGTGCCGTATATATAAACAGGGACTTTCTGTGGTTGTCGCTGACCACAGTCTGCCGCCGAACGTATTGCACATCGTGATCTATCGGGAACACATGGAAAATCGCTCTCTTAAGAGCTGACATACACGTATCAAGCGACAGCAAGCACCATATAAAAGGAAATAAACCCATTACACTACTTCAAATACTCTTCTTTATTATTATTATTATTATCATTATTATTATTATTATCATTATTATTATCATTATTATTATTATTGTACTTGTGACCTTGTGCCCGACAAAGCTTAATTGAGATGTACTGCTATTGACCAATGGCTACCATCATTATTATTATCATTATCGTTATTATTATTATTATTATTATTATTATTAGTAGTAGTAGTAGTAGTAGTAGTAGTAGTAGTGGTTCAAGGTTCGTTGTTTAGGTTCCGTTATCTTTTATTAGACATTCTGATTTCAATCAAATGATGATATTCACAGGTTATCAAATCAATTTGATTACCCAGATGAATTGGTCAGACACTTATTTGGACAATGAGCGAAATTAGCGACCGTCCCCTTCCTGGCATGTTTAATTGCTCATTCTTTCTATGGCAGTTTGCTGTATTTGCTTATTATTGGATTAACTTTCAAATTAATTTCCCTGCACAAACTGCATGTGTTATTCTGCCGTGTTCCCTCCATTCCTTGCTCTCATATAATGGTCTTATTAAATTATTTCCAGGGTACCTTAATGGATGATCGTATTTCTCCTTTCAGATATCCTCCTCGATACCATACCCAGGTCAATTTGATAACAGTCACTTTCACCAACTGAATCATAATAAATAAATATAATAAAAAGATTTTGAGGGAATGATATTTGGCAGAGGAGAAGCTAGTCAGAAGTTATAAGTTCTGAAGAGGATGATTCAAATGAAAAAATTCACGTTGGAAATGTTTTGTTATATCTTTTTAATTAAAAAATGTCAAACAAAACTGTCACCAGAACTTTGCGTGTGTGTGTGTGTGTGTGTGTGTTTGTGTGTATGTGTGCGTGTGTGTGTGTGTGTGTGTGCGTGTGTGTATGTGTATTTATACATATTAATCGACGCAAAGGACCACATTCCAAAAGCTATCCTTTTCTTAGATACTGACTCAAGATGATCATAGGTGGTCTATGATCTTCGCTCTTTGCTGGCCTTAGCGACACCACCATTGATTTACTTCCCCGGAGACAATCGAAGACAGACTAAATTCAATTTCAGATTGCGTTTCCTTACATGTCCACAAAATGGGAAACCAGTTTCTCTCGGCATGACTTCCTGCTATTTCAACTGCCTGAATTTATCGCCTGACACTTTTAATTTAGACAAAAGCTTCGAACATCGATTGTGATATATGAGTAAAAAGAGAAAAGGTAGGCTGCTGTTTATATTGTTGTGTTAAGGTAAGCGGAAGGTTTCACAAGAAAGTTAGCAAATGCATTCGAAAGAGAAAAAGGATTCAGTTGGATTTCAGTTAGATTCTATAGGAGGAGAAAATGAGGATTGACGGCAATAAAAATGATTCCGTAACATTTTGTAGAACTGTTTGTTTTCCATCAAAAAAGAGCTTCACGTAATCTAAGACTTGACTTGAATTGCACAATTTTCTTCAGTACAGATTTTGATATTGTACTGTTATTGTGGTACAAATTATTGCAATTGTGTAAAGCTGGAATAAAAAAGCACATTGAAATATGATCAGTCCTTGATTACTGCGGAAAATTTGGGAATGAAGTAACCGCACTATTTAAGATAAACCTGAACACTCCTTCAGTAAATATTATTGAAAGTACTTCGTCTCATAAAAAAATGCAATGTCCGTCTCAAAGTAAGATTATTTTGCAAAGTTTCCAATGTTTCAAAATCGTTGGCAAAATTTCTGGCATGGCTTTTCATAGTAAAAATAAATGGAAATATTCTTCATTTGTAAAAATCGACAATGCTTTTCTCTCATAAAAATTACTGTTAATGTCTTCTTTCAGTAGAAATCATTGGAAATGCTTTTCTATTGTAAAAATCAGTTGCAATGATTGCATCTTGTAAAGATCATTGGAAATGCTTTCATCCTAGACAGATCACAGGCAATGTTTGTTTTTTTTTGTAAAAATCATTGACAATGCTTTTAGTTGTATCGATCATAGGAAATGCTATTTTTCTGTAAATATTTATTTGCAATTCTTTTGTAAAGATCATTCGAAATGCTTCCCTTCTGCAAAAATCATTGGCAATGCTTTTCTTTTGTAAAATTCATTTGGAATGCTTTTACTTGTAAAAATCATTGACAATGCTTTTACTTGTAAAAATTATTGGCCATGCCAATTCTACAAAAATCATTGGGAATGATTTTCTATTGTAGAAATTACTGGCAATGCTTTTCTATTGCAAAATTCATCGGCCATGCTTTTACTTGTAAAGATTATTGGCAATACTTTTCTATTGTGAAAATCACTGGCAATGCTTTCCTCGGGTTAAAAAAGAATTTGGTAACGATTTTCTCTTTTAAAAATGATTTTCGATGCTTTCTTCTTGTAACATCCGATGGCAATACTTCTCTTGTGTATAAAGTATTTACAACGCTTTTCACATTTAAAAAAAGGAACGTTTCTTCCATTCAGGACACGAATATCAAGTCAAGTTCTATTGAAAAGGAACGCATGTAACTCCTGCTTTGATTAACCAAAATAAATTAACATTGATTTGATCACATAGAAACTTTTGCAAGTGAATTTAGCTTCATCCAGTTTTAACAAACCTTTAACATTCCGTAACAAAAGGAAACATCAGAATACAATTTCTACAATTGAAAGAATCAAGTTAAAATTAAGTAGAAACATATCTAAACACTAACTTTTTTGACTCGCAAAAGGTTCCAAAATACAAACAATTACTTCTAAAAAACCTTCAATTCAAGGTTCCTACATTGCACTCATATAGAAAAGATCAGAAAAAGATATTAAATACAACATTTAGGCTTCTTCAATTACCCAACAAATTAGATCTCGTGACAAAACAGAGAGTAAAAGAAGTAAAATGAACCTTCGGGCAAATGTTTTTAATCCTTCGTACGGCTTCAAAACAGAATACATATAAATGACAAAAACCATTCTAAAGAATTTAATATAAAACAATGTATTTGGAATCAAATGGCATTTATATTGGAGTCAGAGTGTTATGATAAAAAGTTTTAGTTCATATTTCATTAATTTTATTGAATTAAATCATGGAACTGAATTGAAAATTTATTCGTTGGATTGCAGCAAGATTCAAGCATGTTTTATTCTTGGGATTTTGACCATTTTTCATGATCACTGTCCAACTAAATGCCAGAGATTTGAATTATTCATTTTCTATTGTGGGACTAACCAGACGTGTTTTATAACTCATTTTTTTCGAAGCATTCAGAAAATTCCCAACGATCCATTTTAATTCTCAAATTTAAATGGATGAATGTTCTAAAGGTAAATGTTACGGAATTCGAAATGAAAACTTGATTTTATCTTAAGACTCTAATAATTCCCAAACACAAAAAAGTCTGCTCCGTTTATGACGAGCAACTGGTTCACATCCAGCTGGAAGCAATGCAAATTATGTTGTTTTTTTTTCAATACATGTACATACACATCAGTGTCCACACAATATTTCCTGACGTTCCAATGAGTTTAATCTAATAATATGGACAATGAGCATTTGAGGAGACGATTGAATTTTGGGAAAGACACATGCACAATCACCTCTTATTTTGTAGTTATAGACCCAAACTACATCTTAGTGGCAAAATGTCATGTTCATCTACACGATATCTCCATAGGTTTTCAATGAATTCCTTTAAGAGTTTGTTGAAGGATGGGCAATGGGCTAAGAAGGGGTTAGATTTCGGAGAAAATCCACGAACGATTGTCTCTTTAGGTCAGAGTTTGAGGAACAAACTATATGATATACCCAAAGATTTCAATTATATTTCGTGTAAGGAGGGAGTAACAGGTTACTTGAGTAATTGAATGTTTAGGCAAGATCTATGCACAATTATGACAATGGTGTTAACAGAGTTATGCACTTTTTGAGTGCATCATAGTTTTAGTCGTTTCATTTAAATATTCAATAATATTTGGAAAAATTGTGTGATGTGGACATACAGCTATGTTTCTTAGGAGGCAACAGAATCACGAAATCAAACTGCTTCTCCTTTAGCCAATTGCCAACCATTCCACACAATTTTTTTTCGAATTCATATTGAATCTTTTTCCCGATATTGTATGGAAATACAGACAGTACGCACACATACAAACTGCCTCTGTAAGTCTGTCTCTCTAACTCTCACATCACCTCCCACTCTGTTCCCCTTTCATCTAAAACAACAGGCGTAGGCGGAACTACGATACTGTCCCTACGGGTTGCGTTTAGTTTTGTGCATGGTCAGAAATTGTTACTTAGCACAGCGTAATGGCTGACATCTCTCGAGGCATGCACAGAGACGAACCACTTGTATCTCTATTAGCAAAAAACAACTCCTGACATATCTGCCATTTTGGGACAGTCATTTCTGATCAGCCTTGGACAGCTGGGAACAAAAATCAATTCTTCTTTCTCCAAATGTCAAAGAATGTCTGCAATCCAAGATTCTCCCGTAATTTTTGACGACATTAGGTATTCAGTCAGTCGGTTTATGATCTAGAAATTAAGGTGCCTCATGGAAGCGAGGAACATACACGAACAAAGGTAACTTTTGTAATTTATAAACCAAAGTTCTCTCCAGGAGCAAAGTTTGGTCCCTTTTGAAACTTCGAAAGATAAATTTAAGGGAAGGGTATGTCTTCGTTCAGCATAGAAACAAATCGATTTTCTGTAGTTCAGAATATATATATCAGAGAGGAAATACTTGTTTCTAACATACGAAGTTCAACTATTGATAATCCTCCCACAACTCGATAAAAGAAATGTCTCGAGTCATACCCCAGATACGATCGATTTTGCCTAGAGTGAAGTATGTAGTCATCCATGAAGCAGTGTATATAGGCCAACGCTCACTGGACACGAATGTCATTGTATTTACTCCAATAAAATAGCTTATGAAATTGAAACGTAATATGTGTGACCAGACTTGCGCCTAACTTCCCCTTTTCCTGGGATAATACTCACTTAAACCGTTTCAAATGATCGAATCGATTCATGGGCAAATTCCCAGTTGGTAGAAATGGAAATAGGTTTGTTATTATTTCATTTCTGTTGAAATTTGTGTGCAATACTTGTTTGGAGAAAGCATCTCTTTTATGAGAAAAGCTCTTCACTGGAATAGAATACGTCTCTGACTTTGTTGGCAGGTAATGAGGGTTGAAAACACGTAAAAGTATAGAAATACATACAGTAAGTAAAGAAGGCAAAAGTTTTATCGGGGTAGATCTGGAAATCTCTCCTTAATGGTTGCTTCCGTTTACAAGGGTATCAATATTAATAAATCTTTTTTTTTTGTATGTGTGTCTTGATGCATGTGTTTATTACTTTTCTCTGCACACTTTTCCAATAAATCATTTGTCTAAGTGTTTAAACTAAGGATGCTATGAAAGTTACCAAATTTATTCATTGGTATGAATTCTCTTTCATGTTGGACCGTTATTTATGATCACCAGAGCGGAAAAGATAATCATTACATCATCAATCAACCGGAAAGAAACATTTTCCTTATTACAGAAATTGTTTTTTCATACTTTATATTGGAGAATATGTTATTTATGTAATTTCTCTTCATTTCTTTTCAATTAAGCTGCACCTATGAGTACAAAAATCCTTGTCTCTGATTTGTCACAAACTGTATGTGTCCGGTGGGAGAAGTAGAGCAGTCTTCAACGTCAATGGATAGAATCACGGCTCAGCGAACCTGATGAGAGCAGTCTACCCTGGGCCCCGATGATGGGTGAATATGTTATTACCGGACAAGTATATCAGCAAATCGGTTCTATTACATGAGGATAATACGATTATAAGATTGATATACCAAGCAAAGTAGATTTAAGATTTAAGATATATCTTGGATAACATGGAATTAGCGTCTTAAGAGTTCTAGAACTATAGTTAACTCTTAAGAATCGTATCAACATTAAGACCCTCATCCCTGCAAAACTGACATATTCATCACAATTATTTTCCTTATAATTTCTGGTCCTTTTTTCACTGTAATGTTATTTAGTCATAAAATACGATCGCATCAATATTGCCAAAAATTATCCTCCCTGATGGCTAGAAATGGCTACAATTTTGGTTGATCTATTCCAGCTGAAGTTCAGGTTTGGGTATGATTTTCTGAAATGATATCTTGGGTTTTGAAAAGGTACCTAATAGCGGGAATACCAACGTTTATTTGTTGCATCCATAATGTTTTTATGTATAAAGATAGTTGGAAATAGTTTAGCTATTTTAGCTATCAAAGAGGGTTACTTTTGGCAATTTCCATTGTATCATATATTACGACCAACAGAAGATACCATTCCTTCTCAAAGAATTAACATAACAGATTTTTCAGTGGATGTCAACTCCATGCTAAGAGCTTTTGTTTCAGAAAATGCTTAGTTCATGATAGTCCCCAGTTTCAAGCAAAAGGAAAACCTTTAATTTTCTACTGAAAAAAAAAGGGTAAAATGACAGCATCTGCACCAGTTTGAGCTGAACTCAGTATTTTCATTGGATGCCTGCAATTGAGCAACAGTAGAATAATAAGTTTTGTAGAGCACTGCTTGCATCGTGAGGTCGACCATTAATAATCTACAGTTGTAATCAATACCAACCAATATTGGGACCAAAGGGACTAGTGCCCTAGACTTTGTGCACAGCAAGGCACTCAGTCAGGCCTAAGGAACCAAGAGGTAGCCATGTTCTAGACTAAAACAATCTGAATCAATTTTTCCATCGGGAGAAAGTCTCAGAGCAATTGTTAACACATTATGTTCGATCCTCATTTTGCTGATGATATAAGAAACATTTTGAATTTAAAAACGTTGGCTAGTGGGGACATAACTTTCTGAATTATCAAAAGTTTTAGAGTACTTAACTGATATTGAACTCAGAAAACTGAATTTTAAATGACTTTTTTTTTCTTTCAAATGAACACACAGCTTTTTCCAGTTTTTTTCCGTCCAAGCACGAGTTTTCAAGCGGAAAAACTCAAATCAAAAAGTTGATGATTGAACTTTTCTTCCAAGCAGATCAACTAAATATTTGTCTTGGGAAAGAAACTTCCCACAATCCTTGGCAATTGATTCAGAAAACTGCTCAATCTTAATTTAGTCTTCCTCATTATCTTCTGGGCGCCAGATTAGTGCGAAGGTGCTAACTTCAATTAGTCACATTCATAAAATCACTCCCCATGATTTAACCCTAAATTCTTAGAACAGATACTGGAATTCAGAGGTAGCTGCCAGTCCAAGTATTGCTCGCTTCACAAAAGTCTTTTTATGTCTCTTTATTTCTTAAAGATAACCCACTGTAGATTTGAGATGTGAGCATCTATGCTTTATGTCGATTTATTTTATTTGTCTGTCAGTAAGATGTTTAAGGATATGAGAAAAGACTAAGAATGCTCGTAAGTATGTTAAACAAGATGTTAAAATAGCAGACATGGAAAAGACAAATTTGGGGAATGATCATAACTTTCCTCTTATAAGTTAATGGTAATTGCATCTTTGTTTTGTGCCACTTTGGCTGTAAGAATATTATTGTTTGCCAGAGTTTAATACAGACATTTGATTATAAAATGAAAGGAAAACCATGCAAGGCTAGGGGAATCTTATTTTTCAACCTATTCCCACGCTGTTGGGATCTAACACAAGATCGGTTAAGCGTAGAGGCTCACAAACATACGTTCAGGCATTGACAAAAGTTACCCAGAACCAGTGACCGGTGTCAAGAGGCCATCAGAAGTTAATAGTGCAACGTGGACGTTCTACCCTAAGATTAGTTATTCCCAGAACTTGACATCAGATGCTGTTTGTTGGAACAGAGTGAATCTTGGCTCAGGTAAGCCCTGAAGAATGCAACTGCCGGCAAGCTTTTTTTTTGTCTTTGTTGACAACTGTCATTACAAAATGGATGGAAATAGCTTGTGTTCTATTAAAGAGACCAGATTGGAAACAAAGGCAATTATTCTTCCCATATTCAAATCAATCATGGATGGACTTTGATCTTTTATTTAACCCTATTACCATGACATTAAAATCAGAAAGAATACCCAGATTTAAACTCGCCGTTTATATCACATTGATTTAAATTTTAGAAACGATAATATAATCAATTTTAATTACCATTATCATCGTAGTTACTATCAAGGGCTTCGGCTCAATCAATCATTGATAACATTAATTGAAAAAAAGTTTGATTAGTCACTCAAAATGAACCGCCACATGGCCAACGTCTTTTGGCAGCAAACTGAAATCAATAATAGAATTGGAAAAAAAGGTGATCAATGAATCTTACTTCTTTTGCATTTTTTTAGGAAGGAAATAACAGAGAACGCCTGAATAAAAATAAAAAAAGGTGACAAAAGTAAGTGATCAAATGAGCATAAACTTGCATTGCAAACCGAATGCCACTAAAAAGAACCCTGTTTAAGGAGAGAATTTCCAAAAAACTAACAGAACATTTTTTTGCAGACATAACACGGAGTGAATGTTTAATTTTTCGACCATCTAACTCCATCAGTGCAGTTTCTACGCATGATACGTAGCCAGCCAGATCAACATGAAAACTGAGACTAACTTGTGTTGACAGTTCTGGTGACTGCTTTCTGAATGTAAGAAAAATAACCTCAAAATCAACATAGTTTACCAGTGGTTATTGAAAGGGTGTATATTCCCAGGCTTCTTGAAATGTGGTAATGCAAATCTCCCTGAATCTAAATCAATCAATGATGAACTGTGATCTTTTAATTACACCATGTACCGGGACATTAAAACCGAATGAGTTATAAAAGTTGTGAGGTTCCGCTGAACGACTGCCCCCTCCCTCTTACAAGTGCAAATTTGGATTGTGATTTCAGGAGTTTTATGACCAGGCCAACACAGAGAGATTTACTTCATCTTTATCAAACCATTTGCGTGTAACTCGTACAATTTGATAGAAACTGGAAAATTTCACTGTTGCAATGGAGGATGTGTACCTGATCATCAATGCTGTTGGGATTGGTGGTAAGAGACGGGTCCTTCTCATATGAATGATAGCGCTAAAAATAACCCATTTTAACTTTGCCCGAATCCTCAATCTGCTTCTATCATTCTTTTTTTCAAAGTTTTTCCTGAATTATTCCGGGTGGCATGCTTTCTGCTGGATAACAATACACACGTACCCTGCCGTCGACATTATTCAGTTGAAAGTGAAACTCATTGAACCAGACGATCTTGTTCTATTGATACAAAGTCCAGATCTGACGCACGGATGGCCTTTAAAAACTCGTTCGGTAATGGACGTTGCTTTGAATGGGTACTTTCATTTCTTTCAAATATGGGTTAACAAAAATAGCTTAATTGAATCATGCGTTAAGTTAAACCGTAAGTATTTAGAAACTGGTAAAAATTCACCATCAGTGAGGATAACGTCTGAAACAAACCTGATGACATCCTTATCAGCGATAATGTACGCTGAATGCCCGTTATAAAAGTGAGCAATTCTAATATATTTGAGGGGAATTCTGAATTTCTGCCAAGAGAGCAAAAAGTACTCCATGGTTCCAAACTGATTCGGGCTAAGGCTTAACTGAGTAATTCCCAATGATAAAATACTGATAGTCTATCAATATACGATACTAATCAATCTCAAGTACATAACACGATTAATTACCATATTTCACTAAAGATATCATTGTAATCAATACTAAATTAATTGTTTTTATAATGAAGGGGCATCAATCAATGTTTGGCATTTGGCCATTACGATATCTATCAATAAATATAATAGACAATGAAGATATTACAGATGGTGGACTGACTGTACTTTATCTTGAGTATATTTAAACGTAAGGCAAGCAAACTTGAAATATAAAAATAAAATTAAAGTAAAACACATCCAGTAATGTAAATCGAATACGCTGGATGAGATTGAGAAATACCCTGCAAATATAGAAATACAGAGAGTAAATTCAAAAGTTCACACAATATATCATCGTATCGTCTTTTGCCTAGGAAGATGTATTCATCGCAGTAATGACCTCATGATTTGGCTGTGAATGGTGATTTTTATAGTAAAATTTGTTGAATCTTGTTTAATGATAAAAATTCAACGGTCTTTTTCATTTTGTTACAAATCTTCATCACCAGATTCCCTCCCCAAGAGCATCCACTAAATTGCCAAGATTTAGGCATCAACATAGATTAACTTCTATTTCTCCATGAGAACTTTTACTGACTCTGCCTTGCGTGACATTTTGAGTCAGTAGTTGTTTGAGAAGTTCAAATGCTTATAAAATGAGAAGATGATAGTTTTGTGCAGCGACCAATGTCTCTATTTCCCGAAGCAACTTCCAAACAATTGCTGGTCGTCATTTTAACCTCTGAACTGACACTTACCTGAGACGATCTGCTGTCACCATAGAAAAATAATAGACGTATCAATTACGATGAGTTTAACAGCAAGAAAAAGGTCGGAAAAATAGACGTACAAGTCACTCAGTTTGTTTTACTCCAAGTCGGTGTTTCAGGGTAAAAAAAAAAAAACACTTTTACTATTGAGATAGTCTCACGTGATCAGCCATCACATTGAAACGCTATCCAACCTCAATATATTGCTAGTGCTTATTTTCCTCTGTGTGTGTGTGTGTGTGTGTGTGTGTGTGTGTGTGTGTGACAAGTAAGTAACCGAAACATTGTATCGTAGACAGTGATATTGAGTTGAGGTATGCCTAACATGTACTCAATTCGAGATTTTTAAAAAAGCCAAGGATGATGTGCATCTGATTTTAATAGTTTGAGATTTTCACACTCCTATGTCATAATTACTGATCTATGAAGGGATATAACTATTTAATGCTAATTATTGAGCAATCTTCTATTTTCGGAAAAAAATGTTTTTTTCCTAAAATGCCTGAAAGATATAGATTCATTCAGGTCACATCAGATTGCACCAATGTTTTCTCAAAGGGTGACTAAACAATTTTCAGGGTGGCCTAGTAGCATTCATTATCATGAGCAAAAGTAGAGAGATAATTTTCATAACTGTGGTAATATCTTTATCGAGAGATTCCTTATCTGCAAAATGTTGACTGAACTTAGGGGCATAGAAAAATTAAATACACTTTGTCGTACAACAGATTTCGGAGCCAATCTATTGATTAATACAAATGAACACCTAATGTTAAACAGGCGTTAAAGATGACTTTTTGCCACATACACAGAAGGGTTGGGAACGAATCTGTAAATAGTTATGAAAAAACAGAAATGAGGATATTAATCCGATTGTTCGAATGAATAATGACAATAATCTATCACAGAAATTCAGACTATAGTCTGTACCAGATTATCGATATTGCAAAGGATAGCATTTGCACCAGGTCCTGCAATTCCTAGGGCCCCACGTTAAATGCTTATAAGGCATTGATTCCAATTCCCCTTTTCTACATCAGCTTGATTACCATAATACCATATATCCCTCAACTTGAATGAATGACTTGGTATTTAGGATTATTGAATTCGCCTAAAGATTT
Organism: Thysanoteuthis rhombus; assembly: GCA_963457665.1. NCBI lineage: Eukaryota > Metazoa > Mollusca > Cephalopoda > Oegopsida > Thysanoteuthidae > Thysanoteuthis > Thysanoteuthis major. Next base: position 30,777,285 of record OY735224.1, read on the forward strand.
CCCCGCATCGGAAGTATCATTTTAATACAGTAACTCATGGGATTGTGTTATGGGACACATAGAAAGAAAGATGTTTGTAACTTAAGATCGAGACCAAAACAAACTAATACAATAAATAGAATGTCAGACACACTAGTCGTATTGTCTGGTTGTATAATACATGAAAAAGTTCAATCAATTTTCAAGTAAAAATGTATGCGTTCTATTTTTATGCATATTTCCTAAATTTATGATGCTTTTATAACATATGCCAAAGCCCCTAACTAGCTCCTGTCCTTATGTAGATTCTATTAAGCGCAGAATTTGAGACCACTGTAAGAAAGGTCATTGAATGAAATTCAAAATATAATTAGCGCATGAGTTCAAGAAAAAATATTTCCAGAATAATCCGGCTAAGATTCCAGTCTCATTTCCTGATCGTTCCAAAAAGAATTCCACATTGTGAAGATATTGAGTTTCATTATGAATTCAGTTGCAAAAATTTATCAAGTCCCTTTGCTATATCCATTGATTGGGACAGTTACTCAACAAACGGAAATTGAATAGTTCGTGTGTTTTATTTGTCTAATCTTGTGTGGAAGGAATTAGTCTGGTCGTTCCTGAATGATTTGACTTGGTCAATTGGCCAATTGTTTTTCAAGGAATAACCTGGTTCTCCTACATTGATAAGAACTTTGGTATTACTTTGTTGGTTCTTCTACATTATTTCTCTTTTGCAAAGGGACACAATTATACTCTCAAATATATATATATATATTGTAAATGAAAAAAAAAAACGAACATTTTAAAAGCAAATTTGTTGAGTCACCTGCCACCTTATAAAGCTTTTTTTCCCGGCTGTCATATATCATTTCTGAATTCCTAGATCCGACACACATTCTGGAAGTAATTTGCCTGTCTCGACGTGCATTTTCTTTACAGGGCTCGATTGAAAAAGAAAGATATGGAAAGACATAGATAGATAGATAGATAGATAGATAGATAGATAGATAGATAGATACGAATTGGAGATCGATAGATAAATAAATATATAGATATCAACAAACTGTTAGTGAAAGGGAAAGAGTGGAAGAGAAAGATATGGATGGACAAAGACAGACAAACTGATAGGTAGCTAGCTAGCTTGCTAGCTAGATAGATAGATACGGATTGATGTAGAACTAAATGGTATTTAATTTTTCCCCGTCATGAAACAATATGATTCCACAGTATTCGCTCTCTTCCTATGCAAGCAGACATTTCATGATATTTTTCTATCTGCAATGATCATGTGATGATAAATATGTTTTTCATTGGTTAACATCTTCATTTCTTCGAAATAATCTATTGCATTTAATTCAGTCATGCACAGAAAAAGATTAATGCATGTATTGTCTCCCCTGAACACAAATGAGAAGCCTCTTTCGTATTTCACTGGTGAGAAGAGAATTGTGCAGAATGGCAGAAAGAGGGTTCGAATGTAGGATGCAGAGATAATACTAAGGAATCCAATCGTTGTTTAGAATGAATTCAAGGAACTTTTCACCTTTAAGAGAGAATGTTACGCTTGAGATTCCTTTCTTGGTCAAGTGATTTCGTCACTCAGACAGAAGAAATGGTTTTCAGCAAATTATTTTCATATCAATTCATTGTTGATTGTATTTATTGACACACACGCATATTTACGTGCACATAACCATCCATACAAAAAATAAATACATACACACACGCGCATGTACATTGCATCTGCATTTGATGGTGACTCAAAATGGATTAATTCTAATTGTCTAATTCTCTCTCTGAAGAGATTTTAAACTTGTGGACGAGCTATTGCATTTGATTCAGTCATGTGCAAAAGGAATAGATGCATGTCTATCATGAACTTTCAGACTTAACCAGAAGCTGCGTTCATATTTCACTGATGAGAAGAAAATTGAATACACTGGTAGAAAGAGAATTCGAATCTAGAATTAGAGAATAATATTATGGAAAGGGGTTCAAGACACGTCTCAACTTCAAGAGAGAATGCTACGCTGGTTTTCAATTTCCACATATTGATTGCTTGAGATCCCTTCCTTGTTAAAACTAATTTGCAAGTCAGAAAAAAGAGTTGATTTTGAAAAAATAATTTTCTTTTCTGTTTTATTTGATTTGATAATGCAAAAAGATCGGACATAATCCAGTGTTGTAGTATGGAGGACAACTGCTCTACCAATGGAGCTACCAGAACCCTCGAATGCATCTTTCATTTTCCTCAGATCATTCTGCCATATGTCTATTGTTTCTACGTACACTACTAGTATCAATAGTTGTAATTCTATCTTTATTAATTCCATTAGATAAAACATTCTTTCATTTTAATTTCAGTTGCAACTATTCTTACGGTTTATATATGGCTATGAGTAAACATCATAAACAGGAAAGGAAGAGTAAAGATGAAAAGCAACTGGAATTAAGGTGTAAGGAATTAATAATAGATCGTTGGATGATTTGGGCATGTCAATTTGTCAGTCAGTCGATGACGGTCACTGGTTTTACAGGACAATACCTCATTGAATATCAAGTCCCCAAGTCAGACCATAGACGTGCTGGTTCAATTCATTAATTACTTAATGTAGGCATTGAACTTGATGCTTTTATAATCAAGTATTCTTTTCAAATTATTTTTTTTCCTTGTGAGATGATTTGGCAGAGTACGATACTCTCAAAAACGTAGTTGACACGATTTTCCCCCTGTACTTTCGGAAAGGCAGAGAAAGAGGAGTTGAAATAAATAGATTATGAGATTTATTTGGCATGTCAATCTGTCAGTCAGTCAATATCTGTCATCGGTATTAAAGATATTACTTTTGCCTATAAATGAACATATTTGAGTGCGTTAATTATTTCGTAAGATGCAGACGATATAAGAACTTTTATGTTAATCGTAGTAAAATCACTCAGATAGATTATGAACTCATAACACAACAAAAAACTACTTTCATCCAATGATAAAAACAATTCAGTGTACATTTATGAACAATACTTTATAAAAATATAATGAAATTGTAAATGTGAATAAATAGGTTTTCATTAAATGTTGCTCAGAGTAAGAGAAGCTCAAACCACAGGACTTGTAGAATGGATTAATACTAACGATGCAGAAATACTAGACAATCGTATTTTTATTTCTTCCCCACGGGATCAACATATTCTATTCAAACTTTTCTGTTTTTTTTATTTTTTAGATTTGTTTTGTTTAATATCAAAGCCTTTGGGGATTGTTTGTAATCTTCTGTTATATTCAGATTCACTTCTGTAAACAAATACGACAGTTTGATGTATCAATACATATCAGCTGTACTTGTTAACCTCTGTTTACGGCAAAATCATGTTGGATGAACTGGTTCTCCCACGATCACCAAAGTTAAGCAACGTCAAATCTATACGTCATACGATTGGTGATAGCTTTGGAATACCAGATGTTATAAATGGTAATGAAGTGAGTGATGCTACTTTGGGTAATTGTCACTTCAAAGTCCATTACCAAAATTACAAACCGAGAAAAGAGAAACTATGGGCTTAGAAGGAATATATTGAATATTTTGGAGGATTCAATACTTCTTTTCGATTGGTTGAGAGTATTTTACATCTTGAAACAAAAGCAGAGGTACATGCATTCACTCATTTTTATCTCTTTGACCTTACAATGTTACCTCCAAAAATTCACAAAGAATTCAAATGGTATTTTGTTGAAGGGTGGGTCATGACTTGGAGAAAAGTCGATTTAGTTTTCTTGGAAGATCAAGGAGCTTTTTTTTCCCAAAAAAGTGTTCAAAATATCGAAAATCGAAACTCACACAATTACATTCCCTGCATCTAAGCTACATATGAATTGATTTTATTCCAATTTTCAATTAATGCATAACATTTTTAAGAAAGTGCCGTAGTTTATTGTTGTTGCAGAGCATTGCACTAACAGAACAGCTCCCAGTTCTATTGTATTCTGAATTCCAGGATTGTTTCCAATTCCACCGATTCTTTCCTGAAGCTCTTGATCGTTGAGCCTCTCTGCATACCAATTCGTCAGGTTTGCAGAAAATTTCTTTACTACAAATAGATGACCATAATTTGATTTAGACTAATTCAAAAGTCAAATTCTTACATACTCTGCAAGACATCAACACTTTACGAATTTTTTAAGAGACTAAGTTGAAGAGAAAGTGAATATTTATTGAAGCAAGTAATATGTTAAGTTGCATTGATGGAGAAAAAAAGATTCTACCTCGAAGAAAAAAGAGGCCATAAAATCTGTTCTCAATTTTTATGACCTCTCGGAAAAATCGATGGAATCTTTTCAAAATTAATTTTGATTTTGTTAAATTATATGAATCATCCTGAAATATAATTAGTTTTGACAACTACTTTATTATGAGTTATAGGGACATTTTATAGTTATGGGGATAAGTTAATAGAATCAGGGTTTTCATCGTTAGAAAATTTGGGGTTCGGGGGGGTGACTTAATAGTTATGTTTCAGATTATGCATGCTTAGGAAATTGTTGATCGACCTGCATCTTTACTAGAAGGTATTTCAAGAGAGTAAGAGGCTACACACGTATGGTAGAAGTAAATTGAAGTAGATTGAATGTCATAAAATCTATTAAAGGTGATAATTGGCTGAAATCGCCAATATTTTAGAACTAATTAATGTTGAACACAATACAATACTATGGTGATGATGGAAGTGCAGAATCACTGAAGATAAATTGATAATTCAAGAACATTTAGCGCAAGGCCCATGAAAATGCAGGGCCCGTAACATATGCTACATTTGTTACATAATTCTTGAAACACTGTTCACCGCTTGTGATATTCACATGTTTTGCTACTATCAAACAGCGAGTGTTAGGAAGAATAATGACTAAAACTGATAAAATAAACTCAAAATATGAATAAACAACTAACAAAATCAGCAATGGCTACTATATCTATTGCTAGTTTCGACGTATCAAGTATGCATATATTTTTATGCGTTTGCGAAGAGTACCAGTCAGTTTTTTTTACCAGAATTTGAGATATTTAAAAACCATATATTTCATACTTAGTTTTATCAAAATGTGCATTAGTTCATGAATAAATGGTAGATATCAGTCAAGGGTGCGAGCATCATTATCCTTTTTATCTGATCTCTGCTGGATTTGGACTGCAATAAGCTGTGCAATAAGTGTTTTTCCAAGATGAGTATCCAATGTCAAATTCGAGCAAATCCAGTGAATAATCATCGAAGGTTTTATTTCATCTTTTCGTTTTGCGTTCATTAGAAGTGCAACAATCAGCTGAATTCATTAAGGCACGCGATTGTGAATTTGGAATAATGCTCAACTTGTTGCAATAATGAAGGGTCTTCTTCTTTACTGGTGAAGGAAGAAATCGTTGGCATTAAGGAAAAGGGAGGTAATTGAATCTGGATTAGAGAGCAATCCTATCTAAGAGAGAAAAGATGGCATCCACTTCACATAAGCTAGATGTTATTTGCTATTTGAAAAATAAATTGCGTGTGTTATTAGCCCGGATTGAAATGAGCTCGAAGAAAGCCTGTTGTTGGTCGACTAATGACCTCATCAAGCGACAAAAGGGGTCATACCCTAATCATCTAAATAGGATAGATTGGTTTGAATTTATGAAAAATGTTATGAAAGCAGTTATCGAAATAGGATTATGATAGAGACGGTTGCTAAAAAGGCTGATGATGTATTTTATATAACTAGTTAATTTCTGAATATCAATCAAAGTACCCATAGTCTATTGGTTAGCAGCAAAAAGAATGTGATTGGCTAACAGAGTTCAAACCCTGACTATGGTGATCTACATTCACTTAGGGCTAATACCTTTGGGGAAAAGCTGGAATAGGAATAAATAATGCATTTGACTATAGAAAAAATACAAATTATGTACATTAACGGTATTTGAAAAAAATATCTTCGCGAAAAATTTTAAAAAATAATGTGTGCATCGAATTAGAATGATATTTACAGAAGACAAGAGTACAGGTTAATTGGTACATTTGAAACGGTGGAAGAGACATCGTTTGATAAAGGTAAGAAAGAAAAGTTGATAAAATATATATACTTCTTATATGAATTAATATTTTTTCATATTAGAAATTCAATGTTAACAAAACAAATACCAAAAACTCGGAAACACGAGTTGACACAACATGTGTGATGTCCCAAAATCTGTCTTTCTTTTAAACTCTCCCTCTCTCTTTGTTTCCTCCCCTCCTCTCTCTCTCTCTCTCTCTCTCTCTCTCTCTCTCTCTCTCTCACACACACACTCTCTCTCTCTCCCTGTGTTTTGTTCGCGTTTTACATTAGGAATTGAAAACCTCTTGGTTATTTACGTGATACGGTCGCTGTTCCGTTCGTCGTCGTCCATATGTCTATTCTTTCTCATTAAGCTTCGTTTTTACTTTTCTCTTTCAGATAATTCCATAAACAAGCTCCAATTCAACAATTGAATATCTCTATAAACATGTGCATGAAGAATGGAAATTTGTTCTTTGGAGGAGATCCCTAGAAAATATGATAATTGAAAAGAGTTCCCATATTCCTAATAGTGTGATGATCACTTCCCCAAATGAAACCTTCAAGACAACAGTTCAGAGTTATAATCATATCGCAGCCTTGGAAAACTGATTTTCATTACCTTTTTATGCTTCTTCTTGAAATATTTCAGTCAAACTGCATATTTCAACATTCATGGAACATGTTCATAGCATTACCTGAAAGAAAAACAGACATGACCGGGGAGAACAATGGTACATAATTAGGCATTGAACCGTCTAAAGAAAAAAAAGAGACCTGTTTTCAGATTACTTATACGATGGCGTACCATGTTTGATTGTTTACTAAAACTTTTCCTCCTTGTGCGTTTGTAAATGACTTTTTATCACAAATTAGCAACATGTCTGGCATTAAATTACTGTCTATCGTCTTCCTTGCAAAGCTTGAAACGTAAAGAGTCGTTTTTAACCAATTCACAATGAGTGTATCGACTGAGTGATAAAAATCTGAGAAGCAGACATCTTCTTTACAGCTACGGTAAAGAGAAAGTAAAACAAAGTGGAGTTGGCTTTCTCATCAATAAGGGCCTGAAAGACAATGTAACTGGCTTCAAAGCAATCTCTGACCGAATAGCTAGCGTCACCATACAACTTTCAAAACGATACAAACTCAATATAATCCAAGTCTACGCTCCCACTTCACAATCAACCCAACAGGAAATAGACAACTTCTATGATGACTTGAACTCCCTACTCCAAGACACCAGAAAACACTTCAATGTTATCATGAGAGACTTCAACGCACAGGTAGGACAAGGAAATGAAAATTGCGTCGGCTAATTTGGATACAAAATACGCAACGAGAGAGGAGAAGATCTTGTAAACTTTGCAACGGCTAATAGATTCAAAATCATCAACACCTTCTTCAAGAAGGGACCCAATAGGAAATGGACTTGGAAGAGCCCCAATCACGAAACAAGGAACAAAATAGACTACATCCTAACAGACAAAAACGATATCGTCAAGGACATCCAAGTCCTAAATCAAGTCAATGTAGGCAGCGACCACAGAATGGTACGTTGTAAAGTACAAATAAACATCAATAAAGAACGCAGGAAAATGTTCCATACAAAACCACAGCCTTTAAACATACCAAAAGAGCACGTTCAATCTTTCAAGCTCGAATTGAAAAACAGATTTAGAATTCTTACTGAACAAGACAACACCAACATCAACGAACTAAGCAACAAAATGACAGCGTCGATAATTGAAGTAGCCTCTACATTCAAGCCAATGAGCAAACCACCCATTGGCACAATCTCGGATGAAACTAGAAATCTCATGGAAAAACGTAGAAACCTCAAGCCACCGACAGCAACGAGAGAGAAAATTGAAGAGGCTGAACTAAACAAATTGATCAAGAAGAAACGAAGGGAAGACAGAAGGAAATACACGACAGCAGTCATTGAATCAACTCTTGAAAAAGGTCGGGGCTTCAAAGCTATAAACAAACTCCTCAACTCGGTAGGAAGGCAAATAACTAGCATACTCGAGGAAAATGGAAACCTAACAAGAGACAGAGACAGAATTGTTGAACGTGCCAAAGAATTCTACCAAAAACTTTATTCGTCCAAACAAGGACTACAAAACAATGAGCAAGATACACAAGACATGAGCAATCAACTCGAGGACTTCCCAAAAGTAACCCCGTGGGAGGTGAAAGAAGCCATTAAACAGACGAAAAAGGAACTGCCCCTGGACCAGACAACATCACCATCGACCTACTCCAAAAAGCAGGTAAAATCATCACGAGACAACTGGCCGTCCTCTTCAACTTGTGTCTAAAACACAGTAAAGTCCCAGACGATTGGAACACAGCTATCATAATGCTTTTATATAAAAAAGGAAACCCGAAAGACCTCAACAACTATAGGCCTATAAGCCTACTCAACTGTGTATACAAATTTTTCACAAAGATCATCACCAACCGAATCACAAAAACACTCGATGAAAACCAGCCACGTAAACAGGCTGGCTTTAGAAGAAGCAATTCGACCATGCACCACCTGCACTCGATAAATCATCTGAAAGAAAAAGCAGCTGAGTATAAACTACCACTTGCCGTAGCATTTATCGACTTCAAAAAGGCATTCGACTCAGTAATAATCCCTAAGGTCATGGAGGCCATCAGTCGGCAAGGTGTAGATCCAGTATATGTTGAAGTGTTGAAACATATATACAATCACGGCAGCTCATTTATCAGGCTACATAAAGACTCGGACCCCTTCCAGCTCCAAAAAGGAGTAAGACAAGGTGATACCAGCTCACCTAAACTCTTCACAGCCTGCCTCGAGATGATCTTCAGACTGGGAGAGTAAATGAATTAAAATAGACGGCGAGCAACCTCAGATTTGCAGACGACATAGCCCTTTTCGCAGAGAACCTACATGACCTCCAACTAATGACATGAACTAAATGAAGAGAGCAAGAATGTCGGCTTACACATGAACTTCAGCAAGACGAAGATCATGTGCAACAACCACATTGGAAATAAAAACACCAAGATCGAAATCGAGGACACAGAACTCGAGAAAGTAGACCACTACATCTACCTAGGACAACGAATCTCCATGAGACCCTCAAAAGAAGAAGAAATCAAGCGAAGAATCACACTAGGATGGCAAGCCTTTGGCAGAGCTAGCTCAACCTTCAAAAATAAGAAGATCCCATTAATCCTAAAGAGAAGGGTATATAACCAATGCATCCTCCCAATTGTCACTCATGGAGCTGAAACATGGAACTTAACCAAGAGACAGACCCGTAAGCTGAGAACCATGCAACGTGCACATGAAAGAATAATGCTGGGCCTCACATGGAGAGACCACAAAATAGCACAGTACATCCGGGAAAAGACAAGAGTTAGAGACATCATAGAATCCATTAAAAATCCCAAATGGCGGTGGGCTGGCCATATTGCAAGAATGGCAGACAATTGATGGACATCACAACTCACAACATGGATTCCTCGAGACCACATGCGCAACCGAGGCCGGCAAAATGTTAGATGGAGAGACGAGCTAGACAAGTTCAGGAAGTACTGGCTTCGTGACGCCCATGATAGAGAAGTGTGGCAAATCCTGGGGAAGGTCTATGTCCAACGACGGAAGCTAAACGACTGATGATGATGATGATGATATCTGACAATTACAAAAGTATGGTGAGTTGACTTAAAATTCTGATAGCAGCAGCTTAGTCCAATAGTGCTTCAATTTTCTTGGGAAAGGAATGAAGCATAAAATCCCAGCATGATATCCATTGTCACATATCTTGCACGATGTTTAACTATAAAATGCATCTGCAAAAACATGCTTCATCAATCACCAGAAATTGAAGTTGATGTCATTTTTCTAAGATAATATTTTATTGCCTAATTTCAAAGTTTCTAAATATAATTATATTTGAATGAAATTCGAATCAAAATTCTCTAAATATCTTTTCCAAGTTATATGACATTGGTTGATTTGAATTCATATTTGGAGAATCTTTGCTCCCCACGGATCCGTTTAACAAGTGAAAGCCTATTCAGAGATTTAGAGTTTGCAGATGTTTCATGGTTTTGTAAATTTCCTCAAAACAAACACTGAATTGGAAAACAAATAAGAATTCATCTATTTTGAAAACTTTCAAAATTTGCATTCCGTGTTCTTGATAATGATGAGAGAATAGCTGATCCTGATTGAATTCTTACTTATGGGCAGTTCTCATGCAAATTTGATCCAAATATTCGTTGACTTGTTCAGGAATAGGATATGTCTGGAACGCATCCTCGTCAATCGTCTTCAATAAAGCAAATTGATGCCTAAATATACATCACACTCGCACACACACGCACACAAGCATATATATATATATATATATATATATATATATATATATATATATAAATATATATATCAGTAGCAATTGTTTGCCCACTGCTTGAAGAAAGTCTTTCCCATATCCATGACGACTGTGTCTGAGCTAACGTCAGTCATGTCATATCAACACACCTATCTGATTCCTCCATCTTGTGTTTGGTTAATTTTTACTACCTTTACTACCCTATTGGTACTATTCTCTAAGCATTTTCATTCATTTGTTGTTATCTTATCTTGCTAAGTGACCAGCCCATCTCCATTTTTGTCAAATGATTTTAGTATAGTATCATCAAACTTATTCGCCCTCAGATTCTTGTTAATGTTAATCCATTTTTGACTAAGAGAATTACTACAAGCTCCTCTTTCCCTCACTTTTATTATTATAAGCTTTATTTCTTTTTCATTGAATTTGAAAGCAAACAATGATTTTTTTTCTGATGAGAGTCCTGTTATAACCTATCAGTTAAAATGGATTGGTCCATCTGAAATATTTCAATTGAGTTATTAATACAGTAAAAGGGTTCAAAGTGGGATAGTCCGTTACCATAACACCAGACATTGTGTCACACAAACGCTATTCGCTTAAAACAAGAAGAAGTTGAAAAATGAATGTTGAAGCGAGTGAAAAAGAGAAAGATTGATTGAGTCAGGGAGTGAGTTCAAAAAAGTGTGCTTCATTGAGTGAGTGAGTGAGTGAGTGAGTTGAAAGGAGAGAAGAGTGAAACTGTGTCTCTCTTTCTCTTTCCCTTTCTTTCGTCTTCTTTTGAATATAGCCATTTTTTTGATAACATCACCGACAACGTGGAAGTGAAAAGTTGTCGGAGAGTTCGAGATGATTCTGGCTAAAAACTTGCTAAATGGCCACAAACTGTTTGACGCGATATTAGTATTGATAAATGTTTAATATACCTCGTAATAATCTCAGTACACACCAAAAGAATAATTTGTTGAAAATACTATTGCAACTTGGTCAACGTAGCTCAAATTCTATATATACTAAAACCAAAAAAAACAACTCGAGGCTGATTGCTCTTCAAAGAGACCAAATCAGTCAAATTTAACCATATCTCTCCTCTCTTTTTAATGAAATAATATCCATTTCGTAAAGTTAAATTTTCAATAAAAAAAAAGGTTACTTCTCATGAGTTTTTCATCATGGTATTCAGACATCATAAATTTGAGATGTGACTAATTGCTATACAAATGCAGACTCTGAGGGTTTTACAACAGTTTGTCAGAATCAGAAAACATTTTGATTATCTACGAGATACACAAGCTGTTAAGTTAGTAGTTGTCCATACGTCTATTGTTTTTTTATTGAGATTTTTTTTTACTTTTCTCTTCGGGTTCGTATTTTTTCTCCCGGATAATTCCGAAAGCAAAGCCCGGATCCAATAGTTACACACATCTTTTTATATGTATATTTAGAGGGGGGAGTTTTTCTTTTTAGGGGTTCTGCAGAATATTCAACAATTTGAAAGTGCTACCAAAGTAGTTATAGTTTGAAGACCATCACCCAAAATAAAACCCCTAAAACAAAGGTCAAAAGTTATCATCTCTCCTGACAGGCTGGGAAACTGATTTCCACTACTATTTTGTGCCTTTTCCTGAATTATTCCAGACAAACTGCAAATTCCAGCATTCACAGAACTTGTTAATAGTCTTGTCTGACAGAGAAAAAACAGACATGACCAGAGAGAATAATGGTACATAATTAATCATTGAACAGTCTGTTAGAAAAAAAAGAGACGTGTTCTCAGATTACTTATACAATGGCATTTTATGTTTCATTGTTTATTACAACCCTTTCTTCCTTGTGTAATTGTAAATGAGTTCTTACCACAAATTAGCATCGCGTCTGGCATTATATTATCTTATCTTGTATCAAACCTAAATGAAAGTCTTGTTTAACCCATTCACAATCAAGGTATTGACAGAGTGGTTACAAAATGATGCTATCAGTTCCGACAATCACAAAACTTCAGCTTGTCAACTTGGAATTCTGAAAGAAGCCGCTAAATTTTATAGAGTTTTACTGCTATTGGGAAAGGCATGAGACGTACACTCCCCGCAAAATATCTAGTCCCTCATCTCTTTAACGATGGTTAGTTGTGGAATGATGACGAGAAAAATAAACGTTCTCCAATCACCAAAAATTGAAGTTAACGTCATCTTTTTGAAAGAATATCTGATTATATAAAATCAAAGCTAATAAAAAGTATTATATTTGTATTAAATACCAAAATATGAGTTTTATAAATCTTCCTGCTGAATTTGATGTAATAAAGTATTTGGAATTTCCAATCTATCTTTTGATATTTTTTTGTTTTTGCAGTTCCCATAAATACATGCAAACCTATAAAATGTTTTCACATTTACAGATGTTCATTTGGTTTTCAAATTTACCAACAACAAACACTCAGTTGGAAAACAAATAACAATTTGTCTGAATTGGAAACTATCAAAATCTGTATTTATTGTTATTGATATCAACAAGAATTTGGCTGAACATATGGATAGTTCAAACACACTTGATCCAAATTTTCTTTGACTTTTAAGACAACAGGAAAAATCTGAAACACATTCCCGCCAGTTGGCTTCAGTAAAGCTTGCTCAGATTGCTGCCTAAATTTTCATTACACACACATGCACATACACATACACACACACACATACGTGCACAACACAGGCACACGCGTGCGTGCACACACAACCACACACTCACACACACACACACACACACACACACACACACACACACACACACACACATATATATATATATATATATATATATATATAAATATATTTTATCATCAGCCATTATGTCCTGGACGAAGGCCTTTTTCATCTCCTACCATGACGACTTCGACTTAACTGACCTCTGCCATGCTTTATCAGCATACTTTTCATTCCATCCTTCTATCTTGTATTTAGTTTTCTTCTACGGCGTTTATTATCCCTTTGGCTCCATTCTGTCAGTATATTGATCAATCCGTTGACATCTCTTCTTGCTAAGTAAACAATCTCCAATTTTGTTGATTGATAATTTGAATAATATCTTTAACCCTATTCCTCCCTCTGATTCGTGTTTGACTTTTTCTATCTCTATGCCATCAATTTAACTTTCAGGGTTCACCATTAACCTGCATTATAAAGTAAACAGCACGTTATATAATTAGTAATATTTGAAATCGTGTACGTGATTTCATCAGTAAATATATCAAATTGTTCTGTTCTTTCGATTATGCATGATTACAAAAATCGGTTTCACAGCATATTCCTTTTTTCTGTAAATCTTTGTGTAATTAAGACTCTGTCAGTAAAGACTTACAGCCATGGTGGGATGCATCGGAATTTTGATATCCATAGTCCGAAAACCTAGTAAAGAGAGAAAGAGGCTTTTATCACTTTCAAAGATTCCAATTATTTTCTTTGGCCAGATTCATTATGAGAAGACATGGAAAAGAAAAGAAAAGAAGTGTCTTTAATTGTGATCCATGCAGCGTTCAAATCAATACTACACGCCCCCCTGATCCGTTGGGTTACCCTTTATCAGAAATCTAAAGCAAACAGAAGTGAACAGAGTGACATTCGATCTTCAAGCATTTGCAAATGAATAATCAAATCAGGGAGACTACTCACAAAAAGAAATCAATTAACTTTGAAGCATCAGTCATTATAATATAGATAAGGAGATGGTAAACGAATACCCTACACTATTATCATTCTGTTGCAAAGAATCTGTATTTTTTCTGCATTTTTCCAGCATAGTTGGGGTATTTGAATTCTATAGATCTGATTACAAATAAGTTTTTTGCAAAAAAAAAATCTAAAACAGATAAACAAGTACTGAAAAACGTATCCCTCACCGGGGGTCTCATTATTTTGACTTTGATCACACTAAACGGAACTTAAATATATTTGGGAACAACTGTTAACAAGTTCATTCATCATATCATTCCTTGACATAGGGAGTTTGGTCTTATCGTAGTGCTCAACAATCGTGGTCATGTGCCAGACTAAGTTAAGTTTAGTGAATATTTATGGGTGACTGCTATGTAACAAACATAGTAAGCTCGTCGGGAATAGTCATGAATAATTATGAGAGTGCTTAATTGGGAACCTACTGCTCAGCACCGAATTTATTCGGTAGCAGACGTACAGACTTAGATTGTGTGAATAAATCAAGATATGGACGTTGTGCGGGGATGGGAGCACTCTGGTGGATTGGGAATCTAAACTAGATAAATATATCGCTCAAGTTCAGCCTTACTGACCAACCAGTTCATATATATATATATATATATATATATATATATATATATATATATATATATATATATATATATATACTTTGGTATGTTTCTGACCTGTACCCATTCTGTCTTCCCCTCAAAGAACCTGTGGCATAATAACTTATTTACCACAGCTCTTTATTTGCATGAATTCTTTTTTCAACTCAAACATGAAAAAAGAACGATCATCTCTTATCTAGACTTCTTACTCTCAGAGGAAATGAAAATAGCTGAATGTGTACGTTTCTTTTGTTTCGTTACTCATAATTAAAAGACGTAACATCATTCGAATCCTGGATAGCTTTTCTGATCATTTTTCCTTAACTGATAACGATGCCATCAGTAGTCAACAAAAAGGCCAAGATAAAATCGTCGTTTGCGCTTTTAGAAATGATATTCGCAGAATATTTCCGAGTCACATGATTTTTCAGTTCAGTCTTCTGTTTTTTTTGTTCTTTTTCAAGGTAAACCCTTTTTGAAAGCTGTCAATAAAAAATTGAGGAGGAAGACAAAGACAATGCTAAATTCAAACCAAGGAAAAGTCAACGCAATTTACTCCAAGTTGAGACATAGGGATGCATTGTATAAGTCTTTGGAGAGCCCTGATCACCAACATCCCGATGCTTTACATCGAGTAAGATCTTCATTCTTCAGGATTTTTACCATTCGACACCTTTTCAATCAATCACCATTTCATGCTTTTTTGTCAGTCTGCTCCTTCAAAACATTGCTGATCTCTGGACTGTTTTATGTTCTGAAAAATACCACCAGCAAAATACTGAAAGATTGACTAAATGTGACTAAGCAAGATAATTTAACACGTAAAAATGATTAAGAAAGAAGGAATGTTCCAATGAAACAATAAAAACGGTTATAGAATGAAATAGTCCGTTGCCATAACAATAGACAATTGTGTCACACTGACGATGTTCGTTTCATACAAAAAGAAGTTGAAAAAAATGTGTGCGAGTGACTGAAAGAGAGAAAGAGTTATTGAATTAGTGAGTGAGTGAGTTAAAAAAGGTTTGATTTATTGAGTGAGTGAGTTGGTTAAATGAGAGATGAGTGACGGTGTGTCTCTCTTTCTTTTTCCCTTTCTTCCGTGTTTTTTTTTTTAGATGTAGCCATTTTTGTGATAATATCGCCAACAGCGAGGAAGTGGAATTCTAGTTTCTAGATAGTTGGAGATTATTCTGATAAAAAGCTCGCTAAATGGACGCAAATTGTCAGATGTATTAATAATAAAGAATGAAATCCAGGAATTTTAAGGACAGATGCTTTTAAAAAAGACCAGATCAGTCAAAATTGATCATATTTTCCCTCTCTTTTTAATGAAATGATATTCATTTCGTAAAGTTATATTTCAAATGAAATACGTTACCTCATTTGAGTTTATCAATGATGTCAGTGGTGACTTTTCTCAAATGATATTTTATCTGAACGATAACGAAAAAATCACGTCGAATACAGCAGTTCATTCCTGATCCCTGGAGTTACGCAACGTCGAGCCTTGTAAATAACTAGATGGCCGTCTGGGGATACCGTTACCCTACTAGGAAGAAAAATACTACGCTCAATAATACAAGTCAAAGTCCCCTTCCCTCTCTAAAATCTCTGACTGGCCTGGCTGTGAGCAACAAGAGGTCAATGAACGAAAAACGTTGAACATAAAGTCAAAATTCAAACTCTTGCCAATTTCGATCTTTAGAGGTTTTTTTGTATGTTTTTTCTCCGCTTTGGCGGGACTAAAACCCTAAATTAGCGTTGGCAGGCTTGAACATTCGATTTTTCCCCTTTCAATGTGTTTTCGATCATTCAAAGTACCTTTTGAGTTCATAGCCAATTTTAGGTGTTTTGGGGTCTTTTTTATTTTCAATTTAATGCTTTTCAGCGCTTTATAGGCCGTCAAAGTAGCACAAAAATGATTTTTGAGATAGCATTACTGGAACAGCACTTAAAAAACTCCAAGACTTCTTACAGGCCGTCATTTGTAGATAATGTCATTCTGTTTCTCAATAACCAATTCAAGAATATTGCTTATCTTGATGAAGATTTCTAGCAATAAATTCATGACTATTTATGAGAAAAAAATTACATACTTTATTCCTCTCTCGTCTTAAACTATTTTCCAGTTTTCTAATGATGTTTTTAATCAAACGATTCAAATTTTTTTTTTTTAAACAGTTAAATTCCTCCTCCTTTTCGTTGGCTTTCATATCTTTGTAACAAAATATTTGATTACTGGTAGTTTAATCTCATTTAGGAAATTCTGATCGAATCATTCAAAACCTGGTCACCTCTCAATCCGAACCTTAGCATTCATCATTTGACATTAATATATTGGCACATCTAATCATTGTGAGAATTTTTTTTACTCAAACGAAAATAGTTTTCTCAAATCGTTTCACATTGAATTTTGCTAATAAAATTGCGGGATTAAAAATAATCATTGAATTACCGCTGACTAAAAAAAGAATTGCTTGGCAATTATTTATAACAAAACTGAAAGATAACTTACAAAGAAAAATTTCGGATAAAGGTATGTATGTATGTATGTATGTATGTATGTATGTATGTATGTATGTACGTTTATAGTTTTATAATAGAGATGTTACCTTTCACCTATATATTTTTTCTTGCTATCTATCTATCTATCTATCTATCCATCTATCTATCTATCTATCTATCTATCTATCTATCTATCTATCTACATATCTATCTCAGTCTGTTCTTATCTATCTATCTATCTATCTATCTATCTATCTATCTATCTATCTATCTATCTATCTATCTATCTATCTATCTATCTATCTTTTACATTCTGCCCATTCGTATTTGATTTTTCCAATCTATCAATATTCATATCTACCCCAGATTATTCATGGCAATCAGTCCGTCTATAAATCTCCATCTACCTGTTCATATATCCAGGTTTCCTTCCTTCCCCACTTGGGACTCGATGAACGTCTTCCTGGGTCAATGTTCCTTCCATTCAATGAATATGTTCTTTTGCAACATATTTTTCTCCATATTTTGATCTGTTTTTCTTCGAATTCTCTTATATCAGATGTTCACCAACCCGTGGCCACACCCAGTGAGGGTAGTAAGTATGCTCCTCAGGATGGCAGAATGGTGTGGAAAAAGGAGGACGATGAGAAATCACAATGTTAAAAATGTCAAGACTAGAGATAGTACAAATGTATTTACGTCTTATTGTTTAACATCAAATGTCATTGAGATTCTGGAGCAGGAAAATAATTGTTACTATCAAAGTATCAATAAATGTAAGACAATTCTTGGCCCATTCAAATCTTTCAGTAAATTAGATAAAATCAAGTTAAGAAACGATAATACTTTTTTTCGGCCTTGAGGGTAACCAGAATAATAAAGAAAATGACTCAAGGGTTGCAGCCAAAATAGTTTGAGAAATACTTTATTAGAAGCAATAGTATCTTTATATATTAAAACCAACTTCACATTCCCTTGTTTTTCTTCTTCATTTTGTTCTTTTTCTTATTTTTCCTTCAATCTGATAAAATATAGGATTTTGCGCCTTCAGAACACATCACTCAATTCCTTTCTTTCTCCTCTTCATTTCTTTGATGTCACGATCCTAAATCACCAATATCAACCAATTTATTCATTCTTTATCACTTTAACTGCTCCGGTAGATAGCACATCATCATCATCATCATCATCATCATCATCATCATCATCATCATCATCATCATCATCATCATCATCATCATCATCATCATCATCATCAAAAGAGCAACAGTGACAGCCTTTTAAAGTTTGTTGTCAGACATAGACCTTCCTCAAAGATCTTTCAGTTCTATCACCGTCGACCGAGAGTGCGCCAATACCTCATGAGTTCGTCTGAATTATCACCTATCTTCATTTTCTGCAAAACACAATCAAGCAACAAAATAAGCCTTAACTTAATTGCCAGTGTTCCATTGCTCTAGTTGATTATATTCTGCTTAAAACAGAACCATCAAATAGATGTAGATGTTCATTAGAGTTGAAGCACATGTCACGATACATATATCGGTGTTGTTTGGCATTGGGAGTGTTAATCTCTTTCTCAATTAACCCAATTGACGATGTTTAATATCCTTATATATTATTGTACCCAGTCAACCCCCCCCCCTTCATCCTTCCATTGTCTTCTGAAATTTCAATAATTTCACTTTCATTTCTACTCACAAAATCTTCTCATCGGACACCTTCAATCGACATTTACTTACTTCCAACCGAAGGAACACTCCAGACGATTGTCCAGACATTGTTTAAGAAACCATCACCCAAGTGTGTCGAAAAACTATCTCAGTAAGTTTCTTCAGTTTCCACGTGAGTCAGACTGGCTCGCTGGCTATCTATGCAGGTATCTTATTTTTGATTGATCACCTTTGACTCAACATGTTGCCGAAAGACGTTGGTCACATAATAGTTTTTTACTGAATGGCTAACCTACTCTTTACTTGTTTCTGTCTTTAACCGCCACCCCTCCCCATTTGTCAGATTCCATGTCATTTAGAACCAAAGTCCATTACTAAAAGAGAAAATAGAACGAATCGTTTTGTCGAAGCATCGAATTAATTTGAATAACCATTCTATTGTGGAACTCTTTCACTACATCTTTTGAAAAATCTCTCTATTTTCCATTCTCAATTCACAGAGTGCCACAAACATTCCCCATGTTCGAGTCAAAAAGTATCTCAAATAGTTTGAAGAATGTTATAACTAAAAGAAGGAGAATTGCAAATCTGTTCGAAATTCTCTATTTTGCAGAATATATATACACACACAAATATATATATATATATACATATATATATATATACATATATTTGTGTGTGTGTGTGTATGTATAGTTTATCCACAGACAGCTGTTTCGTTGTATTACAACTCTTCAGTGTGGCTATAGACTATCCATTATCCCATCCAGTACCACGAGGTAGGATTGAAACCTTAGCTTCAGACCCGGAGGCTGGTATCCTGCTCTACTCAACGGAGCTGGACAGTCAGTGAGGTTGAATTTAAGCGATATATTCATTTATTGCATACATTCCTCATCCACCAGAGTGCTCTATTCCATGTTTGAAAAGCATTGTGTAAGCTTACAGTGAACGAGTTACCTCACTTAGAAAGTGCTCAACCCTGAATAAGGGAATGTTATATACATAGTGATATACGCATCATTATGTATTGATGGGTGTATGATCGTAAGTATACAACAACTTGCTCATAGGAACCAACATACAAATACATGCACACACACACACACACACACACACATATATATATATATATATATATATATATATATATATATATATATATATACACATACATATATATGTGTGTGAGAGTGTGTGTGTGTATATATGTGTCTGTGTCTGTGTGTGCATGTGTGTATATTTCGTTATTCGACTATTGACATGGGTATAATAGCATATATACATCTATCCATCCATCATATATATATATATATATATATATATATATATATATATATATATATATATATATATATATGTATATATATATATATATATATATATATATATATATATATATATATATATATATATGTATATATATATATATATATATGTAGGAGGGGGCAAATCTCTCTGTGTGTGCGTGTATAATTTGGAGACGCGAGTTCTAACCAACAAATATTTATATTCATGAGTTTATTTACATTTTGAAGCGAGTGCACCAACAAACACACACACACACACACACACACACACACACACACATATGTATATATATATATATATATGTATATATATATATATATATATATATATATATATATATATATATATATATATATATATATATATATCAGTGTGTGTGTGTGTGTGTGTGTGTGTGTGTAACCGTATCTTTGATGTCTATTTCAGAACGTAGACAATCATTTTTTCACAATTTTTTTTTGTGTTTACTTGGACGATCTCGAAGATATTTCGAGACATTTTTACAAATCCTATAATTGGTAAATATCCACGACTGTAGAAAAACCGAAAATTGCTCTGTAAGTGATAAAATAAATGAATAGATAACGATGCAAGAAAAAATATAAATCTTTTTGCTATTCATGGAAATACTTTGTAAATTACCGTTTGTGCCGCATATTAGTTATTGAAATGTATTTCGGTAAATATTGAATCACTTTCCTTTTCTTTTTCACATAGTTTACAATGAGTAAAAATACTGAACCACATTCTGCAAGGGAGATTACTAGCTGCAACATACAGACTTTTGTTGCCAATATCCTACAGAATGGAAATATTTGTACAAAATTTGCTATCCATTATATTTGAGTGAAATGACAATGTTAGAATATGTTTTGTATAAATGGAACGTTGTCCAATCCAAGATTGCAAAAGAATATACAATATTCAACGAATTAAAATTACTGCAAATCTCATTCATATTCTTTGAGATTTTCATCTCTTCTTTTCAAGTCTTCCTTATTCGTCTTTCTCTCTTTCTTTTTCTCCTTTTCTCCCATTTCCCACTTGCATATTGCTTCCATCCCTTCTTTTCTCCCCCTTCCTTCTTCTTTTTTTCCTATCTTTCCATTCCTCATTCTCCCCCTCTCAATCTTTCTTTTTCTCTCTTCCAGCTGTGAACCTACAAACACCAAACAGATTATTTTTTTTCACTCAACTTGACATTTTTACGATTTAGCGTAAATCCTTTCGTAAAAATCAATAGACCTATAACTGGCCTGTGGCCAGTTCAAGTAAATGTTCTTCTCAACAGGGTGTAAAACAATGCAGACAAGTTGTTATAATTTTATAAAGATCGCTCAACTCTAAATGGCCACAAACTGTTTTAATGAAATAATATCCATTTCGTAAAGCTTACTTTTCAATAAAAAAGGGTTACTTCTCATGAGTTTTTCATCACGGTATTCAGACATCATAAATTTGAGATGTGACTAATTTCTATACTAATGCAGACTCTCGGGGTTTTACAACAGTTACGGCAAAATCAAAAAACATTTTGGTTATCTACGAGATACAGATACTGTTCAGTTAGTAGGCGTCCATACGTCTATTGTTTTTCATTGTGATTCGTTTTTACTTTTCTATTCGGGTTTGTATTTTCTGTTTTAGATAACCCAATAAGCAAAGCCCAGATCCAATAGTTACATAAATATGTAAATATATGTATGTAGAAAGAGATAGTTTTCTTTTATGGGATTCCCTAGAATATCCAACAATTGGAAATAGTTATTGAAGTAGTAATGGTTTGAAGATCATTGCCCGAATCAGTATCTCCAAGAAACCGGTCCAAAGTTATAATCACTTCCGGCCGACAGGGAAACTGATTTCCATTACTTTTTGTGCTTCTTTCTGAATTATTTCAGACAAACTGCAAATTCCAGCTTTCACAGAGCTTGTTCATAGTCGTGGGTGACAGATGAAAAACACAGACATGCCCAGAGATATAATGGTTCATAATTAACCACTGAACAGTCAGCCAAAAGGAAGATTTGTTTTCAGATTACTTATGCAACGGCGTCCATGTTTGATTGCTTTCTACGACTCATTTCTATATATGTGTTTGTAAATGAGTTCTTTCCATAAATTAGCAACATGTTTGGCATTATATTACCTTATAAATGGAAAAAGGAAATCTTGGTTAACCCGTATGCAATCAAAATATCGACATAGTGGTTACAGAATGATGCCATTACACGAAACCCACTCTTTCATCTTTTGAACGATGTTTGACTGAGGAAACTTCATGAGAAAAACATGCATTCTTCAATCACCAAAAATGGAAGTTGAAGTAATCTTTTTCCGAAGAATATCTGATTATATAGAATCAAAGCTACTAAACGGTTTCATATAAGTATGAAATACCAAATATAAATTCTATAAAACGATTTGCTGTATTTGATGTTTTCAGATATTGGAGATGTTCAATTAATCTTCTGAGATTTTTTGCCTCCCCCAGATCCCATATATACACGCAAGCCTATCCTAAGATCTAACATTTTCAGATGTTCATTGGGGTTTCAAATTTCTTAGCATCAAACAGTGAGTTGGAAAAAAATTGTAAAATTGTCTGGATAGGGAACTATTAAAATCCGTATTTTATGTAATTGATAATAACAAGATAATGGCTCAACTTATTGGTAGTTCTTGCACACACTTGATCAAATCATTTGTTTACTTGTAACGAAACAGGAGGAATCTGAAACACATCCTCGTCAGTCAGCTTCAATGGAGCTTGTCTAAATTGCTGCTTAAATTTACATAACACACACACGCACACACACACACACACACACACACACATGCATAGATATGCAAGCACATACATACAATCATGCACGCATTTCCTGTCCCTCTCTCTCTCTCCTGCACACACTCATGTACACATATAAATCATCAACTATTATAACTCAACTGCTAGATGAAAACTTTTCTCATTTCCTTCCATGACAACCTCGACTAAGCTACCCTTTGCTATGTTACCAGCACACCTTCCATTTCAACTTTCTATCTTGTATTTGGTTCTTTTCTACGGCGTTCACAATCCCATGGACACCATTCTGTTCGTATTTTGCTCCATATGTTGTCATATCATCTTATCAGGTATCCTGCCCATTTCTATTTTCATTAATGAATAATTTGTATGATATCCTTAATCCTATTCCTTACTCTATTTGTGTTGAACTTTTTATATCCTTATGCCGTTAGTTTAGCTTTCAGGTTTCACAATTTACCTACGTTATAATGTGAACTGCGCCTTATATAAATAGAAAGATTTGAAATTGCATACGTGATTGCATCAGTAAATCTATCCAATTATTCTGTTCTTTCGATTTTGCATGATCACAAAAATCTATTTCACAACATTTTTTCTCAGGATATTTTCGTAATTAAGATTCTGTTAGTATAGATTGACAGCCTTGGTGGGGTGCATCAGAATTCGATATTCATGGGCAGGGAACCGACCAAAAGAAGGAAAAAACTAATCAGTTTCAAAGGTTTCAATTCTTTTTTTTTTTTCGACGGATTCATCATGAAAAGACGTGGAAAGAGAGAAAAATAATCTTGGTCTCTTACTGTGATCCATGCAGCGTTTTAATCATTACTAAGCGACACTGTGACCCGTTGAGTTTCCCTTTGATAGAAATCTAAATCAAACAAATGTGATCGGAGTGAACTTGGAATCTCACGCATTTGCAAATGAATTATTAAATCGGGGATACTACTCAAAATAGAATTCAATCATCTTTTGGAGTCAGTCATTATAAAAGAGATAAACGGATGGCAAACGAATATGGCACACTATGATCATTCAGTTGAAAAGACTCCGTATTTTTTCTGCAATTTTCGAACATAGTTCAGGGTATTTTCATTCTTAAATCTGACTACACAACAGTTCTTGGCAATTAGAAGTCTCAAAAAGATAAACAAAAACTGAAGAACGTAATCCCCTCTGCAATGATTAACCGCTTTCGATGCTGTACATGAAGCAAAATTTTAATTCTTTAGAATTTTCACTATTCTACAAATTTTCAATCGATCATCGTTCCAGCCTTTTCTGTTAGTCCGATCCTTCAAAACAATGCCAATCTCTTAAATGTCGTATACTTTGAAAAATACCAAAAGACTGAGAGATTGACCAGGTGAAATTTATACAGGATAATATAACACCGAAAAATTAATAAAACATGTTCCAAAATTATTTACAGTAGATAGTTCACACAGTCAGGATCATACTCTCTCCAGCAGAATTGCAAAATTCGTTTACTAACTATCGTGTCAAGATAAGAACTCTAAAACCTATTTATTTGGGTAATTACAAGACTACGGTCATTTTGCACCCAGTGAGGATCACATTTACTTCATGTATCCATACATATACAAGTTTAGCATTCTTAATCAGTACATGTCATCATATAAAAGCTAAATATATGAATTATTATGTTTGATTGTATAATTGTTGTATGTTTGGTGAGAGTCCTGCTATAACCTAAAAGTTAAAATGGATTGATCCATCTGAAATAGTTCAATAGAACTAATAAAACAATGAAAGGGGTTATGGAATGGGATAGTCTGTTGTCATAACGATAGACAATTGTGTGACACAGACGCTGTTTGTTTCATACGAAAAGAAGTTGAAAAATACGCGTGTGAGTGAGTAAAAGAGAGAGAGAGAGAGAGAGAGAGAGAGAGAGAGATTGATTTCACGAGTGAGTGAGTTAAAGAAAGTGTGATTTATTGAGTGAGTGAGTGATTTAGTTAAAAAGAGAGGAAAGTGACGTTGTATCTCTCTTTCTTTTCCCCTTTCTTCTTTCTCTTTTTAAATGCAGCCATCTTTGTGATAACATCACCGACATCAAAGAAAGTGGAATTTAAGTTGCTAAATAGTTGGAGAAGGTTTTGGTAAAAAGCTCACCAATTAATCACACATTATTGGATGCATTAATAATAAAGGATGAAAACCAGAAATTTCAAGGACTAATGTTTTGTTTTTTAAAGGTTGATCAGTCAAATTGGATCATAATTTCCCTTTTTCGTTTTAATGAAATAATATTTATTTCTTAAAGTTATGTTTTTTATAAAATAAATTACTTCATACGAGTTTATCCACAATGTCAGTGGATGATATTTTGTCTCGAGACTTTATTTCACAGAACTTAATAGATTCGGCCATATCACGTTTGAGACAACTGTTCTTGCATGATCGCCGGAGTAAAGCAACATCGAGCCTTGTCAATACCTAATTTACCGTATTTGCATAATGTTAACCCTACTAGGAAGAGAGTGATCTCTACACTACGCTTGATAACACAAGCCAGAGTCCCCTTTCTTTTCCCTCCCCTAAATCTTTGACTCACCTGGCTGTAAGTGACAAGAGATAAATGAATGAAAAAAGAGCATAAAATCAGAATTAAAGCATTCATCAATTTAAGTCTTTAGAGCCTTTTTTTTTTTTCTTTAGCAGGGTAAAAACACTAAATTAACAGCTTTTTTAAATGTGTTCATGACCATTTGAGGCACTTTTCGTGTTCTTTGCCAATTTTGGACGTGTTAGGGTAATTTTTTTTATATAATTCAGTGCTTGCCTTTGCTTTTTTTGGCAGTCCAACAAGCGCAAAAATAATTTCTGAGCTATCAACCTAGGGACAGCACTCAGAGAGCTCCAAAACTTCCCACCGGCCCACTGTCGTAGATGATGTCATTCTGCTTTTTAATAACCAGTTCAACAGTATTGCATATCTTGGTGAAGATTACTGACAATAAATTGATTACAATTTATGAAAAGAAAAATACACACATTCTACTTCTCTCATCTTAAACTCTCTCCAAGTTTCTAACTTTAGTGATATTTCTAATCAAATAATTCAGACTTATTTTACACAGCTTTATTCCTCCTCCGTTTTTGTTGGCTGTCAAGTTTCTGTTATTCAATATTTGATTACTGGTAGTTTAATCTCATTTATGAAATTCTGATCTAATTATTTAGAACCTGGTCACTGCTCATTCGGAACCTTTACGTTTATTATTCTAATAACAGACATTAAAATACTTGTTCATCAAATCATCGTGTTTTTTTCTTTTTTTCTCTACTTCAACGAAAATAGTTCCTTCGAATGGTTTCACGATGAACTTTGCCAACAAAATTGCATTATGAAAAAATTATTAGATTACTGTCATTTGAACAGAGAAAAATTGCTTGGCAAATTATTTTTACAAACAAAAACCCCAAAAAAAAACAATCATTACAAGGAACAATTTACGTATCTATTTTTCTTGCTATCCACCTATCGATCTATCTACCTCTGACATTTAATTTTTCCAAATTATTCATGAATATCTGACTGATTATATATCTCTATCTTTCTGTCTATATTTATAAATACACATATATATAGCCACACAGAATGTAATACATCGAAACAGCTGTTTGTGAATGACAAAATAATTAATGCTCTTCTATTCAGGATTGAGCACTCTTTAAGTGAGGCAACTCATCCATTGTAAGATTATGCAAAGCTCTTCCATAGGAATAAAGCACTCTGGTGGATGAAGAATTTCTGTAAATAGATATATCACTTAAATTCAGCCTTACTGACCATCCAGTTCCGTAGTCCAGAGGTAGGAAGTGAAGGTTTTAATTCTGCCTCGTGGTACTGGATTGGATAATAGAAAGTCCATAGCCACACTGAAGAGATGTAATACATCGAAACTGCTGTCTGTGGATGACAAAATAATATATATATATATATATATATATATATATATATATATATATATATATATATATATATATCTGTCTCTCTCTCTGTCTGTCTGTCTCTCTCTCCAAGTTTTAGAACGGTTTCTTGAAAAAGAAAGTCCCAGACCCGTCGCCTCGGAAAGAAAATAGTACCAATGACCAATAGCAACTTCATTATTATTCTGTTGACTATTACTGGCTTCTCCAAAGACAAGGCCATCATTATTTCGACTCGTTTTATCCCTATATGTAGCCTGTCTAAACGTCAGTAGTTCAATCTGGACTATTTAAGAATTGAGTTGAATAGTCCCAGATGTCAGTATTGGACTTTGTTCTGTCTTTCATTTCATTTTCCTATCATAACTTTATTGAAAGTTTTTTTTCATCTGGTTACCCTCTTCAGTTTTTTTTATGGTTTGATACTTTCTTCTTCAGTCTCTCCGTTTGTCAGTATCAATCTGTCTGCTAGTAAGTATCCATCTATCTATTTCAGATTCTATCCATCAATTTAGCTCCTCATCTCTTTCTGCTTTTCCTTTTCTCACAACATCGAGCAAAAATATATTTGTGTGTCAATATCTACGTATGTTTACCTCTTTCTTTTTCTTTCTTCATCCCTGTCTATCTGTCTCTCTCTTTCTCCATTATTGAAATTTATTGATTTTTATATTTCCTTTTCAAGTCATTTTTATTTATCTTTTTCTCTTTCTTTCTTTTTCTCTTCTCCTCCTATTTTTCATATGCATTTTATTGCCACTCCTTCTCTTTTACGTCTCTCTTTTGCTTCCTTTCTTTTCCTATCTCTCTTTCTTTCATTTTCCCCCTCTCAATCTTTCTTTTTCTCTCCTCCAACAAAAACACCGAACAGATTATTTCCTTCCACTCAATTTGACATCTTTACGATTTAGCGAAAATCCTTCTGTAAAAATCAATAGACCTATAACTGGCCTATGGCCAGTTCAAGTAAATGTTCCTCTCGGCTGGGTGTAAAGCAACGCAGACACGTGGTTATAATTTCTCAAAAATTGCTCAACTTGCTGGCTTGCTGAGATCTCAACGTTATCAGTTGACGCCATTCCTAATCGAACGAGATCAAGAAGGATAAAAAGGCGGGAATTTTTAGACGTTGTTTAAACTGATGGAAACAGCTGTCAATTCAAGAGGCTTAGGGGAAGCAGTGACCGTATGTTGGAACTTACCAGCAAAATGAAACTAACTCACCTCTGTCCTGTCAATTAGTTCAGTTGTCTCAGTCTCTTTCTATATTCTATCCAATAGCTTCTAATCTAAGTTTTCTCACGACTCTGGAAAGTGTTTGGCTATTTCAAATTAACGGGAAAAATAGCCTACCTCGGGTAATGGCACCTGATTCTCCTTGAAGGTAATTTTCTCAGGATCTCATACACTTACCTGAGCGTCTCTTTTTATATTTCAAGATTTCTCCAAGTCCTCTTTGAGGATTATCATCAGCAGTCACATTGCATTTTCGTTTATTCCATCGACAGCCTGAACCATCCTTGAGACATCTCAGAAGTCACAGGGAACCAAATCTGGTGTGTGAGATGTGACAGTCACGCATTACACAAGATCAATCAGAGTTGTCTTACTGCCAACTGAGATACTCGACGGAAGAGTGCTTCTTTACACCTGTACAGTAAGGTCATCTCTATTTGCTTGTCACATTTCATCAATTGAATGATATTATCAGAGAACCGCAGTTATAGTGTGGACGAATAGACAGATGGACAAATGGCAGATATATTGGCTGCATTCGAAATTTTTGACCACCTGAAAAAAACAAAAAAACAAGGCAGTTGTTGGGAGGATCAATATTCTATTGTAAGTTATCTGACCTTGGCTCGACTTTTTTTTATCTTGCCACGGGTGTATTCGGTCCTCGTACTTTAATGAAGCTTGGAGAATCAACATTTTTTGAATATTACTTATCTTTAGATTATGCTTTCTTCCATCGATTACTTTTAAAGAAGTTCCTTTAGGTCGCTTGGGTCACTCCATTTTTTTCTATCCAAGCTAAACTAATACAATCTCCAATCATGCAACAATGATGCCTATCCTTAGTCACAGAGTTGATGGAATCAGGGTCTTTGAAAACCATACGACTCCAGGAAAAATCAACCAATCAAATCGGGTATTGTTGAAGAGATGTAGTATTTGGGGTAGCAGACGGTGCATAGTATATAACAACAAAACAAGAATGGCTACTTAAAATGCAAGTCATAGTTTGACACATGGCCATTAAAAGGAAAGCAAGTTTTAGAGGAGACATGGATCGGGTTAAGAGGCAGGAGATGTCATTTGAACACGTGACAGGTGTTATTGTAGGACTGACCAGACCTGTTTCTCAATAGCGATTGCTTTTTCTCGCAACGTCTCAGACTGCCATTCTACATAATTATTTCACTCAGCCTGGCAAAAGACCATTTGGTGTGTAGAATGATTACGTTGTGATATTATTCCAGTGGATAAGCGCTAAGCTATGAAAATCAACGAACGAAATCTTGACTTTCAGTTCATTCTGTCCAACAACCACCAACACTGGAGGGTAATACGCAGCCATTTCAACGATAAAACTCATTTTTATCTGTAATAATGGTTTATATTACTAGTTTTTCCGAACAAAAATATCAGCCTTTATTGAATTAGTGTTGAAATTGGAAGTGAAACTTTACTGACCACTGAAATGTTTTTGTCTGATTCATTTCAGCTATACATCTGTACGAATTCCATAGTTTGATATTGTACCGTGTCATAAAAATGACAACAGATTTCTTTTTCATGTTCTTTAATTATTCTTGTCTTTCTTGTGGGTTTTCCTTTTCCCCAACGTAAACAGTCCGTTGGCTGGTGTCTTTTTTCTCAATGTATTTATTGTTTGATTAAGAGTGACAGACGGACAAGTAATGCAGCCGACACACACTGTATTGGATCGATTATTTTGATCAATCTTTTGAAATTTTGATGTAAGCTGCCTTTCCTTCCCCAAATGTATACAATCTGTTAACTGCTTCCCTCTCCACAAATACATTTGATCGATTTGAGCGTAACAGAACAACAATGAAGCCAACACTTTATTTATACATATATTATATCATTAAAAATATATACATAAACTATCATCGATCATTTGGTATTCTTTATGTTTCATAAGAAAAAAAAATCTTCCAACAAAAACCACTATTCACGCAACAGCAAAGCAGGAAACTGTTGCTTAAAACCAAAATGGTGAGGAAGACGAATGTCTGGTGATGTAAACGCAGCCATATTGATTTTATGTGAATCCTAAATCTCTGACATTAGAACCATTATTTACAGGATATTTGCCGACAGGGGCCACTATAAATTACAAATATCTGTCAAGGGAAGATAAATGAGAGCAGTTCCCACGCTATTTCTGTTACTTTCAGTTTTATCAGATTTCTTTCGTTTTTTGCAGTGAATTTGTTAGACTTGGTCTGTTCGAATATGGCTTCAGTCTCTTATCTTGATTGCATACAATAACTGACGCATGAAAACTGGAAGAGATTATTTAAGATTTTTTTTCTTTCTTCAGTTTTGTTTCCTTTTTCTCTTATCAAAGCCAGCTTCTATTTGTCTGCATATCTGTCTTTCTATGTCTGATTGAGCTGAGTCCGTTATATTCCCATAACGTTTTCATGAGAGATATCCCCTTTCTATGAATGCACCAATTACACCATTTAGTCAGTTATCGCCAGATCATGAATATCCTACATTTTCAATTTTTATTTATCGTTGTTTTCTGGTCGTTCGAAAAAGAAAAAGTCTCATCAGTGGTGACGAATCAACATGAAAAAATATTTGAAGAAAAACATGGATATCACACAATAGACACCGTATACTACCTACTGGGCATTTCATGCAAAACCATGGTAATTGAATTAGTTAAAACAATGGACATTATCGTTTGCTAACATGGATTGTGTCTGTGGACAATATATTCATACGGGCAAAAGTATTGACCATTCTTGATTGCTCTGTGTATGAATAGAATCTTCTTTTAGTAAATAACCTCATTTTATATTAAAAGATATTCGGGGATTCGTATCCAATTATCTTTTGAATTGACTCACTACCTACTCACAGGTAAGCGATAGTCAACCAATTTTATTAACAGACATATCGTATCGACAGAGAAGTTTTTGATGCACAGCTCTACACAAGAAACTCTCAGGACCCTTCTATTTGCTCTCTTGGTCCAAGTACACACATTGAGAAGTCATGCTCAAAAACACACTCGAACTATATATATATATATATATATATATATATATATATATATATATATATATGTGTGTGTGTGTGTGTGTGTGTGTGTGTTTATGTGTGTATATATATACCTTCTGTTCATATTAATATATATTTCCTCCGAACAAATACTTTTTTCTTGCTTTCAATCATATTCAATTTCCACATCTGAACTATGTTTTATTCATTTCACTGTCAAATGTGACTGTTGAAATAAAGTATAATTTATCAGAAATATATGAGAATTATTAAAATGTTGCAATACAAATCGGAAGATATATCTATAAAAAAATTGGAAAACTCAGACAGAAATTTTTCAAGTCTTGCCCCAATCTCTGACTTGACTTATTCACGCCGATTATTTCCATTTGATTGAATCGCCATTTTGTGTCATTGTTACTTCCTGCTAACCGATGCAATTATTCTGACATGTCCATCACGTAAAATCCTCAAGACCATTTTTTATGTTCAATTTGCTTGACGACTGTCAAAACTTATGAGTCTGATTACACAAACACTGAACTTTTTTAATGGAAATGCTTTTTCAGTGACATCTTGTCTAAATTGATGAAAAGTATCATTTGAATTTCAGGGAAAGAAAAGATTTCATTTTTCACTGTCATAAACAACAATTTGCCAGATTTAATGTCACTGGACTTTTGTTAGGGTAGAACAAAGGTCTGTCTGACACATGAGGAGTGTCCTACACTCTTTGCCAACACCGGATATTGGCCCAGGGACTTTTTTTGTATGAAACGGACGGGCTAACCATTACACCACCCATGCAGACACATAGGGGAAAGGAGACTGCTTTTAAGAGGGAGAGAGGGAAGAAGTAGAGAGATGAAAGAAATAGTGCAAGAGCAAAGCCTAATCTAGACAGAGCCACAACTGTTCTGCACCCTGTGAGATTCACACTCTCTATAGGGTCAGTGGCATGTGCATCTTAGATGATGGCACTTCTAGATGTATCATAAATATTTATGAAATGTTACTTAATCTGATACGAGCCCTAAATGATAAGTCACTAATTTTGTCTCGATCTTATAAATCTTAAAATTTGTGAATATTAATTATTGTTTTCTACATTTGACTCATTGAGATACTTATCAAGCCTAGAGAGGAATGTAAATCAAAGCAATAAATGTATTTACCGACAGATGTTTATTTAGGCACAAAGCCTCCTATGCACTCAGAAAGGAATAAAATCTCTGCATTGGTCAATGGTCTACGAGACGAAGTTGCTAATCATCGTTCAAGAAGAGACGCAAAAAAATAAGTGATAAGAGACACGTGAAAGTAAGATCAATATTTGAATGGCATTTAAGTGTAATAAATCCTGGGTGATCCTTATGCATGCCAAGTTTGCAAAACAAGCAATCAGTCTTTCTTGTAGAAAAGAATACAAACTGAACAGAATATTATTAAAGAACAGTGATTGATGAAAGAAAATCCCATCGCAAAGGTCACTAGAATTATTCTCAAAGTATTTTACGCTCATTGGACCAGATATTCAAGGTTATTCCTGACAGCACACTAAAAGACAACCTGACCATTACTGAACCCAAAAGCAATAAAAAATACATTCACTTGCGATGCATCATTCTTGGCTCTGTGAATAGCTATTTTTCTTCCAATAAAAGTGAAACAAACAACATGGATATGACGTTCTGAAGTGGAATATATTCAGGGGGAGATAATAAGTGGTTCAAAGTAAGGAATAAGACCGAGGGAATAAAAATGTCGAGTTATATGTCTTTGGTTGATGAAATTATGTGTGTTGGGATTGATATTTCGAAAAACTCATCAATGATTTAATGGAAATTTAGCCTGTGGGGGGATTTGATTTTGAGTGGGGCTAATCAATTTATACTAGGAGATATCAACTTTTTCTCTCTGTTCACCACCCCCTTTCACGCATTCCAAACAAAATTAATTCATATTACGTTCTAGTCAGCATAAATATTACATGATGATTACAATATTGATGAGTACTATTTAATTAGGGTTCAGTGAAAAGAGTTACCTGGAATTTACACAATTTTGACATAAAAAAAAACATTTGTCAACTCAATATTCCGTGTTCGTGTATAGAAAAAAAGGATAGAAATTATTTCCTTCAAACGATTGTTTTGTGACCAGAAGAATGATATCTTAAAATTCAGTTATTTCTAATCGTATATCACGTGAATTGGCACATATTCTTTTCTTTTTTTTCTTCATAGTGGATATATTTTTCTACCAATATTTAACTAAAGTGATCAAAAGATATTTATGGAGGAAGAGTTTTCCAAAAATTGTGATTATGCTGTTATTCACTTTCACACACCATAAAATAATAATATAGTCGTCACTGATTCTCTCGTTACATATTCCTTAGAAGCAGTCTGTAACCCATTTTTGTTGTATTTCATCGTTGTCTCAACTAGCTCCACAGGCCTTATTTGTTCCCTGAAAGCCTTGAACCTCTGTGAGAAAACTTTACCAAGTTGCTTTCTCTCTTTTTGCGAACTTCTTGGTGAATCCCTTGCACTTGAGGATCTTCTTCATCCTTGGTCTGAAGAAGACACCAGCATTGACCCTTGTCTCAGTTAGTCCTCCTTGGCAGTACCTGATAAGATATCGGTGGCCTACAAGGTATATTCCATCATGCCTATCAGGGTTCTAGATAAATTTTAGGCACCTCATTTCATCTGCAATAAAAGTCACGGTTTTGCTTTGCACTCAAAAGTACGACTTAGAAATCAACAGTTACTTCATAATGATAGCATTTTTGTTGGGTTTCTTTGTCAATTTTACCAAGTTTCTCTGTTATTATTGTGTTTATGACAGCAAGGACATTTTGGCACTCTATCAATGGTAAGACTGGTCACAGTATTTTACGTTCTATGCTGGTAGGAACATTGTTACGAGGGAGCCACTGGTTGACCCCTAAAGATATTGATACTATACTGCACTTTTAATGAACTTATGAAACAATTCGCCACAGCTTTATTTAAGTGGATTACAGCTTTGGGATGCTTTTCAAAGTTACCTGGGACAAAATTGGTAAACCTCAAAATATCAAAGTCTTCGTCAAGAAGTTTTTACTTTTTGTACTTTTCAGACATAATCAATCGTAAAATAAAACCTATTGCCAAAGAACAAAAAGAAGAGAAAAAAAGTATCATTTCATCCAATTGGGAAAAGCCTTCTGAGTAAACAAGACAAGAAAGTGTGATAAAGTAAGAAAGACAAGGATAAAAAGCCAAATAATTCATTAACAAGTGACAATTCCTAAAGATCAAATAACACTTGGGAGAATGTAAAAAGCATAAGCAAAGTCATATTCATCAGAAAATAAATTTACTTTCTACTGTATGTATTTCCCCCGAGACTTGAACAATAAAGAAGCTCCTCCCCTGAGAGCGGAAGATTATTGTTATCTATTTGTGTTTCACAACCCAACAGGTTAACAACCGTAAGGAAATTTTCCAATCTCTCAGAGTAATTTCATTGTCATTCAACCGACCAAATGAAACGATAGAGTTCATTATAATAATGAACACTTTCGATGTTTTTGCATAGTTTATATTCTAAAACCTATTCGTTCCCTCACCTCAATCATAATGAGTGGCTCTCAATAATTGCTGATCAAGTTTTTTCCCTATCTGTCTGTTCTCGATGACAGTGAATTCAGGAAAACAGGACTATTTCCCCAGTATTTTCGATGCAACTTTTCAACAATAAATCAGCCTGGTTTCACGATTTCTAGCAACACTTCATTGGAAGTTTATGATGGTTGTTTGTATGGCTAGCTGTCAATTTTTCCCTTCTTTATATCAGTCTACAGATATCAACCTCCATTTATATCCATCAGATTCATCTATCTATATGTCTATCATTTGTGTTCTACGAAAGTTGTAAACGTATAAAATGTCAGTCTGTCATTCTTGTGAAAACAAAACTGTTGAGTTCAGGGGAGTACAGTTTTCCTCTCAAGACCAATATGAAATTACAGTTCATCCATGATTGTAAAAGTTTTCATCAAGAAATATAACTTCTACATTTGCAATCGAATATTCAGAATGTTCAAATACCAAAAATTGAGATTGTTAGGGTATGAAAAGCGTATAGACAGCTTTAAACGATTAACATTAAAAAAAACTTTTTCAATTTCATTGGTGTTACTTCACTCACTCATTTAGCAATATCTGTCAGTGCAATGTATGCAAAATTCTTCAGTATTTTCTTTTAAATTTCAACAAGGTTCATTGCCTCACACACACACACACACACACACACACACACACATATGCAAATATATAATTATGCATTTTTGGAGGCAATCGCTCTTTTAAGTCAATTTCAGGAACAGAAAGGTTACTTTTTATTGATTTTACTTTATTAGTTATCTCCTATGTTTGCGTATGAGTGGGGTTTTTTTTGCTTGGTCATGAGAATGAATGAATTGCCCAAAGTTCATGAAATTGTTCTTTTAAGCCATTTCCAGTCATTTTAGAGAAGGATTACAAGGTCCAACAATTATCTAAATAATACTATTGATACGTTATGTCAACTCGTGTCTGTCCATGTCTTTCTGAACTCAAATAGTTTTTATTATGAATATTGGATGGTTTATCGTTTTGCCTATGGTCCTAACATTTATTTTAGTTCGTTTCCCGGTCTTCAGAATTATTTAGCATTATGATATAAAGTTTGGTTATTGTTTAGTGATTTTTTTTTACTCGCATGATTATAGTTCATGTTGCCTGGTAAATTATCCGACCCTTTTAGGATGTAAATTGTGTCCATTTATTTTGTAACCAAATTTCTCGTCAGAAGTTCTTGATTACTGGAATCTGTCGACTAAAACTGCCATCAAAACTCTTAATATATTATGACAACCAAAAATCATATTTTTGTTGTGTCAGAACCTTTCCTTTTTTTTCTAATGGAAGTTCAATTTTTAATTGAAATTTATGCAATATTCACCCCTTGAACTTGTGTTCACATGTTTTGTTTGTTTTTTTGTCCCATTATTTTTAATCCAGACTTTTATTGACATCTGTTCAACAAAAAGCAAAAAAAATTAAAGCAATGTTTTATCAAAAGGGGAATTAATATTTGGCAAATTCACTCGACAAAATAGCAATTCATCTTTCTTGAAAACTTTGTTTTGCTGTGCATAAAACATAAATGTGTCTCTTTCACTTGGCTCTGTTTTGACAGTTGGGATATCTGATTAATGGAAGGAGTCTCTGAAGAGAAAAAGCTATTAAATCAGTTTATTCCTGTCCGCAATTTCTATTATAGTCGTGTCACAAAGACCAATTCCTTCGTCTGAGTTTGTTTTTGTTTCTCAAGTCGAGCCCAATTGTGACATTGGGTTCTGCACATGATTAGTGTCATGATATACATCCCTATGCTGTAAAGTATTTATTGGGGTAAAGTCCTGACCCTCTCCAATTTGAACCTTATCTGCCAAACCTGGCTCCAGCCGTGCTGTAGAAACTGGAATACGTGATGTTCAAATGTATGAAAACTGACTTGATAATTAACAGTGACAGATATTTTAGTATACTTATAAAATATTTGTTTATGCATATAAGTTTATTTATAATTAATAATCACAACTTTATATCAGGTAAGCGATATCTTGTGCTCATAATTATTTCCTTTTTGTGCTGGTTGCAAAATGTGTGTTTGTGTTCACATACCTGCACAACATGAAGAGACACTTCTTAGGAGTCAGAGATACTTTTAGATAAAGTCGAGTATTCTTGCTCAAATACTCATGTTCGAATGAATAAGTTTCCTCATTTCGAATAATTGACTTAACCACCCCTGTGCACCTACGCACTGCTATTCAGCCTTTTGAATTCCATCGGAGGATATTGAACTCATCCCTAAAGTCTACCATGTTTTTAGCTACCTAGCTACTCATAAGCAAAGCACACACACATTCACACACAAAAACACAAACAAGCATAAAATTCAGCGCAGAGTCAAACCCCATAAGCATTTTTTCATAGAAAGAGGAAAACTACACATTCGTTATTACACCCGATCCATTTTTTCTTTTCTCTCGGAACCAGGTCACTCGGAGTGTTTGGAGGTTAGGAAAACTTTCTGTCTACGTTCTTGAGCGTAGTGAAGAGATATGTTACCGTAAAAAGATGATAAAAATGATTGGTATGGAAAGGTCTGTAGATGATCAAAGATTTCTGATTTTTGTTCAAACATTTCGACAATCCATCTTGTACTTTAATATCTTTTCTTGATTTTTATGTTTTATAATCTTTGGTCCAAATCCTTTCAATTTTGAATTTGTATAATGATATGGATAGAACTTCCCAAAATGTATTGGAAACTCTTTGCTCTCAATGTATCTACCTATCAATCTATCCATATATTACATTTGTATATGGTATATCTATAATAATCTTTGTGGAGACAAATAGGTAAAGACTCTCAACTTGCACATTGCGATTAAATAAAGGAAAGTGGAAAGAATGTGTAAAAAAATCCAATGATACAATTTGTTGAGTAATTATTATATGAACATCTAGTATCATCAAAAAGTGATCAGCCTAAACCCAGACTGAAAAACCGGACTTCCTGTTCCATTCCTATGCAGAAATATATTAGAATGAGTAGAAGCAAAAGAGTTAAACGAGTGAATTTCATTTTGGTTGACAAAGGCAATCATTTTAGCATCAGAGTGAATTCGTAAAGCAACTATTCTGTTCCGAAGTACAACAGAGATTCATCAATAATCAAAACAAAACAAAAAAAGGATTTGCAATTCCAGGTTAAGAATATTGAACTAATGGATAAATAGCTGACTGCACTCATCATTGATGACACGTGTTAGCAGACAGGAAAATGAAAAAATGTCAACGGCATGAAAGCCAAGCTCCCGGCGACCGACATAAGTAGAGAGAGATTTTGCAACTTGTTATGTAATGAATAACAAAGATTAGAATTCTCATGGATATTGGCATGCATATAGACTTCAAGAGGAAATTGTTTATTACTAGTGATATAATTCATATTTTATTTATTCTTCTTCTGTTAAGCAATGCTACGATAGGGAGGATCCAGTGAAGATTGAACTCACTGCACTTATTGTGGTTCGAATGAGTTGTTTGTTATCGACTTCTTCACGCTTCCCAGATCCTTTCCGTATTGTATAGGCTTTAAAGTAATGAAGTTCGTGTCCTCATATATAAATATAATAAAGAAGTATTAGGAAACTCTTTAGTATGTTAGATAATTGATTATTCCTTGCCAAGGCCTTTGATTGGATTTCGAGTTCAGATGAAAGTCAGAATTATGAATCTGAATCTCAAGATGGCATTTCTACATTCTTCAAAGCTTTGCGCAACACAGTCTTCTTATTTCACTTATATACATAGCTTTGCTGTCTCATTTCATAGTATTTGAGAATCAAGCAAAAGAAACATATAAGTAAATAGGTTTGGTTAGTCGGTTAATAGATATATGACCGTGTGACCAACGATGTTTGTAGCGTGTCATGTTGAAGGTTATAAATTAAAACACAAGAGGGGTCGATCAATGAATTAGTGACTTGTTTCACTTTTTGTTGGACAGTGACCACTTGACAATTCTGAATTTTTACAAATCAAGCATGTATGTTGCTGGGCACAAAATTGTGTATCAAGTTAGCATAATTTTACATTGCAAACTGAACCCAATCAAAAACCTATTTACAATATGATTTAGATAAAAACAGACTTTATGACTAAATGTTCGAAGTTTAAGCCTTCTTGGTGAAGTCTGTTTGTACATATGTACATAGCCAGTCAGACCAACATGAAAACTGAAGAAACTTGTGCTGGCAGTTTTAGAGACAGATTTAGTTGATGGTTTCTGAAGAAACCAGAGGCAAATAAGAATGCAAGCACTTGTCTTCAATGACGTTTGATTGAAAGAATTATTTCATGCATTCAAAAGATGATTACTTTCGGGTGATTTGGCATTAAACAGTCGTTGTAAAAACCTTTTTATTAGAAAATCTAATTCTTAAAGCAACGTCCATTACATTAAACTTGGATAAGTGATATACTTTACATTAAACTCTTTTAAGTGATCTTCTTAGAAACGGTATCAGCGTATCTCATGATATCTAAGAAGAAGAGGCTCAAGACAGACATATTTCTATATTTCTAAGTTTGAGTACATCATTCCATCTTGAGGGATATTTAATGAAATCATAAAAATAATTCAAAGAATATGATTTTTATTCAAAAATATTCGTGAATCAAACGTACATAATATCGTTCATTATCTATTTTGATTGAAAAGCAAAAATATTGCGTGCATACTTGAATTCATAATCGATTACAGATATATATATATATATATATATATATATATATATATGTATGTGTGTGTATATATATATATATATGTGTGTGTGTGTGTGTGTGTGTGAGTTCATGCATGTGTGTATGTGTATGTATGTAACTCGAACTAAACCAATGTATTGTTGGTTGCAGTGATTGAAAAAAGTGTTAAAAAAAATAGTTAACTCTCCAATGGTGCTATGTTAGTTCAGTACCGAGTGAGACTCGAACTCATAACACAAACGATATGCTGCAAGGCTAACAAGAAGATTTTGCTTTATGTTAGGAGCCTTTGTATTTGTTTACAGCGTCCAACTTGGTTTTACACAAGGACACAACGATAGGGCATCCAATGAGGATCAGAGTCTCCTCAAATACAAATGCTCACCTTAAGGTTGGTACCGTCCATTTTTTTCAAATCAAAATGGTTCCTACATGAGTCATCAGAAATGAAGCAGGATAAAATTTACTTCCTTGGTGAATATATATGATATCCTATTATTTAAATGAAGGTTCAGCAATATGCATAGATTATATCACATTCATCTTGGTTAATATTTTGAACACATTATTTTGCTATTTGTACCCAACGACCTTCTTTTGTGCACGTCCTGAGGGAGCACGATTAAAAACTTTGTGAGTCTAACTGGGACACTTTGTGTTCACTTTGCACACGATGGAAAGGTGCGGATCATCGCTATAACTGTCAATTTGAATGTCTTCGGTTTCAAAGCTAATTCGCCTGGCTTAATATCTACATATATAGGTGTTGCAAAAAATGTCATACAATTGATGCCAAAAGAATGGGAATTTAAACTTGACTAATATTCCCACAGACTACTGTTAGATCACCAAACACAACCAATTAGCACAGAATGATATGAAAGAAATTACATATTCATAAGAGCCTGTTTTTTTTTTTTGTTCTATCTTATACATATCCAATGGGCCAACCCTCAAATCTTGAACAAGACGCAGAGATATAAACATTCCGAAGAAGTGAATAAAACGAAAGAGACAACTCGTATCAAACATTCCTTCTTATCTACAATAAAAGTCGAAATATAATTCCAAGAAAGGAAGAAATCATGGTAACTGTCCTATGTTGGCAAAGGCAGCTGGATGTCAATTGGGCAATATATCAATTTCATATTGTTAATGAAGATAAATAATCTCAGCTTGATCGATGGAAATTGTGTAATACGTCGGGGCTGTTGGCCAATTTCCCTGATGAATTTAGTCTTGTCTGAGAAGGTGAGCCAACACACTGCAACATTATTCTTCTACACAAATGGATCAAAGTGCATGGGTACGAAGTGACAAAAGCCAAACGGAATTACCTTAAAAATGAACACACCAGGTGACTTTTCATCATCATCATCATCATCATCATCATCATCATCATCATCATCATCATCATCATCATCATCATCATAATAATAATAATAATAATAATAATAATAATAATAATAATAATAATGATAATAATAATGATGATGATAATAATAATAGCAGCAGGTCTCGTGAGTCACTCAATAAGATTTTCAGCATTATGCCTTGTTTTGAATGATCAATCAAAAAAAAGGTGATTAATGAATGTTTCCTGTCTTGCTTCTTTTTGATAGTTATTACAAAAAAATACTAATTTTTCAAAAAATGCGTTTGGACAAAACCGGATACAAAGAACCAAACTTGCAGGAAATTACATTATAAACATAACCTCCATGAAATCTTCAGCAGAAGAAGGGGCTAGAAACAAAAACAAAAAAACACGTTTTCCGAGACATAACGAATCAATGTTGGGATTTTCATCCCTTTAACTCCAGTGGTGCGCCCTGTAAACGTGATTCATACATAACCAGCCAAGTCAGTCACCCAACAAGAACAATTTGAAAACAGGGAAACAACTACGTTTACTTAGGTTGACAGTTCTAATTGACTGTTCCTAATCCTTATTCAAATTGGCAAGGGCAGGTAATCAGGTATAATGAGATTCTTAGGCAAGAGATTTACGACACAATGCAAGACATACACGTGCACACATACATACACACACACACACAATTGTATGTATATACGTATGAATGCTTTTTTGAATAAACGCCATTGATTCTATAATAGAAGGAATTGTGTGTGTCAGCTTATATTATCAGTAGCAGCTATCAGCCCAGCCTGC
Source organism: Thysanoteuthis rhombus (assembly GCA_963457665.1). Classification (NCBI taxonomy): domain Eukaryota; kingdom Metazoa; phylum Mollusca; class Cephalopoda; order Oegopsida; family Thysanoteuthidae; genus Thysanoteuthis; species Thysanoteuthis major. Next base: position 30,819,100 of record OY735224.1, read on the forward strand.
TTTTTCAGCTCTTATCAACTATTTTTTCTTTTTTCTCCATTCCAATTATTAAACTACTTAATTTCCTTTTTTCACCTCCCCTACCTTCTTATTGAAATGCCTCAATTTATTTTCTTCACTCCCTCTTTAATATCGTCGGTCACAGTTATAGTATCAGTAGCAACTTCTGATAAGTTTGCTGAATACTTATGCCAAACTTATAGTAGCTGTAAGGGTAGGGACGATGCTTACTTGAATTTCCATGCATTAATATATCTATTCATTCCCTCTACACTGAGTGTAAAAATTATCTGATGCATATAATGAGTGCTAAAAATATCCGATACATTTCAAAAGTTTATTTCTAACATCTCCATGTATCTTATAAATTGACAGACTTTAGACCAACTATTGAAAAATATACAAATCAAGATATAAGACAACTATATCGAACATTGGTGGGTTATGTACAAAAATCAGAAATCCACGATCCAAAAACTATCATTTTGAAGCTGGATGAAAGAGTTGAAAAGAGTTTTTTTGTAGGTTAAAATGAACTTTTGAAAAGATATCGAATATTTTTATTGCTCTGACTATGTCTTTCCGGATATTTTGTATGCTTGAGTTATTTGTTCACAAAGCCGTAGCAGATGGATAACTGTTAATGATCGAATTTACTAACGATAGCTTGCAAAACCTACTCTCTAAACATTGCCCTCAAGTGATGGTCTTGTCAATGGCTATGTATGCACTAAACCGTTGTAGGGTTGAACGTTATCTCTTTCTTTGGGGGCTTGATTAATATTTGATTCTTTTGATATTTCCAAATATCAGAGAGTCTGATCCTCAACTGGAGAACAAACAATTTCTACTCTTGAAAAGCAACGGGAAGCGCTGTCAAATTAAAGGTCAGAACAGGAAGACATTTGTTTAAATTCCAGCAAGGAAAAATGTTTGAACTTTCACCATAATCAATTTGTTTGTTAAGGAAAAGATGGGGGAAAGTTGTGGACGAAGATGCTAAACTCAGGAAATCTCACTATAAATTCCATTGCCTTCATAATATCATATATATATATATATATATATATATATATATATATATATATATATATATATATATATATATATATATATATATATATATATATAACATATATATATATATGAAGTAAAGGCTGTAATGTATCTGGTGAAATATTCATCTATATCCCTGCGTAGTTCCATCAGTTTCTCCACATTCTCAAACTCATTTCAAGACAAAAGTTCCCTTCAAAGAAGTTAATGGTTTAAATAAATGATAATTTCAAAGTAATTTCATCTGTGTTCTTTGTCAGAAAAAGTAAAAGAGTCTGTTGTTTCAATAGTTGGTAGGAGATATTTTCCATCAGCAAAATTGTCTTCTAGTGAGAGAATCCATTTTTACGGACAGGGGAAATCATTCTGTTCAGCATATAGATCCTGTCCTCTCTTGAGACCTGTTTGCAACATGTAATGAGGTGATTCAAATCCACAAAGAACTTATCAGATGGTGGACTCCGATTTTGCTGCAGACCACTCGGTGAGGCAGAAGGAAAGTGAAAAGCTAGATAAGTATCTTGATGTTATCGTAGAACCGGAGAGGGTATGGAACATGAAGGTAATAGTGTAGCTAAAAAAGGCTGGAACCATTGGAATATTCCCGAAAAGCATAGCAAAAACTTGAAGGAAGTAGAAATTCGGGAAAGAATAGGAACCATCTAGACAAAAAACATTTCTAAAATAAACTTGAATATTTGGGGGAACCATAGAGGAGTGAGAAGACTTGTTGTCACTCAATCTCCAGTGAAAACAACCAATCAGTATTAGTGTGGAAATTTATAGAGAGGGGAATAAGAAAAACAACTTCTTCAAATCCCAGCAAATCTGATGACTGGTCTCTTGAAGTATTTTTTCCTGATACTCATTTTTGTTATCCCTCAATTAAAATTAGCTTGACATTCTATCTTTCCCTCATTATTACGCCTTTACGCTGGCTAAGGCTTCAGATGTTCCGACTTGAGCTCCACATATCCCTATACTACTTACTCGGCTCAGTTGCAGAAAGTGAAATGGAAGTAACAGGCACCCAAAGAGACGTTACACACTTCATCCTGCACCATTTTGCCCGTTGTGTATGAGGAGAGACGGATTCATACTTCTTCCGAGGACATCAATACAAAGTGAACCAGAATTTGAACTTGCCCCTCCTAATCCATTATTCGCGCAGTTACCCGTTCAACCACTTCGCACTTCTCCAGCTCAACTGAAAGGTAAATTATTGCACGGATCATAAATCACAGAAAATATCAGTTTTTAAATCTGTCCACATGGATCTAACATTTCCAAGACTGACTTTACACAAATTGCCACCTTGTCATATTAATCGTTTCCAATTTGAGCCAGGTCATTCCTGTCAAATATGATCAAATCCTGCTTGTCACGTGGCGTGTTGGACACTCCTTTCTTTGCAGTGCTATGCAATTCTTATCCAATATTTGGTCAATCAATGTATTTCGCAAATCAATCAGTTGGGATCTGTTGAATTGCTTTTTGGCAAAATATTTAATCACATATCCTTCCTGAAATTTACTAAAACCGTTCCACCACAGAAAGGCTCCCAATCCATCGTCTATTTGGGGTTCAGAATCTTGTGGAAATATAGACTGACATACAAAAAAAGGTTACTTATTCCGTATCATTATTTCGAAGTCTCTGGCTGCAAGTCTATAATTTTCTCCGAACTGTGGCAAGGCACCGGATGTGGTGATCATCTCTCCTGAACACTGAGGACGTGCACTGCTGATTCTTTTCTCTCCAGTTGGACTGCAGGGAGATTATAGCACTTGCACAGAGCCAATACACTAATGCAAGGGATGGATCAACATGCAGAGGGCGTGGTTAAATTTCGAATTCCTACCTTGTAATTTTTAATGATGCTTTTATATCAAACTACATTTGCGTACTGAACAAGAAGAGAGCACGTGACTCAGGGTAGCTTCAAATATGGATTCGTTTTGTGAATTCACGTGATTGATCAATCAATCGATCTCAGTCAGTTCATATCTATCTCTCCCAGTCGGTTTGTATATGTCTATCTATTTATCAATCTGTTTGTACCTATTTATCTCAGTCTGTTCTTATTTATATTCTGTTCAAATCTATTAATCTAAATCCGTTCAAATCTATTCATTTAAGTCTGTTCGAATCTATCTCAGTCCGTTCATAATTATTTTTCTATGTTTTTTCATATCCGTCTATATCTGTCCGTCTATATCTACGTATCTTGATACGTATGTTTGCATGCACACCTGTATGTATGTATTTGTATGCATTTATCTTTGAATCTTTTTATTTTTATCCGTCTAAGATAATAACATTTAAGTACAAACACTCATGTGTTCACACATGGACATGCACAAATTAACTTATGTACACATACGTAGACATACATTTCAATCAGTAGTTCTTGCCACTACATCTGCTCTTAACAGATGGAATTCCCCCTAAGCACCCCTACCCCATCTTCAATCAAATGATTTGTTTGAAATGGATGCTGCGAATCTGTAAAACAATTGATATACAATGGTTATCATGATATTATACAAACACTTATTGAGAAAATTTACAAAATAATAAAGACATATTTACTTTTTTTTGGCAGGGTTACGCTGCTTTTTAAAATTACTCTCACCCAGGCCCCACATCCACATCCTTAATCTATTCAGTCGTCTGAACAATGACCTCAGCTTTTTTTTTTAATCACCTTTTTGAAACAGGATCCGGTTAAGCTAATGACGAAACTGGAACAAATGTTATAAAGGTCCCTAATTTAAGGAAATACAAGTAAATATCAAAACACAGGGTCCACTCACATAATGAAGTATTCAGCTTTTCATTTCTGTAAAGCCACATCGTTATGATTTTTGTGCATTGGCTATGACTTCGTATTTATTTTCGATTTTCCCTGCTAACCGTTGAGCCGAATGCACATCGTCTATTGAGCTCTTTTACTCCGACATTATGACATACACAAACTTGACGGGTGATTCGTGTAAAATCACCAAACAGAAATAAAGGGTTAATTCATTGTTTGATATTGGATTATTTTCACAATTTTATGTCTTCCAGGAAATTTGTGTTGGATGCACCTATTCTTGTACGAGCCCCGATGTGAAGCAACTTCGAGCCTGTTGTCATTAATTATCCTAAAGAAGAACCAATCTCTAGTTAATGCTCAATACTACCAGCTACCCCCACACGCACACCCTTTGACTGGCCTGGCAGTGAGCAACGAGAAATGAATGAATGAGACGATTCCACCCCAGCTTTGCAATCAATCGTGTAAAATACCCAACATCAAAACGCCCGAAACATTGCCAAAAGTCAGGACAACACTTATAATTGGCCTGAGGGAAATTAATATCGTTGAAAGGTTTTCAAATAAGAAATGGAAAGTGTCTTTAACGAAGCTGACACTTGAAGTTTTCTGACTTGGAAGAATAGCCACCCACGGCCATTCTTTCTAGCTTCCCCTCGATGCATCAGGAATCGTTCTGGCAAACATTTTACTTCAGGAAGATTTTTCGATGACTGAGAATAGCTGAAAGGATAAGCAGTAGTTCCCCGGAGGGGGAAGAAAAAAGAAAAAAAAAGTTACTTCAACAATCGCAGTAGCCCAGGGATAGAATGCCTGACTTTGGTTCGGTAGGCCATGATGCAATACACTGCTGGATCATATCTAAAACTAAAAAAAGTCCTCAATGCCTTTCTGCTAAGCACTTACTGCAAGGTTTGAACAGCCTCTCCCCGGAGCAGAAGGGTTAAGATCAAATCATGATGGTACTCCAGTTTTTCAAATGACAGTCAAAGTTATGTATTGCCAAGCGTCATACATAGATCAGTGATTATTGGGAATACAAGGTACCGTAAGCAGAATAAATCTTCAATAAAGCTGGAAGCAGATCTTATTATTAACTGCCTGTGTATATTTGACTCAACGAAACTTTTCATGCGAGCATAATGAGGAATGATATATATATATATATATATATATATATATATATAGAGAGAGAGAGAGAGAGAGAGAGAGAGGTGGGGGGAGAGAGATTGATAGATAGATTGATAGACAGGTGAATATATGTAGATATAGATATAGATATATATATGCGACCTTAATGAGGAATGATATATATATATATATATATATATATATATATATATATATATATATATATATATATATATATATACATATTAAGAGAGAGAGATAAATATATATTCAGTGCTTGTGTGTATGCATGCTTGTTTTCTTACTGAATATTTGTTTTTCAATTTCCAGAGCTCTTATTCGACACGATCCCAGGTGTACATACTTGGGAGCCATTTTGGTATCCCAAATCCGAGGTCGAATATTTTGAATACATCTGTGAAAAAATGGCTACAAATACGTGAGTGTTGGCTAATCTTTTGGAAAATCTAATGAGTTCACAGTATCTTTAAATTTAGTTTAGATATTTGCTGCCACCATTTGTGAGTTGTACGATTTTTTTAGATCGTTGTACACATGCCCATTGCATGCACTTCGAAAAAAAAGACGTTCTAAAAATAGGCGTTGAGTGGGTAATCTTCAAAGTGGTTAGTCCCCTAAACATGAGGTTAGCATTCAGTATGTATGGTATTCTGAATGAAATTATCATTTATATTTTATCTCTATATTTGCAGTCACCTTCATATTCATATTTATACGTATCACGGATATCAGAGATGCACTGCAATTACTCCAGAACTGTACATTGTAGTTTATATTCTTCAGATCTGTTAGTCAGCACTCAAGGCATCGAAAAGTCGAATCCGGGGTTGTTTCACTCAGCTGTTTTTGGCAAACATAATAAAATGTTTCCCCATAATCCTAACCTCGTGTCAGAGCTATTTAACGAAAACAGTTTCCATAGATCATCTCCCGTGACCTGTCACTCATTACTAATTATGGTCATGGACAAAGATTTCATTCAAAACTAATATACATCTCAAAATCCCTTCCAAACAGACACTTTTGTATATAAATGTATGTGCATTCACCTTATTGTTTGGTAAAATTCAGCAAGTTGATCACCTTCATTTTTTACTCAGTTGTTAGTTTAATCTGCAATGGTCGTCACTTGTGGCTTCTGTGCAAAACAAGAGTTAATATTTAAAGTAACTAAATCAATTTTGATAAAACTTATTCGTACGAACATTGCTTTTATGGAAATTAGAAAATGGAAAACGCCATATTGGTGAGTTAAACATGGATTGAAAAAAAATTTGGTATTGAACTATAAAATCATTCCAAAAAGTAAATACATTGGGCAGATATTTTGCTGAAAAGATGGTTGAATATTTTACAGAAAGCAAATTTTGGTCCGGAAAACATAGCCCAAGGCAAAATATGATCAAATAACAAGCTACGCGTTATAAATATTGAATCGTCTGTAAATAACTTAATGGTTACACTTTTGGACAAGGAAACATGGCATCGCAAATTTTGGATAATTACTAGCAGTCATTCTATCGATCGTTTTTTCTTGCCTTGAATATATATATATATATATATATATATATATATATAGAGAGAGAGAGAGAGAGAGAGAGAGATTCTTTTTTTTCTAAAGGAGTCTTATTTCAATTTATCACTGTTTAGTAAACCTGGTCCCCATTGAAGGATGTGAGTTCAAGTCTCACCTGAAGCTCATTCTTTATTTCTAATAAAATCTGTTTACTCACTAACGTAGATAATAAGATTTGATTGAAAGTTGCAAAGAAATTATCTAAAAACTAAGATGAAGATATTTAGCAGTCATAAAGATTAACTATAAGGATATCTAATGACATTTCTTAGTGTCGACAATTCAAATATAAAATTGACCTGGCACAGAGTTAGCCCCAAATTTGCTTGATCAAACTCCAAGATGGCTAAATTGATCAGTTTTATCAAATTTGGCTTTTTTTGACCCTATCCAACGTTAAAATGGGTCGGTGTAACCTCTTACTATGAACTCTTAGCGTCTGTCAACACAGTTCGTCGTTGATTGAATTAAAACCCAGACGGGAGTTGAATAAGAATAAAGAAATTCAGAACTTGATTTATTCGTTGACTTCTTCAATGACAGAGATGTGTTTACTGCTTTTAGAATAATTAGAAAGCTTTTGGAAGTAATAATGATTATGCTGTGTATCCCAAAAGTATCCTGGCCTCGATGTAAGTCCGTAGCCAATCAGGGTTGAACTTACTGGATAAATCTAAATAGATACTTTTTTGGGGTTTACCCAGTCAGCGGTTAGATGCCATTGGTAGGATTGGGTAATGTGAAACCATCGCATCCAAACTAACCAAGGAGGCACATCTTCGCATCTTGTGTAGTTTTTCTTGCAAAATATGGCATCACTCAGGTATTCCAGGCCCACGGTCTAGATTTGGCTCCCCGTGACTTCAGACTTTAGAATGTGGATCAGAATAAGGATAGTGGTCACAGGAGACGATTATCAAGACTGAAAATTCGAAGTGATGCTGACAAAAGTTTGTGGAATAATAAGGGGAGTACAATATCTCCAGAATCTGCATAAATCGTCTCACCCTCTTATTTTCTGCCAGCTTCAATTTGCACATGATCTCTGAGGATTAACGTTTTGAGTTTTAATGTCTAATGGTTGGGTATCATTCTCGCTAAAAGACGTACACATTGCCATCTATGTTTTCCAACAGATTATTATTCTCTGACTCCTGTTTTCCTCTTATATACTGTGCTGTGTTGTGATCCTCTATCTCATATTAGTCCTGCTTGAAATGCCTTTCCAGACTTCATTCACTCACCCAAATGTCCTTTCCATTTTCCAAAATAGTCAGCCATAGTGACCTTGTCGCTTTCTACCCAATCCATTCAATGGTCTTAAATCTCTTTGGGTAAAGAAGAAAATCGCTGGGAGCCGAGAACATATTGTTACAAAAGCAAGAACATACACTCGCCTGACGTTTGGTGCAACGGCACTCAAATGGCACACCCGATGAGAATCAAACCAACTACAGTTGAGAATGGTCCTGGAAACAAATTACTATTCATCGTTCTGTGGTGGGCACCCGGAATATGCTGTTCAATATTTGCATAGATTTTTGAACATCAGAATAAATTGTAAGCTGGGTTCACCTGCCTTATAGTATGTGCAAAACAGATTTCAATATCTCACTTCATCTTTATTGTCTTTCTTTTATTTACTTGTTCCCCTTCTGACGGTTTCATGAGACGGGATTCGCATATTCAAGGGAGGGGGCGCACAGTGACAAACAGATATCTTCTTTGGAGACTCTTGTCTTTTCTTGATATCTCGCTTTACCTATATTTTCTATCTTTTATTCACATGTTTCCTTCTGACGATTTTATGAGACGGAATTTGCCACAGTTGATGATGAAGAAAGCCATTGCTATTTCTTTTCTTTAATGTCAGCTGAAGATACATCCTTCCTCTGTGTATCAAATACACTTAAAAGTACATTTGATATTGGATAATGGAACCTTCCATAGAATAATGAATTATATTCAAAAGTGTTCGACATCCCAATCCAATGGAATAACATTTCTCTGTTGAATAGATGTACAATATTTGCGTCAAATATTTAGGTTTGAATATGACTAGTTATTTCTTATTTGTTCCGTGTAGAAAACTTCAATAGGAAATCTCAAATGATGAAGACGATTTTAAGAAAATAACATATTTGTTTTTCAAGTTTCATCAGAAACTGTCCACCAAAACTCCCAACATGAACATAGTCAATATCAACTGTGCAATTCTTTCTTTGCAAGAACTTTCCCGTGTGGGGTTTAGAGCAGATTATTTTTTTTATCGTGGTTTTTGTAAACTGACTTTAGTTTTTACGTACTTATTTATTTTTTGAGATTTTGATTTAGCTCTAAAGGAAAAATTGTTGACTTGAATTAAAGATTGTGTGACTGGGTGGTTTCACAACAACTAAATACTAAGAGAATTTAGTAGAAAATAAATGTAAGCAGCCTTGGTTCAATGATTCGGCATTCTGTCCCCGTAACCATCAAGCCACACTAAAACCTCTAGTGCGAACCTTTGTGGTATGTATGGACCAACTGACAAGCATAAATATTCCCTGGAAGTTTCAGTTCACTTGCATCATCATTTCTTTGTTAAGAATAGTATGGAGTGAACATTGTTTCTTGACATGTCGTAAAAAATGATCGTTTCAAACATTAAGCAATACATGTATAGGGAATTTTTGGTAAAATCAAACACGACGGTCACTGAATCTCGAGTTCTGCAGGACAGGGTTATTCATGTCATGTGTAGTTTTGTGTTCGAGTGGAACAAAAGATTTTGTGAATGTCGAGAATGATGAATGGTGTGGACGCCCAATGCATAACAAAAACCGATGAGAATGTTAAAAAAAATCGAACTATTTTCTTTTTTCAAAATGATCAACAACTAAAAATCAGAATGATTGCAAAAATGTTCGTTTTTTTCTTTGTATTGGCATCCACGCGCATATATGTAAAAGTATATATATATATATACATCAATAAATTAAAACAGTAGCCCTATTTACAAAGATATTGAGCATTTCACTTTTAATATGTGTATGTATGTATATATATATATATATGTGTGTGTGAGTGTCTGTGTATAAAGGAGTATATATATATTAATATATATTGAAAAATCTTATATTCATCATATGATACATTTGAGATTGAATGCAAAATCTATATCTAATATACCAGTTGGTTTGTCTAATCACTCAGTCACTCATATTGACTGCGTACAAAGTGAATGCAACACAAAAGCGGGTCTAGGGTCTCACAAGAGACAATGACATGAAAACTGTTGGAACGTAATACGTTGAAATCGACGCATGTGCGTGTGTGTGGGCGGACACGCGTGTGTGTGATGCCTGCTCTTCTGTAGGTGGCCAACATATATTAGCTGAGCCTAGATTAGCAAAGTCTGGTAGCAGGGCAAACTTCCAAAATACCCAGTGAGGGTCAGTATTGATTCATTAGCAATTGGTCTGCAAGATAAATATGCTAACCATTGCTTTACACCAGGTGCAAAAATTCACATAAACTAGCAAAGTACCCCTCAAGAATGACGGCATTATTTGTGTATGTGTCAACACCTTTGCCTCGGATCAGAGTATCTGTGTACAGACTAGGATCAAAGTATCAGGACTTCTGTCAATGATCAAAGTGTAGTATCAACGGGTATTTCTGAAAATCTTAGGCTCAAAAAGTGTTGCAGCTCAGATTCTTCAATTTTTGTTGCCGAGGACTGATTTATGACATATTGATTGTTTAGCAGTATTTGACGTAACGATTACGTCACTGAAGTAATCATTCTTCATTCAATTACTGAAAGCGACATATTGAAAGGAAGTTTGGAACAAGCAGAATGATATCATACATTGTCAGAACTCTTATCGTTGTGTTTGGAATGAAAGCAACCACCGTTGAAATTGTGCGTCAATATCGGGAGTTGATATTTTTTTCTTTTTCAAAGTCATCAGTGGAATGGAGAAAATGTAGCTATAGAATCATGTTCCGTTGCAGGAAATCAGATTTGACTTTTCCAGAGGAGCAGGAAATGCCAAGAAAAGATAATCAGAAATAGGTCTGGTTGATCATGCAATAGAAACCTTCATGTGACGCATGCGATTTACAGCATGCTATGTTCAGAATGATCAATCAAAGATATGAAAAATTGCTTTTTGTTTGACAGTGATAATTTTAAATGTCTGAAGTTAAAAATGCTGAATGCTAGTTGACACAAAGTGACGGATTAATTTAGCATAAATTCATATTGCAAATTGCAGCTCCTTCTGAATACTCATGAGTTCAAAAATAATCTTGACATCATAAGAATTGAATGTTTAGAATTTCAGACCTATAGCTCCGTTGATGCATCCTATGCGAGTGATACGTACATATATAGCCAGACTACCAGCCAGCCAACAAGCGAGACATGCTTGACAACTGGAGAAACCTATTTTGACATTGCTTGTGACAGATCTGATTGACAGCTACTAAAAACAAACAAAAAAGCAGCCGTTACATAAACCTTATCAGACTGTTTACAAAAGGTATGAATAAACAAACAAACACATCTCTCTGGTTAACAGTCATGACTTCCTAAAGTTCTTGGTATCGAACCAAATATTCATCCACAAACCTGATTCTATCTTATCCTCTGTTCCTATCTTCAGACAATTCTTGTGGAAGTAACTCTTTTTCCGGTCATTGGAATACCTCTTTCATGTATAAGTACATCATTTTGCCATATTCAAGTACACAGAATTGGGCCTTCATAAGACGGCTATAAAAGTTACTCTTGTCCAAATAACGAAATAGACGCATCAATATTTCTATGGTTGAAGGGGAAAAGACACATTTTGAAGAAATCCTTTTGAGAAAATGTGTTATCAACGAGAATGATTTTTTTTCTTCCTTTTTTTTCCCTGGTGCATGAAGTATCTGCAAAGACATTTTTATTCGTAAATATTTAATAAAAAAGTGTCACCACAAAGTCTTGCTTTCATGTTGATCAGGAAAGCACATCAATACAAATTGAGTAAATTATTTCATCTCAGATATATAAGTATACATATAGTTATGAACACACACACACACACCACAATAAATTGAAAATACAAAAGAAATATGATTAGCAGGCGTACACATACTCATACACATAATCATGATATGTAGACTGTTCATCTCTGAAATATATATATATATATATATATATATATATATATATATATATATATATATATATATATATATATATATATATATATATATATATATATATTACCTGGAAAATGCTTATGTATAAAGGTACTTTGTGCTTGTTGTGTTTCATCAGATATTCAATATGTGTATGAAAATCTATCAACTGGGAAAAGGACAATTTCTATTAATTTTTTTTTTTTAATTTGAGATGCTGATTTACGGATTGAAATCACTTTTGTAGCTTTTCATATATATGTGTTCACAGTCAGATTGACACACACACACAAATAAATATTCATATAGGTTGATAGATTATATGAATGCATGTATATTTTTATATCTTAATCGTGTCTTCATACACACACACACACACACACACACACACACACATACAAATATATATATTATTTATATGAACATACTATAGTTCATGAGTTTAATCTGTTGGTTATGTATGTACTCATTCAAGAAAGCCAGACTAAATCCTAACATAGCTGTGTTCATACTAGTATGTGTCTATAAACGTGTATATTTATGTTTGAAAGTGTGTGTGAGAGCATGCCAAGCATGTGTACATGTATGTAAGTGTGAGTGATCCACACATTTTTTTTATTTTGTCTTATGAGTTATGTGACAAGTTGCAAAATGAATTTCCAGGAAAGAATCATAAATTTCCTTTCGAATGGCTCCAACTAGAGAAGTAACGAAAGATTCGGTGCCAGGCTTTGTGAAGATTGCATCTGAAGATAGTCGGGAAATTTAACAATGTCACGGGTGTTATTCTAAATGATTTTCAGAAATCATCAAAAATCATCTCAGATCTTTCATTATTTCAAGCCGGACTTCGTTTAGGGTCACAAAGTGAAGGTAGTAATAGATTAATTCAAGTTTTTATCTTTATTTTTTAAGAATCCTTGAGAAGTTGTGAATCATTTTGAACGGTATTGAGATATGGATTCCATTCATGTTGGAATTATGCGGATATAATGATCATGTGACCTCCATATCCAAAATAGCCATAGAATCTCAAGTGCGGGGACGTGCAACCCGGCCTGAAAATGTGAGTTTTCAACAAGATGCTGAAAACAAAAATGATGAAGATCACAAACAGGCATTTTAGGAATAATGTGTAATACTTAATCTGAACCACAAATCCTCATAGGTCGATGGAGAATCACCACTGAATCCTGGTTGAACAAACATTTCCAGTAACTTTGCTCTAATGGAGGAAATAGCTTTCCGTACATTCAAGAATAAATTCCATATATTCAGATCTTAAATAGGAATTCAATTATGGAAGGTTCATAAAGTTTGCAGTAAACTATATTTAAATATTAAATATTAAAGATATTACTTGCTTTTCTTCCAAATCAAATGAAACATAATTGAGTGATTTAACTATAACTTTATAGACTAATATTATTCACCTTCAAATCATACAAAGAATAAAGCATTGGGGAAATTTCACGGTGAGTTTCTCAAATTCAGTTAAAGAACAAGAATTCGAATATTTGAAAATAAGGGAAAAGGAGAGACCGTATCTTATTAATTTGATGATTGTTTTCAAACACCCGTCCAAGTACCAGGATGACAAGAACAAGAGCAATCCTCGCCGAATTTAGGAGGATAAATTTGTTACTGTTTGTCATGTAAAACCAAACCTATATTTGAAACTAATATTCTGAAATTGTGAAATAACTTTGAAATAACGAACAACCGATTGGTAGGCAGCTCTTTCACCGTCTTTCTAAGTTGACAAATCTTACATTTCTATTAATAAAACCGTTAGAGATTTTCTTTCTTTTTTATTTGTTCTTTCTTTCTATTTCTATTTCTTCTTCATTTTCTCTGTTTTTCTTTTCTGTCCTTTTTTTTCTCTTTCTTTCTTTATGTTTATGCTTTGTCTTATTTTCTTTCATTCTTACATTTTTTTCATCTTTTTATCTTTTTTCCTTTCTTTGCTCACTGAAAAATTCAAATCACCGATTGAAACTTTTTCGCTTACACGAGCGTGGAGGCGAGAAATATAGTTATCGAAATAAATCACTGGGTGCAAAATTCACCTGATGAAAGTTGGAGACTCCTCCGATCAAAACCAAGTGATTTCTACGACAAAATGACTAAAAAAGAATGTACCTTTCATGACTTCAGACGATTGGAGGAAGGCCAGAGAATGCATCAGCTATAATGTAATGATCAGTAGTGTTGCCAGTGGGGTAGCAGATGTAATGGTCACCCCTCACCCCGAGTACATTCTAGTTCTCATATACTTCACCAAACGACTTTTTAGGTCTTTCTGAACTCTTTACTTCATTCAACCAACTTTCGTTCTGTTTTGAAACTGAGAACATCACACATTCTCCATTGTTCTACCTTTTCTTTTCATTTTACGTTTTACAAATGAAATAATTAAACAACACATTTTTATTACGTTTTCATTTTGAATGCAAGATAGATTTATCAGCCGACTGCAGAACATTTGTATTGCTTTGATTTTAAAAACAAAATAACAGTTACATTCCACCTTTGAAATGTCCTTTCATTGTTGTTTTTTTCAATTTTGAATGCAAAAAAACAGTAAAACACTCCCTTTAAAACTTCTTTATATCTTGATTTTAACCAGAAACTAAAAATGTATAATAAGCTAAAATCATTTGGTACGTGTCCTGGTTTCTTTCTAATGTAATTGCTCCCCTAGCTATAGAACAAGTCTTCACCCCTTAATAGTGATAAAACAACACGTATGAAGATACTCGTCCGAACAGTTCATAGAAAATACTTCCACTCAAAATTCTGGAAAATAGTTGTTTTTGTTTTTTTTAATCTTCCTCTTTCTTTCTCCCTTCCTTTAATTATCCCTTTTTCCCTTTCTTTTTTATTATGTTTTGATTTCTTTTTCTTCCTCTGTTTTTTTCTGTGTCTTCTTTTCTCACTTTTATCATTTTTTTTTTATGTTCGAGCTCTTTTTTTTTTCTTTCTTTTATTGCTGTCTTCTATTCTTCCCGTCCTCACTTCTCTTCATTTCTGCCTTTCCCTCCCCCATTATTCTTTGACTTTTCTTTTTTCCTTTCTGTTATCATTAACCAATTTTCTTTCTTTTTTTTTTTGTTCTTATTTGTCTTCCCCTTTTACCTGCATCTGAACTCTACTTTCTTTCCCGGGAGACCCACACATGAAAAAAGACGTTTCTTCTTGCCTGAACCATCATTAAAATGTCCTTTCATCCTGTCTCTCCTTCCCCCATTATCCTTTTACTTTTTCTTTTTCCTCCGTGTTATTATTAACCAATTTTCTTCCTCTTCTTTGATCCTATTTGACTTCTCTTTTTACCTGCATCTGAACTCTACTTTCTTTCCCGGGAGACCAACACATGAAAAAGACGTTTCTTCTTGCCTGAACCATCATTAAAATGTCCTTTCATCCTGTCTCTCCTTCCCCCATTATCCTTTTACTTTTTCTTTTTCCTCTCTCTTATCATTCACCAATTTTCTTTCTTTTCTTTACTCTTATTTGTCTTCCCCTTTTACCTGCATCTGAACTCTACTTTCTTTCCTGGGAGACCCACACATGAAAAAGACGTTTCTTCTTGCTAGAACCATCATCAAAATGTCAGCCAGCCATAAATTGGTTGAAAGCAAATACTGAAATAAATGACCCAAACTCCCTACAAAGTGACTTTGATTCTTTTCTACGGAAAGTCTATTGAGTTCTAGACACAGAGATAAAATGTCCTAGAGTGCTAGATCGGTGCAGAAAGAAGAGAAAGTTTCATCTTTGTCTCGTTTTAGTAAATTCTCAACACTTATTCACTTTCTGGAGAAAAACCCTGCTTAGCTAAAATAAAATCAACCTGACTCACTTTTCCCTGTCCTGACCTGACCTGACCTGACCTGACCTGACCTGCATAGCATGATTTTTCGTTTAATTTTTTAGATTTTGTTCCCCTTTTTTTTTTTCTTGTTAAAAAAGTCAAAACTATTGTAAGAAGTTTTAGCTGCCGCCACTTCAAGGGCGCTGGAAGAATCAAGAGTAGCACTTGGAATTGAGGGGATGATAGGGAGCTGTTTTAAGACAAATGTTGGGGACGGGCTCAAGGGGAAAAAAATTCAAATCAAACCATCTTATCTGAAAATCTGATTCTACAGTAGAGCTGTTTGAAATTCAAATATTTTCTGTTTTTCTGATTTCATTTATTTTTTATTGAGATTTCATTTTCAATTTATCATATCCAACCGACTTTTGGGAAAGGTATTAAATATATACTCTAAAAGGGTCTCGTAGTTTGGAAGGGTTTGGGAAATATTAGTCACCATAACGGCTTGTGTACACCGAGGTAAGAGCAAGTTGGAGGAAGACAATGTCCAGTCTCTCAAGAAGTGAATACGCCGATCTGCCAATGGATCAAAAACCACTTTCCAGTATCCTGAATATCAGAGATCGATAATGGTCAATGACAACAAGACGACAGCAAATGGAATTGTTTGATGACAAAGATCTTGTAAGGAGAACAGACCGGCTCTACGTGACTGACAAGTGACGGAAAGAATCTACGTCCAATTGCTTGCGAATGTCTGGCTTTCTTAGCCAGAACTCAAGGCAGTAGATTTTGTTGAATGCTGTCTGTGTCTTGACGAACAGAAATATTGAAGGAAGAAAAGAATGGAAAATGGACAACGGGATGACTTTTTTTTTTTCTCTCTCTCTTTTCTGTGATACTTCATGTTGTTGGAAAATTTTTAGACGTGTAGTCAGAAGAAAAATTGGGAACGAACGGGAAAATTCCTAGATGTACAAGCATCTCCAGTATCGAGAGTTGTCACCAACTACTTTAACTGCTAACAGACTGACTGATTAACATACTGGCATAGCAAAAACTCCAAGCATTTTTCTTTTTCTCCAACCCTTTTTATATAAGTCTGAGACTGCAAGGGAGAGAACACTTATTCATGGTCTGATTTTTAGGCCTGTTTATTTAAATCTTTATTGTTTTCGGGGGAAAGAGGACATTTCTGTTGTTCCGGAGGGTCTGAATGGGCAGACAGGACATTGAAATGAGGAATTGAGGTCATTTTCAAATGGCACATGATAAGAAAAAAATATGTTGCTCTAATTGTCCAAGATATATAAGACAGAAAATAATTCCTCAAAAGAAAACTGAGTTATATGCAGATGTGTCAATAGAGCAAGTGGTACATTGATAAGTCAAGAGTGAGATAATTTGGGAATGTGTAAAGATGCTAGAAAATTCATGAATCGATTTAAATTTAATAGATAGACGGACTGAAAGTTGGTAGATAGATAGATAGATAGATAGATAGATAGATGGAGACTGATGAATAGATGGAGATATATTAACCCATGAACAGAAGTGGGGAAATGAACATAATGGGATAGATGGATAGATATATAGATAGATAGATAAATAGCTGTCCATACATACGTACATACATACATACATGCACGCTCGTTCATATATATGTGTGTGTGTGTGTGTGTATGCGTGTGTGTGGGTGTGTTAATTTGTGCATACATATGTACATTCACATAAACACACATCAAAGGTATCGGTATTTACATCCTTTAAAAACATTTCAATACACACACACACACACATACATACATACATATATATATATATATGTATATATATATATATATATATATATATATATACATATATATATATATATATATATATATATATATATATATATAAGAGAAATACAAAAAAGTGCATGCTAACATACACTCCCATTTTTTTAATCCTAATTTGCTAAAAGTCCGTCGGTCCGTCCGTGTAAAGGTACACAGTGAAAAAATACTAGATATAAATCATAAAACTTTCTGCTGGTATGGATTTTATACGTTGGAAGTATATATATATATATTTTTTTTTTTTTTTTTTTTTCTAAACTATTTTAAGAGAACCACCCACCAAGATATGTAGTATAGGGTTCCAATTAGGTGAGAGGTCTATTTATAAGATAATTGGAAATAATCATCATCAACATGATCACCACCACCACCACCACATCATCATCATCATCATCATCATCATCACCACCACCACCAGCACCACCACCACCACCACCACCATCATCATCATCATCATCATCATCATCATCGGCCTTCTAGCGGTTGTCATTGTACATTGACCTTTGTCCAGCTTGCCACATCATCTTAATTTCTGTCGACCTCAATATCGCATATCATCCTGGCGAATCTATCTTGTGAGTCGTAATATCCTGGCTACCTGACTCTCTTGCAACATGTCCAACCCATTGCCATTTGAGTTTTCTAATTGGTTTCTATGATATCCTTGACACTTACTCTTCTCTAATATACCGCACTGTGTTATGATATCCCCAAGTGAGGTTGGACATGAATCTTGTTGGATTTTCTGGTTCTTGGAAGTCAAGGTTGCTCTACCAATCACTTGCCAACCTAAAGTGATTCTTTGCTTGATTTCTTCTTCTTTTGAGGATTGCATGGAGATTTGTTGTCCCAAGTAGATGTAGTAGTCTGCTTCTTTCAACTCTGAAATTCCATTTTGATCGTTGTGTCTTTATCCTCAAAATGTTTTCTGTACATGACATTCGTTTTGCTGAAGTTCATTTGGAAGACAACTTTCTTTTGATGACGTAATAATGGAATATTTCCAGTTCTTAATTTCTCAACTAAATCTCGGGAGAAAAATGTGACATTAAAATAGAATTTTTTTCTCAACTCAATTCCAGGAGGTAAAAATGCGTTCATTATTTTAAAAAAAGTAGCAAAAAAATATTTTAACATATGTCATGCTTGTGTTTTCAAGAATGCATGTTTTTTATGTAGTACGGTTGATGTACATGTTTCCAAGACACGAAATTTGAGGATTACAGATAATGTCAATCATAATGGAAAGAAGTATTTTCTTTTATTTTTAGGGGGGCACGATCGAGGCCAAATGGGAAAACGAAAGGAAGAGGACGATAGGGAAAGAAAGAAAGAAAGAAAGAAAGAAAGAAAGAAAAAAGAAAGGTAGAAAGGGAGGAGGGAAGAAATAATAATGATACAGACGGACGGAGAGACAGACACAGACTCCTGTCGTCAATGATTCAACTGATGTCGCTAATAATGATAAATTTAAATCATTTTTTTTTCAATGGGTCATCCACTCGACCCATCACAAGAGAGAATAATTCTGTTCCCAAATTACATTGTTGAATGATTTCTACGATAACTATTTTCTACCCACGTCGGTCAAAATCAAGAAAGGATTCTTTTTTTTCAACTTTTGAGTTTCAAAATTGAAAGACAATTTAAAAATCTTTTTGAGGTCGAAATTGCAGACAGAATTTTCCCTTCGACCTTGAAGTTCAAAATTAAGATGTAGTTTTTTTTTTAAGTCACAATCAAAGGGAATTTCTAAGTACTTTTCGGGGTCAAAATAGCAGGGGGGCCTTTAGGAGTCACAATCAAGGGGAAGATTTTTTATAACTTTTAAGGGAAGGTTTTTTTTGCTAATGAGAGTCCACATTGCGGAAGAGATTTTTAATTCACTTCATGAGGTCAAAATTGAGGAAGGAGATTTCTTTTACTTTAAAGGGTCAAAATAGAAGGAAACGTTTTGTTTCCTACCTTTAGAGGTTGGAATCAGAGGGATTTTTTCACACTTTATGTTAACATTTCGGGATCAAAATCGAGGGAGATTTCTTTCCACATTCCAGGGTCAAATTCAAGGGGATTATTTCTCCAAGATTCACCCAAGCTTTTCGCACAAACACTTTCAGGGGTTCAAATCATAAGGATTTTTTCACTTTTAAAGGTCAAATCGTTGGGAAATAATTTTTAAAGATTCACCCAACCCCTTATCTCAAACATTTTCAAGGATTGAAATCATAGGGATTTTCTTTTTTTTTTTTCACTTTTACGGCTGAAAGTTGCAGGGAAAGATCTTTATTCTATCTTAGATTTTTTTAAAAATTGAAGGGGTCATCATTTTTCACTTTTAGAGATGAAGATTGTGGGGTATTTTCTTACTTTTATAGTTCTTCATGTGGGATTTTTTTTTTCTTTTAGAGATCGAAATTGAGGTGGGGTAACTTTTGGGGGTCAAAATGCAACGGATGTTTCTTTTTTTTACTGCAAAGGAACAAAATTAAGATTGGAGATTTTTTCAATTAAAAAAATCTTCCCTTAGACTTTGATAATCGTGGGCAATATTTTTTATAATAACAACCCCTCTCCACATCAGCCTGACCCTTTTTCCACATTAGCAAAACAACCTTTTTTTTTTATCTTAGCACCTTGCTTCTTCAATATTAATACACTTTTCTATCCAACAGTGTAAAAAGTGATATTAAATCAATTCTAAAAGTAAATTGAATTAAAGATAATCTGACTTACATTTATTTATTTCCCTATTTCTTTTTAGGACAGCAATTTACACCACCTGCTTGGGTGGGTATTTAGTGTAATACAGATAATGTGAGAGTAAGTGGAAAAGAGAGTTTAAATTTAGAAAATGCACGTCATATAACCGATTAATGAGTTGTTCATGTATGAAAAATATCTCCAGAAATCAACCATGCTGACAAGCACTTGATAACCTCTTGTCTAAACAAAGAATGTCTTCTGACGTCGGTCTTGTCTAATCTGATGCGTGTCCAATTGTCTGGCAAGTTTATACTTAGACGATTATTTTTGGTTCAAGATCTTTTTTACTCTCTCAATCTATTTGGTGTTTTCCTCTTTACATCATTCCAAATAGCAGACGATTTGATTTGGATTTGATCTCTCAATTTATCAAAATGAAAGTTTTAAAAAAAAATATCAATATTTGTGGCTTAGTGAAGTGAAAATTAGATTCCATATTGATGAAACCCACAATTTTGTCTTTCATTCAAGTAAAGAGAATAGAAGTCTTCAGCCCAGAGACCCTTTTTTTTCATAATGAAACTAAATCCACTCGTTGGATTTATTCAAGAATGCCTTAGAGTAAGAATCGCAGACATTCAACCAGAATTCTTTGCAGTTGAGGAAATTAAGGCAAAAGCAAATCTACAGGTTGTTAATGAAAATGGAGATAAAGCATGTGTAAAAGGAAGAGAGGCAAGAAAACAAAGGAAGGAATTGAAAAATAAAGATTTTGTCAATTTTGTTAAAATTCAATACAAATGA
The DNA here is from genome assembly GCA_963457665.1 of Thysanoteuthis rhombus. Taxonomy (NCBI): domain Eukaryota; kingdom Metazoa; phylum Mollusca; class Cephalopoda; order Oegopsida; family Thysanoteuthidae; genus Thysanoteuthis; species Thysanoteuthis major. The sequence goes on from OY735224.1 coordinate 30,840,048, forward strand.
CATGGAATAATTTTTCTGTAATTTTATGGCGGGGAATTTCAGTGACTTTTTTCTCTCAAGAGGGAATTGAAGCAAGAATAGTTTATTCAAATTGTTTCGAGAATCATCGATTTTTATCTTTTATCTAGAAAAATATCTTGATTGGATTTTACTAAATCCCTTTCCAAGGCTAAATTTGAAGATTTGTTTCCAGTTAAAGGAATATTTTATCAGTGTAAATATTTCATAAACTTGTAACCTTCTAAATGATTGGAGTTTGCCCTTAAGGCAGCCAGTCTCGTTTCATATGTAAACAATTAGGGAAAGCTAATAAATAAACTCTTCATCTGAGAATACACACTGCATTTGTTTACATTCTGTAATTTCATGTCTGTGTTGACAATTCACAAAAGTAAAAATTATTATTGAGGTGGATCCAGGATTGTGAGTGGGGGAGGTTGGGTGTCAATTATTTCAAAATCTATTTTATTGAATAAGTTCAATTAAAGAAACGATATAATATAGCTTGGAAGTTCATTAATGATTACCTGGGATGATTTGTTTTATTTATATTCATAAGATATTTTTCTATCAAAATTTAAAAGATCTTTTTTCTCGAGTAGAGAAGGGGGTTTAAGCCCACTGGATAATCACCTGCCGATGCAACAATTTATAAGATATACACACGAAATCAAAACAATCAAAATGAAATTCGATTTGTAATGAGATGAAAGAAAATTGAATAAATTACAATAGAACTCATTAAGTAAAAGAATTTTAATTTTAAAAGAGAATCAATTCCAGTAGCAGAAAAATTATCTACTTTAGGGACGCGGTGTTGAAAAATAATGACTTCAGTTATGATTAAAGTAAAGAAATATAATTGATGGAAGGAATTAGAAAAAGATTTTTTTTTTCAAAGAGGTAGGCCTAAATATCTTCGCCAAGATTTTTAAAGAGTGATGTTCGCTCGTAGGAAATTAGAATAAACATAATCATTTGGAAATGATATCCGCTCCCCTAATCATGGGCTATGAAACAAAACTTTTCTGGTGTATAATACGCATTGACTTTGCAGACTTTGTGGTGGCTAAAGTTACCCTACTTATCCGGTTTGTATCAACCCAACAAAAGATTTTAAATAATTCACAAAATCATTTGAAAACAGAAAGTCAACTAAAATGTGCTGTTAAACGACTCCAGTGTTTGATTAGAGATTGAAACTCTTTGTTACACTTTAGTCAGATTCAAACCTAAACATAACTTACTTTCAGTCAAGCCATCTTAAATGAAGCCACTCATTAGGCTGGTAAATGGGGGTAACGTTCAGTTCCTGGGCAAAATATACTCCTAAGTTGTGAGTTTGAAATTGGGTGGGAAAAAGTTTGTATCATACGAGAATAGTTCCATAACTTTGATTTATTTCCTTTTTTCTAATCAGAATAGAATTTTTGATTGTGTAGTCTATAGATTCGTGCCCAAGTAACTAGAACTAGAAATAAAAAACTAAAAACAAACTTAACTATATTAAGACACCATGTGTATGTTTATGTATATGCATATATACATATGTTAATATATATGAAAATGAATATATATATATATATATATATATATATATATATATATATATATATATATATATACATATATATATATATATATATATATATATATATATATATGTACTTATGTAAATGTATATGTTTATATATGAGCGTGTGTGTATGCATATATATGCATATATATATATATATGTTCATATTCATATTTGTATATATATATATATATATATATATATATATATATATATATGCGTATATATATATATATATATGTACCTATGTAAAGGTATATGTTTATATATGAGCGTGTGTGTATGCATATATATGCATATATATATATGTTCATATTCATATTTGTATATATATATATATATATATATATATATATATATATATATATATATATATATATATATATATACATATATATATATAAACATAATTGTGTATTTATGTATGTATGAATATATGTATGTACATATGTATATATGTATTTGATACAGCGTGATTGAACGCCAACAAAACATTGTTTTTTGTTGGTTCAATCTTCACTTGAAGCTTTCAGCACGGCATGAATCATAAAATGGAAGAAACAATTTGATGATTTATAACATATTCACTTGAAGTATTTAAATTTTATCTGCAAAGAATAATTGCTTTTACTACAAGAGACTATATACTCTATTCAGATTAAAATACAGATATATGATTTATATTCATGATTTGATCACATATTCTCACGAAAGTATCATATCGCTATTTTTATGTTATTTCTTTTGCGGGGAGTTTTTGAATGCAACATAAATAAATGTATTGGGGTAACTTTGTTTTACTTTCATTTTTATTACTGATCTTTTTAACGACATCTAAGCTTACAATATAAATTCAAATGTTGTAATAATTGAAAGGCGTTTTAGTTCATATAACATTTTCGAAAAACAATTATAAACCACCTATCTTCTCTACGATTTGAAAGAAATTAACTTTTTTTACTCGATTGAATAAACCAAAAAAAAAAAGGAAATATTACATATAAAGAGCGTTCAAACACTTAAGAATCTTATTTTGTTGCACATTTTTGCTTTATTTACCTGAGATGAAACTTAACGGAATTATATTCCATATTTATTAATATTCATCACTCATCAAATATCTAAACTGGTTGTTGTCCTTTTTTCTCATTTCCTATCTTGCTAAATGTATGGGGGTCAGTTTAAAGAGAATAAGAAAATTTACCACCACTTTTCCTCCTGTTCTCCCTTCTATCTCGACCCCCTAAATCATTGTCAATAGATGACATACAGTCAGGGGGAAAGGGGGCGTATATTCTCGTCCAATGAAATCCCTTGTTGTCCTGTGCGTGGTGTCGATGACCGAACCCGACGACACCAATCTTCATTCAATTCAACCCACACCAACGTGATTGTCTCTAGTCCTGTATAGATATTAATTTGAATTTCATTCATTTACTTCTGAACTGAAGTCTCCACTCAGTTGACATTTGGGGATTATTATCTACAATCATCCATCAGTCGAGCAGCATTCAATGTCTCCTAAATAGTTACATGGAGATAAGTGGAGTTGGGAAATTTTGAAGTTGATATTTTTATTTACTCCCAATAAGCATCATTCCATTGTGAATTCACTTTGGATAATTACAATGTTTGAATCTATTTTAAGGTTTAATACAACTAAAATTAAATGAAATCATCAGCATTTAAGTTTAAACAGCTAAAGAAATAAAAGTTCTAATGGATTGAATCAACAAAAAACACAATGATATATCCTACACAAGCCCAGCCAACAAGGAAAGAAAACATTTCACTGGTGATCAGAGTTTATAAATAAGCAGGAGATATTTCACAAGAAAAACAAGCAGAAAATTATCAAAATTGTTATGAAAAGAATTGTTTTGATTAGATCAAGAATTGCTAATCTTGGTATTAATATTTATTCATTCATTTATTTATTTGACTTATTGTGATTATTTACCTTCTTCTTAATTTGTCAGCAGCTTACCCTTGATAACAAATTAACTGTCATGATCCAAGTGTTAAAGGCAAGTTTTATAATATAGCATCCTTGCTGGTGACATGTTAAAGGAATTTCATTTAAATTTTCACATTCACTCTTTATCCATTGTCTGAAGTCTCTCACTAAGTTTGATACATTCAGCCTTTAACAGGTTATGTGTGTGGGGCTTTGACAAAAAATCTGCTGAATTAATTAAATGAATGTAAATGTAACATTATTACTAAAGATCAGCAATGTTTCCTCTGATAGAAAAATAATAGAATTATTGCTTTCATAACAATTTGGCATTTAGCCAATTCGAGAGTGTTTTGGACCCGAATTCTACAACTACCTGCTAACCCCAATCAATTGTTCTATTTCTCCCCAATAAAAAAAGTAACACCCATATGTCTATAAGATTTGTTCACAGACAAAAACAAATTTATTATAGTTCACATTCATTTTTCCATGAATTCAAAGTTGAATTACACTCCTGATAAAATCCAAATTCTGACACCCTGCAAATATAAGTATTTTGAATTCAAAATATTTATCTATACACATATTACAATTATTTCATGATTCATTGCCTATTCACAAAAAGTATTATATTTTATGTTCAAAGAATAATTACTTTTAGATATTTAAGATACTGAATACTTTATTTATATTTTCATTTTCTATTACATTTCAAAAGGCATAAATAAACCTTTGATTTGTCTTAAGATTTGAAGGAAATTGAATTTTATTAAACTTTAGTAGTCTTTGGTAGATTTCTACCTGAATGTTTCCCATTAAAAAGATCATTGACTGCTGACATCAGGTTAAAACCTGATGTCAGTAGTTTTGTGTAGATTTCTATCTGATATTTTCAATTACCTGTTGATATGATATCCGCAGTCTCAAAATTTCTCACAACAATAGATAGATAAATTCTTTTTACTCATTCCCCCGAATTCCCTTCGATCAAATATTAACACTTTCAATGATGTTGAATTTGCTATAATTCTTACAAACCAAATTAATGAATCTTTTAGTTTTGATTTTAGCTATGAAGTTTGATGATATTAATGAAACCAAAGAAAATTAATTTTCATTGAATTCTGAAAGTTTCCTGATGTTGACCTCATGTTTACAGTTTCTGGCCATGCATAAATAATTAATTGACTTTTCTCCTTTACTCCTGACTTGATGTCTGAAGTCTGTAATCTTGTGATAATTTTTTTCTGACTTTTCTTAATCATTCCATCATAGATGTTACAAGTCAATGGTTGAATGGGAAGCCATAAAGATATGTGAGTTGATGAAACAAATGTTTCTAAGACCATTTTAACATTAAATTGCATGCATGTAAGACTTTGAGTTTGATGACATTTTGTAGAAAGATTTGTCATGCTGTAAGAAAGAGATAGTGAAGATTTGGGACGGATCCAGGTATCTTTCCTCAATTGACAGATATCTTTCTGTTCTTATAAATTGATGTATATGCTAATAACTGTCTACCTGATACCTCCAAAAAGTCTCAGTAGATTTCCATGAGATTTTGAGCATAGATTTACAGTAAACTGGGAAAGAAGTGATTGTATTTTAAATCAGATCCCTGCAAAATAGTCTTCCCTACAATGTATTTAAATACAAATTAGATAAAAATATCAAAATTTTATATTTATCCCCGAGATATCTAAGAATTTTTTCAATGAATTTCTATAAAATTTCATGGAAATTTAGCTGTATTCAGACAAGGGAAGAAGAAATTACGTTTTGAGGGTGGATCCATGTATAATTATTAAACTTTGGGGTGGATCCATGAAAAACTTACAGCCTTATAATGATGATGAGATTTATTTTCGTCAAAAATTCATTCATACAAAACAATCGTGTCTCCTTGTCTTTGACAAACATTTGTGCAGCTCAGCCAAATTTACAATGCATACTTAATAGCCCCAGGGGAAGGACTTGGACTTTTTAGTTATCCAAAAGAAAAATTTGGATTACAGGGGGCTGGGATCTTTGTTCAGTGTATCTGTAATACGAAACTGGACCCTAACCTTCTGTTCATCGGTGTAGTATGCATATTTGCTTGATCTTGGAGAAAGTATCGTAGTAATATTTCATCGATTTTTGAAAGGGCTTATTTAAAAAAAGTTATTATGATGCAAACTTAATCATAACTTTCCTTTAAATATAATTTCACGTATATACTTACTAGCTGGAAACTGCCCTATCGGGCGGGTTTCAGCTAAATGATGGTAAGAATTTGTGACAGAGGCAGATTGGGATAGCAACATAAAGACATTTTTTGAAAGTCTATAAAAATACGTGACAATATGAAATTAACCATATTTTCCAAATCCCTTTTATCTTCACCTGAAACATAAAAACAGGAACTTGCACAGATAATGGTAAAAATCCAATCGAATATGAATATGACAAGATATCATCTTGAACAATTTATCTAGTCGGAGTGTAAAATTATCTTCAATTTTGATTGTTGTGTCTTTGTCCTCAAAATGTTTGCTGTACATGACATTCGTTTTGTTGAAGTTCATTTGGAAGACAACTTTCTTTTGATGACGTAATAAGAGAATATTTTCAATTCTTTTTCTCCTCAACTCAATCTCAGAAATAAAAATATGACGTTAAAATAGATTTTTTTTCTCAACTGAATTTTTGGAGATAAAAATGCGTTGTTTATTTAAAAAATGACGCAAATACATTTCTTAACAAATTTCATATCGCAATGTTTATTGGTTGTGCATGGATACCTTGAATAGTTATGCATTCATTAATACATATTTTGATGTAGTACGGTTTAGGTACATTTTCCAAGACACGAAATTTAAGGATCACGGATTCTGTTAATCGCATGCGAGAGTTTTTTTTTAATCTTTCATTTTTAGGGGGCAAATGAGGGCGTTAGAGAGAGAAAGAAAGAACAAAAGGAAAAAAGAAAGAAACAATGGAAAGCTAAGAGATAATGAAGGTGAGACAGAGAGACGGACGGAAAGACAGACGTAGATAGATTTTACTTCTCCTGTCGTCATGATTTCAACTGATGTCACTAATGACAATGGATTTTAATTATTTTTTTTCCAACGGAGGGTTAACTAGACCAATCACTAAAGAAAATTATTTTATTCTCAAATCATATTGCTAAACAATTCCTACGATAAGTATTTTCCATTTAAATCAGTCAAAATCCAGAAAAGTTATTCTTTTCACTTCAAAGGTTTAAATTCAACTGGGGATTTTTGAAAAATTGTGGTCAAAATTGCAGAGGGAATATTTTTCCAACCTTAAGGTTCAAAATAAGGAGGTGATTTTCTTTTTAAAGTTTACAATCGAAAGGGATTTCCTATTGCTTTAAGGGGTCACTTTGGGGGTCATAATTGACGGGGGAGATTTTTTTTATTTACTCTCAGGGGTCCAAATGGGAAAGTGAAGTTCCTCTTTCACTTATAGAGGTCGACATTGAAGAAAGGATTTTTTTCACTACAAGAAAAGAGGATCCTTTCACTTTTAAGAGTCAAAATTGAAGGAAAAGATTTTGTCCGCACTTTTAGAGATTAGAATAAAAAATGTATTTTTTTTTACTTTTAGAGATCAAAATTCATGAAGGTAACTTTTTGGGGTTGAAATGCAGGGTAAGTTTTTTCTTCAAGTTTTAAAGAACAAAATACGCAGGGAAACTTTTTTTTTCCACTTTCAAGGGTCAAAATGCAAATAAGATATTTTTTTAATAAAAAAAATCTCCCTCTGGATTTTGACGATTAAGGGGAATTTTTTTCTACATTATCCACCCCCTCTTTTCACATCAGCCTGACCCTTTTTCCATATTAACCAAACATCTTTTTTGACATTAGCATCTCGCTTCTTCAATACTAGCGCCCTTTTCTTTCTAACAGTGTAAAAAGTGATATCAAATCAATTCTAAAAACAAATTAAATGAAACATTATCTAACTTTTATCTGTGTATTTTTCTCTTCCTGTTTTGCTTAGCAATTTACAATACCCATTAGAATGGGTATTTGATCTTGTATTTGATGTGGAAAAGAAAGTTTGAATTTAGAAAATACTCATCCGGTAATCGATTGATGAGTTGTTCATAGATTAAAAAAATATTTCCAGAAATCAAATATGTTAACGAGCACTTGATAACCTTTTGTCTAAACCATAAATGCCTTCTGACGTCTGTCTTGTCTAATCTGGTGCCTTCCCAATTGTGTTCTGACATCTGTTTTGTCTAATCTGGTGCCTTCCCAATTGTCTGCTGACGTCGGTCTTGTCTAATCTGATGCCTTTCCAATTGTCTTCTGACGTCAGTCTTCTCTAATCTGATGCCTGTCTAATTGTCTAGTAACTTTTTTCTTTGACAGTTATTTTTTTGCTCAAGATCTTTTTTCTCTGTCAATCTATTTGGTGTTTCCCTTAAAATTAAGGCAAAAGCAAATCTTCAACTTGTTTATGAAAATGGAGATAGAGCAGGTGTAAAAGGAAGAGAAGCAAGAAAACAAAGGAAGGAATTGGAAATAAAGATATTTTGAATTTTGTTAGAATTCAGAACGAAAGAAATTTAATAGTTTTTCCTTAATTTTATGGCTGGGAATTTTAGTGACATTTTTCTCTTTTGTGACAATTCAGGCAAGTATAATTTGATTTTATTCTTTCTAGAATGATCGATCATTTGTTATTTATCAAGAAAAATATCATGATAGAATTTTACTAAGTCCCTTTCTGGGGCAAAGTTTGAAGATCCTCTCCAGTCAACGGAATAATAGTTCATAAACTTGTAAGCTTCTAACAGAGTGAAGTTTGACCCGGAAGCAGCCAGTCTCGATTCATATGTAAACAATGTGGGAAAACAAATGAATAAACTATCCATCTGAGAATAGCACTGCACTTGTTTACCTTCTGTAATTCCGTGCCTTTGTTGGCAAATTCCGAAAATCATAATCAAAATTATTATTATTGGGGCGGATCCAGAATTGTGAGGGAGGGCTGGGTGTCAATTATTTCATTTTTTTTTATTGAATCAGCTCGATTGAAGAAAATGCGTGTGTGTTGGATCATATATATATATATATAAATATATATATATATATATATATATATATATATATATATATATATATATATATATATATATATATATATGTATATAAATATATATATATATATATACAAATACTTATATATATATGTATATATATAAGTGTATTTATATATGCATATATATATATATATGTGTATACACACACACACACATGCACACACACACACACACACACACACACACATATATATATATATATATATATATATTTATATATATATAGCCATGAAGGATTGGACACCAACAAAACCTTTTTTTCAAGTTGTTATCTTCGTTGTTTTTAGAGCCACAATGTTCAATCTTTACTTAAAGCCTTCTGCACTCCATGAATTATAAAAAGGAAAATGAAAGAAAGATGGAGCCCTAGAAATAATGGAAATATTGTTTTTTGAAATGGTTAATTGGACATTTATCATGTGCGATCACTTTTATTCATTTCACTGCAGTTACGAGTCTTTTGCAGTTTCTCATTTGGATTTTCACATCTGATTTTCACCCGATGAGTGTAATCTTAATCTTGTTTGGATTTTCATTTGAATTCAACTTCCCCTGACCAGATGGGTTGCCAGGTCAAATGTGTCTCCTAGAAAAGAAATCAACACCCGTATGTCTCTACAAATTGTACAAAGATGAAAACAAAAGTATTATTTTGGTTTATTAAGACACGCTGCGAATATAAGGATTTGAATACAAACATTTTCAATAATAAATACTTTACAATGAATTTGATGATTCATTACCTATCCACAAGAAGTATTTATATTTTGTGTGCAGAGAATAATTGCTTCTACTAGAAGAGACTATATACTCCATTCATATAGGAATATAGATGTATGATTTATATTTATAATTTAATCACATCTTCTAATGAAATTATTATTTCGCCATTTCTGTGTTGTATATTTGTGGAGAGTTTTTGAATTTAACATAAAAAATGTATTGGATTTGGATTTTTTTGTGAAGACATTGGATTTCGTCTGAAATGATCTTTAAGTTTTCAGTTGTGAATAAAAGTTTTTGCCCTGGTGTTTTATAACCATTAAATATATATTAGTGCTAAACTTCTCTGAATGTTTTCAGTTGAGATCTTACAATTTTATTTATTGCTAAATGCATTGAATAAAACTTTCTGCTTTACTTTCGTTTTTTTGTTTTTTATTGTTGATCCTTTGCGCTACATCGAAGCTTATAATAAATTCAAATGTTGGAATAATCGAAAGGCTTTTTAGTTCATATTGCATTCATGAAAAACAATAATAAACAAACTATTTTCTCTATTATTTGAAGGAAATCAACTTTTTTACTAGATTAAATAAACTGAAAAAAAAGGGAATATTCAATTTGATGAGCTTTAAAATACTTCAAAATTTCATTTTGTTGCACATTTGTGTTTTATTCACCTGAGATAAAACTTGACGGAATTATATTCCATATTTATTAATATTCATCACACATCAAATACCTAAACTGGTAGTTGTCCTTTTTTTTCTTGTTTCGTTCCTTGCTAAATGTATGGGGGTCATTTCGAAGAGAATAAGAAAATTTACCACCATTTTTCCTCCTGCTCTCCCTTTTATCCCGGCCCCTTGATCGTTGTCAATAGACGACACACTGTCAGGGGGAAAAGGGGGCGTATACTCTCATCCAATGAAATCCCTTGTTGTCCTGCACGTGGTGTCGCTGACCAAAGCCGACGACACTAATCTTCATTCAATTCAACTCAGACCCTGGTCAACGGAGCAACACTCTACTCTCTTCCAAATCAATTTTACAGAGGCGAATTCAGAACAGAACTGAACAGAACAGAGCAGAACGAATCGTAAGTATACAAAACCCCTCAATTTTGATCATATAAATCTCTTAGATAGTTACCTGAAGATAAGTAGATAGAATAGATACAGCGCTACTGAACATGAAATTTCCCACCTTACCTATTCGAAATAGCAAACACCATCCTGCCCTTAATTGGGTCATTTGAATGATGGAACTGATTTTGCCACCCTTAATCTTTCGGTTATGTCTTTCATGGATCTTATTCCTGCACCGTTTTAGCATCGGTAGTTAGCAGATATGTGAATTCAGTTTATAGAAAAGACGATCAAGTCTCAGTCAGTTCCATTCAAATGAACAATGGTTGAACGGTTAATTTTTAATTAAGAAATCTCTATTAGCGTTTCTTTACAACAACAGCGACTAGAAAGTAGTTGTGAATACCGTTTCTTTGCACCATATCCGCCATTCATGTACACGAGTTATCTTTTTCATGTTATCAATCTATTCTCATTCGTGAATCTAAATGCATTATTTTTATTTGTTTGTTTGAATACTTTTTTTAAATATTACTAAAATAATTGTAAATAATGTCCGTTTGCCTTTCTCAACATACTTAGTGGCCCCCCAGAAAAATGATTGAGCCCTTAGTATTTTGACACCCTAGGCGATGCTAATTCTGGTCGTTGTCATCATGTATAAAGTCATGAAGAAGTGTTGAAAAGATTTTTCATGGACAATTCATTTAGGAAGCCATCTTTCTGTTAAAAGCACGTTCCATGCGGTGGTCGGTACAAAGATATCAGTCAAAAGCATATTAGTAGTTAAAGATATATCAATTGAATTTGGAGTATTTCAAGTAATTCAATTCAGAAATAATGTAGTAAATTCGAATAAAAAAAATAAAAAAAAAACGTTTTATTGTTTGATTAAAGTTAAAAAAATATGATTATTGATATAATTTTTTTTCTTGATTAAGAGGAAAGAAAGGGTTTATATTTCAATTTTTTTTTGCAAAACAAAATGTTTGATGTTAGGATAAAAATACTTTTTTAGTGCAAACTCATGACTTTTCAATCAAGTAATTGAGTCGTTTTTTCGTAAATTCAAATGAGTTTGTCTCATAAAGAATGGACTGTATGTCACAAGAAAACTAGAATAATTTGTATTTTTTTAATCATATTTGTATAATGAAACGATTCAGACGGTTTTTACGTTCAGCTTTTATATTGTTATGTAAGAAACAACATTGTCAGCAGAAATTGTGCTTTTTAAAGACTTTGAAGAAAAGAATAGAGAATAAATAGACATTTTAATCGTTGAGACTGTCCGAAGGATATTGAAATTTGACAAAAATCTTTCCAACATCACAAAAGAATTAATCGAATACTTCGGGATGATATTTCCATTTGAAATGCAGAAAGTGAGGTTGCAGTAAAGCTTTCTAGTTACATTTACAGAGGCCATATGCCCTGTATATCCTGAAAAAAATCATCTTAAAAGTTCAAGTTTCAAACTCCCTAATCCCAATTGTAAAGTCTGTATACATATCAACAAACCAGAATTACTTAAAAATTGAGGAACTTATTTTGACGATTTCTAATAGAGAGTGCAAAAGCTATAAAGTCAGAAGGGGGTGTTAAAGGCAGTTGTGACAGACGTGCTCTCTTTTTTTCTGTCTCTTTTCAACTGTATCTTCATTTCACTATGTCATTCACCCTGTATGTGTGTAACCTAAATCATATATTTCATTGAATACAGCCTATCCTTTATCTTCACAGAGCTTGCCATTCTGAGAAGCTGTGCACAAGTTGACTTTTGGAATCCTTCAATTCCTTACTAATAAAGGGTTTGTATTCCATTATTTATAGCCACTCTCTACTTACTTTCTGCCTATTTATTTTTGATCTCTCTTTCTCTCTCTGAAATCCATTACTTTCTTTCTCACTCTCCCCCTCTGTTTTTCTCAAACACATATTCATGAATTTGTCTTTTATACTCTTACAGGTAAATTTCTTTGTTTATTTTATTCTAAAAACTTAGAAGTTGCCAGGACAGTTTATGTGAAATTTTGTAAATAGACTATTTTCCTCTTTTTACTTCATCCTTTCATGGCTTGAAACATGAATTTTATATTTTTTTGCTCCTGAATTATTTGTATTCTCTTAATTTTCAGGTTGATCTTTCTGTTGGACGATATACGTGGAAATCAAGTCACAAATCCAACACAATGGCTTCGTTGGAAGATTTACCTGTTTTCCAATGTCCCGGTTGCAAAAGAGAACTTGGCTTAGAATTCCAGACATTACCATGCTGGCATTCTTACTGCAGCCTGTGTTTAGACAGGCTGTTTGGCCAACAACAGATTGGTCAATGCCCTGAATGTGAGGAAATCTTTAATACTGAAGTATTGAGGATCTCAACATATCTGCAGAATTGTCTCCCAAGCTGCTCATCTGAGCAATTATCTCTAGGGGAGGACGAGGAGGAGGATCATGTTGACGAGGTGGAAGAAGATATAGACAATCTGGAATATAGTTTAAGACAAATTGATATAAAATTGCAATTCAAAGTCCAAATTATTGAGAAGGGATTAATAAATAATGGACGACAGATTGGTCCTGCTTGGTACTACTATGATATATCAGAGTTGATGGAGAAGAAACTAAAATTGTGGCGCAAATTGTTGAAAAAATATGAAGAAAGTCTGAAACAGTCGGAGAGCTGATCAGATTATCAAATAAAATTATACATTTCATAAAAGTTGTGTTGTTTTCTTTCAATTTTTTGTGTGATTGTGTTCAGTTTCAACTTGAATTTTCATTTTCATTTTGTTGATAAATTTTGCTGTGACTATCAAGTAATAGGGTCCAGCAAAGAAATGATCTTTTTGCTACAGTTCAAATTTTGAATTCAATAATAAAGTACAAATTATTCATCTTCATAGAATGACTCGTAGATAGCAGTTATTAAAATCCCCTTTATTCCCAGCCCTCAGTGAAAGAGTCGCGCGTTGAGAGCCAGACTGTTCATTTGAGAGAAGCAAATAATCATTTACACAAACACCTAATATGAGGTCAGGGAAAAAATCATCTCATTCAGTGGTTTTGAACCTGGGGTTTGTCAGTTGATCCATAACAGTGTTCCTTCTGAACTTGACATTGCAAATCTTGTGGCAAAGTAACAACAAAATCCATTGCACTGCTATTGAAAAGACAATTATTCTATATAATCCTGTTTGATATATTTGAATTGATGTAATCCATTTAAAATATGGTCTTTGAAAGTAAAGAATTTCTTCTTATTGAAGTTGATTATTCAAAATGTAAAAAGCAAAGGTAAAAAATTTTGATCCATCAATATCCTTTCTAGAGAAGGGATTTTATAATTCCCAGTCTCAAAACCACTGACTCAATATTCTCAATTTAATCATTAACCAGTCTCACTGGATCTAATGTTCTTCAAATTATTCGTAAAAACAAACCCATCATCATATATCACTTATCTGCTTAAAATATATGCAATACCAACATTTTCTAGATTTCCTGCTTATCATCTCATTTTTCTATTGAATGAATATCAAATAAGAAGTAAATTTAATTGGATTTGATATAAAATTGTGAAATTTTGATGAAATATTAATAAATATATAAGGTTGGATGTGGATGAGGAAATTGTAATGAAAAACCTTATGAAACTAAATTAAGCAAACATAAGATATGAACTAATAGAGAAAATCCTAATAGAAATCCACAAAATACCAGAGGCTGCAGACCTCTCGTTAGAAGTGAAGGAGAAGATTCAATTAATAATCTGCAGAACACTTCAGACCAAAGTCAACAGGTCAGAAAAAAATTAGGAAATTCAAATAAACTCTACAATAGTAAAGATGCACATATCAGATCAGAAGTAAATGAGAAAATTGAAATAATAATCCAGACAAGATAGAAGACTGCAGATATCAGGTCAAAAATGAATAAGAAAACTTCAATGAAAACTTCACAATATCTTTATTTTTATTTCCCTCCTTTGTCTTTAGCTTGTCTTCCTTTTACACATGCTCCATCTCCACAAACAAAATGGAAATTTGAATCTACTTTTGCCATAATTTCCATAATTGCAAGGAATTCTGCTGGAATGTCTGCAATTCTCCAATCTATTCACTACAAGATCACACTTGTGGATTTACCTTTGTCATAAAATAAGGGTCTTTTGAATGAACACTTATTCTAAGCACTTGAAAGGAAAGCAAAACTGCCATTTCTATCAATATGAGATGAAATTTTTTTCTTCTCTTAGGGATAAATATGGATTTATCTGATATATCTATTTATATTCCATCAAAATTCCACCATTTTATATCAAATCAAAATGAACTTACCTCCTATTTGATATCCATTCAATAGAAAAACAAGATAATTTGCAGAAAATCTAGGAAATTTTGGTAATGCGAATATTCTGAGCAGACAGATGATTTGTAATGATGGGTTTGTTTTTACAATTAATTTGAGGCATATCAGATGCAGAGAGACTGGTTGATAATTGGAATGAATGAGATGATTATTTCCCCGACCTCATATTAAGTGTTTGTGTAAATGATTTAATTATTAAATAATTGAATAGGAACTATCATACCCGTGCTTTTGGAACTGAAAACTCGAGATTCTCTTCTTTAGAAGAAATATTGATGGATCCAAATTTTTAAGCTTTTCTTTTATACTTCAAATAATCAACTTCAATAAGAAGAAATTCTTTACTTTCAAAGACCATATTTTAAATGGATTACATCAATTCAAATATATCAAACAGGATCATGTAGAATAATTGTCTTTTCAATAGCAGTGCAATGGATTTTGTTGTTTCTCTGCCACAAGATTTGCAATGTCAAGTTCAGAAGGAACTCTGTTATGGATCAACTGACAAACCCCAGGTTCAAAACCACTGAATGAGATGATTTTTTCCCTGACCTCATATTAGGTGTTTGTGTAAATGATTATTTGCTTCTCTCAAATGAACAGTCTGGCTCTCAACGCGCGACTCTTTCACTGAGGGCTGGGAATAAAGGGGATTTTAATAACTGCTATCTACGAGTCATTCTATGAAGATGAATAATTTGTACTTTATTATTGAATTCAAAATTTGAACTGTAGCAAAAAGATCATTTCTTTGCTGGACCCTATTACTTGATAGTCACAGCAAAATTTATCAACAAAATGAAAATGAAAATTCAAGTTGAAACTGAACACAATCACACAAAAAATTGAAAGAAAACAACACAACTTTTATGAAATGTATAATTTTATTTGATAATCTGATCAGCTCTCCGACTGTTTCAGACTTTCTTCATATTTTTTCAACAATTTGCGCCACAATTTTAGTTTCTTCTCCATCAACTCTGATATATCATAGTAGTACCAAGCAGGACCAATCTGTCGTCCATTATTTATTAATCCCTTCTCAATAATTTGGACTTTGAATTGCAATTTTATATCAATTTGTCTTAAACTATATTCCAGATTGTCTATATCTTCTTCCACCTCGTCAACATGATCCTCCTCCTCGTCCTCCCCTAGAGATAATTGCTCAGATGAGCAGCTTGGGAGACAATTCTGCAGATATGTTGAGATCCTCAATACTTCAGTATTAAAGATTTCCTCACATTCAGGGCATTGACCAATCTGTTGTTGGCCAAACAGCCTGTCTAAACACAGGCTGCAGTAAGAATGCCAGCATGGTAATGTCTGGAATTCTAAGCCAAGTTCTCTTTTGCAACCGGGACATTGGAAAACAGGTAAATCTTCCAACAAAGCCATTGTGTTGGATTTGTGACTTGATTTCCACGTATATCGTCCAACAGAAAGATCAACCTGAAAATTAAGAGAATACAAATAATTCAGGAGCAAAACAATAAAAAATTCATGTTTCAAGCCATAAAAAGATGAAGTAAAAAGAGGAAAATAGTCTATTTACAAAATTTCACATAAACTGTCCAAGCAGCTTCTAAGTTTTTAGAATAAAATAAACAAAGAAATTTACCTGTAAGAGTATAAAAGACAAATTCATGAATATGTGTTTGAGAAAAAGAGGTGGGGAGAGTGAGAGAGAAAGTAATGGATTTCAGAGAGAGAAAGAGAGATCAAAAACAAATAGGCAGAAAGTAAGTAGAGAGTGGCTATAAATAATGGAATACAAACCCTTTATTAGTAAGGAATTGAAGGATTCCAAAAGTCAACTTGTGCACAGCTTCTCAGAATGGCAAGCTCTGTGAAGATAAAGGATAGGCTGTATTCAATGAAATATATGATTTAGGTTACACACATACAGGGTGAATGACATAGTGAAATGAAGATACAGTTGAAAAGAGACAGAAAAAAAGAGAGCACGTCTGTCACAACTGCCTTTAACACCCCCTTCTGACTTTATAGCTTTTGCACTCTCTATTAGAAATCGTCAAAATAAGTTCCTCAATTTTTAAGTAATTCTGGTTTGTTGATATGTATACAGACTTTACAATTGGGATTAGGGAGTTTGAAACTTGAACTTTTAAGATGATTTTTTCAGGATATACAGGGCATATGGCCTCTGTAAATGTAGCTAGAAAGCTTTACTGCATTTCAAATGGAAATATCATCCCGAATTATTCGATTAATTCTTTTGTGATATTGGAAAGATTTTTGTCAAATTTCAATATCCTTCGGAGAGTCTCAACGATTAAAATGTCTATTTATTCTCCATTCTTTTCCTCAAAGTCTTCAAAAAGTACAATTTCTGCTGAAAATCTTGTTTCTTACATAACAATATAAAAGCTGAACGTAAAAACCGTCTAAACTCGTTTCATTATACAAATATGATTGAAAAAATACAAATTATTCTAGTTTTCTTGTGACATACAGTCCATTCTTTATGAGACAAACTCATTTGAATTTGCCAAAAAACGACTTGATTGCTTGATTGTTAAGTCATAAATTTGCACTAAAAAAGTATTTTTATCCTAACATCAAACATTTTTTTTGGCAAAAAAAAATTTGAAATATAAACCCTTTCTTTCCTCTTAATCAAGAAAAAAAAAATTATCTCAATAATCATACCTTTTAACTTTAATCGAACGATGAAAGGTTTTTATTTGAATTTGCTACATAATTTCTGAATTGAATTACTTGACATACTCCAAATTCAATTGATATATCTTTAACTACTGTCATGCTCTTGACTGATATCTTCGTACCGACCACCGTATGGAACGTGCTTTTAACAGAAAGATGGCTGTCTTAATGAATTGTCCATGAAAAATCTTATTCAACACTTCTTCACGACTTTATATATGATGACAACGACCAGAATTAGCATCGCCTAGGGTGTCAAAATACTAAGGGCTCAATCATTTTTCTGGAGGGCCACTAAGTATGTTGAAAAAGACAAAGTGACATTATTTACAATTATTTTAGTAATATTAAAAAGAAGTATTCAAACAAACAAATAAAATAATTCATTTAAAACTACGAATGAGATTAGATTGATAACATGAAAAAGATAACTTGTGTACATGAATGGCGGATATGGTGCAAAGAAACGGTCTTCACAACTACTTTCTAGTCGCTGTTGTTGTAAAAAAACGCTAATAGAGATTTTAAAATTAAAAATTAACCGTTCAGCCATTGTTCATTTGGATGGAACTGACTGAGACTTGATCATGTTTTCTAAAATCGTACAAATGACCTAATTAACGACAGAATGGTGTTTGCTATTTCGAATAGATAAGGCTTGTTCAGAAGCGCTGTATCTATTCTATCTACTTATCTTCAGGTAACTATCTAAGATATTTAGATGATAGAAATTGAGGGTTTTTGTATACTTACGATTCGTTCTGCTCTGTTCTGTTCAGTTCTGTTCTGAATTCACCTCTGTAAAATTGATTTGGGAAAGAGAAAGGTGTTGCTCCGTTGACCAGGGTCTGAGTTGAATTGAATGAAGATTAGTGTCGTCGGCTTGGGTCAGCGACACCACGTGCAGGACAACAAGGGATTTCATTGGATTAGAGTATACGCCCCCTTTTCCCCCTGACAGTTGGTCGTCTATTTACAACGATCAAGGGGTCGAGATAAAAAGGAGAGCAGGAGGAAAAATGGTGGTAAATTTTCTTATTCTCTTCAAAATGACCCCCATACATTTAGCAAGGAACGAAACAAGAAAAAGAAGGACAACTACCAGTTTAGGCATTTGATGTGTGATGAATATTAATAAATATGGAATATAATTCCGTCAAGTTTTATCTCAAGGGAATAAAACAAAAATGTGCAACAAAATGAAATTTTGAAGTATTTTAACGCTCATTAAATTGAATATTCCCTTTTTTTCAGTTCATTTAATCAAGTGAAAAAGTTGATTTCCTTCAAATAATAGAGAAAATGGTTGGTTTATTATTGTTTTTCATATATGCAATATGAACTAAAACGCCTTTCGATTATTCCAACATTTGAATTTATTATAAGCTTCGATGTAGCTCAAAGGATCAACAATAAAAAACAAAAAAACGAAAGTAAAGCAGAAAGTTTTATTCAATGCATTTAGCAATAAATAAAATTGTAAGATCTCAACTGAAAACATTCGGAGAAGTTCAGCACTAATATATATTTAATGGTTATAAAATATCGGGGCAAAAACTTCTATTCATAACTGAAAACCTAAAGATCATTTCAGACGAAATCCAATGTCTTCACTGAAAAATCCAAATCCAATACATTTTTTATGTTGAATTCAAAAACTCCCCACAAAAGATACAACACAGAAATGGCGAAATAATTATTCCATTAGAAGATGTAATTAAATTATAAATATAAATCATACATCTATATTCCTATATGAATGGAGTATATAGTCTCTTCTCATAAAAGCAATCATTCTCTGCGGACAAAATATAAATACTTCTTGTGGATAGGTAATGAATCATTAAATTTATTGTAAAGTATTTATTTAAGAAATGTTCGTATTTAAATCCTTATATTTGCAGCGTGTCTGAATAAACCAAAATAATACATTTGTTTTCATCTTTGTACAATTTGTAGAGACATACGGGTGTTGATTTCTTTTCTAGGGGACACATTTGACCTGGCAACCCATCTGGTCAGGGGAAGTTGAATTCAAATGAAAATCCAAACAAGATTAAGATTACACTCATCAGGTGAAAATCAGATGTGAAAATCCAAATGAGAAACTGCAAAAGACTTGTTACTGCAGTCAAATGAATGAAAGTGATCGCACATGATAAATGTCCAACTAACCATTTCAAAAAACAATATTTCCATTATTTCCAGGGCTCCATATTTCTTTCATTTTCTTTTTTATGATTCATGGAGTGCAGAAGGTTTTAAGTGAAGATTTAGCATTGTGGCTCTAAAAACAGCTAAGATATATACATATATATATATATATATATATATATATATATATATATATATATATATATATATTTGTGTGTGTGTGTGTGTGTGTGTATACATACATATATGTATAAATATAAATGTATCTATATTTATATATATATATATATATATATATATATATATATATATATATATATATATATATATATATATATATATATATATATATATATATATATATATATACATATACCAACTCACACGTATATTTTCTTCAATTGAACTGATTCAATAAAAAAAATTCTGAAATAATTGACACCCAGCCACCAACACCCCACTCAGAATTCTGGATCCACCCCAATAATAATAATTTTGATAATGATTTTTGCAATTTGCCAACACAGGCACGAAATTACAGGAGGTAAACAAGTGCAGTGCTATTCTCAGATGGATAGTTTATTCATTTGTTTTCCCACATTGTTTACATATGAATCGAGACTGGCTGCTTCTGGGTCAAACTTCACCTTGTTAGAAGCTTACAAGTTTATGAAATATTATTCCGTTGACTGGAGAGGATCTTCAAACTTTGCCCCAGAAAGGGACTTAGTAAAATTCTATCATGATATTTTTCTAGATAAATAACAAACGATCGATCATTCTAGAAATAATAAAATCCCTGCCTGAATTGTCACAAAAGAGAAAAATGTAACATAAATTCCCTGCCACAAAATTAGGGAAAAACTATCGAATTTCTTTCGTATTAAATTCTAACAAAATTCAAAATATCTTCATTTCCAATTCCTTCCTTTGTTTTCTTGCTTCTCTTCCTTTTACACATGCTCTATCTCCATTTTTATAAACAAGTTGAAGATTTGCATTGACCTTGATTATAAGAAAAACACCAAATAGATTGACAGAGAAAAAAGATCTTCAGCAAAAAAATAACCGACAAAGAAAAAAGTTGCTAGACAATTAGACAGGCATTAGATTAGACAAGACCAACGTCTGAAGACATTCTATGTTTAGACAAGAGGTTATCAAGTTTTTGTTAACATGGTTGATTTCTGGAGATATTTTTTAATCTATGAACAACTTATCAATCAATCACCAGATGAGAATGTTTCATTTAATTTGTTTTTAGAATTGATTTGATATCACTTTTTACACTGTTAGAAAGAAAAGGGCGGTACTATTGAAGAAGCGAGGTGCTAATGTCAAAAAAGATGTTTGGTTAACATGTAAGAAGGGTCAGGCTGATGAGAAAAGAAGAGGTGGACAATGTTGAAAAAAAATTCCCCTCAATCGTCAAAATCCAGAGGGAGATTATTTTATTAAAAAAAATATCTTATTTGCATTTTGACCCTTGAAAGTGGAAAAAAAAGTTTCCCTGCGTATTTTGTTCTTTAAAACTTGAAGAAAAAACTTACCCTGCATTTCGACCCCCAAAAGTTACCCAACACGAATTTTGATCTCTAAAAGTAAAAACAAAAATACATTTTTTATTTTAGTCTCTAAAAGTGCGGAAAAAATCTTTTCCTTCAATTTTGACCCTTAAAGTGGAAGGATTCTCTTTTCTTGAAATGAAAAATATCCCTTCTTCAATGTTGACCTCTATGAATGAAAGAGAAACTTCACTTTCCCATTTGGACCCCTGAAAGTAAATAAAGAAAATCTCCCCCCTCCATTATGACCCCCAAAGTGACCCCTCAAAGCATAAGAAATCCCCTCCAATTGTAAAATTTAAAAAGGAAATCACGTCCTAATTTTTAACCTTAAGGTTGAAAAAATATTCTCTCAGCAATTTTGACCACAATTTTTTCTAAATCCCCCGTTGAATTTGAACCTTTAAATTGAAAAGAATAACCTCTCTGGATTTTGACTGATTTAAGTGGAAAATAGTTATTGTAAGAATTGTTTAGCAATATGATTTAAGAATAAAATAATTTTCTTTAGTGAATGGTCAAGTTGACTTCCATTTGAAAAAAAAAGAATTAGATTTATCATCATTAGCGACATCAGTTGAAATCATGACGACAGGAGAAGCAAAATCCATCTGAGTCTGTCTTTCCGTCTGACTGTCTGTCTCTCTGTCTCACCTTCATCATCTCTTAGCTCTCCATTGTTTCTTTCTTTTTTCCTTTTGTTCTTTCTTTCTCTTTCTTTCTCTTTCTTTCTGTCTCTAACGTCCTTATTTGCCCTCTAAAATTGAAAGATGAAAATAATTCTTGCGTGCAATTGACAGAATCAGTGATCCTCAAATTTCGTGTCTTGGAAAATGTACCTAAACCGAACTACATCAAAATATGTATAAATGAATACATAACTATTCAAGGTATCCATGCATAACCAATAAACATCACGATATGAAATTTGTTGAGAAATGTATTTGCGTCATTTTTTAGATAAAGAACGCATTTTTATCTTCAAAAATTGAGTTGAGAAAAAAAATCTATTTTAACGTCATATTTTTATTTCTGAGATTGAGTTGAGGAGAAAAAGAATTAAAAATATTCCTTTATTACGTCATCAAAAGAAAGTTGTCTTCGAAATGAACTTCAGCAAAACGAATGTCATGTACATTTTGCAGTTTCTCATTTGGATTTTCACATCTGATTTTCACCCGATGAGTGTAATCTTAATCTTGTTAGGATTTTCATTTGAATTCAACTTCCTCTGACCAGATGGGTCGCTAGGTCAAATGTGTCCCCAAGAAGAGAAATCAACACCCGTTTGTCTCTACGAATTGTACAAAGATGAAAACAAATGTATTATTGTGGTTTATTCGAACACGCTGCAAATATAAGGATTTGAATACAAACATTTTCAATAATAAACACTTTACAATAAATTTAATGATTCATTACCTATCCACAAGAAGTATTTATATTTTGTCAGCAGAGAATGATTGCTTTTATGAGAAGAGACTATATACTCCGTTCATATAGGAATATAGATGTATGATTTATTTTTATAATCTAATTACATCTTCTAATGAAATTTTTATTTCGCTATTTTTATGTTGTATCTTTTGTGGAGAGTTTTTGAATTCAACATAAAAAATGTATTGGATTCGGATTTTTTTGTGAAGACATTGGATTTCGTCTGAAATGATCTTTAGGTTTTCAGTTGTGAATAAAAGTTTTTGCCCTGGTGTTTTATAACCATTGAATATATATTAGTGCTGAACTTTTCCGAATGTTTTCAGCTGAGATCTTACAATTTTATTTATTGCTAAATGCATTGAATAAAACTTTCTGCTTTACTTTTGTTTTTTTGTTTTTTATTGTTGATCCTTTGAGCTACATTGAAAAAATATGAAGAAAGTCTGTACTATGATATATCAGAGTTGATGGAGAAGAAATTAAAATTGTGGCGCAAATTGTTGAGAAAATATGAAGAAAGTCTGAAACAGTCGGAGAGCTGATCAGATTATCAAATAAAATTATACATTTCATAAAAGTTGTGTTGTTTTCTTTCAATTTTTTGTGTGATTGTGTTCAGTTTCAACTTGAATTTTCATTTTCATTTTGTTGATAAATTTTGCTGTGACTATCAAGTAATGGGGTCCAGCGAAGAAATGATCTTTTTCCTACAGTTCAAATTTTGAATTCAATGATAAAGTACAAATTATTCATCTTCATAGAATGATTTGTAGATAGCAATAAAGAAACCCCCCCTTATTCCAAGCCCTTGGTGGAAGAGTCCAGTGTTGAGAGCCAGACTGTTTATTTGACGGAAGCAAATAATCATTTACGTAAAAACCTAATATGAGGTCTGGGAAATAATCGTCTCATTCAGTGGTTCTGAACCTGGGGTTTGTCAGTTGATCCATAACAGCGTTCCTTCTGAACTTGACATTGCAAATCTTGTGGCAGAGAAACAACAAAATCCATTGCACTGCTATTGAAAAGACAATTATTCTATATGATCCTGTTTGATACATTTGAATTGATGTAATCCATTTAAAATATCGTCTTTAAAGGTAAAGAATTTCTTCTTATTGAAGTTGATTATTGAAAGTATAAAAGAAAAGCTGAAAAATTTGAATCCATCAATATTTCTTCTAAAGAAGAGAATCTCGAGTTTTCAGTTCCAAAAGCACGGGTATGATAGTTCCTATTCAATTATTTAATAATTAAATCATTTACACAAACACTTAATATGAGGTCGGGGAAATAATCATCTCATTCATTCCAATTATCAACCAGTCTCTCTGCATCTGATATGCCTCAAATTAATTGTAAAAACAAACCCATCATTACAAATCATCTGTCTGCTCAGAATATTTGCATTACCAAAATTGTCTAGATTTTCTGCGAATTATCTTGTTTTTCTATTGAATGAATATCAAATAGGAGGTAAGTTCATTTTGATTTGATATAAAATGGTGGAATTTTGATGGAATATAAATAAATATATCAGATAAATCCATATTTATCCCTAAGAAAAGAAAAAAATTTAATCACATATTGATAAAAATGGCAGTTTTGCTTCTGTTTCAAGTGCTTAGAATAAGTGTTCATCCAAAAGACCCTTATTTTATGACTAAGGTAAATCCACAAGTATGATTTTGTAGAGAATGGATGAGAGAATTGCAGACATTCCAGCAGAATTCCTTGCAATTGTGGAAATTATGGCAAAAGCAGATTCAAATTTCCATTTTGTTTTTGGAGATGGAGCATGTGTAAAAGGAAGAGAAGCTAGAGACAAAGGAGGGAAATAAAAATAAAGATATTGTGAAGTTTTCATTGAAGTTTTCTTATTCATTTTTGATCTGATATCTGCAGTCTTCTATCTTGTCTGGATTATTATTTGAATTTTCTCATTTATTTCTGATCTGATATGTGCATCTTTACTATTGTAGAGTTTATTTGAATTTCCTAATTTTTTTCTGACCTGTTGACTTTGGTCTGAAGTCTTCTGTAGATTATTTATTGAATCTTCTCCTTCACTTCTAACGAGAGGTCTGCAGCCTCTGGTATTTTGTGGATTTCTATTAGGATTTTCTCTATTAGTTCATATCTTATGTTTGCTTAATTTAGTCTTGTAAGGTTTTTTATTGCAATTTCCTCATCCACATCCAATGTGATTGTCTGTAGTCCTTTAAGGATACTAATTTGAATTTTATTCATTTACTTCTGAACTGAAGTCTACACTCAGTTGACATTTGGGGATTATTATCTACAATCATCCATCAGTCGAGCAGCATTCAATGTCTCCTAAATAGCTACATGGAGATAAGTGGAGTTGGGAAATTTTGAAGTTGATATTTTTATTTACTCCCAATAAGCATCATTCCATTGTGAATTCACTTTGGATAATTACAATGTTTGAATTTATTTTAAGGTTTAATACAACTAAAATTAAATGAAATCATCAACATTTAAGTTTAAACAGCTAAAGAAATAAAAGTTCAAATGGATTGAATCAACAAAAAACACAATAATACATCCTACACAAGCCCTGCCATCAAGGAAAGAAAACATTTCACTGGTGACCAGAGTTAATAAATAAGCAGGAGATATTTCACAACAAAAACAAGCAGAAAATTATCAAAATTGTTATGAAAAGAATTGTTTTGATTAGATCAAGAATTGCTAATCTTAGTATTAATATTTATTCATTCATTTATTTATTTAACTTATTGTGATAATTAACCTTCATCTTAATTTGTCAGCAGCCTGTCTTTGATTGCAAATTAACAGTTATGGCCTAAGTGTTAAAGGCAATTTTTATATAATGGTATCCCTGCTTGTGACCAATTAGAAAATTTTCATTTGAATTGTCACATTCACTCTTTATCCATTGTCTGAAGTCTCTCGCCAAGTTTGACAGCCTTTAACAGGTTGTGTGTGGGGGGCTTTGACAAATAAAAAAGCAGATAACTGCTGAATCAATTAAATGAATGTAAATGTAACATTATTACTAAAGATCAGCAATGTTTCCTCTGATAGAAAAATAATAGAATTATTGCTTTCATAACAATTTGGCATTTAGCCAATTCGTGAGTGTTTTAGACCAGAATTCTACAACTACCTGCTAACCCCAATCAATTGTGCTATTTTTCCCCTATAAAAAAGTAACACCCATATGTCTATAAGATTTGTTCACAGACAAAAACAAATTTATTATAGTTCACATTCATTTTTCCAAGAATTCAAAGTTGAATTACACTCCTGATAAAATCCAAATTCTGACACACTGCAAATATAAGTATTTTGAATTCAAAATATTTATCTATACACATATTACAATTATTTAATGATTCATTGCCTATTCACAAAAAGTATTATATTTTATGTTCAAAGAATAATTACTTTTAGATATTTAAGATACTGAATACTTTATTTATATTTTCATTTTCTATTACATTTCAAAAGGCATAAATAAACCTTTGATTTGTCTTAAGATTTGAAGGAAATTGAATTTTATTGAACTTTAGTAGTCTTTGGTAGATTTGTACCTGAATGTTTCCCATTAAAAAGATCATTGACTGCTGACATCAGGTTAAAACCTGATGTCAGTAGTTTTGTGTAGATTTCTATCTGATATTTTCAATTACCTGTTGATATGATATCTGCAGTCTCAAAATTTCTCACAACAATAGATAGATAAATTCTTTTTACTCATTCCCCCGAATTCCCTACGATCAAATATTAACACTTTCAATGATGTTGAATTTTCTATGATTCTTGCAAACCAAATTAATGAATCTTTTAGTTTTGATTTCAGCAATGAAGTTTGATGATATTAATGAAACCAAATAAAATTAATTTTCATTGAATTCTGAAAGTTTCCTAATGTTGACCTCATGTTTACAGTTTCTGGCCATGCATAAATAATTAATTGACTTTTCTCCTTTACTCCTGACTTGATGTCTGAAGTCTATAATCTTGTGATAATTTTTTTCTGACTTTTCTTAATCAGTCCATCACGGTTGTTTTATCTCTCTGGTTGAATGGAAAGCCATCAAAGATATGTGAGTAGATGAAACAAATGTTTCTAAGACCATTTTAACATTAAATTGCATGCATGTAAGACTTTGAGTTTGATGACATTTAGTAGAAAGATTTATCATGCTGTAAGAAAGAGATAGTGAAGATTTGGGACGGATCCAGGTATCTTTCCTCAATTGACAGATATCTTTCTGTTCTTATAAATTGATGTATATACTCATAACTGTCTTCCTGATACCTCCAAAAAGTCTCAGTAGATTTCCATGAGATTTTGAGCATAGATTTACAGTACACTGGGAAAGAAGTGATTGTATTATAAATCAGATCCCTGCAAAATAGTCTTCCCTACAATGTATTTAAATACAAATTAGATAAAAATATCAAAATTTTATATTTATCCCCGAGATATCTAAGAATTTTTTCAATGAATTTCTATAAAATTTCATGGAAATTTGGCTGTAATCAGACAAGGGAAGAAGAAATTACGTTTTGAGGGTGGATCCATGTAAAATTATTAAACTTTGTGGTGGATCCATGAAAAACTTACAGCCTTATAATGATGATGAGATTTATTTTCGTCAAAAATTCATTCATACAAAACAATCGTGTCTCCTTGTCTTTGACAAACATTTGTGCAGCTCAGCCAAATTTACAATGCATACTTGGCAGACCCAGGGGAAGGACTTGGACTTTTTAGTCATTCAAAAGAAAATATCAGGAATTCAGGGAGTGGGGGTCTTTGTTCAGTGTATCTGTAATACGAAACTGGACCCTTACTTTCTGTTAATTAGTGTAGTATGTATATTTGCTTGATCTTGGAGAAAGTCTCAAAGGTAGATTTCGTCGATTTTCGAAAGGGCTTATCTAAAAAAAGTTATTATGATACAAAACTTAATCATAACTTACCTTTCAATATAATTTCATGTATATACTTACTAGCTGGAAACTGCCCTATCGGGCGGGTTTCAGCTAAATGATGGTAAGAATTTGTCAAAGATGCTGATTGGGATAGCAACATAAAGACATTATTTGGAAGTCTATAAAAATACGTGACTGTATGAACTTAACCAAATTTTCTAAATCACTTTTATCTTCATCTGAAACATAAAAACAGGAACTTGCAGAAATAATGGTAAATATCCAATTGAATATGAATATGACAAGATATCATCTTGAACAATTTATCTAGTCGGAGTGTAAAATTATCTTCGATTTTGATCGTTGTGTCTTTGTCCTCAATATGTTTGCTGTAAATGACATTCGTTTTGTTGAAGTTCATTTGGAAGACAACTTTCTTTTAATGACGTAATAAGAGAATATTTTCAATTCTTTTTCTCTTCAACTCAATCTCAGAAATAAAAATATGACGTTAAAATAGATTTTTTTTTCTCAACTTAATTTTTGGAGATAAAAATGCGTTCTTTATTTAAAAAATGTCGCAAATACATTTCTTAACACATTTCATATCGTGATGTTTATTGGTTGTGCATGGATACCTTGAATAGTTATGCATTCATTAGTACATATTTTGATGTAGTACGGTTTAGGTACATTTTCCAAGACACGAAATTTGAGGATCACTGATTCTGTCAATTGCACGCAAGAATTATTTTCATCTTTCAATTTTAGAGGGCAAATAAGGACGTCAGAGAGAGAAAGAAAGAGAAAGAAAGAGAAAGAAAGAACAAAAGGAAAAAAGAAAGAAACAATGGAGAGCTAAGAGATGATGAAGGTGAGACAGAGAGACAGACAGTCAGACGGAAAGACGGACTCAGATGGATTTTGCTTCTCCTGTCGTCATGATTTCAACTGATGTCGCTAATGATGATAAATCTAATTCATTTTTTTCCAAATGGAGGTCAACTTGACCATTCACTAAAGAAAATTATTTTATTCTTAAATCATATTGCTAAACAATTCTTACAATAACTATTTTCCACTTAAATCAGTCAAAATCCAGAGAAGTTATTCTTTTCAATTTAAAGGTTCAAATTCAACGGGGGATTTAGAAAAAAATTGTGGTAAAAATTGCTGAGAGAATATTTTTTCAACCTTAAGGTTAAAAATTAGGACGTGATTTCCTTTTTAAATTTTACAATTGGAGGGGATTTCTTATGCTTTGAGGGGTCACTTTGGGGGTCATAATGTAGGGGGGGAGATTTTCTTTATTTACTTTCAGGGGTCCAAATGGGAAAGGGAGGTTTCTCTTTCATTCATAGAGGTCAACATTGAAGAAGGGACTTTTTCACTTCAAGAAAAAGGGAATCCTTCCACTTTAAGGGACAAAATTGAGAAAAAAACATTTTTCCACACTTTTAGAGATTAAAATAAAAAATGTATTTCTTTTTTTTACTTTTAGAGATCAAAATTCATGTTGGGTAACTTTTAGGGGTCGAAACGCTGGGTAAGTTTTTTCTTCAAGTTTTAAAGAACAAAATACGCAGGGGAACTTTTTTTTTCCACTTTCAAGGGTCAAAATGCAAATAAGATATTTTTTTTAATAAAAAAATCTCCCTCTGGATTTTGACGATTGAGGGGATTTTTTTTCAACATTATCCACCTCTTCTTTTCACATCAGCCTGACCCTTCTTACATGTTAACCAAACATCTTTTTTGACATTAGCACCTTGCTTCTTCAATACAAGCGCCCTTTTCTTTCTATCAGTGTAAAAAATGGTATCAAATCAATTCTAAAAACAAATTAAATGAAACATTCTCATCTGGTGATTGATTGATAAGTTGTTCATAGATTAAAAAATATCTCCAAA
Organism: Thysanoteuthis rhombus; assembly: GCA_963457665.1. NCBI lineage: Eukaryota > Metazoa > Mollusca > Cephalopoda > Oegopsida > Thysanoteuthidae > Thysanoteuthis > Thysanoteuthis major. The sequence continues at coordinate 30,869,592 of OY735224.1, forward strand.
AATCAACCATGTTAACAAGAACTTGATAACCTCTTGTCTAAACCTAGAATGTCTTCTGACGTTGGCCTTGTCTAATCTAATGCCTGTCTAATTGTCTAGCAACTTTTTTCTTTGTCGGTTATTTTTTTGCTCAAGATCTTTTTTCTCTGTCAATCTATTTGGTGTTTTTCTTATAATCAAGGTCAATGCAAATCTTCAACTTGTTTATAAAAATGGAGATAGAGCATGTGTAAAAGGAAGAGAAGCAAGAAAACAAAGGAAGGAATTGGAAATAAAGATATTTTGAATTTTGTTAGAATTTAATACGAAAGAAATTCGATAGTTTTTCCCTAATTTTGTGGCAGGGAATTTATGTGACATTTTTCTCTTTTGTGACAATTCAGGCAGGGATTTTCTTCTTTCTAGAATGATCGATCGTTTGTTATTTATCTAGAAAAATATCATGATAGAATTTTACTAAGTCCCGTTCTGGGGCAAAGTTTGAAGATCCTCTCCAGTCAACGGAATAATATTTCATAAACTTGTAAGCTTCTAACAAGGTGAAGTTTGACCCAGAAGCAGCCAGTCTCGATTCATATGTAAACAATGTGGGAAAACAAATGAATAAACTATCCATCTGAGAATAGCACTGCACTTGTTTACCTTCTGTAATTTCGTGCCTGTGTTGGCAAATTGCAAAAATCATTATCAAAATTATTATTATTGGGGCGGATCCAGAATTCTGAGTGGGGTGGTGGTGGCTGGGTGTCAATTATTTCAGAATCTTTTTTTATTGAATCAGTTCAATTGAAGAAAATATACGTGTGAGTTGGTATATGTATATATATATATATATATATATATATATATATATATATATATATATATATATATAGATAGATATATATATAAAAATATATATACATTTATATTTATATATATATATTTATGTATATATATACACACACACACACACACACACATATATATATATATATATATATATATATATATATATATATATATATATATATATATATATATATATCTTAGCTGTTTTTAGAGCCACAATGTTCAATCTTTACTTAAAACCTTCTGCACTCCATGAATCATAAAAAAGAAAATGAAAGAAATATGGAGCCCTAGAAATAATGGAAATATTGTTTTTTGAAATGGTTAGTTGGACATTTATCATGTGCGATCACTTTCATTCATTTGACTGCAGTAACAAGTCTTTTGCAGTTTCTTATTTGGATTTTCACATCTGATTTTCACCCGATGAGTGTAATCTTAATCTTGTTTGGATTTTCATTTGAATTCAACTTCCCCTGACCAGATGGGTTGCCAGGTCAAATGTGTCCCCTAGAAAAGAAATCAACACCCGTATGTCTCTACAAATTGTACAAAGATGAAAACAAAAGTATTATTTTGGTTTATTCAGACACGCTGAATATATAAGGATTTGAATACAAACATTTTCTATAATAAATTCTTTACAATAAATTTAATGATTCATTACCTATCCACAAGAAGTATTTATATTTTGTCCGCAGAGAATGATTGCTTCTACTACAAGAGACTATATACTCAGTTCATATAGGAATATAGATGTATGATTTATATTTATAATTTAATTACATCTTCTAATGAAATTTTTTATTTCGCTATTCTCATGTTGTATCTTTTGTGGTGAGTTTTTGAATTCAACATTAAAAATGTATTGGATTTGGATTTTTCTGTGAAGACTTTGGATTTCGTCTGAAATGATCTTTAGGTTTTCAGTTGTGAATAAAAGTTTTTGCCCTGGTGTTTTATAACCATTAAATATATATTAGTGCTGAACTTCTCCGAATGTTTTCAGTTGAGATCTTACAATTTTATTTATTGCTAAATGCATTGAATAAAACTTTCTGCTTTACTTTCGTTTTTTGTTTTTTTTTATTGTTGATCCTTTGAGCTACATCGAAGCTTTAAATAAATTCAAATGTTGGAATAATCATAAGGCTTTTTAATTCATATTGCATTTATGAAAAACAATAATAAACCAACCATTTTCTCTATTATTTGAAGGAAATCAACTTTTTCACTTGATTAAATGAACTGAAAAAAAGGGAATATTCAATTTAATGAGCGTTAAAATACTTCAAAATTTCATTTTGTTGCACATTTTTGTTTTATTCACCTGAGATAAAACTTGACGGAATTATATTCCATATTTATTAATATTCATCACACATCAAATACCTAAACTGGTTGTTGTCCTTTTTTTATCTTATTTCGTTCCTTGCTGAATGTATGGGGGTCATTTTGAAGAAAATAAGAAAATTTACCACCATTTTTCTTCCTGCTCTCCCTTTTATCCCGGCCCCTTGATCGTTGTCAATAGACGACAGACTGTCAGGGGGAAAAGGGGGCATATACTCTCATCCAATTAAATCCCTTGTTCTCCCGCACGTGGTGTCGCTGACCGAAGCCGACCACACCAATCTTCATTCAATTCAACTCAGACCCTGGTCAACGGAGCAACACCTTTCTCTCTCCCAAATCAATTTTACAGAGGTGAATTCAGAACAGAACTGAACAGAACAGAGCAGAACGAATCGTAAGTATACAAAAACCCTCAATTTCTATCATCTAAATCTCTTAGATAGTTACCTGAAGATAAGTAGATAGAATAGATACAGCGCTACGGAACAAGAAATTTCCCGCCTTACCTATTCGAAATAGCAAACACCAACCTGTCGTTAATTGGGTTTTTTGAACGATGGATTTGATTTTGCCACGCTTAATCTTTCGGTCATGTCTTCCATGGATCTTATTCCTGCACTGTTTTAGCATCAGGTGTTTGCAGATGTGCGAATTCAGTTTTTAGAAAACACGATCAAGTCTCAGTCAGTTCCATTCAAATGAACAATTAGCGTTTCTTTACAACAAGAGCGACTAGAAAGTAGTTGTCAAGACCGTTTCTTTGCACCATATCCGCCATTCATGTTCACAAGTTATCTTTTTCATGTTATCAATCTAATCTCATTCGTAAATCTAAATGCATTATTTCTATTTGTTTGTTTGAATACTTTTTTTAAATATTACTAAAATAATTGTAAATAATGTCCGTTTGCCTTTCTCAACATACTTAGTGGCCCCCCAGAAAAATGATTGAGCCCTTAGTATTTTGACACCCTAGGCGATGCTAATTCTGGTCGTTGTCATCATGTATAAAGTCATGAAGAAGTGTTGAAAAGATTTTTCATGGACAATTCATTAAGGAAGCCATCTTCCTGTTAAAAGCACGTTCCATGCGGTGGTCAGTACAAAGATATCAGTCAAAAGCATATCAGTAGTTAAAGATATATCAATTGAATTTGGAGTATTTCAAGTAATTCAATTCAGAAATAATGTAGTAAATTCAAATAAAAAAAATTAAAAAAAAACGTTTTATTGTTTGATTAAAGTTAAAAATTATAATTATTGATATAATTTTTTTTAGATTAAGAGGAATGAAAGGGTTTATATTTCAATTTTTTTTTTTGCAAAACAAAATGTTTGATGTTAGGATAAAAATACTTTTTTAGTGCAAACTCATGACTTTTCTATCAAGTAATTGAGTCGTTTTTTCGTAAATTCAAATGAGTTTGTCTTGTGAAGAATGTAATGTATGTCACAAGAAAACTAGAATAATTGATATTTTTTTAATCATATTTGTATAATGAAACGATTCAGACGGTTTTTACGTTCAGCTTTTATATTGTTATGTAAGAAACAACATAGTCAGCAGAAATTGTGCTTTTTAAAGACTTTGAAGAAAAGAATAGAGAATAAATAGACATTTTAATCGTTGAGACTGTCCTAAGGATATTGAAATTTGACAAAATCTTTCCAACATCACAAGAGAATTAATCGAATACTTTGGAATGATATTCCTATTTGAAATTCAGGAAAGGAGGTTGCAGTAAAGCTTTCTAGTTACATTTACAGAGGCCATATGCCCTCTATATCCTAAAAAAATCATCTTAAAAGTTCAAGTTTCAAACTCCCTAATCCCAATTGTAAAGTCTGTATACATATCAACAAACCAGAATTACTTAAAAATTGAGGGAACTTATTTTGACTATTTCTAATAGAGAGTGCAAAAGCTATAAAGTCAGAAGGGGGTGTTAAAGGCAGTTGTGAAAGACATGCTCTCTTTTTTTCTGTCTCTTTTCAACTGTATCTTCATTTCACTATGTCATTAACCATGTATGTGTGTAACATAAATCATATATTTCATTAAATACAGCCTATCCTTTATCTTCACAGAGCTTGCCATTCTGAGAAGCTGTGCACAAGTTGACTTTTGGAATCCTTCAATTCCTTACTAATAAAGGGTTTGTATTCCATTATCTATAACCACTCTCTACTTACTTTCTGCCTATTTCTTTTTGATCTCTCTTTCTCTCTCTGAAATCCATTACTTTCTCTCTCACTCTCCCCACCTCTTTTTCTCAAACACATATTCATGAATTTGTCTTTTATACTCATACAGGTAAATTTCTTTGTTTATTTTATTCTAAAAACTTAGAAGCTGCCAGGACAGTTTATGTGAAATTTTGTAAATAGACTATTTTCCTCTTTTTACTTCATCCTTTCATGGCTTGAAACATGAATTTTATATTGTTTTGCTCCTGAATTATTTGTATTCTCTTAATTTTCAGGTTGATCTTTCTGTTGGACGATATACGTGGAAATCAAGTCACAAATCCAACACAATGGCTTCGTTGGAAGATTTACCTGTTTTCCAATGTCCCGGTTGCAAAAGAGAACTTGGCTTAGAATTCCAGACATTACCATGCTGGCATTCTTACTGCAGCCTGTGTTTAGACAGGCTGTTTGGCCAACAACAGATTGGTCAATGCCCTGAATGTGAGGAAATCTTTACTACTGAAGTATTGAGGATCTCAACATATCTGCAGAATTGTCTCCCAAGCTGCTCATCTGAGCAATTATCCGTAGGGGAGGACGAGGAGGAGGAGGAGGAGGAGGAGCAGGTTGACGAGGTGGAAGAAGATATAGACAATCTGGAATATAGTTTAAGACAAATTGATATAAAATTGCAATTCAAAGTCCAAATTATTGAGAAGGGATTAATAAATAATGGACGACAGATTGGTCCTGCTTGGTACTACTATGATATATCAGAGTTGATGGAGAAGAAACTAAAATTGTGGCGCAAATTGTTGAAAAAATATGAAGAAAGTCTGAAACAGTCGGAGAGCTGATCAGATTATCAAATAAAATTATACATTTCATAAAAGTTGTGTTGTTTTCTTTCAATTTTTTGTGTGATTGTGTTCAGTTTCAACTTGAATTTTCATTTTCATTTTGTTGATAAATTTTGCTGTGACTATCAAGTAATGGGGTCCAGCAAAGAAATGATCTTTTCCCTTCAGTTCAAATTTTGAATTTAACAATGAATTCCAAATCATTCATCTTAATAGAATGACTTGTAGATAGCAGTAAAGAAAATCCCCCTTATTCCCAGCCCTCAGTGGAAGAGTCCAGTGTTGAGAGCCAGACAGTTTATTTGACGGAAGCAAATAATCATTTACACAAACACCTAATATGAGGTCAGGGAAAAAATCATCTCATTCAGTGGTTTTGAACCTGGGGTTTGTCAGTTGATCCATAACAGAGTTCCTTCTGAACTTGACATTGCAAATCTTGTGGCAGAGAAACAACAAAATCCATTGCACTGCTACTGAAAAGACAATTATTCTATATGATCCTGTTTGATATATTTGAATTGATGTAATCCATTTAAAATATGGTCTTTGAAAGTAAAGAATTTCTTCTTATTCAAGTTGATTATTTGAAGTATAAAAGAAAAGCTTAAAAATTTGGATCCATCAATATTTCTTCTAAAGAAGAGAATCTCGAGTTTTCAGTTCCAAAAGCACTGGTATGATAGTTCCTATTCAATTATTTAATAATTAAATCATTTACACAAACACTTAATATGAGGTCGGGGAAATAATCATCTCATTCATTCCAATTATCAACTGGTCTCTCTGCATCTGATATGCCTCAAATTAATTGTAAAAACAAACCCATCATTACAAATCATCTGTCTGCTCAGAATATTCGCATTACCAAAATTTTCTAGATTTTCTGCAAATTATCTTGTTTTTCTATTGAATGAATATCAAATAGGAGGTTAGTTCATTTTGATTTGATATAAAATGGTGGAATTTTGATGAAATATGAATAAATATATCAGATAAATCCATATTTATCCCTAAGAGAAGAGAAAAATTTCATCACATATTGATAGAAATGGCAGTTTTGCTTCTGTTTCAAGTGCTTAGAATAATTGTTTATTCAAAAGACCCTTATTTTATGACTAAGGTAAATCCACAAGTGTGATCTTGTAGAGAATAGATTGGAGAATTGCAGACATTCCAGCAGAATTCCTTGCAATTGTGGAAATTATGGCAAAAGCAGATTCAAATTTCCATTTTGTTTTTGGAGATGGAGCATGTGTAAAAGGAAGAGAAGCTAGAGACAAGGGAGGGAAATAAAAATAAAGATATTGTGAAGTTTTCATTGAAGTTTTCTTATTCATTTTTGACCTGATATCTGCAGTCTTCTATCTTGTCTGGATTATTATTTCAATTTTCTCATTTACTTCTGATCTGATATGTGCATCTTTACTATTGTAGAGTTTATTTGAATTTCCTAATTTATTTCTGACCTGTTGACTTTGGTCTGAAGTCTTCTGTAGATTATTAATTGAATCTTCTCCTTCACTTCTGATGAGAGGTCTGCAGCCTCTGGTTTTCTGCGGATTTCTATTAGGATTTTCTCTATTAGTTCATATCTTATGTTTGCTTAATTTAGTCTTGTAAGGTTTTTTATTACAATTTTCATACTCAGATCCAATGTGATTATCTTTAGCCCTATATAGATATTAATTTGAATTTTATTCATTTACTTCTGAACTGAAGTCTCCACTCAGTTGACATTTTGGGATTATTATCTACAATCATCCATCAGTCGAGCAGCATTCAATGTCTCCTAAATAGCTACATGGAGATAAGTGGAGTTGGGAAATTTTGAAGTTGATATTTTTATTTACTCCCAATAAGCATCTTTCCATTGTGAATTCACTTTGGATAATTACAATGTTTGAATCTATTTTAAGGTTTAATACAACTAAAATTAGATGAAATCATCAACATTTAAGTTTAAACAGCTAAGGAAATAAAAGTTCTAATGGATTGAATCAACAAAAAAACACCATAATACATCCTACACAAGCCCTGCCATCAAGGAAAGAAAACATTTCACTGGTGACCAGAGTTAATAAATAAGCAGGAGATATTTCACAACAAAAACAAGCAGAAAATTATCAAAATTGTTATGAAAAGAATTGTTTTGATTAGATCAAGAATTGCTAATCTTGGTATTAATATTTATTCATTCATTTATTTATTTGACTTATTGTGATAATTTACCTTCATCTTAATTTGTCAGCAGCCTGTCTTTGATTGCAAATTAACAGTTATGGCCTGAGTGTTAAAGGCAATTTTTATATAATGGTATCCCTGCTGGTGACCAATTAAAGAATTTTCATTTGAATTTTCACATTCACTCTTTATCGATTGTCTGAAGTCTCTCGCCAAGTTTGATAGCCTTTAACAGGTTATGTGTGGGGGGCTTTGACAAAAAAACTGCTGAATCAATTGAATGAATGTAAATGTAACATTATTACTAAAGATCAGCAATGTTTCCTCAGATAGAAAAATAATAGAATTATTGCTTTCATAACAATTTGGCATTTGGCCAATTCATGAGTGTTTGGGACCAGAATTCTACAACTACCTCCTAACCCCAATCAATTGTGTTTTTTTTCCCCAATAAAAAGTGTAACACACATATGACCTATACACATTTCACAATCATTTATGATTCATTGCCTAATCATACAAAATTTTGTGTGTAAAGAATAATTAATGTCATTAGAAGATATATATATACATATATACATATATATATACATATATATATATATATATATATATATATATATATATATATATATATATATATATATATATATATATATATATTTCAAAAGGCATGAATGAACCATTGATTTGTCTCAATATTTGAAGGAAATTGAATTTTATTCAACTTTAGTAGTCTTGTGAAGATTTCTATATGAATTTTCCCATTAAGAGCTGCTGACATCAGGTCAGAACCTGATGTTAGTAGTTTTGCGTAGATTTCTATCTGAATTATCCTATTACCTGTTGATATGATATCAGCAGTCTCCAAATTTCTGATAACCGTGAATAGATCCCCCAAAATTGCAAATAAAACTAATGAATTATTTAGTTTTAATTTTAGCTACAAAGTTTGATGATATTACTGAAACTAAAGAAAATTGATTATGAAACTGGTTATGTGTGGGGGTTTTGAAAAAAAAAAAAACCGACAACTGCAGAATCAATTAAATGAATGTAAATGTAACATTATTACAAAAGATCAGCAATGTTTCCTCGGGTAGAATAATCACAAAATTTTTGCTTTCATAACAATTTGGCATTTGGCCAATTTGTGAGTGTTTTGGGCCAGAATTCTACAACTGCCCGCTAACCCCAATCAATAGTGTTATTTTTCCCAAATAAAAAAGTAATACCCATATGTATGTGAGAATTGTTTACTGAAGAAAACAAATGTATTATTGTGGTCTACATTCATTTCTACATGAATTCCAAACTGAATTATAATCCTGATAAAATCTGGATTCTGACACACTGCAAATATAAGTATTTTGAATTCAAAATATTCCTCTATACACATATTACAATTATTTTATGATTCATTGCCTATTCATACAAAGTATTATATTTTGTGTGCAAAGAATAATTACTGTCATTGAAAGATATTGAATACTTTATTTATATCTCTATTTTTATTATATTTCAAAAGGCATAAATAAACCTTTGATTTGTCTCAATATTTGAAGGAAATTGAATTTTATTTAACTTTGGTAGTCTTGGGTAGATTTGAACCTGAATGTTTCCCATTAAGATGGCTATTGACTGCTGACATCAGGTCAAAACCTGATGTCAGTAGTTTTGTGTAGATTTCAATCTGAATTTCTCTATTACCTGCTGATATGATATCAGCAGTCCCAAAATTTCTGACAACAATAGATAGATGAATTCTTTTTATGCATTGCCCAAAATTGCCTTTGATCAAATATTAACACTTTCAATGATGTTGAATTTGCTATGATTCTTGCAAATCAAACTAATGAATCTTTTAGTTTTAATTTCACCAATGAAGTTCGATGATATTAATGAAACCAAAGAAAATTAATTTTCATTGAATTCTCAAAGTTTTCTAATGTTTGACCTGATGTCTGCAGATTCTGTCCATGCAAAAATAATTAATTGTTTTTCATGGATCCACCCCAAAGTTTAATAATTTCACATGGATCCACGGAAAAAACATAATTTCTTCTTCCCTTGTCTTATTACAGCCAAATTTCCACGAAATTTTATAGAAATTCATTGAGAAAATTCTTAGATATCTCTGAGATAAACATGAAATTTTGACAATTTGATCTAATTTGTATTTAAATACATTGTAGGAAAGATAATTTTGCAGGGATCTGATTTAAAATACAATCATATCTTTCCCAGTCAACAGTCAATTCTTCAACGAAATCTCATGGAGATTTTCCGAGACCTTTCAGAGATATCAGGTAGACCGTTATGAGTATATACATCAATTTATAAGAACATAAAGATATCTCTCAGTCGAGGAAAGATACATGGATCCGTCCCAAATATTCACTACCTCTTTCTTACTGCATAACTCATCCTTCTACTAAACATCATCAAACTCATAGTCTTACATCATAATATCATCAAATTTTGTAGCTAAAATTAAAACTAAATAATTCATTAGTTTTATTTGCAATTTTGGGGGATCTATTCACGGTTATCAGAAATTTGGAGACTGCTGATATCATATCAACAGGTAATAGGATAATTCAGATAGAAATCTACGCAAAACTACTAACATCAGGTTCTGACCTGATGTCAGCAGCTCTTAATGGGAAAATTCATATAGAAATCTTCACAAGACTACTAAAGATGAATAAAATTCAATTTCCTTCAAATATTGAGACAAATCAATGGTTCATTCATGCCTTTTGAAATATATATATATATATATATATATATATATATATATATATATATATATATATATATATATATATATATATATATATGTATATATATATGTATATATGTATATATATATCTTCTAATGACATTAATTATTCTTTACACACAAAATTTTGTATGATTAGGCAATGAATCATAAATGATTGTGAAATGTGTATAGGTCATATGTGTGTTACACTTTTTATTGGGGAAAAAAAACACAATTGATTGGGGTTAGGAGGTAGTTGTAGAATTCTGGTCCAAAACACTCACAAATTGGCCAAATGCCAAATTGTTATGAAAGCAATAATTCTATTATTTTTCTATCAGAGGAAACATTGCTGATCTTTAGTAATAATGTTACATTTACATTCATTTAATTAATTCAGCAGATTTTTTGTCAAAGCCCCACACACATAACCTGTTAAAGGCTATCAAACTTGGCAAGAGACTTCAGACAATGGATAAAGAGTGAATGTAAAAATTCAAATGAAAATTTTCTAATTGGTCACCAGCAGGGATACCATTATATAAAAATTGCCTTTAACACTCAGGCCATAACTGTTAATTTGCAATCAAAGACAGGCTGCTGACAAATTAAGATGAAGGTAAATTATCACAATAAGTCAAATAAATAAATGAATGAATAAATATTAATACCAAGATTAGCAATTCTTGATCTAATCAAAACAATTCTTTTCATAACAATTTTGATAATTTTCTGCTTGTTTTTGTTGTGAAATATCTCCTGCTTATTTATTAACTCTGATCACCAGTGAAATGTTTTCTTTCCTTGATAGCAGGGCTTGTGTAGGATGTATTATCATGTTTTGTGTTGATTCAATCCATTAGAACTTTTATTTCTTTAGCTGTTTTAACTTAAATGTTGATGATTTCATTTAATTTTAGTTGTATTAAACCTTAAAATAGATTCAAACATTGTAATTATCCAAAGTGAATTCACAATGGAATGATGCTTATTGGGAGTAAATAAAAATATCAACTTCAAAATTTCCCAACTCCACTTATCTCCATGTAGCTATTTAGGAGACATTGAATGCTGCTCGACTGATGGATGATTGTAGATAATAAGCCCCAAATATCAACTGAGTGGAGACTTGAGTCCAGAAGTAAATGAATAAAATTCAAATTAGTATCTTTAAAGGACTAGGGACAATCACGTTGGATGTGGATGAGGAAATTGCAATAAAAAACCTTACAAGACTAAATTAAGCAAACATAAGATATGAACTAATAGAGAAAATCCTAATAGAAATCTGCAGAATTCCAGAGGCTGCAGACCTCTCGTCAGAAGTGAAGGAGAAGATTCAATTAATAATTTGCAGAAGACTTCAGACCAAAGTCGACAGGTCAGAAATAAATTAGGAAATTCAAATAAACTCTACAATAGTAAAGATACACATATCAGATCAGAAGTAAATGAGAAAATTGAAATAATAATCCAGACAAGACAGAAGACTGCAGATATCAGGTCAAAAATGAATAAGAAAACTTCAATGAAAACTTCACAATATCTTTATTTTTATTTCCCTCCCTTGTCTCTAGCTTCTCTTCCTTTTACACATGCTCCATCTCCAAAAACAAAATGGAAATTTGAATCTGCTTTTGCCATAATTTCCACAATTGCAAGGAATTCTGCTGGAATGTCTGCAATTCTCCAATCCATTCTCTACAAGATCACACTTGTGGATTCACTTTAGTCATAAAATAAGGGTCTTTTGAATGAACACTTATTCTAAGCACTTGAAACAGAAGCAAAACTGCCATTTTTTTCAATATGTGATGAAATTTTTTTCTTTTCTTAGGGATAAATATGGATTTATCTGATATATTTATTTATATTCCATCAAAATTCCACCATTTTATATCAAATCAAAATGAACTCACCTCTTATTTGATATTTACTCAATAGAAAAACAAGATAATTCGTAGAAAATCTAGAAAATTTTGGTAATGCGAATATTCTGAGCAGACGGATGATTTGTAATGATGGGTTTGTTTTTACAATTAATTTAAGGCATATCAGATGCAGAGAGACCGGTTGATAATTGGAATGAATGAGATGATTATTTCTCTGACCTCATATTAAGTGTTTGTGTAAATGATTTAATTATTAAATAATTGAATAGGAACTATCATGCCAGTGCTTTTGGAACTGAAAACTCGAGATTCTCTTCTTTAGAAGAAATATTGATGGATCCAAATTTTTCAGCTTTTCTTTTATACTTCAAATAATCAACTTCGAAAAGAAAAAATTCTTCACCTTCAAAAACCGTATTTTAAATGGATTACATCAATTCAAATGTATCAAACAGGATCATATAGAATAATTGTCTTTTCAATAGCAGTGCAATGGATTTTGTTGTTTCTCTGCCACAAGATTTGCAATGTCAAGTTCAGAAGGAACGCTGTTATGGATCAACTGACAAACCCCAGGTTAAGAACCACAAAATGAGATGATTTTTTCCCTGACTTCATATTAGGTTTTTACGTAAATGATTATTTGCTTCTGTCAAATAAATAGTCTGGCTCTCAACACTGGACTCTTCCACTGAGGGCTGGGAATAAGGGGGATTTTCTTTACTGCTATCTACAAGTCATTCTATGAAGATGAATAATTTGTATTTCATTGTTAAATTCAAAATTTGAACCGTAGGAAAAAGATCATTTCTTTGCTGGACCCCATTACTTGATAGTCACAGCAAAATTTATCAACAAAATGAAAATGAAAATTCAAGTTGAAACTGAACACAATCACACAAAAAATTGAAAGAAAACAACACAACTTTTATGAAATGTATAATTTTATTTGATAATCTGATCAGCTCTCCGACTGTTTCAGACTTTCTTCATATTTTTCCAACAATTTGCGCCACAATTTTAATTTCTTCTCCATCAACTCTGATATATCATAGTAGTACCAAGCAGGACCAATCTGTCATCCATTATTTATTAATCCCTTCTAAATAATTTGGACTTTGAATTGGAATTTGATATCAGTTTGTCCTAAACTATACTCCAGATTGTCTATATCTTCCTCCACGTCGTCAACCTGCTCCTCCTCCTCCTCCTCCTCGTCCTTCCCTAGAGATAATTGCTCAGATGAGCAGCTTGGAAGACAATTCTGCAGAAATGTTGAGATCCTCAATACTTCAGTTGTAAAGATTTGCTCACATTCAGGGCATTGACCAATCTGTTGTTGGCCAAACAGCCTGTCTAAGCACAGGCCGCAGTAAGAATGCCAGCATGGTAATGTCTGGAATTCTAAGCCAAGTTCTCTTTTGCAACCGGGACATTGGAAAACTGGTAAATCTTCACACGAAGCCATTGTGTTGGATTTGTGACTTGATTTTCATGTATATCGTCCAACAGAGAGATCAACCTGAAAATTAAGAGAATACAAATAATTCAGGAGCAGAAAAATATAAAATTCATGTTTCAAGCCATAAAAGGATGAAGTAAAAAGAGGAAAATAGTCTATTTACAAAATTTCACATAAACTGTCCTGGCAGCTTCTAAGTTTTTAGAATGAAATAAACAAAGAAATTTACCTGTAAGAGTATAAAAGACAAATTCATGAATATGTGTTTGAGAAAAAGAGGTGGGGAGAGTGAGAGAGAAAGTAATGGATTTCAGAGTGAGAAAGAGAGATCAAAAAGAAATAGGCAGAAAGTAAGTAGAGAGTGGCTATAAATAATGGAATACAAACCCTTTATTAGTAAGGAATTGAAGGATTCCAAAAGTCAACTTGTGCACAGCTTCTCAGAATGGCAAGCTCTGTGAAGATAAAGGATAGGCTGTATTTAATGAAATATATGATTTATGTTACACACATACATGGTTAATGACATAGTGAAATGAAGATACAGTTGAAAAGAGACAGAAAAAAAGAGAGCATGTCTTTCACAACTGCCTTTAACACCCCCTTCTGACTTTATAGCTTTTGCACTCTCTATTAGAAATCGTCAAAATAAGTTCCCTCAATTTTTAAGTAATTCTGGTTTGTTGATATGTATACAGACTTTACAATTGGGATTAGGGAGTTTGAAACTTGAACTTTTAAGATGATTTTTTCAGGATATAGAGGGCATATGGCCTCTGTAAATGTAACTAGAAAGCTTTACTGAATTCAAATGGAAATATCATCCCGAAGTATTTGATTAATTCTTTTGTGATGTGGGAAAGATTTTTGTCAAATTTCAATATCCTTCGGACAGTCTCAACGATTAAAATGTCTATTTATTCTCCATTCTTTACCTCAAAGTCTTTAAAAAGCACAATTTCTGCTGAAAATGTTGTTTCTTACATAACAATATAAAAGCTGAACATAAAAACAGTCTAAACTCGTTTCATTATACAAATATGATTGAAAAAATACAAATTATTCTAGTTTTCTTGTGACATACAGTCCATTCTTTATGAGACAAACTCATTTGAATTGGCGAAAAAACAACTTGATTGCTTGATTGTTAAGTCATAAATTTGCACTAAAAAAGTATATTTATCCTCACATCAAACATTTTTTTTTGGCAAAAAAAAATTTGAAATATAAACCCTTTCATTCCTCTTAATCTAAAAAAAATTATCTCAATAATCATACCTTTTAACTTTAATCAAACGATGAAAGGTTTTTATTTGAATTTGCTACATAATTTCTGAATTGAATTACTTGAAATACTCCAAATTCAATTGATATATCTTTAACTACTGATATGATTTGACTGATATATTTGTACCGACCACCGCATGGAACGTGCTTTTAACAGAAAGATGGCTGCCTTAATGAATTGTCCATGAAAAATCTTTTCAACACTTCTTCATGATTTTATATATGATGACAACGACCAGAATTAGCATCGCCTAGGGTGTCAAAATACTAAGGGCTCAATCATTTTTCTGGAGGGCCACTAAGTATGTTGAAAAAGACAAAGAGGCATTATTTACAATTATTTTAGTAATATTTAAAAGAAGTATTCAAACAAACAAATAAAATAATTCATTTAAAACTTCAAATTCATTCAAATGTGTCTCCTAGAAAAGAAATCGACACCCGTATGTCCCTACTAATTGTACAAAGATGAAAACAAATGTATTATCGTGGTTTATTCGGACACGCCGACACGTCAATAATAAATACTTTACAATAAATTTGATGATTCTTTACCTATCCACAAGAAGTATTTATATTTTGTGTGCAGAGAATAATTGCTTTTATGAGAAGAGCCTATATACTCTGTTCGTATAGGAATATAGATGTATGATTTATTTATATAATTTAATTACATCTTCTAATGAAATTTTTATTTCGCTATTTCTATCTTGTATCTTTTGTGGAGAGTTTTTGAATTCAACATAAAAAATGTATTGGATTTGGATTTTTTTTGAACTGAACAGAACAGAGCAGAACGAATCGTAAGTATACAAAAACCCTCAATTTTGATCATCTTAATCTCTTAGATAGTTACCTGAAGATAAGTAGATAGAATAGATACAGCGCTACTGAACAAGAAATTTCCTGCCTTACCTATTCGAAATAGCAAACACCATTCTGTCGTTAATTAGGTCATTTGTACGATTTTAGAAAACATGATCAAGTCTCAGTCAGTTCCATTCAAATGAAGAATGGTTGAACGGTTAATTTTCAATTTTGAAATCTCTCTTAACGTTTTCTTACAACAACAGCGACAAGAAAGTAGTTGTGAAGACCGTTTCTTTGCACCATATTCGCCATTCATGTACACAAGTTATCTTTTTCATGTTATCAATCTAATCTCATTCGTAAATCTGAATGCATTATTTCTATTTGTTTGTTTGAATACTTCTTTTAAATATTACTAAAATAATTGTAAATAATGTCCGTTTGCCTTTCTCAACATACTTAGTGGCCCCCCAGAAAAATGATTGAGCCCTTAGTATTTTGACACCCTAGGCGATGCTAATTCTGGTCGTTGTCATCATGTATAAAGTCATGAAGAAGTGTTGAAAAGATTTTTCATGGACAATTCATTAAGGCAGCCATCTTTCTGTTAAAAGCACGTTCCATGCGGTGGTCAGTACAAAGATATCAGTCAAAAGCATATCAGTAGTTGAAGATATATCAATTGAATTTGGAGTATTTCAAGTAATTCAATTCAGAAATAATGTAGTAAATTCAAATAAAAAAAATTTAAAAAAAACGTTTTATTGTTTGATTAAAGTTAAAAATTATAATTATTGATATAATTTTTTTTTAGATTAAGAGGAATGAAAGGGTTTATATTTCAATTTTTTTTTTTTTGCAAAACAAAATGTTTGATGTTAGGATAAAAATACTTTTTTAGTGCAAACTCATGACTTTTCAATCAAGTAATTGAGTCGTTTTTTCGTAAATTCAAATGAGTTTTTCTCATAAAGAATGTACTGTATGTCACAAGAAAACTAGAATAATTTATATTTTCTTAATCATATTTGTATAATGAAACGATTCAGACGGTTTTTACGTTCAGCTTTTATATTGTTATGTAAGAAACAACATTGTCAGCAGAAATTGTGCTTTTTAAAGACTTTGAAGAAAAGAATAGAGAATAAATAGACATTTTAATCGTTGAGACTGTCCTAAAGATTTTGAAATTTGACAAAAAATCTTTCCAAAATCACAAAATAATTAATCGAATACTTCGGGATGATATTCCTATTTGAAATGCAGGAAAGGAGGTTGCAGTAAAGCTTTCTAGTTACATTTACAGAGGCCATATGCCCTCTATATCCTGAAAAAATCATCTTAAAAATTCAAGTTTTAAACTCCCTAATCCCAATTGTAAAGAATAATTAATGTCATTAGAAGATAGATATATATATATATATATATATATATATATATATACATATATATACATATATATATATAATATATATATATATATATATATATATATATATATATATATATATATATATATATATATATATATATATATATATATATATATATATATATTTCAAAAGGCATAAATGAACCATTGATTTGTCTCAATATTTGAAGGAAATTGAATTTTATTCAACTTTTGTAGTCTTGTGAAGATTTCTATATGAATTTTCCCATTAAGAGCTGCTGACATCAGGTCAAAACCTGATGTTAGTAGTTTTGTGTTGATTTCTATCTGAATTTTCCTATTACCTGTTGATATGATATCAGCAGTCTCCAAATTTCTGATAACCGTGAATAGATCCCCCAAAATTGCAAATAAAACTAATGAATCATTTAGTTTTAATTTTAGCTACAAAGTTTGATGATATTACTGAAACCACAGAAAATTAATTTTCATTGAATTCTGAAAGTTTTCTAATGTTTGACCTGATGTCTATGGTTTCCGTCCATGCAAAATTAATTAATTGACTTTTCTGACTTACTCCTGGCCTGAAGTCTGAAGTCTGTAATCTTGTGATGATTTTTATCTGACTTTTCTTAATCATTCCATCATAGATGTTATATATCTATGGTTGAATGGAAAGCCATTGGACTGTAAGCAAGTCAACGATATGTGAGTTAATGAAATAAATGGTTCTAAGTCCATTTTACCATTAAATTGCATGCATGTAAGACTATGAGTTTGATGATATTTAGTAGAAGGATGAATCATGCAGTAAGAAAGAGCTAGTGAATATTTGGGACGGATTCATGTATCTTTCCTCGACTGAGAGATATCTTTATGTTCTCATAGATTAATGTATATACTCATAACTGTCTTCCTGATACCTTCAAAAGGTCTCAGTAGATCTCAGTAGAAGTTTTTAGGGATGATGAACTATGGTCCTTGAGATTGATTAAACTTTGGAGTGGATCCATGAAAGATTAACAGACTTACAATGAAGATGAGATTTATCATCGTCAAAAATCTATTCATACAAGACAACTGTGTCCCCTTGTCTTTGACAAACATTTGTGCAGCTCAGCCAATTTTAGTTTATGTACTTAGCGGACCCAAGGAAAGGATTTGGAATAATCATTTTTCCCCAAAAAAATGTTACAGCTTTAGGGGAGTAGGGGTCTTTTTTCAATGTATCAGTAATACCAAACTGAACCCTTACTTTCTGTTCATCGGTGTAGTATGCATATTTGCTGGATCTTGGAGAAAGTTCCAAAATTACATTCCATTGATTTTTGAAAGGGCTTATTTCAAAAAAGTTATCATGATACAAAACTGGATCATAACTTACCATTGAATATACATACATAGATATACTTACCAGCAGGAAACTGCCCTATCTGGTGGGTTTCAGCCAAATGATTGTAAGAATTGGTGACAGGGGCTGATTGGGATGGCAACATAAAGACATTATTTGCAAGTCTGTAAAATACTTGACTGTATGAACTTAACCATTTTTCCAAATACCTTTTATCTTCATCTGCAACATAAAAACAGGAACTTGTAGAGATCATGGTAAAAATCCAATTAAATATGACAAGATATTATCTTAAATAACTTATCTATTCGGAGTGTACACTTATCTCTGAAGAAAACAATGGTGAGTTATATCAGCAGATCCCAAGAACCCCCCGAAGGTTCTTTTAAAGTCAAAGTCGCTCTACCGAACGTCTACTGACCTAAAGTGATTCCTTGCTCAATTTTTTCTTCTTTTGAGGATTTCATGGAGATTTGTTGTCCAAGATAGATGTATTATTCTACTTCCTCCAGCTCTGCAATTTCGATTTTGATCTTTACCTCTTCGTCCTCAACATGTTTGCTGTACATGACATTCGTTTTGTTGAAGTTCATTTGGAAGACAACTTTCTTTTGATGACGTAATAATGGAATATTTCTCAGAAATAAAAATATGACGTTAAAATAGATTTTTTTTTCTCAACTTAATTTTTGGAGATAAAAATGCGTTCTTTATTTAAAAAATGACGCAAATACATTTCTCAACAAATTTCATATCGTGATGTTTATTGGTTGTGTATGGATACCTTGAATAGTTATGCATTCATTAGAACATATTTTGATGTAGTTCGGTTTAGGTACATTTTCCAAGACACGAAATTTGAGGATCACAGATCATGTCAATCATACGGGAAAAAAAAAATTATCTCTCATTTTTGGGGGATGCAAACGAGAGAAAAAAGACTAGAAGAGAAAGCGGGCGTTATATGGGAAAAAAGAGAGAGAGAAAGAAAGGAAAAAAGAAAGAAACAATGGTAAGCTCAAAGATAATGGAGGCAAAACAGAAAGACAGACAGACAGACAGACAGAGACGGATTATATTTCTCCTGTCGTCATGATTTCAACTGATGTCGCTAATGATGATAAATTTCAATCATTTTTTTTTCAACGGAGGGTCAACTTGACCAATGACTAAAGAAAATAATTCCATTCTCAAATCATATTGCTAAACAATTTCTACAATATCTATTTTCCACTTGAATCAGTCAAAATTGAAGGTGGTTATTTCTTTTCACTTTGAAGGTCAAATTCAACGGGGGATTTTAAAAATTTTTGCGGTCAAAATCGTGGAGGGAATATTTTTTTCAATCTTAAGGTTCGAAATTGGGAGGTTAATTTTTTAAAGGTTGCAATTGAGGGGGGTTTCTTATTACTTTTAGGGATCAAAATAGAGGGTCACTTTGGGGATCATAATTGAGGAGGAGATTTTTTTTTTTTACTTTCAGGGGTCCCAGTTGGAAAGGGAGGTTTTTCTCTCACTTATAGAGGTCAACATTGAAGAAAGGACTTTTTTCACTTGAAGAAAAATTGAAGAAAAAATGTCCCTCCCAACTTTTAGAGGTTGAAATAAAAAAAAACAAACATATATTTTTACTTTTAGAGTTAAAATTTTAGGTGAGGTAACTTTTGGGGGTCAAAAGGCAAGAAAATTTTTTTTTTCACTTTTAAGGGTCAAAATTCAAATAGGAGATTTTTTAAAATGAAAAAACTCCCTCTTGATTTTGACAATTGAGGAGAATTTTTTTTAATTTAGAATACGTATTTAGTATTTAGTCTAGTATACGCGATGTGAGAGTCGGTGGAAAAAAAATTTGAATCTAGAAAATACTCATCCGGTAATTGATTGATAAGTTGTTCATTGATAAAAAAATATATTTCCAGAAATCAAATATGTTAACGAGCACTTGATAAACTTTTGTCTAAACCATAAATGCCTTCTGACGTCTGTCTTGTCTAATCTGGTGCCTTCTCAATTGTCTTCTGACGTCGGTCTTGTCTAATCTGATGCCTTCCCAATTGTCTTCTGACGTTGGTCTTGTCTGATCTGAGGCTTTTCTAATTGTCTTCTGATGTCGGTCTTGTCTAATCTGATGCTTTTCTAATTGTCTTCTGATGTCAGTCTTGTCTAATCTGATGCTTTTCTGATTGTCTTCTGATGTCAGTCTTGTCTAATCTGATGCCTTTCCAATTGTCTTAAATCTAAATGAATTGTTTCTATTTGTTTGTTTGAATACTTCTTTTAAATATTACTAAAATAATTGTAAATAATGTCCGTTTGCCTTTCTCAACATACTTAGTGGCCCCCCAGAAAAATGATTGAGCCCTTAGTATTTTGACACCCTAGGCAAGGCTAATTCTGGTCGTTGTCATCATGTATAAAGTCCTGAAGAAGTGTTGAAAAGATTTTTCATGGACAATTCATTAAGGCAGCCATCTTTCTGTTAAAAGCACGTTCCATGCGGTGGTCGGTACAAAGACATCAGTCAAAAGCGTAAAAGTAGTTAGAGATATATCAACACAATTTTGACTATTTTAAGTAATTCAATTCAGAAATTATGCTGAAAATATAAATGAATCAAAGTTTAATTGTTTATTTCATACCTTGGATTGGTACAAAATTTATAAGTCAAAAGGTATAATTATCGAGAGAATTTCTTTAGATTTAGAGGAATAAAGAAGTTTTTGATCCAAATTCATTTGTGCAAAAACAAAATGTTTGATGTTATAATAAAAATACATTTTCAGTGAAAACATTGTTACCAGAAATTGTGCTCTTTAAAGGCTTTGAAGAAAAGAATACCAAATAGATAGATATTTTATATCCGAAGGATATTGAAATTTGACAAAAATCTTTCCCACATCACAAGAGAATTAATCGAATACTTTGGAATGATATTTCCATATAAAAGGCAGAAAGTGAGGTTGCAGTAAAGCTTTCTAGTTACATTAACAGAGGCCATATGCCCTCTATATCCTGAAAAAATCATCTTAAAAGTTCAAGTTTCAAAAACTCCCTAATCCCAATTGTAAAGTCTGTATACATATCAACAAACCAGAATTACTTAAAAATTGAGGGAACTTATTTTGACAATTTCTAATAGAGAGTGCAAAAGCTATAAAGTCGGAAGGGGGTGCTAAATTCAGTTGTGACAGACATGCTCTCTTTTTTTCTGTCTCTTTTCAACTGTATCTTCATTTCCCTATGTCATTAACCATGTATGTGTGTAACATAAATCATATATTTCATTAAATACAGCCTATCCTTTATCTTCACAGAGCTTGCCATTCTGAGAAGCTGTGCACAAGTTGACTTTTGGAATCCTTCAATTCCTTACTAATAAAGGGTTTGTATTCCATTATTTATAGCCACTCTCTACTTACTTTCTGCCTATTTATTTTTGATCTCTCTTTCTCTCTCTGAAATCCATTACTTTCTTTCTCACTCTCCCCACCTCTTTTTCTCAAACACATATTCATGAATTTGTCTTTTATACACTTACAGGTAAATTTCTTTGTTTATTTTATTCTAAAAACTTAGAAGCTGCCAGGACAGTTTATGTGAAATTTTGTAAATGGACTATTTTCCTCTTTTTACTTCATCCTTTTATGGCTTGAAACATGAATTTTATATTTTTTTGCTCCTGAATTATTTTGTATTCTCTTAATTTTCAGGTTGATCTTTCTGTTGGACGAAATAGTTGGCCAACAACAGATTGGTCAATGCCCTGAGTGTGAGCAAATCTTTACAACTGAAGAATTGAGGATCTCAACATTTCTGCAGAATTGTCTTCCAAGCTGCTCATCTGAGCAATTATCTCTAGGGGAGGACGAGGAGGAGGAGGAGGAGCAGGTTGACAAGGTGGA
This sequence comes from Thysanoteuthis rhombus, assembly GCA_963457665.1. NCBI lineage: Eukaryota > Metazoa > Mollusca > Cephalopoda > Oegopsida > Thysanoteuthidae > Thysanoteuthis > Thysanoteuthis major. Next base: position 30,891,877 of record OY735224.1, read on the forward strand.
GGAAGATATAGACGATTTGGAGTATAGTTTAGAACAAATTGATATCAAATTGCATTTCAAAGTCCAAATTATTGAGAAGGGATTAATAAATAATGGACGACAGATTAATCCTGCTTGGTACTACTATGATATATCAGATTTGATGGAGAAGAAATTAAAATTGTGGCGCAAATTGTTGAGAAAATATGAAGAAAGTCTGAAACAGTCGGAGAGCTGATCAGATTAACAAATAAAATTATACATTTCATAAAAGTTGTGTTGTTTTCTTTCAATTTTTTGTGTGATTGTGTTCAGTTTCAACTTGAATTTTCATTTTCATTTTGTTGATAAATTTTGCTGTGACTATCAAGTAATGGGGTCCAGCAAAGAAATGATCTTTTTCTTACAGTTCAAATTTTGAATTCAATAATGAAATACAAATTATTCATCTTCATAGAATGACTCGTAGATAGCAGTTATAAAAATCCCCCTTATTCCAAGCCCTCAGTGGAAGAGTCCAGTGTTGAGAGCCAGACTGTTTATTTGTCAGAAGCAAATAATCATTTACACAAACAATTAATATGAGGTCAGGGAAATAATCATCTCATTCAGTGGTTCTTAACCTGGGGTTTGTCAGTTGATCCATAACAGCGTTCCTTCTGAACTTGACATTGCAAATCTTGTGGCAGAGAAACAACAAAATCCATTGCACTGCTATTGAAAAGACAATTATTCTATATGATCCTGTTTGATATATTTGAATTGATGTAATCCATTTAAAATATGGTCTTTGAAGGTAAAGAATTTCTTCTTATTGAAGATGATTATTTGAAGTATAAAAGAAAAGCATAAAAATTTTGATCCATCAATATCCTTTCTAGAGAAGGGATTTTTTAGTTTCCAGTCTCAAAACCACTGACTCAATATACTCAATTTAATCATTAACCAGTCTCACTGTATCTGATGTTCTTCAAATTATTTGTAAAAACAAACCCATCATCATATATCACTTATCTGCTTAAAATATACGCAATACCAACATTTTCTAGATTTCCTGCTAATCATCTCATTTTTCTATTGAATGAATATCAAATAAGAAGTAAATTTAATTGGATTTGATATAAAATTGTGGAATTTTGATGAAATATGAATGAATATATCAGATAAATCCATATTTATCCCTAAGAGAAGCAAAAAATTCAATCACATATTGATAGAAATGGCAGTTTTGCTTTCCTTTCAAGTGCTTAGAATAAGCGTTCATCCAAAAGACCCTTATTTTATGACTAAGGTAAATCCACAAGTGTGATCTTGTGGAGAATGGATTGGAGAATTGCAGACATTCCAGCAGAATTCCTTGCAATTGTGGAAATTATAGCAAAAGCAGATTCAAATTTCCATTTTGTTTCTGGGTATGGAGCATGTGTAAAAGGAAGAGAAGCTAAAGACAAAGGAGGGAAATAAAAATAAAGATATTGTGAAGTTTTCATTGAAGTTTTCTTATTCATTTTTGACCTGATATCTGCAGTCTTCTATCTTGTCTGGATTATTATTTCAATTTTCTCATTTACTTCTGATCTGATATGTGCATCTTTACTATTGTAGAGTTTATTTGAATTTCTTAATTTATTTCTGACCTGTTGACTTTGGTCTGAAGTGTTCTGCAGATTATTAATTGAATCTTCTCCTTCACTTCTGACGAGAGGTCTGCAGCCTCTGGTATTCTGCGGATTTCTATTAGGATTTTCTCTATTAGTTCATATCTTATGTTTGCTTAATTTAGTCTTGTAAGGTTTTTTATTGCAATTTCCTCATCCACATCCAACGTGATTGTCTCTAGTCCTTTAAGGATACTAATTTGAATTTTATTCATTTACTTCTGAACTGAAGTCTCCACACAGTTGACATTTGGGGATTATTATCTACAATCATCCATCAGTCGAGCAGCATTCAATGTCTCCTAAACAGCTACATGGAGATAAGTGGAGTTGGGAAATTTTGAAGTTGATATTTTTATTTACTCCCAATAAGCATCTTTCCATTGTGAATTCACTTTGGATAATTACAATGTTTGAATCTATTTTAAGGTTTAATACAACTAAAATTAAATGAAATTATCAACATTTAAGTTTAAACAGCTAAAGAAATAAAAGTTCAAATGGATTGAATCAACAAAAAAACACAATAATACATCCTACACAAGCCCTGCTATCAAGGAAAGAAAACATTTCACTGGTGACCAGAGTTAATAAATAAGCAGGAGATATTTCACAACAAAAACAAGCAGAAAATTATGAAAATTGTTATGAAAAGAATTGTTTTGATTAGATCAAGAATTGCTAATCTTGGTATTAATATTTATTCATTCATTTATTTATTTGACTTATTGTGATAATTTACCTTCATTTTAATTTGTCAGCAGCCTGTCTTTGATTGCAAATTAACAGTTATGGCCTGAGTGTTAAAGGCAATTTTTATATAATGGTATCCCTGCTGGTGACCAATTAGAAAATTTTCATTTGAATTTTCACATTCACTCTTTATCGATTGTCTGAAGTCTCTCGCCAATTTTGATAGCCTTTAACAGGTTATGTGTGGGGGTTTTGACAAAAAAACAAACAAACAAACAACTGCTGAATCAATTAAATCAATGTAAATGTAACATTATTACTAAAGATCAGCAATGTTTCCTCTGATAGAAAAATAATAGAATTATTGCTTTCATAACAATTTGGCATTTGGCCAATTCATGAGTGTTTTGGACCAGAATTCTACATCTACCTGCTAACCCTAATCAATTGTGTTATTTTTCCCCTATAAAAAAGTAACACTCATATGTCTGTGAGAATTGTTCACAGAAGAAACAAATCTATTATTTTGGTCTACATACATTTTTCCATGAATTCAAAACTGAATTACACTCCTGATAAAATCTGGATTCTGACACACTGCAAATATAAGTATTGTGAATTCAAAATATTCTCCTATACACATTTCACAATTATTTATGATTCATTGCCTATTTATACAAAGTATTATGTTTTATGTGCAAAGAATAATTACTGTCATTGGAAGATATATATATATATATATATATATATATATATATATATATATTTCAAAAGGCATAAATGAACCATTGATTTGTCCCAATATTTGAAGGAAATTGAATTTTTTTCAACTTTTGTAGTCTTGTGAATATTTCTATATGAATTTTCCCATTAAGAGCTGTTGACATCAGGTCAAAACCTGATGTTAGTAGTTTTGTGTTGATTTCTATCTGAATTTTCCTATTACCTGTTGATATGATATCAGCAGTCTCCAAATTTCTGATAACCGTGAATAGATCCCCCAAAATTGCAAATAAAACTAATGAATCATTTAGTTTTAATTTTAGCTACAAAGTTTGATGATATTACTGAAACTAAAGAAAATTGATTTTCATTGAATTCTGAAAGTTTTCTAATGTTTGACCTGATGTCTGCAGTTTCTGTCCATGCAAAAATAATTAATTGACTTTTCTGACTTACTTCTGACCTGATGTCTGAAGTCTGTAATCTTGTGATGATTTTTATCTGACTTTTCTTAATCATTCCATAATAGATGATATATCTCTATGATTGAATCGAAAGCCATTGGACTCTAAGCAAGTCAATGATATGTGAGTTAATGAAATAAATGATTCTAAGTCCATTTTACCATTAAATTGCATGCATGTAAGACTATGAGTTTGATGATGTTTAGTAGAAGGATGAGTCATGCAATAAGAAAGAGGTAGTGAATATTTGGGACGGATCCATGTATCTTTCCTCGACTGAGAGATATCTTTATGTTCTCATAGATTGATGTATATACTCATAACTGTCTTCCTGATACCTTCAAAAGGTCTCAGTAGATCTCAGTAGAAGTTTTTTAGGGATGGTGAACTATAGTCCTTGAGATTGATTAAACTTTGGAGTGGATCCATGAAAGATTAACAGACTTACAATGACGATGAGATTTATCATCGTCAAAAATCTATTCATACAAGACAACTGTGTCCCCTCGTCTTTGACAAATATTCGCGCAGCTCAGCCAATTTTAGTTTATGTACTTAGTGGATCCAGGGAAAGGATTTGGAATAATCAATCTTCCCGAAAAAAATGTTACAGCTTTAGGGGAGTAAGGGTCTTTTTTCTATGTATCAGTAATACCAAACTGAACCCTTACTTTCTGTTCATCGGTGTAGTATGCATATTTGCTGGATCTTGGAGAAAGTCCCAAAATAACATTTCATTGATTTTTGAAAGGGTTTATTTGAAAAAAGTTATCATGATACAAAACTGAATTATAACTTACCATTGAATATACATACATAGATATATTTACCAGCAGGAAACTGCCCTATCTGGTGGGTTTCAGCTAAATGATAGAAAGAATTTGTGACAGGGGCTGATTGGGATGGCAACATAAAGACAACTTGCTGAGATAATGGTGAGAATCCAATTAAATATGACAAGATATCATCTAAAATAACTTATCTAGTCGGAGTGTACACTTATCTCTGAAGAAAACCAATGTTGTGATGAAATGTTTTCATAAAAACATCCTCACCAAAGCGACCCAGTCAAGGATGATGAAGCCCCAACTTATGCCCAGGTAGTGCATAGTGCCACTTGTAACTTTTCCTCGACCAGAGCCAATGGTGAGTTATATCAGCAGATCCCAAGAAGTTCCCGATGGTTCTCAAAAGTTGAAGTCGCTCTACCGAACACTTACTGACCTAAAGTGATTCTTCACTCGATTTCTTCTTCTTTTGAGGATTTCATGGAGATTTGTTGTTCTTGACAGATATAGTAGTGTAATTCCTCCAGCTCTGCATTTTTGATTTTGATTGTTGTGTCTTTGTCCTCAATATATCTGCTGTACACGACTTTCACTTTGCAGAAATTCATGTGGAAGACAACTTTCTTTTGATGATGTAATAAAGGAATATTTTTGATTCTTTTTCTCCTCAACTCAATCTCAGAAATAAAAATATGTTAAAATAGATTCTCATATTGTGTGGATTTCAATTAGGATTTTTTCTATTAGCTCTTATCTGGTTTTGCTAACTTTGGTCTTGTGATTTTCTTCAATGAAATTTCTTCATTCACATCCAACCTGATTGTCTACAATCTCTTCTCTTTTTGTAGATTTTCTGATTTTTTTTTCATTTACTCCTAACATGATACTTGCAGTCTGTAGTCCTGAGTGGATTAATTTTGAATTCTCTCTTGAACTTCTGACCTGATGTCTACAGTCCTTAATGTTGAGTTGATTTTTATCAGAATTTTCTCATTCACTTTTCACCTTTGTTTTGCAGTTTTCATTTACTTCTTGTTCTCATTTATTTCTGACCCAATGACTGGGATTTCTAATCTTTATTTGAAGTGTCTCATTTATTGATGGCCTGATGTATGCAGTCTCTACTATTGCAAGGATTTTCATTTTTATATTTACATATTTATGTCTAACCTAATGTCTGCAGTACTTTTTGAAATTTCCAATTAGCATTTGTCCTGAGATCTGAAGTCATTTGTCTTGTACTGATTTTCATTTGAATTTTCTCTTTCTGTTCTCACCTGATGTCTGCAGATTCCTTTCTGGGAAGTATTTGATTTTTAACCTTTAAATCTTAAGTTTGCTGCCTCAAGTTTTGTCCAGATTTATATCAGAATTTTCTCATTTACTCAAGACCAAATGTCTGCGATATGTTGTCTAGTGTGGAATTTTATTTGAAATTTGTTTTTGATTTTGACTTGATGACTGCAATCTCCCTAGTTTTATATGGATTTGTATTGGCATTTATTTTAATTTTTTTCTTACCTGGTTGTCTGCAGTCTCTAGTCCTGTATAGATATTCAATTGAATTTCCTCATTTACTTCTGAACTCAAGTCTTCACTCATTAGACATTTGGGGATTTTCATTTACATTCCTCCTTCAGTTATACTGCATTTAATGTTTCCTAAATAGCTACATGGAGATAAAAGGAATTATTATTTTCTGAAATTAATATTCAATTTTTGTTTTCAATATGTATTGTTCCATTCTAAATATACTTTGGCTAATTACAATGTTTTAATCTATTTTAAAGTTTAATGCATCTAGAATTGGTTGAAATCATCAACATTTATATTTTAAAAGCTAAAGAAATTCAAGTTTCAATGGATTGAATAAAAAAACAATAATACACCCCATCCCTCCAACAAGGGAAGAAGAAATTCACTTATGACCTGGGTTATCAAATAGCAGGAGACATTTCTGGAGAAACACAAGCACAAAATGTCCAATTGTCAAAATGGTTATGAAAGTAATTGTATTGATTAGATCAAGTATTGCTAATCGTGGTATAAATATTCATTCGTTAATTAATTGTGATATCCTATCTTCATCTCAGTTTGTCAGCAGCTTGTCTTTGATTGCAAATTAACTGTAATGACTCGAGTGCTAAAGGCAAGATTTATAGAATGACATCCTTGCTGGTGAGCAGTTAGAGGATATTTATTTTAATTTTCACATTCATTCTTGATCCATTGTTTGAAGTCTCTCATTAAGTTTAATACATTCAACCTTTAACAGGTCATGTGTGAAGGGTTTTGGCAAAAAAAAAACTGAATGAATTAGATGAATGTAAATGTTGCATTAATACTAGCAATCTTTCTTCTTATAAAAAAAAATATTTTTGCTTTCATAACGAATTTGCATTCGGCCAATTCGTGAGTGTTTTGGGCCAGAATTCTACAACTACCTGCTAACCCCAATCATCTGTGTTATTTTTCCCCTATAAAAAAGTAGCACTCATATGTCTGTAAGAATTGTTCACGGATGAAAACAAATGTATTATTGTGGTCTACATTCATTTTCCCATGGTCGTGCTCTGCTATTCTTAATCAATAACTGGTCTATCACCGTATTTCGCAAATCAATCAGTTAGGATCCGTTGAACAGGTTTTGGGCCAAATATTTAAACACATATCCTTCCAGAAATTTACTGAAACCGTTCCTTCGCAGAAAGGCTTCTGAACCGTCTTCTATTTTGGGTTCAGAATCTTCTGGAAATATAGATTGAGATGAAAGATTACACATTCTCAATTATTACCTCTATAACGCTGACTGCGAGTCTAAAATTTACCTAGAACCATAGCCGGACACTGGAGATGGGGATCTTTTCTCCTGGACATTGAGCACAAGAGCCAATACACAAGTGCAAATGATGGGCAAACAAGCAACTGTCTTGGTTGAATTCCAATATTCCTCTGTGTAATTATCAACTTTGCTTTTATATTGAATTAACATTGCGTATTGAACATTGATATACTACATGGCTAGGAGAGACTTCACAAATGGATCACTTTTGTAAGGAAAAGTTTCACGAGATTAGGCTATCAATCTACCTCAACCCGTTCAAATCTATCTCACTACATGGCTCAGAGTGACTTCACAAATGGATCACTCTTTTAAGGAAAAGTTTCACGAGATTAGTCTATCAATCTACCTCAACCCGTTCAAATCTATCTCACTACATGGCTCAGAGTGACTTCACAAATGGATCACTCTTTTAAGGAAAAGTTTCACGAGATTAGGCTATCAATCTACCTCAACCCGTTCAAATCTATCTCACTACATGGCTCAGAGTGACTTCACAAATGGATCACTCTTTTAAGGAAAAGTTTCACGAGATTAGTCTATCAATCTACCTCAACCCGTTCAAATCTATCTCACTACATGGCTCAGAGTGACTTCACAAATGGATCACTCTTTTAAGGAAAAGTTTCACGAGATTAGGCTATCAATCTACCTCAACCCGTTCAAATCTATCTCACTACATGGCTCAGAGTGACTTCACAAATGGATCACTCTTTTAAGGAAAAGTTTCACGAGATTAGTCTATCAATCTACCTCAACCCGTTCAAATCTATCTCACTACATGGCTCAGAGTGACTTCACAAATGGATCACTCTTTTAAGGAAAAGTTTCACGAGATTAGTCTATCAATCTACCTCAACCCGTTCAAATCTATCTCACTACATGGCTCAGAGTGACTTCACAAATGGATCACTCTTTTAAGGAAAAGTTTCACGAGATTAGTCTATCAATCTACCTCAACCCGTTCAAATCTATCTCACTACATGGCTCAGAGTGACTTCACAAATGGATCACTCTTTTAAGGAAAAGTTTCACGAGATTAGTCTATCAATCTACCTCAACCCGTTCAAATCTATCTCACTACATGGCTCAGAGTGACTTCACAAATGGATCACTCTTTTAAGGAAAAGTTTCACGAGATTAGTCTATCAATCTACCTCAACCCGTTCAAATCTATCTCACTACATGGCTCAGAGTGACTTCACAAATGGATCACTCTTTTAAGGAAAAGTTTCACGAGATTAGGCTATCAATCTACCTCAACCCGTTCAAATCTATCTCACTACATGGCTCAGAGTGACTTCACAAATGGATCACTCTTTTAAGGAAAAGTTTCACGAGATTAGTCTATCAATCTACCTCAACCCGTTCAAATCTATCTCACTACATGGCTCAGAGTGACTTCACAAATGGATCACTCTTTTAAGGAAAAGTTTCACGAGATTAGGCTATCAATCTACCTCAACCCGTTCAAATCTATCTCACTACATGGCTCAGAGTGACTTCACAAATGGATCACTCTTTTAAGGAAAAGTTTCACGAGATTAGTCTATCAATCTACCTCAACCCGTTCAAATCTATCTCACTACATGGCTCAGAGTGACTTCACAAATGGATCACTCTTTTAAGGAAAAGTTTCACGAGATTAGGCTATCAATCTACCTCAACCCGTTCAAATCTATCTCACTACATGGCTCAGAGTGACTTCACAAATGGATCACTCTTTTAAGGAAAAGTTTCACGAGATTAGTCTATCAATCTACCTCAACCCGTTCAAATCTATCTCACTACATGGCTCAGAGTGACTTCACAAATGGATCACTCTTTTAAGGAAAAGTTTCACGAGATTAGTCTATCAATCTACCTCAACCCGTTCAAATCTATCTCACTACATGGCTCAGAGTGACTTCACAAATGGATCACTCTTTTAAGGAAAAGTTTCACGAGATTAGTCTATCAATCTACCTCAACCCGTTCAAATCTATCTCACTACATGGCTCAGAGTGACTTCACAAATGGATCACTCTTTTAAGGAAAAGTTTCACGAGATTAGTCTATCAATCTACCTCAACCCGTTCAAATCTATCTCACTACATGGCTCAGAGTGACTTCACAAATGGATCACTCTTTTAAGGAAAAGTTTCACGAGATTAGTCTATCAATCTACCTCAACCCGTTCAAATCTATCTCACTACATGGCTCAGAGTGACTTCACAAATGGATCACTCTTTTAAGGAAAAGTTTCACGAGATTAGGCTATCAATCTACCTCAACCCGTTCAAATCTATCTCACTACATGGCTCAGAGTGACTTCACAAATGGATCACTCTTTTAAGGAAAAGTTTCACGAGATTAGTCTATCAATCTACCTCAACCCGTTCAAATCTATCTCACTACATGGCTCAGAGTGACTTCACAAATGGATCACTCTTTTAAGGAAAAGTTTCACGAGATTAGGCTATCAATCTACCTCAACCCGTTCAAATCTATCTCACTACATGGCTCAGAGTGACTTCACAAATGGATCACTCTTTTAAGGAAAAGTTTCACGAGATTAGTCTATCAATCTACCTCAACCCGTTCAAATCTATCTCACTACATGGCTCAGAGTGACTTCACAAATGGATCACTCTTTTAAGGAAAAGTTTCACGAGATTAGTCTATCAATCTACCTCAACCCGTTCAAATCTATCTCACTACACGGCTCAGAGTGACTTCACAAATGGATCACTCTTTTAAGGAAAAGTTTCACGAGATTAGGCTATCAATCTACCTCAACCCGTTCAAATCTATCTCACTACACGGCTCAGAGTGACTTCACAAATGGATCACTCTTTTAAGGAAAAGTTTCACGAGATTAGGCTATCAATCTACCTCAACCCGTTCAAATCTATCTCACTACATGGCTCAGAGTGACTTCACAAATGGATCACTCTTTTAAGGAAAAGTTTCACGAGATTAGGCTATCAATCTACCTCAACCCGTTCAAATCTATCTCACTACATGGCTCAGAGTGACTTCACAAATGGATCACTCTTTTAAGGAAAAGTTTCACGAGATTAGGCTATCAATCTACCTCAACCCGTTCAAATCTATCTCACTACATGGCTCAGAGTGACTTCACAAATGGATCACTCTTTTAAGGAAAAGTTTCACGAGATTAGTCTATCAATCTACCTCAACCCGTTCAAATCTATCTCACTACATGGCTCAGAGTGACTTCACAAATGGATCACTCTTTTAAGGAAAAGTTTCACGAGATTAGGCTATCAATCTACCTCAACCCGTTCAAATCTATCTCACTACATGGCTCAGAGTGACTTCACAAATGGATCACTCTTTTAAGGAAAAGTTTCACGAGATTAGTCTATCAATCTACCTCAACCCGTTCAAATCTATCTCACTACATGGCTCAGAGTGACTTCACAAATGGATCACTCTTTTAAGGAAAAGTTTCACGAGATTAGGCTATCAATCTACCTCAACCCGTTCAAATCTATCTCACTACATGGCTCAGAGTGACTTCACAAATGGATCACTCTTTTAAGGAAAAGTTTCACGAGATTAGTCTATCAATCTACCTCAACCCGTTCAAATCTATCTCACTACATGGCTCAGAGTGACTTCACAAATGGATCACTCTTTTAAGGAAAAGTTTCACGAGATTAGGCTATCAATCTACCTCAACCCGTTCAAATCTATCTCACTACATGGCTCAGAGTGACTTCACAAATGGATCACTCTTTTAAGGAAAAGTTTCACGAGATTAGTCTATCAATCTACCTCAACCCGTTCAAATCTATCTCACTACATGGCTCAGAGTGACTTCACAAATGGATCACTCTTTTAAGGAAAAGTTTCACGAGATTAGGCTATCAATCTACCTCAACCCGTTCAAATCTATCTCACTACATGGCTCAGAGTGACTTCACAAATGGATCACTCTTTTAAGGAAAAGTTTCACGAGATTAGTCTATCAATCTACCTCAACCCGTTCAAATCTATCTCACTACATGGCTCAGAGTGACTTCACAAATGGATCACTCTTTTAAGGAAAAGTTTCACGAGATTAGTCTATCAATCTACCTCAACCCGTTCAAATCTATCTCACTACACGGCTCAGAGTGACTTCACAAATGGATCACTCTTTTAAGGAAAAGTTTCACGAGATTAGGCTATCAATCTACCTCAACCCGTTCAAATCTATCTCACTACACGGCTCAGAGTGACTTCACAAATGGATCACTCTTTTAAGGAAAAGTTTCACGAGATTAGGCTATCAATCTACCTCAACCCGTTCAAATCTATCTCACTACATGGCTCAGAGTGACTTCACAAATGGATCACTCTTTTAAGGAAAAGTTTCACGAGATTAGGCTATCAATCTACCTCAACCCGTTCAAATCTATCTCACTACATGGCTCAGAGTGACTTCACAAATGGATCACTCTTTTAAGGAAAAGTTTCACGAGATTAGGCTATCAATCTACCTCAACCCGTTCAAATCTATCTCACTACATGGCTCAGAGTGACTTCACAAATGGATCACTCTTTTAAGGAAAAGTTTCACGAGATTAGTCTATCAATCTACCTCAACCCGTTCAAATCTATCTCACTACATGGCTCAGAGTGACTTCACAAATGGATCACTCTTTTAAGGAAAAGTTTCACGAGATTAGGCTATCAATCTACCTCAACCCGTTCAAATCTATCTCACTACATGGCTCAGAGTGACTTCACAAATGGATCACTCTTTTAAGGAAAAGTTTCACGAGATTAGTCTATCAATCTACCTCAACCCGTTCAAATCTATCTCACTACATGGCTCAGAGTGACTTCACAAATGGATCACTCTTTTAAGGAAAAGTTTCACGAGATTAGGCTATCAATCTACCTCAACCCGTTCAAATCTATCTCACTACATGGCTCAGAGTGACTTCACAAATGGATCACTCTTTTAAGGAAAAGTTTCACGAGATTAGTCTATCAATCTACCTCAACCCGTTCAAATCTATCTCACTACATGGCTCAGAGTGACTTCACAAATGGATCACTCTTTTAAGGAAAAGTTTCACGAGATTAGGCTATCAATCTACCTCAACCCGTTCAAATCTATCTCACTACATGGCTCAGAGTGACTTCACAAATGGATCACTCTTTTAAGGAAAAGTTTCACGAGATTAGTCTATCAATCTACCTCAACCCGTTCAAATCTATCTCACTACATGGCTCAGAGTGACTTCACAAATGGATCACTCTTTTAAGGAAAAGTTTCACGAGATTAGGCTATCAATCTACCTCAACCCGTTCAAATCTATCTCACTACATGGCTCAGAGTGACTTCACAAATGGATCACTCTTTTAAGGAAAAGTTTCACGAGATTAGTCTATCAATCTACCTCAACCCGTTCAAATCTATCTCACTACATGGCTCAGAGTGACTTCACAAATGGATCACTCTTTTAAGGAAAAGTTTCACGAGATTAGTCTATCAATCTACCTCAACCCGTTCAAATCTATCTCACTACACGGCTCAGAGTGACTTCACAAATGGATCACTCTTTTAAGGAAAAGTTTCACGAGATTAGGCTATCAATCTACCTCAACCCGTTCAAATCTATCTCACTACACGGCTCAGAGTGACTTCACAAATGGATCACTCTTTTAAGGAAAAGTTTCACGAGATTAGGCTATCAATCTACCTCAACCCGTTCAAATCTATCTCACTACATGGCTCAGAGTGACTTCACAAATGGATCACTCTTTTAAGGAAAAGTTTCACGAGATTAGGCTATCAATCTACCTCAACCCGTTCAAATCTATCTCACTACATGGCTCAGAGTGACTTCACAAATGGATCACTCTTTTAAGGAAAAGTTTCACGAGATTAGGCTATCAATCTACCTCAACCCGTTCAAATCTATCTCACTACATGGCTCAGAGTGACTTCACAAATGGATCACTCTTTTAAGGAAAAGTTTCACGAGATTAGTCTATCAATCTACCTCAACCCGTTCAAATCTATCTCACTACATGGCTCAGAGTGACTTCACAAATGGATCACTCTTTTAAGGAAAAGTTTCACGAGATTAGGCTATCAATCTACCTCAACCCGTTCAAATCTATCCCACTACATGGCTCAGAGTGACTTCACAAATGGATCACTCTTTTAAGGAAAAGTTTCACGAGATTAGTCTATCAATCTACCTCAACCCGTTCAAATCTATCTCACTACATGGCTCAGAGTGACTTCACAAATGGATCACTCTTTTAAGGAAAAGTTTCACGAGATTAGGCTATCAATCTACCTCAACCCGTTCAAATCTATCTCACTACATGGCTCAGAGTGACTTCACAAATGGATCACTCTTTTAAGGAAAAGTTTCACGAGATTAGTCTATCAATCTACCTCAACCCGTTCAAATCTATCTCACTACATGGCTCAGAGTGACTTCACAAATGGATCACTCTTTTAAGGAAAAGTTTCACGAGATTAGGCTATCAATCTACCTCAACCCGTTCAAATCTATCTCACTACATGGCTCAGAGTGACTTCACAAATGGATCACTCTTTTAAGGAAAAGTTTCACGAGATTAGTCTATCAATCTACCTCAACCCGTTCAAATCTATCTCACTACATGGCTCAGAGTGACTTCACAAATGGATCACTCTTTTAAGGAAAAGTTTCACGAGATTAGGCTATCAATCTACCTCAACCCGTTCAAATCTATCTCACTACATGGCTCAGAGTGACTTCACAAATGGATCACTCTTTTAAGGAAAAGTTTCACGAGATTAGTCTATCAATCTACCTCAACCCGTTCAAATCTATCTCACTACATGGCTCAGAGTGACTTCACAAATGGATCACTCTTTTAAGGAAAAGTTTCACGAGATTAGTCTATCAATCTACCTCAACCCGTTCAAATCTATCTCACTACACGGCTCAGAGTGACTTCACAAATGGATCACTCTTTTAAGGAAAAGTTTCACGAGATTAGGCTATCAATCTACCTCAACCCGTTCAAATCTATCTCACTACACGGCTCAGAGTGACTTCACAAATGGATCACTCTTTTAAGGAAAAGTTTCACGAGATTAGGCTATCAATCTACCTCAACCCGTTCAAATCTATCTCACTACATGGCTCAGAGTGACTTCACAAATGGATCACTCTTTTAAGGAAAAGTTTCACGAGATTAGGCTATCAATCTACCTCAACCCGTTCAAATCTATCTCACTACATGGCTCAGAGTGACTTCACAAATGGATCACTCTTTTAAGGAAAAGTTTCACGAGATTAGGCTATCAATCTACCTCAACCCGTTCAAATCTATCTCACTACATGGCTCAGAGTGACTTCACAAATGGATCACTCTTTTAAGGAAAAGTTTCACGAGATTAGTCTATCAATCTACCTCAACCCGTTCAAATCTATCTCACTACATGGCTCAGAGTGACTTCACAAATGGATCACTCTTTTAAGGAAAAGTTTCACGAGATTAGGCTATCAATCTACCTCAACCCGTTCAAATCTATCTCACTACATGGCTCAGAGTGACTTCACAAATGGATCACTCTTTTAAGGAAAAGTTTCACGAGATTAGTCTATCAATCTACCTCAACCCGTTCAAATCTATCTCACTGTTCGTATCAATTTATCCCAGTCAATCTATCCATCTATCTATCTATCTATCTATCTATCTGTCTGTTTATGTATGTATGTATGTATGTATGTAAGATTATCAGTTTTTGAATCTGTTTGAGTACAAACACACAGATGTTCAGACATAGACATGCATAAATGTACATCAACATATCTATGCATACATAGATAATCACATATACCAGTGGTTCTTAATAACAAATATTATCCAATCTTTATGATTAACTCAATTAATTTTAATGAAGTCACTGCTACAAACATCTATCATGAGAAAATTGAGAATAGAAATTGCAAAAAAAAGACATTTTGTTGAGCTGAAGATCAAAAACATCAAACATTTGATTCTACAAAATCCTGCCGAGAGGCAGATGAATCGGGCAAATATTTTGTCGAAAAGATGGTTAAATATTTTGCTGGAAATAAATTTCGGTCAGAAAAAAAAAGTAGCCAAGAGGAAAATATGGACAAATAACAAATAAAATACTGTTGGACTTGGCAACATAAAATCACAAAGTATCTGAGAACTTTTAGCAGTCATTATATCGATCAATATTTTCTCACCTCAAGTACACACACACACAAACACACACACACACACACACACACACACATATATATATATATATATATATATATATATATAATGTATGTTGGGATGCCAGTTTTCAATTTTTCGATTCAGGAAGTCACCCTCAAAATAGAAAAATCATCTTAGTCGGCCACAAAGGATATTAAAACAGTGGAAAAAAGAATGAAATCCAAGTAGTATCAACATTGGATTCGCGACTATAAAAAATACAAAAAGAAAAAAAAAACAACTGAATTGGCTTCAGCTCTGAAAGTCCTCAATGATATATTGTTTATTAACGTCTCCAATATGCAAATATATTGATCCATGTTTAGTTTTCAGTTTTTTTGTAATTTTGAATATTCAGATAATATGCTCACGCATTGTGATATCACAGAACATTTCAATTGAAACAAACGAACATTTCAAATGTTTGTTTGAATTGATTCTCTGGCAAATAATCTCTTCGTGAAATTGATTTTATTATTTCAAATACAGCTACCTCTTATCGTCAACTCCATTCACAGTCAGATACATCGTATCCACATACACATCATATATATATATATACATATATATGAATATGAAATGAGTGAATATTCTTAATGGTTCATTAGAGATTTTGTATTCTGTTCCACTCAAAAAAAAGGTTTTAGAATTTTTCTATAACCACTTTACAAGTGGATTTTGTCACTTTTTTTGAAGAGAGTCCGACTTAACATATCAACACTCATACACAAGCTTGTTTTGGATTCATTTTGATCTCTCAAACTCACTCTCTTTCTTTCTTTTTCTATCTCTTTCTATCTTTCATTAAATCTATAAGTGTATGTGTGTGTGAGCGCCCGTGTGTGTGTGTATGTTAATGTAATTTCAGAGAATGATTGAATTTTTTCTTCACTCGGTCTGAGTAGAAGTTACCATAGAAAAATGAATAAAAAGTCCTGGACAATCGAATGTAAAGATATTTAGCAGTTATAAAAATAATATTAAAGATATATGAAACGACCTTATTTGGTGCCAACAATCTGAAAATTACATCGAGCATACACACTAAAATCATTGGCACCTAAATAGTTGAAAGAAGTGTTTGTGCATGAAATTCACTTTCCAGTAAATGGTTGAAATCAGATGAGTTTGTTTGCGTACCTGACGACAATACAAAAGCTGGTTATGCACGTCAAACTCCTCGTTTTTTCTCTTGTCACTCACAATACGGCGTTGGGTTTGTATATATTTTTTTAAGTACACTTGTCAAGAAAAAAGATATTTAAATATACTATTGTAATATCAATACCTTTGATATTACTAAATGAAAACCAATGTTATTACATTTTTGACTATTCTACTCGATAACAATCAATGTTTCCGTCCGTCTGTCTGTCTGTCCATACATTTGTCACACTTTGAAAATAGAAAAAAAAAACGTTGAAAATGACTGGGAAGGGTGGGGAGAGTTCCTGGGTGGAATCGAAACACAGAGATCTCGATGATGTCGAGGAGTAGGGGGGATAATCAGGAGAGGGATACGCAAAAAGGTAGGAAGTGAAACATAAAGATATTCATTAAAGGAGAACAACTGGTTGCCGAGAAAAAGAATGACGAGGTAAAAATGAATTAAGTGGAATTGAATTTTTTTCCGATTTCCTATGAGTGGAAGATAAGTTTTAGAGTCAAGAATGGCCCATACAGGCAATTCCCATTCAATGCTCTGAATTTCCACCCCTATTTATACCCTAAGCAAAGCGATGGGTTTATTCACTTGTAATGATAATGAAGGCAAATTACCTTAAATTAAAGGAATATATCATCACCCTCACTCGCACACTCTCTCTCTCTCTCCATCTCTCTCTCTCTTACACGTATGCATATATATATATATATATATATATATATATATATATATATATATATATGTAAATAGTCTTATATCATGTATAAATCTATATTTGAAATGATCCCCGATATTACACGGTTAATGTATCACTTGGCCTAGTTGCTTCAACGTTGTATTGTTCTTACCATTGAGTTAAACAGCTGCTAGTAATACAAAAGTAATGTAACATTAAAGCAGCTACTTAATCAGTCGCAGGTTCGATTCCCGAAGCAGCTCCATTTCCTTTAATAGTTTACTTTATTTATATTGTTGCCTTTATTAGCATTGTTTAGTATGGCACAAGTGACCTGTAATGAAACATATTTAAACTCTACAAGTATAACAACATCTGTAAGTGGCCGTCAAGAAGGATTGCCATTGATTAAATCAGAGCAAGAAAGGGAATTGAAGAATAAAGAGATTTGAAACTTGATTTATTCATTGACACCATCAATATACAAGATAGGTTTACTGTCCAGAAAGTATCTAGATATTTTAAATATATCTAGAACCAGTTTGCTCGGCTTTTATGTAGGTTAAGAACCAATAAAGGCTATCCTTACTGGACATGCCTGATCACATACTCTCATTTGGGGTTACCCAGTCAGCAGTTAAATGTCATTAGTGAGCTTGAATATCCTGTGACCCTCACGAGAGAGGACTTTGCAGAGAGTTGTGAAAATCAAAAGTGACGCAGGTATAAGTGTGTGGAGTATCCAGTGGATTGCTTTGGTATGGACTGAGATGGTATTGGCCAAGGCTATTTTCTTGTTGATATTAAAAACTGCAACAGTAGCTTGGTGGGTCATATCACATAATACTATAATCAATGAAATAAAAAAAAGGTTATCATTATGTAATGGTTCTTTTAGACTGGTGTTATTTTGAGGAATTTCTTAAAGTTGATTGATATTTATGGTGGCCTTTGACCTCTACTCAACTAAAGATCGAACCGAACAAAGATTGAAGGTTAAAAAAAAACAGTAAAAACAACAAAGATGACGATGTTAATGTCGACAAAATCTTTTGGATCTCTGCTTTCGTTGTTTAGTTTCATGTCTCATGAGAATCCTTCTTTCTCTTGAAGTAAAAAGATGTTGTATGAGCTTCAGTTATTAATTTTTGATGGGTATTTTCCTTAATTTTGATTTTGATAAAAAAACGTCTTTGATATGACACAAACATGCTTGAACCCATGACCTACCAAAACTGGAGGTGGTACACTCTAGCGGTGGGTCACGTTGATCGGAGCTAAGGTTGTGAATCCCTGGAAAATGATGGGGCAGAATCTGGAGAGCAAATGATTTGGCGAAATCTCAATTCCAAAAGTGATTTGTTAATGATATTTTCCAAAGGATTTCCATAATTGGAATTGTGCATATTTTGGGCCGAGATCCAGATTATTCGAATGCAGGACAATGTATTTTCAAATACAATATACCTAAAGCAAATTTTACTTGAACTCTTACAGACTCTATGATATATATATATATATATATATATATATATATATATATATATATATATATATATATATATATATATATATATATATATATGTGTGTGTGTCTGTGTGTCTGTGTGTCTGTGTGTTCTATGAATTTCAATGAAACGTTACTATGTTTCTTGTACTGTTTCAAAGAATTCTGGCTCCAAGCACCCTTGTAAATTTGTCTTTAGATTATACATATAACATGCGTGCGAACAAGAGATAATCTTTTAGATTTAGACTCCACTTACGGGGGAATATTTGTAGAAATCATTCAATTTCAAAGTCTCACAGTAGTAGTTCTCCTAATAAATGACTTTCTGTTTCATTAAATGATTAGCTTCTTAGATGTTACAGAGGACGAAATCGAAAGGGATTTCCTTAAGATCAAGGATTTTCGTAATTGAACCCGGCTCTGTGAGAACTTACGTATCATTCACTTCAACTAAAACCGATTACACAATCAAAATTGTTTATTCATTTTTTTTTCCAAAGGGAAAAGACTCTATCCTTTCACCCTTTTAATTATTCGTCCAAGACTATTAAATGAGGAAGCATGAGTGATAGAAAAGTTAAGGGGTCCGTTAATCGAATCGATGAACCGAATTCAAAGTCTGTCCTAGGCTATTTATGTACACTTCGCATTAATTAAAACTGTAAATATATGAATTCATCTCTTCTCTCCTCTTCAGCTATGGGTAAAATAACAAAGCGCACTGGACTCTCTAGCATTTGGGGCAGCCAGTCTAGGAGAAATGTAACACAGAATTCAGACCCCTAGAAAGACAACCACACTACTGTCACTCTCAGAAAGAGTCATAGCAATACACAGTTTAAAGCGGTGTAGAACCACGCCCAGGAAGCATACGGCACGTAAGAAGATAACCCATATAAATAATCGTCCTGATTCTGATTCATTTTCTTTTTCATCTCATCTTGACTCCCAAACCATGGATACTTACTGCACTATACATTGGGCAAATATATACCTCTTCTCATGGATCGAACCACAATAGTCTCTTATTTTGTTCACTAGAGTGATTTTCCCTAATTCGAAACAACACACTGATAGATGTAGAAAAAAACTACAATCAAAAGAGAGGAGAGAAACTGAATGTCCCCTGTCTTTTTTGATTATGAATTAAAAAAGAATATTAAATAAACAACAATGACCAAACTGATCACAAAAATGTCAGTCGTGCAGGAGATTAAAATATCTTCTCACCATTCTTTGAAGCGGAACTTTTAAAAATTACACACTTTTTTCTTTATGGAATAGCCTTTCATTGCTATTATATTTCACAGTGATATTAGCGCACAGTTTTCTTTATAAATCATATCAACTTTCGTAATTCTTTTTCTTTCATTTAAAATGGAATTTTATGCTAAATTGACCTCTTAGTTTTCTGACAGCATTTGCGCTTGTTTTCTGAATTTCAGTCATTATAGAAATCTAACGAAAGGCGAGAAAAGGGAATTATTTATTGGTGACCCCTCTGGCTAACTTTTTAATTGATCACCAAGTCGTCATTCAACCAAAAATTATTCCTCACATGACAGTGTCTATTGACTGAATATTCAAATTTCTTCGTTTTGTTGCATATCCCCATAGACCTCTTGTGGGAGACATGGCTGCGATCACTATATTACAGTTTCAGTATGTTTCCATGGTTTGGAGTTGCTAGCACCATGTCAAAACCTCCTCTTTCACATGGGCTCGGGACCAGCTATAGCAACTGACTAGCCATTTTTCCTGTCTGAGTTATATTCTTTCAGATTGAAACCCAATAGTGGTAAAAACAAAATAAATAAAAACAATATATCTCTGAATTTTTGAGATGAAGTGTTATTGTTATTTCTATTGTTATTCGGACCATCCTCATCTTGGTTGTTTTTCATACAACGTTTCGGCCGTTGTACTCTACTCAGGTGACAGTTTTTGGTATTTGATGTTACTATTTTCTGTCTTTCATTATTAGAGGTTCCCATATGGTATCCATTTCAATGCTAGGATTATTGAGGCAGTTTTTCTCGAAAAACAAAGAAACAACACAAAAACACTGATTGTCCTGCTATTTACCCATAACTGGTGAAGAGAAATGAATTCATGCCTTCTCGGGGCATCAGTGCAAATTGAAAGAGAACAACAGAAACCTTATCTCAAACTCCGTCTGCTGATTTTGTTTTCCATACTTGTAACTGTTAAGCCACTCTACATCTCCTCAGAAGAATATTACAAAACCTTGTGTTACTATGAAAGGAGTGACGTCACAGTGGCCGCTTATTACTTCCAAGTCTATTTTACATATTGCAAGCCTTGAAAAACTAGACAGTGGAGGTTTTTGCTGTAGAATGGTGTGTGTATTGCTTTACAGATTAATGAAACTGTATAAGCTGAGAAAGAAACACCAACACATTACATAATTTAGACCGTGAAAAGTACAGTTTCGAACAAAACAAATTTTTTTCAAATTAGCTGTTTTAATCAAGGCATACCTACATTGAGACACATTCAGTAGATTTATTAATGTGTGGAAATACATTAGATACTTCCTGTGGCGGTGAAACTACAGGAATACTGCAGGCTTTGATGTAATACAAGAGATATAAGCGTAAAGTTAAGAACAAACACTTCGAATTACTATGAAACTTTGAACAGTACAATTCTAAGCTGTAAAGAATATTTTAGAATGAATTGATCAAACTAATCAGGGAATATCTGTACATATTTTTTTAAATTTCGTGAAGTCGTGGAATTTTATATTTTTTCTCTAAAATAATTTTCATTTTTAGATGATTATATTTGATCGACTGCTAATGCCTTACGAAAGGCACAGTCATTTTCTATCCAAAACCATTTTTTTAAACATCATTAAACAGAAAAACTCTTTTTAAGCGTGAGAAAAAAGCCATATTTTTCGAAATCCTGAAGACGTAATCTGTATTTTCTATAATTTCATCATTGCATGATGATAGCTAAATTTCGAGCAAAGCAGGTGCTTTAGTCACGTGATCTTGAAGAACATATTCACTTCATTCTGCTTTAGAGTTCTTTTTTGTCATTGTTTTTTTTTTTAATCTGACGATTGTGGAATGCCCCGATCAATTCATCAAATTCAGAAATTTTGACACATGCAAATCACATTTCTGCCCTTTGAGCTTTTCAGTGTTATGCAGATATTTTGTTGTCAAAAATTGATAGTCTCCAAATTATCTCGGTGATATTCAATGAAAGAGGGACTTGTTACCTCTGCCAACAAGGTAGGAAGACACATGTATGATTTCCCGATTTGAGGCAATATTTCATGCAAACAAGTTGTTCTTCAACATTACCCATTATTCAAAAACACCAAACGCCCTACACACATGCTCACCCTGTCACGCATAGATAAAACAAACAACAAACTTAGCATGATTCCGTTTCAAAAGGTCAACTTAACTACTTCATAGCATTTCAGTCAAGAGCGTCCTGTTCCCTTGACGTATTGTTTTCAAAGATCGGTTTATTTTTGGACACACGCATCATGTATATTACTTGTGTCCGTCTATTTGTCCTCACAGAAAGAGATAAATGAATAACGATGACACTTTGTAAAAGGCTTCGCCATTTGCATTTGTTTTCAATTGAGAGATATCATCTATTTATTCTACAGCAGAAAATAGTCAGAAAAAAAGATTAGTAAAAAAAAAACATCCGTAGATAAGAAGTGGGAAACTGATTATTTAATCACTTATAGCTCGCCTTTGGGATACCTTCCATATTTTATTCTCTTAATACGTTTGAGATTACCTCAGATTGTTATTTTCTACGGGTTGTTCTTTTTAGAATATCTTATCCAAGACTTAAAAAAAAATCGTGTTTCGCCCAGACAAAGGGTAAATCGGAATCCTCAGACCCACCATCTTGCAACTATCCCTAAGTGATCCGATCTCAAAGGTCATCGTTCAAAAACACTGGCCTACAAAACTAATGTTATATTCTCCTCAAGATTGCAGTAAAATTCTTCTTGTCAAATTTCTGACGCAGATTACGAATTTCGAATCCCGTTAAACATCTTCCATCTTAGCAGGAAAACTAGACGTGGTACAAGAAAACAGATTACATTTTCAGAACCAGCAAATAAGATTACTTTGAATACACCACAACACCTGCCTGGTATTTTTTTTCATACCAGTCTAATTTATAAAGGACATGAATTATATCATTTTGAAGATGAATGAAACTAAAAGGTGAATAAGGATGAATGGATGATGAATGATTTAACTTACTCAGATATTTATATATTTCTATACGGAATTTATGATACCCATAAAAGAATGACGCTTGATGTTGATGCCCTGAGATAACCTCCCTCCAGAGATGAAATCTTGATATCATAGATTCCTATGAAAACTCCACATGCATTGTATTCCCTTACGATCTGATGAATCCAAATGTATTCAAAATATGTAAATGAAATATTTTTTCCATTTTCACCATCAATTTAATATTCTTTTCACATTCTCATTTCAACACCATCTTGTCTGATAATTCGTATCAAATACTGATCATATGTCTATTATGAAAAAAATGCCATTAGATTTGTTGATAAGCTCTTATAGGATTTTTCAAGCAAGTGGAGCAGGTGATATTATACGAATATTTTTCTCTTTGAAATCTTTTTTTCCTAATTCCCCCAAAAACAAAGACATCTTCAAGGGAAAACGTCCTCAACAAATTCTCAAGTAACGTAAATTCACGTATACTGTTCCTTTCAATTGGATCACTTCATTTCGTTTTGTCAACTCCTCAATCAACATTTAAATATTTTACGTGGGTGATGTATCCGAACAGGATGATTAGTGTGGATAAACAACAAGTTATTAAATGCATCAAAATATTGATGCCTGTTTTAAAAACAAAACACGGGGGCAAGCAAACAGCTGGGTTGGAATCGGGGACCTCTCGATCTACAGTTGAATGCTCTACCACTGAGCTATATGTGCGGAAGATGTGCATTTTTTGGATCGACAGCAATGTTGACTGCTATTTCGAAATAGCCATCGTGTACAAAAAGTCTGAACAAACACTCTTATCCTGCCTAACATCATTATTGAGCTGATGAGATAGACAGAAAAAGAAAACTAAGAATAATAAAAGCTTACAGATTTTCATGTCGACTGTCAGCCGTGATCGTCTAGTGGTTAGGACCCCACGTTGTGGCCGTGGTAACCCAGGTTCGAATCCTGGTCACGGCAGTTGTACATTATCACTCTCATTATATGTTACAACGTTTTTTAAGGAAGAAATTGAATTTTGGTTAGAGAAGCCCGTCATTAAAGTGCAAGTACATCTTAATAATCGATTATAAAAAAGATAAAGTTGTAGTACATGTTCATGAAAAAAATACTGGATTATTCGTCCTGAGAATTCTGTAGCAAATACTCTCAATGAGAATACATTGTTTTAAGGTATCTGAGTTTAAACATTGTTTTATGCTAACTTCATTTGAACAACAAAACATTTAATTATTTTCTCTCTTCAGACAAAGATAGACATGTTAGAAATTGAAATTGATTTATTTTCTCCGTACTTATTGTTTGTTATCTAATGTTTATTAACCAATGCCTTGGGTCTTCAAACTTATTGACTCATGTTATATAATTTTAACCATTATCAATCTTTTGACAAATATTTTATTCATCTCAATTTTACTTGCTTTTCATTGCAACTACTTAGATTGTCAGTGTATTGCAGTTAATAAGCAAGTCAGATACGGAATACATAATTAGCTTTAGATGATGAAAGGCAACTAAATCAAGAGAAAAGAAAGATCAGTCACAAAAATAATCGACCAAAAATAATAAGGAAATTTAACCATGGATGAGTTTTCTTTTAGCATAAAGACTTGAGAATGGATGATATTGAAATAAATGCTGCTTGGATTAGGAAAATCAGGTTCCATTCTTCCATTTTGAAAAAAATAAACCGTATATTGTTGCTGCAACTATTCGTGTTTAAGACGTTTAATAGTAAATATCAACATTCAACATTTTGAATAATCAACAGGACATCAAGCGTGTAGCTCGAGATCAAGGGAACCTTGGGCTCGGTTCCTTTGGGCCCCTTCCTCCACCAATCAAGGTAGTGGTTCCTGACTTGGTGCCTGCTTGAATTTGGGATTTATTTTTAAATATTCCGAACAGACGAAGGCAAGCTTTTAATTGTTAGGGAAGTTCCCCAAGATCTGGTGTCTTCAAAATTAGACACAAACTCTCTTGTGGCAGCAGGTTCCTCAAAAGAATAAGAGGCGCTCCGAAGGCAGCCCGTTTGAGAGTCAAGAACCCTAAGCTTGTTGAGTTGGCTGTCCTTGCAAAAGACATGACGGAGCCAGAGATTTAGAGATGTATGAACCAAAATTTCTTCGGTTTTCAGTGACAAAGGCGTTGATAGATATATGCGTTCTCCGTGTGCTCCCTAATCAGATTTATTGTCAACCGTCTTGATGCATTGTAATTGCTAACGAAAAGGGTTAATACAATATCGTATTTGGTTTGGTTGTAAAACCAAAAAGGTTGACTTGATTTTTCCATAGATTTTGACATCTCTGTGACATTTTTTTCCAACTTAAAGAAAAGACAAAATTTCCTGGCGAAGCCGTTGTCTGACAGAATTTACTCACTTTTCTAAATATATGCAAAAGAGGGAAGAATGTGAGAGTTATAATGGACTGTTGGTCCTATGTTCATTCATTTGCTAGAGGATATGAAGGAAAAATCATCAGCTCCGTCGGACACTCGAGTAATATTTTCTCAGGGCTATTTTTTGACGCTCTCCTTTCCCAACTGAAGATTCTATCTTTCACGGCTGGTGGCCAGCAACACAAATAGTTTAATCTCTTACTAAAAAACTAGAAAGCACCAAGAGAGAGCATACCTTTGCCAATGCAATTGAGATATAAGGCCGGAAATGATTGTTCATATATGGCTACAATATAGGTGAGATATCTGTATAAAATAACTTTATCTGCCAAAGAATTTAACCAAGTTTTTCTTAGTCTATGGCCCATCCTTCACTATACTGCCGTCTGTCACATCCATTAACCATACACTTGATTGTAAAAAATGATGGCTTAAAATGATGAGGAAGACATTAGCTTTTCTTCTTCTCTGGTTATTAGTGTTTTCTCTTCTCTGTTCAACGTCTGCATTAAACCTTCAAACATCTCTCTTCATCTATCAATTTTTATTTGTCTATTGGTCCGTTGTCAAAAAGTTTTATACGATTACCGTATGTCTGACTGAAAACTTGATGTAATAGACACAGTCTTCTCTGAATCACTGGCCATCTCATAAATATTAGGATGTCAATTTGGGTTCCATTCTGACAATTTTTACGAGTTGATTATGTTTATTAAGGTAGATAAAATGATTATAGCTCAATATGACTCTATTGAACGAAGATCAAATAACAAAACCATCAAACATTGCAACTTACAAGGACTTCAATCATCTCGTGAAACAAACATTAGCCGTTGAAATTTTGAGCTTACCATTGTTCATAAGTATTGCTTAAGTGAATTTGAACAAACTCAATTTCTTTATTCATTTTATTGTCTTCAGTCACAAGGACCATAATGAATTTTAGTTTACTAATTTGGTAACACTTCTGAATACAAATGTGAGTTCGCCTTTTCAAAATCCATGATTGATTCTGAAAAAAAGATTTCTGTAGGATAGGGTGAAAGAATCAATTAATAATCTATAGATATCAAAAAAACTTTTCTCGGGTACAAAGCATCTATAATCACTGAGCATGACTAAACTTTATGAAAAACCTGTTGCTTTTTGGAATATTACTGTCCAGCCTTTCTTTCTCAGTATTCCCAATTATCTGCGAAGCCAGTAAATCTGATTTGATATCTGCCACAGGAAGGCCAGAAATATTACAATAATGGCCTTTAGTACCACATCGTTCTTTTAACCATACTATTATGACAGTTGAGCCTGCAAGCCAACAAATTAAGAATTAAAGAAACGTACTTAGAACGTTGCTCACCCCATATCCAAAATACCAAGGGGTTCAGACCTTTTTAGAATATTTCATGTGTGTGTGTATGTGTGTTTGTGTGTGTGTGAGTGTGTGTATGTGTTCATGCGTCCTTTAAGTGTTCATGCGCTCCTGGTCACATTGTTTTGTTTACGGACAAGAAAATTGAAGAAAAACTATACTCCACTGAGAACTTTCTAACAATATTTTTTCGAATCAAAAAAGAGTATTTTGAACTTTCTGGGGCTCAGTTTTGATGGGTTTATCAATAACAGTTAGATTCTCCAGACTCTAGATATTTCTAGATGTTTTGGCCCCATTTGCGATGTTATCCAGTTGAAAACGCTCGTGGAGTCCTGAATGGAATTTATTCTCACCATATTTATTATTTGATGGTATTTTCCACGACTCAAAATTTTAACGCTATGGTTGTTCACTTATTGACTGTAATAGTAACTCTTCTTCCTGTTCGTTATCAGCAGTTTTTCTGGTATATTTTCACATTCCTCAAAACTTTCTCATTTCTAACATTTTCTGTCGATAATATTTCGGTAAAACAACACCTCAGTTGCTTTCTGTTCTCTTGAATAATTACTTGTCTCGGTTCCTGCAGAAAATATTAGCAATAAACCTTGTCAGTCATAGTTACAAATCATAACATGAATATCGTCGGCTGAGATATATTATTCCCAAAATACAATATGCTCAGATAGCATTGTTTTATATGTGTGACTTCTACTGATATTTTCTTTATCTCAATTACGTCCCTTGTGTCATCAAAAACGACAACAAAACATCTGACGTCTTTAAAGAAATTAATTTTCTGAAAGGCTGTCTCGAGAGAATGTAGGGTTTTTTTCAGCTTTTGATAGTTTTAACGTGAATTTGATTATCTCCCTTGTTCATCATATTTCAATTTTTGAATTGGTTTGGAATTTCTAATCAGAGGTTTAAGCTTTGCTAATCTCTTTCGATTTATCATGATTGACTGAGACATGTTTGTAACAGTGTTATTGGTTGATCCATATCTACAGTCAGGTTTTTTTTTTCTTAATGGTTGCTTGATTGTTTAATCAATCAACATTTTCAGCGAGGCTGGAAGGGGTATATGTATTCACTAGTGTCTCATTATCTGTTCGAACAGTGTTTCTAAAAGTTTCAGTGAATTTCAATGGAATTTCATCGAAGACTTGGCCGCCGGCTGAAGAAGAATTGATTGAATTTAGGGCCTGCTCAAGGAATTTATTTTCGATTGAAATATTGTCTTCAATATATAAATAAAATTGAACTATACTTCGAAACATAGAAAATACAATTATTCCCCCTTCTACAAACCTTTTTATGAACTGATTTTCATGCAGTGTTCAGTTTATGATGTTGAAAGAGGTTTGTGCGCCCTGGGTATTTTGTGATGTTAAATTTTCTCACTGGTAGGTATGTAAACAAATGGCTCTCTCTTTTATTTGAGTAAAGAAATGTTTGTTTGGTTAGGGTTAGGGTTAGGGTGAGTTCCATGATCAAGACGATGGTCTCCAACAAAACTTGGTAAAACGTTATCAAATTCACGGAATGCGTCCTGCACAAAAATCAGAGAATAAAAAAGAAAAAAAATGTAAAGAGGAGTTTTAAAGTGAATCTTCCCGGTCACGCCCCCCTGCCCCCCAAAAATATGACTGGGACTCTAACTTAGACGAGCATTTTTATCTACCCATCACAACAAAATGTATTGATTTGCACCCTGTAACCAATGCCTCTAGTTTTTAGTAGTCAGTACGTGCAAAGATCTTATGCTAAGAGAATCTTTTTAAATGACAAAGTATTTGCGTACTTTTAATTTCGACAAAGTGAATCAATGTTTATGTCAATTAAAACTCATTAAGCTGAATCTAAAATATTTTGTGCAAAAACACACACAGCTTTGAAGGAGCAATGCCTGTGACACCTTTTATCTTTAAACATAGAATGTAATGTTGGTTCTTGTCCATCATATTGTGTCACCTCAGAGACGAGATTTTATTCTAAGACCATTTATAAGTGCCATATCAAGGCATCATTAACAATTAGACAAGGTCAATATTTGTCACTATTTCGAATTATCTAATCGTGGCGAAAGCTAGATTAAGCAAGTGCAAGGCCTATAGAATATGTTATTGACAGGCCCTAAATAAATTTAAAATACGTACATTTTTTTTAAGATTTCGAAATGATTAAAATTTCAATTTCATATAAAGTCAGATGATATGATAAATCAAATTACAACACGAAGGTGCAAACCTTTGTAGTATATATGGACCCACTGACAAGCATAAACATTCCCTGGAAGTCTTAATTCACTTGCATCATCAGTTCTTTGTTAAGAATAGTTTGGAGTAAACATATTTTCCTGACAAGTCGTAAAAAAAAAGATCATTTCAAACATTAAGTAATACATGGATTTTTGGTTGAATTGAACACAGCGGCCTCTAAATCTCTAATTTCGCAGGATGAGGGTATGCATGTCACGTGAAGGTGTGGGTTCGAGCGGTACAAAAGATTTTGTGAATGTCGAGGATGAAGAATGACGTTGATGCCCAATGCAAATCAAGAACCAGAGAAAATGTTCCAAAAAAATCGAACAAATTTTTCAAAATGATTGGCAACTAAGCATCGAGATGATCGCAAAAATGTTGTCCATCTATGAAAAGGAGGAAAAGTTTTTGATGTGCATTGTCTTCTGCACACACACACACACATATATATGTAAGGTATATAAGCATATATATATATATATATATATAATGATAAAGTGTATCACTATGGTAACCCTATCTACAATGATATTGCGTGGTTCACTCATGCAATTTGATATACATACATATATATATATATATATATATATATATATATATATATATATATATATAATGTTGAAAATCCCATGATCATCATATAATATACTTGATGTTGAACACAAAATCTATATTTGATACATCAGCTGGGTCATCTAACTATTCAGTCACTTGCACTGACTGTGGACTTGTGTGCAAATCAAAAGTCTGGAGATTCACAAGAGATTCTAACATGGGAACGTCATACATTGAAATCGACTCATGTGTGTGAATGTATGTGTGTGTGTGTGTGTGTGTGTGTACTGTCTGTTCCTCTGTAGATGGCCAAGATGTATTAACCGAGCCTAGCTTAGTGAAGTCTGGCAGAAGGGCGCACTTTGAAGCACCCAGTGAGGTTCAGAATTGATACACCAGTGATTCGTCTCCAAAATAAATACGATAACCATTGCTCTACCCCAGGTGCTGAAATTTACAAAAATTAGCAAAGTTCCCTTCAAGAATGACAGCATTATTTGCGTATGTATCAGCACCCCTGCCTGGGATCAGAGTATCTGTGCACACTCTGGGATCAAAGTATCTGCACTTCTACCAATGATCAAAGTGTAGTATTGACGGGTATTTTTGAAAGTTTTACTCACAAAAAGTATTGCAGGTTGCAATCTTGATTTTTATTGCCCAGGACTGAATTATGTCTTATTGATCGTTTAGTAATACTTGACGTCATGACTGTGTCACTAAAGTACTCATTTTTGATGCAATTGTTGACAGCATCACATTGAAAGGAAGTTCTGAGTTAGAAGAATAATATTATACAACGTCAGAACTCTTATCATTATTGTGTTCAGAATGAATACATCCATCGTTAAAAATGTGCGTCAATATCGGGCGTTGATATTTTTCCTT
The DNA here is from genome assembly GCA_963457665.1 of Thysanoteuthis rhombus. Lineage (NCBI taxonomy): Eukaryota > Metazoa > Mollusca > Cephalopoda > Oegopsida > Thysanoteuthidae > Thysanoteuthis > Thysanoteuthis major. The sequence continues at coordinate 30,922,384 of OY735224.1, forward strand.
TTTAGAAGTCATCAGTGGAATTGAGAATAACCAGCGATAAAATCTAGTTCCGTTGCAGGAAATCAGATTTGACTTTCCAAAAAAAGCTGGAAACGCCAAGAAAAGAAAATGAGAAACAGGTCTGGTTGATCACACAATAGAAACCTTCATGTGATCCATATATTTTGGCAGCAAGTTTTGTTCGGGATGATCAATTCAAGAAATAAAAAATTGCTTTTTGTTTGGCAGAGATCACTTGAAATGTCTAAATTTAAAAAAAAAAATGATTCTGAATGCTACTGAACAAAATGTGACAGATCAATCTAGCACAAACTTATTTTGTAAATTGAAGCCCCCACTGAAAACTCAAGAGGTCAAAAATAATCTTGATGTCATAAGAAGTGAATGGTTAAAATTTCAGACATCTAGCTCCATTGGTGTGCCCTGTGAGAGTGATACGTACATTTACAGCCAGCCATCCGGACAAGCTTGAGAACTGGAAAAACCTATTTTGACAGTGCTTGTGACAGATCTGATTGACAGTTACTAAAAACAAACTAAAAGTAGCAGTAACATAAACCTTATCAAACTGTTCACAAAAGATGCCAATAAACAAACAACCATACCTCCCTGATTAAGAGCCATGACTTTCAAAGGTTCTTGATATTGACCTAAATATTCACAACCAGACATGATTCTATCTTATCCTCTGTTCTTATCTTCAGACAATTCTTGTAGAAGTAACTCTTTTTCCGGTCATCAGAATACCTATTTTAAGTAAAAGTACATCAGATTAACTTGCCATATTCAGGTAAACAGAATTGGGGCGTTATAGGACGGTTATAAATATTATTCTTGTCCAAATAAAGGCTTCAAATTATGAAATAAATGTATCAATATTTCTATGGTTTAAGGACAAAAGACAGATTTAGAAAAAGTCTTTTGGAGAAAATGTCTTATCAAAAAGGATAATGTTTTTCCTTCCTTGTTTTCCCTGATGCATGAATTATCTGCAAAGAGATTTTTATTCGTAAATATTTAATGAAAAAGTGTCACGACAAAGTCTTGCTTTCATCATGATCAGAGAGGCACATCAACACAGATTTTCTGACTTCTGGTTTTGACGGTAAATTATTCCATCCTATATATATAAATATACATATAGTCATGAACACACACATACACACCACAATAAACAGAAAATGCAAAAGAAAGATAATCAGCAGGCGTGTGCATACTCTAACACTTAATTATGATATGTAAACTATTCATCTCTGAAAAAAAATGTACATATATTACCAGGAAATGTTTATGTATAAAAGTACTTTGTGTTCCTTGTGTTCCATCAAATATTCAATATGTGTATGGAAATCTATCAATTGGGGTATGGACACATTCTATTAATGTTTGTTTTTTTTTTCAATTTGAGATGCTGATTTACGGATTGGAATCGTTTTTGTAGCTTTTCATATATAAGCATACACATTCAGATGGATACACCCTCACACAAATACATATTTATATCGGTTGATAGATAATATGAATACATGTATATTTTCATATATAAATCGCATCTTCATACGTATATATATATATATATATATATATATATATATATATATATAAACATACTGTTGTTCATGAGTTTAATCTGTTGGGTATGTATATGCTCGTTTGAGAAAGTCAGACTAAATTTTAACTTATCTGTGTTCATACTTGTACGTGTCTATAAACGTGTGTATTCATGTGTGAGAGCACGCCGAGCGTATGTACATGTATGTAATTGTGTGTGATCCGCACATTTTTCATTTCGTCTTATGTGACAAGTTGCAAAATGAATTTCCAGGAAAGAATCAGAAATTTATTTTTGAATGGCTCCAACTAGAGAAGCAACGAAAGATTCGGTGCTAGGCTTCGTGAAGATAACGTAAAGGGCATTCAACTGAAAACTGTAGGGGAATTCAACGGCCAATATATAATGCTTAGAATAACAATTTCATGAATGTTACTCTAAATGATTCCCACAAATCATCAAAAATCATCTCAGATCTTTAATAGTTTCGAGTCGGTCATTGTTTGGGGTCACAAAGTGAAGGTGGCAATAGATTGATTCAAGTTTTTATTTTCTATCTTTTAAGAAACCCTGAGAAGTTCTATATCATTTTGAATGGTATTGATATATGGATTTCATTCATGTCGGAATTATACGGATATAATGATCATGTGACCTCATTAAGTATTCAATGACCACCATATCCAAAATAGCCGTGAAATCTAAAGAGCAGTGATGTGCATCCCCAGCCAGAATGGGTGAGGTTTAACATGATGCTGAAAACAACAATGATGGAGATCATAGACCGGCATTTCTGGAATAATGTATAATACCCTAAATAAAGAGGAAATAGCTTTCCGTACATTCAAGAATAAATTCGACTTATTCAGTTCTTAAATAGGAATTCAATTATGAAAGTTTCATAAAGTTTGCAGTAAACAAATCAACAGGATATGGAATCATTTGCTTTTCTTCCAAATCAAATGAAACATAATTGAATGATTTAATTACAACTTTATAGACTGATACTATTCACCTTCAAATCATACGAGGAATAAAGCATTGTGGAAATTCCATGGTGAGTTTCTCTTATTCATTAAGAGAAGAAGAATTTGAATATTTGAAAAGAAGAAAAAAAGGAGAGACCATATCTTATCAAGTAGATGATTATTTTCAAACATCCGTCCAAGCCCCAGGATGACTTTTTTTTTACGGTAACAAGAACAAGAATAATCCTCACTGAATTTAGAAGGATAAATTTGTTACTGTTTGTCATACAAAACCACACTTATATGAGAAACTAACATTCTGGAATTGTGAAATAACTTTGAAATAACTCTTTCACCGTCTTTCTAAATTGATGAGTCTCACATTTCAATAAAAAAAATTAAGTCGGTGATCTTCCTTTTTTCTGATTTGTTTTTTTTATTTTATCTTCATTTCCTTTCTCCTTTTTTTTTCATTCTGCCCTTCTTTGTTTTCTTTCTGTTTATGCCCTGTCTTCTTTTCTTCTTTTGTATTTATCTTTTTTTTTCTTCTTTTTTTTTCATTCTGCCCTTCTTTGTTTTCTTTCTGTTTATGCCCTGTCTTCTTTTCTTCTTTTGTATTTATCTTTTTTTTTCTGCTTTTTTTTTCATTCTGCCCTTCTTTGTTTTCTTTCTGTTTATGCCCTGTCTTCTTTTCTTCTTTTGTATTAATCTTTTTTTTTCTTCTTTTTTTTTCATTCTGCCCTTCTTTGTTTTCTTTCTGTTTCTGCCCTGTCTTCTTTTCTTCTTTTGTATTAATCTTTTTTTTTCTTCTTTTTTTTTCATTCTGCCCTTCTTTGTTTTCTTTCTGTTTCTGCCCTGTCTTCTTTTCTTCTTTTGTATTAATCTTTTTTTTTCTTCTTTTATCTTCATTTCCTTTCTCCTTTTTTTTTCATTCTGCCCTTCTTTGTTTTCTTTCTGTTTCTGCCCTGTCTTCTTTTCTTCTTTTGTATTAATCTTTTTTTTTCTTATTTTATCTTCATTTCCTTTCTCCTTTTTTTTTCATTCTGCCCTTCTTTGTTTTCTTTCTGTTTATGCCCTGTCTTCTTTTCTTCTTTTGTATTTATCTTTTTTTTTCTTCTTTTATCTTCATTTCCTTTCTCCTTTTTTTTTCATTCTGCCCTTCTTTGTTTTCTTTCTGTTTCTGCCCTGTCTTCTTTTCTTCTTTTGTATTTATCTTTTTTTTTTCTTCTTTTATCTTCATTTCCTTTCTCCTTTTTTTTTCATTCTGCCCTTCTTTGTTTTCTTTCTGTTTATGCCCTGTCTTCTTTTCTTCTTTTGTATTTATCTTTTTTTTTCTTCTTTTATCTTCATTTCCTTTCTCCTTTTTTTTTCATTCTGCCCTTCTTTGTTTTCTTTCTGTTTATGCCCTGTCTTCTTTTCTTCTTTTGTATTTATCTTTTTTTTTCTTCTTTTTTTTTCATTCTGCCCTTCTTTGTTTTCTTTCTGTTTATGCCCTGTCTTCTTTTCTTCTTTTGTATTTATCTTTTTTTTTCTTCTTTTTTTTTCATTCTGCCCTTCTTTGTTTTCTTTCTGTTTATACCCTGTCTTCTTTTCTTCTTTTGTATTAATCTTTTTTTTTCTTCTTTTTTTTTCATTCTGCCCTTCTTTGTTTTCTTTCTGTTTCTGCCCTATCTTCTTTTCTTCTTTTGTATTAATCTTTTTTTTTCTTATTTTATCTTCATTTCCTTTCTCCTTTTTTTTTTCATTCTGCCCTTCTTTGTTTTCTTTCTGTTTATGCCCTGTCTTCTTTTCTTCTTTTGTATTAATCTTTTTTTTTTCTTCTTTTATCTTCATTTCCTTTCTCCTTTTTTTTTTCATTCTGCCCTTCTTTGTTTTCTTTCTGTTTATGCCCTGTCTTCTTTTCTTCTTTTGTATTTATCTTTTTTTTTCTTATTTTATCTTCATTTCCTTTCTCCTTTTTTTTTCATTCTGCCCTTCTTTGTTTTCTTTCTGTTTATGCCCTGTCTTCTTTTCTTCTTTTTGTATTTATCTTTTTTTTTTTCTTATTTTATCTTCATTTCCTTTCTCCTTTTTTTTTCATTCTGCCCTTCTTTGTTTTCTTTCTGTTTATGCCCTGTCTTCTTTTCTTCTTTTGTATTAATCTTTTTTTTTCTTATTTTATCTTCATTTCCTTTCTCCTTTTTTTTTCATTCTGCCCTTCTTTGTTTTCTTTCTGTTTCTGCCCTGTCTTCTTTTCTTCTTTTGTATTCATCTTTTTTTTTCTTCTTTTATCTTCATTTCCTTTCTCCTTTTTTTTTCATTCTGCCCTTCTTTGTTTTCTTTCTGTTTATGCCCTGTCTTCTTTTCTTCTTTTGTATTTATCTTTTTTTTTCTTCTTTTATCTTCATTTCCTTTCTCCTTTTTTTTTCATTCTGCCCTTCTTTGTTTTCTTTCTGTTTATGCCCTGTCTTTTTTTCTTCTTTTGTATTTATCTTTTTTTTTCTTCTTTTATCTTCATTTCCTTTCTCCTTTTTTTTTCATTCTGCCCTTCTTTGTTTTCTTTCTGTTTATGCCCTGTCTTCTTTTCTTCTTTTGTATTTATCTTTTTTTTTCTTCTTTTTTTTTCATTCTGCCCTTCTTTGTTTTCTTTCTGTTTCTGCCCTGTCTTCTTTTCTTCTTTTGTATTAATCTTTTTTTTTCTTATTTTATCTTCATTTCCTTTCTCCTTTTTTTTTCATTCTGCCCTTCTTTGTTTTCTTTCTGTTTCTGCCCTGTCTTCTTTTCTTCTTTTGTATTAATCTTTTTTTTTCTTCTTTTTTTTTCATTCTGCCCTTCTTTGTTTTCTTTCTGTTTCTGCCCTGTCTTCTTTTCTTCTTTTGTATTAATCTTTTTTTTTCTTATTTTATCTTCATTTCCTTTCTCCTTTTTTTTTCATTCTGCCCTTCTTTGTTTTCTTTCTATTTATGCCCTGTCTTCTTTTCTTCTTTTGTATTTATCTTTTTTTTTCTTCTTTTATCTTCATTTCCTTTCTCCTTTTTTTTTCATTCTGCCCTTCTTTGTTTTCTTTCTGTTTATGCCCTGTCTTCTTTTCTTCTTTTGTATTCATCTTTTTTTTTCTTATTTTATCTTCATTTCCTTTCTCCTTTTTTTTTCATTCTGCCCTTCTTTGTTTTCTTTCTGTTTCTGCCCTGTCTTCTTTTCTTCTTTTGTATTAATCTTTTTTTTTCTTCTTTTTTTTTCATTCTGCCCTTCTTTGTTTTCTTTCTGTTTCTGCCCTGTCTTCTTTTCTTCTTTTGTATTAATCTTTTTTTTTCTTATTTTATCTTCATTTCCTTTCTCCTTTTTTTTTCATTCTGCCCTTCTTTGTTTTCTTTCTGTTTATGCCCTGTCTTCTTTTCTTCTTTTGTATTAATCTTTTTTTTTCTTCTTTTTTTTTCATTCTGCCCTTCTTTGTTTTCTTTCTGTTTCTGCCCTGTCTTCTTTTCTTCTTTTGTATTAATCTTTTTTTTTCTTCTTTTATCTTCATTTCCTTTCTCCTTTTTTTTTCATTCTGCCCTTCTTTGTTTTCTTTCTGTTTCTGCCCTGTCTTCTTTTCTTCTTTTGTATTAATCTTTTTTTTTCTGCTTTTTTTTTCATTCTGCCCTTCTTTGTTTTCTTTCTGTTTATGCCCTGTCTTCTTTTCTTCTTTTGTATTTATCTTTTTTTTTCTGCTTTTTTTTTTCATTCTGCCCTTCTTTGTTTTCTTTCTGTTTATGCCCTGTCTTCTTTTCTTCTTTTGTATTAATCTTTTTTTTTCTTCTTTTTTTTTCATTCTGCCCTTCTTTGTTTTCTTTCTGTTTCTGCCCTGTCTTCTTTTCTTCTTTTGTATTAATCTTTTTTTTTCTTCTTTTTTTTTCATTCTGCCCTTCTTTGTTTTCTTTCTGTTTCTGCCCTGTCTTCTTTTCTTCTTTTGTATTAATCTTTTTTTTTCTTATTTTATCTTCATTTCCTTTCTGCTTTTTTTTTCATTCTGCCCTTCTTTGTTTTCTTTCTGTTTCTGCCCTGTCTTCTTTTCTTCTTTTGTATTAATCTTTTTTTTTCTTATTTTATCTTCATTTCCTTTCTCCTTTTTTTTTCATTCTGCCCTTCTTTGTTTTCTTTCTGTTTATGCCCTGTCTTCTTTTCTTCTTTTGTATTAATCTTTTTTTTTCTTATTTTATCTTCATTTCCTTTCTCCTTTTTTTTTCATTCTGCCCTTCTTTGTTTTCTTTCTGTTTCTGCCCTGTCTTCTTTTCTTCTTTTGTATTAATCTTTTTTTTTCTGCTTTTTTTTTCATTCTGCCCTTCTTTGTTTTCTTTCTGTTTATGCCCTGTCTTCTTTTCTTCTTTTGTATTAATCTTTTTTTTTCTTCTTTTTTTTTCATTCTGCCCTTCTTTGTTTTCTTTCTGTTTCTGCCCTGTCTTCTTTTCTTCTTTTGTATTAATCTTTTTTTTTCTTATTTTATCTTCATTTCCTTTCTCCTTTTTTTTTCATTCTGCCCTTCTTTGTTTTCTTTCTGTTTATGCCCTGTCTTCTTTTCTTCTTTTGTATTTATCTTTTTTTTTCTTATTTTATCTTCATTTCCTTTCTCCTTTTTTTTTCATTCTGCCCTTCTTTGTTTTCTTTCTGTTTATGCCCTGTCTTCTTTTCTTCTTTTGTATTCATCTTTTTTTTTCTTCTTTTATCTTCATTTCCTTTCTCCTTTTTTTTTCATTCTGCCCTTCTTTGTTTTCTTTCTGTTTATGCCCTGTCTTCTTTTCTTCTTTTGTATTTATCTTTTTTTTTCTTCTTTTATCTTCATTTCCTTTCTCCTTTTTTTTTCATTCTGCCCTTCTTTGTTTTCTTTCTGTTTATGCCCTGTCTTCTTTTCTTCTTTTGTATTCATCTTTTTTTTTCTTATTTTATCTTCATTTCCTTTCTCCTTTTTTTTTCATTCTGCCCTTCTTTGTTTTCTTTCTGTTTATGCCCTGTCTTCTTTTCTTCTTTTGTATTAATCTTTTTTTTTCTTCTTTTTTTTTCATTCTGCCCTTCTTTGTTTTCTTTCTGTTTCTGCCCTGTCTTCTTTTCTTCTTTTGTATTAATCTTTTTTTTTCTTCTTTTATCTTCATTTCCTTTCTCCTTTTTTTTTCATTCTGCCCTTCTTTGTTTTTTTTCTGTTTATGCCCTGTCTTCTTTTCTTCTTTTGTATTAATCTTTTTTTTCTTCTTTTTTTTTCATTCTGCCCTTCTTTGTTTTCTTTCTGTTTCTGCCCTGTCTTCTTTTCTTCTTTTGTATTAATCTTTTTTTTTTCTTATTTTATCTTCATTTCCTTTCTCCTTTTTTTTTCATTCTGCCCTTCTTTGTTTTCTTTCTGTTTATGCCCTGTCTTCTTTTCTTCTTTTGTATTAATTTTTTTTTTTCTTCTTTTTTTTTCATTCTGCCCTTTCTTTGTTTTCTTTCTGTTTATGCCCTGTCTTCTTTTCTTCTTTTGTATTAATCTTTTTTTTTCTTCTTTTATCTTCATTTCCTTTCTCCTTTTTTTTTCATTCTGCCCTTCTTTGTTTTCTTTCTGTTTATGCCCTGTCTTCTTTTCTTCTTTTGTATTAATCTTTTTTTTTCTTATTTTTTTTTCATTCTGCCCTTCTTTGTTTTCTTTCTGTTTCTGCCCTGTCTTCTTTTCTTCTTTTGTATTAATCTTTTTTTTTCTTATTTTATCTTCATTTCCTTTCTCCTTTTTTTTTTCATTCTGCCCTTCTTTGTTTTCTTTCTGTTTATGCCCTGTCTTCTTTTCTTCTTTTGTATTTATCTTTTTTTTTCTTCTTTTATCTTCATTTCCTTTCTCCTTTTTTTTTCATTCTGCCCTTCTTTGTTTTCTTTCTGTTTATGCCCTGTCTTCTTTTCTTCTTTTGTATTAATCTTTTTTTTTCTTATTTTATCTTCATTTCCTTTCTCCTTTTTTTTTCATTCTGCCCTTCTTTGTTTTCTTTCTGTTTATGCCCTGTCTTCTTTTCTTCTTTTGTATTTATCTTTTTTTTTCTTCTTTTTTTTTCATTCTGCCCTTCTTTGTTTTCTTTCTGTTTCTGCCCTGTCTTCTTTTCTTCTTTTGTATTTATCTTTTTTTTTCTTCTTTTATCTTCATTTCCTTTCTCCTTTTTTTTTCATTCTGCCCTTCTTTGTTTTCTTTCTGTTTATGCCCTGTCTTCTTTTCTTCTTTTGTATTAATCTTTTTTTTTCTTATTTTATCTTCATTTCCTTTCTCCTTTTTTTTTCATTCTGCCCTTCTTTGTTTTCTTTCTGTTTATGCCCTGTCTTCTTTTCTTCTTTTGTATTTATCTTTTTTTTTCTTCTTTTTTTTTCATTCTGCCCTTCTTTGTTTTCTTTCTGTTTCTGCCCTGTCTTCTTTTCTTCTTTTGTATTTATCTTTTTTTTTCTTCTTTTATCTTCATTTCCTTTCTCCTTTTTTTTTCATTCTGCCCTTCTTTGTTTTCTTTCTGTTTATGCCCTGTCTTCTTTTCTTTTTTTGTATTTATCTTTTTTTTTCTTATTTTATCTTCATTTCCTTTCTCCTTTTTTTTTCATTCTGCCCTTCTTTGTTTTCTTTCTGTTTCTGCCCTGTCTTCTTTTCTTCTTTTGTATTTATCTTTTTTTTTCTTCTTTTTTTTTCATTCTGCCCTTCTTTGTTTTCTTTCTGTTTATGCCCTGTCTTCTTTTCTTCTTTTGTATTTATCTTTTTTTTTCTTCTTTTATCTTCATTTCCTTTCTCCTTTTTTTTTCATTCTGCCCTTCTTTGTTTTCTTTCTGTTTATGCCCTGTCTTCTTTTCTTCTTTTGTATTTATCTTTTTTTTTCTCCTTTTATCTTCATTTCCTTTCTCCTTTTTTTTTCATTCTGCCCTTCTTTGTTTTCTTTCTGTTTCTGCCCTGTCTTCTTTTCTTCTTTTGTATTAATCTTTTTTTTTCTTATTTTATCTTCATTTCCTTTCTCCTTTTTTTTTTCATTCTGCCCTTCTTTGTTTTCTTTCTGTTTCTGCCCTGTCTTCTTTTCTTCTTTTGTATTCATCTTTTTTTTTCTTATTTTATCTTCATTTCCTTTCTCCTTTTTTTTTCATTCTGCCCTTCTTTGTTTTCTTTCTGTTTATGCCCTGTCTTTTTTTTATTCTTTTGTATTAATCTTTTTTTTTCTTCTTTTATCTTCATTTCCTTTCTCCTTTTTTTTTCATTCTGCCCTTCTTTGTTTTCTTTCTGTTTCTGCCCTGTCTTCTTTTCTTCTTTTGTATTTATCTTTTTTTTTCTTCTTTTATCTTCATTTCCTTTCTCCTTTTTTTTTCATTCTGCCCTTCTTTGTTTTCTTTCTGTTTATGCCCTGTCTTCTTTTCTTCTTTTGTATTTATCTTTTTTTTTCTTCTTTTATCTTCATTTCCTATCTCCTTTTTTTTTCATTCTGCCCTTCTTTGTTTTCTTTCTGTTTATGCCTTGTGGTCTTTTCTTCTTTTGTATTTATCTTTTTTTTTCTTCTTTTATCTTCATTTCCTTTCTCCTTTTTTTTTCATTCTGCCCTTCTTTGTTTTCTTTCTGTTTATGCCCTGTCTTCTTCTCTTCTTTTGTATTTATCTTTTTTTTTCTTATTTTATCTTCATTTCCTTTCTCCTTTTTTTTTCATTCTGCCCTTCTTTGTTTTCTTTCTGTTTATGCCCTGTCTTCTTTTCTTCTTTTGTATTAATCTTTTTTTTTCTTCTTTTATCTTCATTTCCTTTCTCCTTTTTTTTTCATTCTGCCCTTCTTTGTTTTCTTTCTGTTTATGCCCTGTCTTCTTTTCTTCTTTTGTATTTATCTTTTTTTTTCTTATTTTATCTTCATTTCCTTTCTCCTTTTTTTTTCATTCTGCCCTTCTTTGTTTTCTTTCTGTTTATGCCCTGTCTTCTTTTCTTCTTTTGTATTAATCTTTTTTTTTCTTATTTTATCTTCATTTCCTTTCTCCTTTTTTTTTTCATTCTGCCCTTTTTTGTTTTCTTTCTGTTTATGCCCTGTCTTCTTTTCTTCTTTTGTATTTATCTTTTTTTTTCTTATTTTATCTTCATTTCCTTTCTCCTTTTTTTTTTCATTCTGCCCTTCTTTGTTTTCTTTCTGTTTATGCCCTGTCTTCTTTTCTTCTTTTGTATTTATCTTTTTTTTTTCTTATTTTATCTTCATTTCCTTTCTCCTTTTTTTTTTCATTCTGCCCTTCTTTGTTTTCTTTCTGTTTATGCCCTGTCTTCTTTTCTTCTTTTGTATTTATCTTTTTTTTTCTTCTTTTATCTTCATTTCCTTTCTCCTTTTTTTTCATTCTGCCCTTCTTTGTTTTCTTTCTGTTTCTGCCCTGTCTTCTTTTCTTCTTTTGTATTTATCTTTTTTTATCTTCTTTTATCTTTATTTCCTTTCTCCTTTTTTTTTCATTCTGCCCTTCTTTGTTTTCTTTCTGTTTATGCCCTGTCTTCTTTTCTTCTTTTGTATTTATCTTTTTTTTTTCTTATTTTATCTTCATTTCCTTTCTCCTTTTTTTTTTCATTCTGCCCTTCTTTGTTTTCTTTCTGTTTCTGCCCTGTCTTCTTTTCTTCTTTTGTATTTATCTTTTTTTTTCTTCTTTCATCTTCATTTCCTTTCTCCTTTTTTTTTCATTCTGCCCTTCTTTGTTTTCTTTCTGTTTATGCCCTGTCTTCTTTTCTTCTTTTGTATTTATCTTTTTTTTTTCTTATTTTATCTTCATTTCCTTTCTCCTTTTTTTTTTCATTCTGCCCTTCTTTGTTTTCTTTCTGTTTATGCCCTGTCTTCTTTTCTTCTTTTGTATTTATCTTTTTTTTTCTTCTTTTATCTTCATTTCCTTTCTCCTTTTTTTTTCATTCTGCCCTTCTTTGTTTTCTTTCTGTTTATGCCCTGTCTTCTTTTCTTCTTTTGTATTTATCTTTTTTTTTTCTTATTTTATCTTCATTTCCTTTCTCCTTTTTTTTTTCATTCTGCCCTTCTTTGTTTTCTTTCTGTTTATGCCCTGTCTTCTTTTCTTCTTTTGTAATTATCTTTTTTTTTCTTATTTTATCTTCATTTCCTTTCTCCTTTTTTTTTCATTCTGCCCTTCTTTGTTTTCTTTCTGTTTATGCCCTGTCTTCTTTTCTTCTTTTGTATTTATCTTTTTTTTTCTTCTTTTATCTTCATTTCCTTTCTCCTTTTTTTTTCATTCTGCCCTTCTTTGTTTTCTTTCTGTTTATGCCCTGTCTTCTTTTCTTCTTTTGTATTAATCTTTTTTTTTCTTATTTTATCTTCATTTCCTTTCTCCTTTTTTTTTTCATTCTGCCCTTCTTTGTTTTCTTTCTGTTTATGCCCTGTCTTCTTTTCTTCTTTTGTATTTATCTTTTTTTTTTCTTATTTTATCTTCATTTCCTTTCTCCTTTTTTTTTTCATTCTGCCCTTCTTTGTTTTCTTTCTGTTTATGCCCTGTCTTCTTTTCTTCTTTTGTATTTATCTTTTTTTTTTCTTATTTTATCTTCATTTCCTTTCTCCTTTTTTTTTTCATTCTGCCCTTCTTTGTTTTCTTTCTGTTTATGCCCTGTCTTCTTTTCTTCTTTTGTATTTATCTTTTTTTTTCTTCTTTTATCTTCATTTCCTTTCTCCTTTTTTTTCATTCTGCCCTTCTTTGTTTTCTTTCTGTTTCTGCCCTGTCTTCTTTTCTTCTTTTGTATTTATCTTTTTTTTTCTTCTTTTATCTTCATTTCCTTTCTCCTTTTTTTTTCATTCTGCCCTTCTTTGTTTTCTTTCTGTTTATGCCCTGTCTTCTTTTCTTCTTTTGTATTTATCTTTTTTTTTTTCTTATTTTATCTTCATTTCCTTTCTCCTTTTTTTTTCATTCTGCCCTTCTTTGTTTTCTTTCTGTTTCTGCCCTGTCTTCTTTTCTTCTTTTGTATTTATCTTTTTTTTTCTTCTTTTATCTTCATTTCCTTTCTCCTTTTTTTTTCATTCTGCCCTTCTTTGTTTTCTTTCTGTTTATGCCCTGTCTTCTTTTCTTCTTTTGTATTTATCTTTTTTTTTTCTTATTTTATCTTCATTTCCTTTCTCCTTTTTTTTTTCATTCTGCCCTTCTTTGTTTTCTTTCTGTTTATGCCCTGTCTTCTTTTCTTCTTTTGTATTTATCTTTTTTTTTCTTCTTTTATCTTCATTTCCTTTCTCCTTTTTTTTTCATTCTGCCCTTCTTTGTTTTCTTTCTGTTTATGCCCTGTCTTCTTTTCTTCTTTTGTATTTATCTTTTTTTTTTCTTATTTTATCTTCATTTCCTTTCTCCTTCTTTTTTTCATTCTGCCCTTCTTTGTTTTCTTTCTGTTTATGCCCTGTCTTCTTTTCTTCTTTTGTAATTATCTTTTTTTTTCTTCTTTTATCTTCATTTCCTTTCTCTTTTTTTTTTCATTCTGCCCTTCTTTGTTTTCTTTCTGTTTATGCCCTGTCTTCTTTTCTTCTTTTGTATTTATCTTTTTTTTTTTCTTATTTTATCTTCATTTCCTTTCTCCTTTTTTTTTTATTCTGCCCTTCTTTGTTTTCTTTCTGTTTATGCCCTGTCTTCTTTTCTTCTTTTGTATTTATCTTTTTTTTTCTTCTTTTATGTTCATTTCCTTTCTCCTTTTTTTTTCATTCTGCCCTTCTTTGTTTTCTTTCTGTTTATGCCCTGTCTTCTTTTCTTCTTTTGTATTTATCTTTTTTTTTTCTTATTTTTTCTTCATTTCCTTTCTCCTTTTTTTTTTCATTCTGCCCTTCTTTGTTTTCTTTCTGTTTATGCCCTGTCTTCTTTTCTTCTTTTGTATTTATCTTTTTTTTTCTTCTTTTATCTTCATTTCCTTTCTCCTTTTTTTTTTCATTCTGCCCTTCTTTGTTTTCTTTCTGTTTATGCCCTGTCTTCTTTTCTTCTTTTGTATTTATCTTTTTTTTTCTTATTTTATCTTCATTTCCTTATCCTTTTTTTTTCATTCTGCCCTTCTTTGTTTTCTTTCTGTTTATGCCCTGTCTTCTTTTCTTCTTTTGTATTTATCTTTTTTTTTCTTCTTTTATCTTCATTTCCTTTCTCCTTTTTTTTTCATTCTGCCCTTCTTTGTTTTCTTTCTGTTTATGCTCTGTCTTCTTCTCTTCTTTTGTATTTATCTTTTTTTTTTCTTATTTTATCTTCATTTCCTTTCTCCTTTTTTTTTTCATTCTGCCCTTCTTTGTTTTCTTTCTGTTTATGCCCTGTCTTCTTTTCTTCTTTTGTATTTATCTTTTTTTTTTCTTCTTTTATCTTCATTTCCTTTCTCCTTTTTTTTTCATTCTGCCCTTCTTTGTTTTCTTTCTGTTTATGCCCTGTCTTCTTTTCTTCTTTTGTATTTATCTTTTTTTTTTCTTATTTTATCTTCATTTCCTTTCTCCTTTTTTTTTTCATTCTGCCCTTCTTTGTTTTCTTTCTGTTTATGCCCTGTCTTCTTTTCTTCTTTTGTATTTATCTTTTTTTTTCTTATTTTATCTTCATTTCCTTTCTCCTTTTTTTTTCATTCTGCCCTTCTTTGTTTTCTTTCTGTTTATGCCCTGTCTTCTTTTCTTCTTTTGTATTCATCTTTTTTTTTCTTATTTTATCTTCATTTCCTTTCTCCTTTTTTTTTCATTCTGCCCTTCTTTGTTTTCTTTCTGTTTATGCCCTGTCTTCTTTTCTTCTTTTGTATTTATCTTTTTTTTTCTTCTTTTATCTTCATTTCCTTTCTCCTTTTTTTTTCATTCTGCCCTTCTTTGTTTTCTTTCTGTTTATGCCCTGTCTTCTTTTCTTCTTTTGTATTTATCTTTTTTTTTTCTTATTTTATCTTCATTTCCTTTCTCCTTTTTTTTTTCATTCTGCCCTTCTTTGTTTTCTTTCTGTTTATGCCCTGTCTTCTTTTCTTCTTTTGTATTTATCTTTTTTTTTCTTCTTTTATCTTCATTTCCTTTCTCCTTTTTTTTTCATTCTGCCCTTCTTTGTTTTCTTTCTGTTTATGCCCTGTCTTCTTTTCTTCTTTTGTATTTATCTTTTTTTTTTCTTATTTTATCTTCATTTCCTTTCTCCTTTTTTTTTTCATTCTGCCCTTCTTTGTTTTCTTTCTGTTTATGCCCTGTCTTCTTTTCTTCTTTTGTAATTATCTTTTTTTTTCTTATTTTATCTTCATTTCCTTTCTCCTTTTTTTTTCATTCTGCCCTTCTTTGTTTTCTTTCTGTTTATGCCCTGTCTTCTTTTCTTCTTTTGTATTTATCTTTTTTTTTCTTCTTTTATCTTCATTTCCTTTCTCTTTTTTTTTTCATTCTGCCCTTCTTTGTTTTCTTTCTGTTTATGCCCTGTCTTCTTTTCTTCTTTTGTATTTATCTTTTTTTTTTTCTTATTTTATCTTCATTTCCTTTCTCCTTTTTTTTTTCATTCTGCCCTTCTTTGTTTTCTTTCTGTTTATGCCCTGTCTTCTTTTCTTCTTTTGTATTTATCTTTTTTTTTCTTCTTTTATGTTCATTTCCTTTCTCCTTTTTTTTTCATTCTGCCCTTCTTTGTTTTCTTTCTGTTTATGCCCTGTCTTCTTTTCTTCTTTTGTATTTATCTTTTTTTTTTTCTTATTTTTTCTTCATTTCCTTTCTCCTTTTTTTTTTCATTCTGCCCTTCTTTGTTTTCTTTCTGTTTATGCCCTGTCTTCTTTTCTTCTTTTGTATTTATCTTTTTTTTTCTTCTTTTATCTTCATTTCCTTTCTCCTTTTTTTTTTCATTCTGCCCTTCTTTGTTTTCTTTCTGTTTATGCCCTGTCTTCTTTTCTTCTTTTGTATTTATCTTTTTTTTTCTTATTTTATCTTCATTTCCTTATCCTTTTTTTTTCATTCTGCCCTTCTTTGTTTTCTTTCTGTTTATGCCCTGTCTTCTTTTCTTCTTTTGTATTTATCTTTTTTTTTTCTTCTTTTATGTTCATTTCCTTTCTCCTTTTTTTTTCATTCTGCCCTTCTTTGTTTTCTTTCTGTTTATGCTCTGTCTTCTTCTCTTCTTTTGTATTTATCTTTTTTTTTTCTTATTTTATCTTCATTTCCTTTCTCCTTTTTTTTTTCATTCTGCCCTTCTTTGTTTTCTTTCTGTTTATGCCCTGTCTTCTTTTCTTCTTTTGTATTTATCTTTTTTTTTCTTCTTTTATCTTCATTTCCTTTCTCCTTTTTTTTTCATTCTGCCCTTCTTTGTTTTCTTTCTGTTTATGCCCTGTCTTCTTTTCTTCTTTTGTATTTATCTTTTTTTTTTCTTATTTTATCTTCATTTCCTTTCTCCTTTTTTTTTTCATTCTGCCCTTCTTTGTTTTCTTTCTGTTTATGCCCTGTCTTCTTTTCTTCTTTTGTATTTATCTTTTTTTTTCTTATTTTATCTTCATTTCCTTTCTCCTTTTTTTTTCATTCTGCCCTTCTTTGTTTTCTTTCTGTTTATGCCCTGTCTTCTTTTCTTCTTTTGTATTCATCTTTTTTTTTCTTATTTTATCTTCATTTCCTTTCTCCTTTTTTTTTCATTCTGCCCTTCTTTGTTTTCTTTCTGTTTATGCCCTGTCTTCTTTTCTTCTTTTGTATTTATCTTTTTTTTTCTTCTTTTATGTTCATTTCCTTTCTCCTTTTTTTTTCATTCTGCCCTTCTTTGTTTTCTTTCTGTTTATGCCCTGTCTTCTTTTCTTCTTTTGTATTTATCTTTTTTTTTTCTTATTTTATCTTCATTTCCTTTCTCCTTTTTTTTTTCATTCTGCCCTTCTTTGTTTTCTTTCTGTTTATGCCCTGTCTTCTTTTCTTCTTTTGTATTTATCTTTTTTTTTCTTCTTTTATCTTCATTTCCTTTCTCCTTTTTTTTTCATTCTGCCCTTCTTTGTTTTCTTTCTGTTTCTGCCCTGTCTTCTTTTCTTCTTTTGTATTTATCTTTTTTTTTTCTTCTTTTATCTTCATTTCCTATCTCCTTTTTTTTTCATTCTGCCCTTCTTTGTTTTCTTTCTGTTTATGCCCTGTCTTCTTTTCTTCTTTTGTATTAATCTTTTTTTTTCTTATTTTATCTTCATTTCCTTTCTCCTTTTTTTTTCATTCTGCCCTTCTTTGTTTTCTTTCTGTTTATGCCCTGTCTTCTTCTCTTCTTTTGTATTTATCTTTTTTTTTCTTCTTTTATCTTCATTTCCTTTCTCCTTTTTTTTTCATTCTGCCCTTCTTTGTTTTCTTTCTGTTTATGCCCTGTCTTCTTTTCTTCTTTTGTATTTATCTTTTTTTTTCTTCTTTTATCTTCATTTCCTTTCTCCTTTTTTTTTCATTCTGCCCTTCTTTGTTTTCTTTCTGTTTATGCCCTGTCTTCTTTTCTTCTTTTGTATTTATCTTTTTTTTTTCTTATTTTATCTTCATTTCCTTTCTCCTTTTTTTTTTCATTCTGCCCTTCTTTGTTTTCTTTCTGTTTATGCCCTGTCTTCTTTTCTTCTTTTGTATTTATCTTTTTTTTTCTTCTTTTATCTTCATTTCCTTTCTCCTTTTTTTTTCATTCTGCCCTTCTTTGTTTTCTTTCTGTTTCTGCCCTGTCTTCTTTTCTTCTTTTGTATTTATCTTTTTTTTTTCTTCTTTTATCTTCATTTCCTATCTCCTTTTTTTTTCATTCTGCCCTTCTTTGTTTTCTTTCTGTTTATGCCCTGTCTTCTTTTCTTCTTTTGTATTAATCTTTTTTTTTCTTATTTTATCTTCATTTCCTTTCTCCTTTTTTTTTCATTCTGCCCTTCTTTGTTTTCTTTCTGTTTATGCCCTGTCTTCTTCTCTTCTTTCGTATTTATCTTTTTTTTTCTTCTTTTATCTTCATTTCCTTTCTCCTTTTTTTTTCATTCTGCCCTTCTTTGTTTTCTTTCTGTTTATGCCCTGTCTTCTTTTCTTCTTTTGTATTTATCTTTTTTTTTCTTCTTTTTTTTTCATTCTGCCCTTCTTTGTTTTCTTTCTGTTTATGCCCTGTCTTCTTTTCTTCTTTTGTATTTATCTTTTTTTTTTTTATTTTATCTTCATTTCCTTTCTCCTTTTTTTTTTCATTCTGCCCTTCTTTGTTTTCTTTCTGTTTCTGCCCTGTCTTCTTTTCTTCTTTTGTATTTATCTTTTTTTTTCTTCTTTTTTTTTCATTCTGCCCTTCTTTGTTTTCTTTCTGTTTATGCCCTGTCTTCTTTTCTTCTTTTGTATTTATCTTTTTTTTTCTTCTTTTTTTTCACTGAAAGATTCATATCACCGATTTTTAGCTTACACCAGCGAGGACGTGAGGGATATAATTGTCAAAATAAATCACTGGGTGCAAAATTCACCGGATGAAAAAATTGGAGTCTCCTCCGATCAAAACGTAGTACTTGCTACAACAAAATGACTAAAAACTAATGTACCTGTCAGGACTTTAGACAATTTGAGGAAGGCCAGAGAATGCACTGGCAATAATGTATTGATCAGTGGCGTAGCTGTTCGAGTAGGAAATGTAGTGGTCACCCCTCGCCCCCGAGTACATTCTTCACGGGTGGAGCCTTTTCAACATTATTTTTTTCAACTCTCCAGTTCCTTTGGGTGATTAAAGTCGAATGGTTTTATTTTCATTGGTTCTCATATACTTCACCAAACGACTTTTTAGGTCTTTCTGAACTCTTTACTTCATTCAACGAACTTTCCTTCTGTTTTGAAACTGAGAACATCACACAATCTCCATTGTTCTACCTTTTCTTTTCATTTTACGTTTTACACATGAAATAATTAAACAACACATTTTTATTACGTTTTCATTTTGAATGCAAAATAGATTTATCAGCCGACAGCAGAACATTTGTATTGCTTTGATTTTAGATACAAAATAACAGTTACGTACCTCTTTTAAAAGGTCCATTCATCGTTTTTCTTCTTTCTTTTTTTTTTTTTTGATGCGACGTAGCAGTAATATACTTACTTTAAAAATTGACTTTCTTGATGTTTTGATTCTAAACAGAATCCAAAAATGTATAATGAGCTAAAATCATTTGGTACGTGTCCTGGTGACACTTAATGTGATCGCCCCCCACTAGCTATAGAACCTGGCTTCGCCCCTAATAGTGATCAAAACAACAAACATAAGGATTCTAGTCCGAAATTGTTCACAGAATATTGGCAATAATTCAACTCAAAATTCTAGGAAATAGTATTTTTTAAATTTTCTTCTGTCTTTCACCCTTCTTTTATATTTTCCTTTTCCCCTTTCTTTCTGTTGATGCTTTGATTTCACTTCCTTTCTTTGTTTTTTTCTCTTTCCGTGTCTTCTTTTTCTCTCTTTTATTTTTTTCTATTTATGCTTAGTGCCCTTTTTTTTTGTCCTTCTTCCTTTCATTGTTGTCTTCTGTTTTTCCCATCCTTGTTTCTCTTCCTTTCTGTCTCTCCCTCCTCCCTTTATCCCCTGACTTATTCTCTTTTCCTCTCTGTTATTATTCACCAATTTTCTTTCTTTTCTTTACTCTTATTTGTCTTCCCCTTTTACCTGCATTGGAACTCTTTCTTTCTTTCCTAGGAGACCCACACATGAAAAAGACGTTTCTTCTTGCCAAAACCATCATCAAAATGTCAGCCAGTCATAAATTGGTTGAATGCAAATACTGAAATAAAGAACCCAACTCTCTTCACAATTAATAGACTTCGATTCTTTTCTACGGAAAGTCTATTGAGTTCTAAACACGATGTTTAATGTCCTTAATTTTTAGATTGGTGCAGAAAAAAAGAGAAAATTTCGTCTTTGTCCCGTTTTTGGAACTTTTGAAAGCTTATTCACTTTCCGGAAAAAAACCCTGCTTGGCTAAAATAAAATCAACCTGACCCATTTCTCCCCTGTCCTGACCTGACCTGACCTGACCTGGCCTGAATAGCATAATTATACACACACACACACACACACACACACACACACACACACATACATATATATATATATATATATATATATATATATATATATATATATATATATATATATATATAAGCAAAAGTAGATTCTAACATACAAACACATATATTTACTTATATATATACCTGTCCTGACCAGCATAGTATAATTATATATATATATATATATATATATATATATATATATATATATATATATATATATATATATATATATATATATATATATATATATATATATATACACACACACAAAAGTAGATTCTAACATACAAATCCATTTATCTACTTATAATTTGCTAAAAGTTTGTCAGTCCGTGGGTCTAAATGTACTTGCATACTACAAAGAAAGAAAAATACTAGATATAAATCCATAAAATCTTCAGTGGGTATGGATTTGATCCCCGGGAAGTAATCTTTTAAAATTGTTTACAGAGAACAACCAACCAAAATATGTTTTATGGGGGTTCCAATCAGGTAAGAGGTTTATTCATATGATAATCTGTCATCGTTATCATCATTATCATTATCCTCATCAGCCTTTTAGCGTCTACCGTCATGATAGATTTTTTTTTTTTTCTCAACTCAATTTTGGGAGATAAAAATGCGTTCTTTATTCAAAAAAAAAAAAGAATTTTTTTAAACATATCTCATAGTTGTGTTTTCAAGAAAGCATGTTTTGATGGTGTTTGGTTTAGGTACATTTTACTAAGACACAACATTTGAGGATCATAATCTATGTCAATCACCCAGGAAGAAGAGTCTTATCTTGTTCTTAGGGGACAAAAGGCCAAAAGGGGAAACAAAAGGAAGAAGACGGTAGAAAAAGAAAGAAAGGAAGAAAGAGAGAAGAAAAGAATGGATGGAAGGAAGGAAAAAAAAGGGAAAGAAACAATGGAAAGCTAAGAGATAATGGAAGCAAGACAGAGAGATAGAAAGACAGACGGACAGACAGACAGACAGACAGAGTCGGATTATATTTCTCCTGGCGTCAATAATTCAACTGATGTCGCTAATAATGATAAATTTGAATCATTTTTCTTTCAAAGGGTCATCCATTTGACCCATCACAAGAGAGAATAATATCATTCCCAAATTATATTGCTAGATAATTTCTACAATAACTATTTTCTACCTACATCGGTCAAAATCAAGAGAGGATTATTTCTTTTTCAACTTCTGAGTTTCAAAATTGTAAAAAGATTTTAAAATCTTTTTGTCGTCGAAATTGCGGAGGGAATTTTTTTCAACGTTAAAGTTCAAAATTGGGAGGTAATTTTCTTTTAAAAGTCACAATCAAAGGGAATTTTTGAGTACTTTTTCGGGTCAAAATTGTGGGGGAGGTCTCTTAGGGAGTCACAATCAAGGGGAAGATTATTTTCCTTTCATGGGTCAAAATGCAAAAGAGAAGTTTTCCTTTTACTCATAAAAGTCAACATTGAAGAAGGAATTTTCATTTCACTTCATGAGATCAAATGATTTTTATCACATTTAAGGGTCAAAATTGAAAGATATATTTTCTTCCCGCCTTTGAGGGGTTAAAATCAAAGGGATTATTTTACATTTTATGTTAACATTCTGGCGTCAAAATCGAGAAAAAAATTTTCTCCACTTTTGAGGGTCGAATTCAAGGCAAAGATTTCTTAAAGATTCACGCAACTCCTTCTCACAAACACTTCCAGGGGTTTCAATCATCAGGATTTTCCTTTCTCGTTTACGGCTGAAAGACGCAGGGGGAGATCCTTTTTTCTATTTTAGAGTTAAACATCGGAAGGGGTCCTTATTCTTTACTTTTAGAGATCAAAATTGTGGGGTATTTTCTAAATTTTAAAGTCACCATACAGAATTTTTTTTTCTTTTAGAGGTCAAAATTGAGATGGGGTAAATTATGGGAGTCGAAATACAAGGGATGTGTTTTTACTGCAAAGGAGCAAAGTTAAGATCGGAGATTTTTTTCATTTAAAAAAATCTTCCCTTAGACTTTGACAATCAAATGTAAGATTTTTTTTTACAATAACATCCCATTTTCCACATCATCCTGACCTTTTTTCACATTCCTTCCAGTTGGGTAAATTAAGGCAAAAGCAAATCTACAGGTTGTTAATGAAAATGGAGATAGAGCATGTGTAAAAGGAAGAGAAGCAAGAAAAAAAGGAAGGAATTGAAAAATAAAGATTTTGTCAATTTTGTTACAATTCAATACAAATGACATGGAATAATTTTTCTGTAATTTTATGGCGGGGAATTTCAGTGACATTTTTCTCTTTCGAAAAAATTCAGTTAAGTATATTTTCAGTATATTATTTCTGGAATCATCCATTTTTGTCATTTATCTAGAAAAAATATCAAGATAAAGTTTTTTTAAGTCCATTCCCGTGGCCAAGTTTACAGATCTTTTTCCAGTGAAAGGAACAGTATTCCAAAGGTCTAAATATTTTATAAACTTGTGGGTTTTTGACGGAGTGGAAATTGACCCTAAGGCAGCAAATCTCGTTTCATACGTAAATAATTTGGGAAAAAAAGCAAATAAATAAACTATCCATCTGATAATAGCACTGCACTTGTTTACATTTTGTGATTTCATGCCTTTGTTGGCAATTCACAAAATTCAAAATTATTGTTCAGGCAGATCCTAGATAGTGGGGGGCTGGGTGTCAATTGTTTCGGATATTTTTTATTGAATCAGTTTAATTGAAGAATATATATGATATAGCTTTAAAGTTTATTCATGATTACTAGTGATGATTTGTTTTGTTTTTATTCATAAGATATCATTCTATCAAAATTTGGAAGATCTTTTTTGATTGTGCCCCACCCGAGCAGAAGAGGGGGGTTCAGACCCCCTGGATCATCACCTGTGGATGCAACAATTTACAAGATATGCACACGAAATCAAAACAATCAGAATGAAATCCAGTTTGTGATAAGATAAAAGAAAATGGAAAAAATACGATAGGCTTCAGTGAGTCCGAGAATTTTCATTTTAAAGGAGAATCGACTCAAGTAGCAGAAAAGTTATCACCTTTAGGAACACCGTGTAGGAAAAATAATTTCAGTTATAATTAAAATGAAGAATCATAATTGATGGTATGAATTAGAGAGAGATAAAAAAAAAATTCGGGCCAAAATATATTCGCTAAGATTTATTAAAACAATATGTTTGCTCTGGATAAAAATAATTATTTGGAAATGATATCCCCTCCCAAAATCATGGTTTATGAAACAAAACTTCTCTGGTGTGTAATACGCATTGTTTTCTCTGAATTCGTGGTGGCTAAATCTGACCTTCTTATCCGGTTTGTATCAACCAAACAGAAGATTTTAAAATTCACAAAATCATTTGAAAACAGAAAGTCAACAAAAATGTGCTGTAAACAACTCCAGAGTTTGATTAGAGATTGAAACTCTTTGTTACACTTTAGTCCGATTCAAACCTGGACATAACTTACTTTCAGTCAAGGCGTCTTAAATGAAGCCACTCATTAGGCTGGTAAATGGGGGTAACGTTCAGTTCCTGGGCAAAATATACTCCTAAGTTGTGAGTTTGAAATTGGGTGGGAAAAAGTTTGTATCATACGAGAATAAATCCACTTCTTTGATTTCTTTCTTTATTTCTGTTCAGAGTAGAATTTCTGATTGAGAAGTGAAACGATTCATGTCCAAGTAACTACAATGAGAAATAAAAAGCTAAAAACGAATTTATCAATCATAAGACAACATGAATATGTTTACGTATATGCATATATGCATACGTTCATATATATGCATGTATATGTATATATATATATATATATATATATATATATATATATGTGTATATATATATATATATATATATATATATATATATATATATATACACACACACACACACATATATATATGCTCGTATTCATATTTGTGTGTGTATATATGCATATATATATATATATAAATATATATATATATATATATACATATATATACATATATATATATATACATATATATATATATATACACACACACACACACACACACACACACACACACACACACACACATATATGTATATATATATATATATATATATATATATATATATATATATATATATATATATATAGCTGAGTATGTATGTATGTATGTATGTATATATGATATGGCGATATTGAACACCAACAAAACATTATTTTTCGTTTGCTCAACCTTTACTTGAAGCTTTCAGCACACTATGAATCATGTTGCATAAAATGGAAGAAAAATGTAACTCTAAAGACAATGGAAATATTGTTTTTTGGAATGGTTAGTTGGACATTTATCATGCGCGATCACTTTCATTCATTTGAATGCAGTAACAAGTCTTTTGCAGTTTCTCATTTGGATTTTCACATCTGATTTTCACCCGATGAGTGTAATCTTAATCTTGTTTGGATTTTCATTTCAATTCAACTTCCCCTGACCAGATGGGTTGCCAGGTCAAATGTGTCCCCTAGAAAAGAAATCAACACCCGTATGTCTCTACAAATTGTACAAAGATGAAAACAAATGTATTATTTTGGTTTATTCAGACACGCTGCAAATGTAAGGATTTGAATACAAACATTTTCAATAATAAATACTTTACAATAAATTTAATGATTCATGACCTATCCACAAGAAGTATTTATATTTTGTCTGCAGAGAATAATTGCTTTTATGAGAAGAGACTATATACTCCATTCCTATAGGAATATAGATGTATGATTTATATTTATAATTTAATTACATCTTCTAACGAAATTATTATTTTGCTATTTTTATGTTGTAGCTTTTGTGGAGAGTTTTTGAATTCAACATAAGAAATGTATTGGATTTGGATTTTTCTGTGAAGACATTGGATTTCGTCCGAAATGATCTTTAGGTTTTCAGTTGTGAATAAAAGTTTTTGCCCTGGTGTTTTATAACCATTAAATATATATTAGTGCTTAACTTCTCCGAATGTTTTCAGTTGAGATCTTACAATTTTATTTATTGCTAAATGCATTGAATAAAACTTTCTGCTTTACTTTCGTTTTTTTGTTTTTTATTGTTGATCCTTTGAGCTACATCGAAGCTTATAATGAATTCAAATGTTGGAATAATCGAAAGGCGTTTTAGTTCATATTGCATTTATGAAAAACAATAATAAACCAACCATTTTCTCTCTTAATTGAAGGAAATCAACTTTTTTACTTGATTAAATAAACTGAAAAAGGGAATATTCAATTTAATGAGCGTTAAAATACTTCAAAATTTCATTTTGTTGCCCATTTTTGTTTTATTCACCTGAGATAAAACTTGACAAAATTATATTCCATATTTATTAATATTCATCACACATCAAATACCTAAACTGGTGGTTGTCCTTTTTTTTCTTGTTTCGTTCCTTGCTAAATGTATGGGGGTCATTTTGAAGAAAATAAGAAAATTTATCACCATTTCTCCTCCTGCTCTCCTTTTTATCCCGCCCCCCTTGATTGTTGTCAATAGACGACCAACTGTCAGGGGGAAAAGGGGGCGTATACTCTAATCCAATGAAATCCCTTGTTGTCCTGCACGTGGTGTCGCTGACCCAAGCCGACGACACTAATCTTCATTCAATTCAACTCAGACCCTGGTCAACGGAGCAACACCTTTCTCTCTCCCAAATCAATTTTACAGAGGTGAATTCAGAACAGAACTGAACAGAACAGAGCTGAACGAATCGTAAGTATACAAAAACCCTCAATTTCTATCATCTAGATATCTTAGATAGTTACCTGAAAATAAGTAGATAGAATAGATACAGCGCTACTGAAGAAGAAATTTCCCGCCTTACCTATTTGAAATAGCAAACACCATTCTGTTGTTAATTAGGTTATTTGTACGATTTTAGAAAACACGATTAAGTCTCAGTCAGTTCCATTCAAATGAATAATGTTTGAACGGTTAATTTTTAATTTTGAAATCTCTATTAGCGTTTCTTTACAACGAGAGCGACAAGAAAGTAGTTGTGAATACCGTTTCTTTGCACCATATCCACCATTCATGCACACAAGTTATCTTTTTCATGTTATCAATCTAATCTCATTCGTAAATCTAAATGAATTATTTCTATTTGTTTCTTTGAATACTACTTTTAAATATTACTAAAATAATTGTAAATAATGTTTGTTTGCCTTTCTCAACATACTTAGTGGCCCTCCAGAACAATGATTGAGCCCTTAGTATTTTGACACCCTAGGCGATGCTAATTCTGGTCGTTGTCATCATGTAAAAGTCATGAAGAAGTGTTGAAAAGATTTTTCATGGACAATTCATTAAGGCAGCCATCTTTCTGTTAAGAGCACGTTCCATGCGGTGGTCGGTACGAAGATATCAGTCAAAAGCATGACAGTATATCGATTGAATTTGGAGTATTTTAAGTAATTCAATTCAGAAAATATGTAGCAAATTCAAATAAAAACCTTTCATCGTTTGATTAAAGTTAAAAGGTATGATTGTTGATATTTTTTTTTCTTGATTAAGAGGAATGAAAGGGTTTATATTTCAATTTTTTTTTTGCCGAAAAAAATGTTTGATGTTAGGATAAATATACTTTTTTAGTGCAAATTTATGACTTAATAATCAAGCAATGAAGTCGTTTTTTCGCAGATTCAAATGAGTTTGTCTCATAAAGAATGTACTGTACGTCACAAGAAAACTAGAATAATTTGTATTTTTTCAATCATATTTGTATAATGAAACGATTCAGACGGTTTTTACGTTCAGCTTTTATATTGTTATGTAAGAAACAACATTTTCAGCAGAAATTGTGCTTTTTAAAGACTTTGAGGAAAAGAATGGAGAATAAATAGACATTTTAATCGTTGAGACTGTCCGCAGGATATTGAAATTTGACAAAAATCTTTCCAACATCACAAAAGAATTAATCAAATACTTCGGGATGATATTTCCATTTGAAATGCAGTAAAGCTTTCTAGTTACATTTACAGAGGCAATATGCCCTCTATATCCTAAAAAAATCATCTTAAAAGTTCAAGTTTCAAACTCCCTAATCCCAATTGTAAAGTCTGTATACATATCAACAAACCAGAATTACTTAAAAATTGAGGGAACTTATTTTGACGATTTCTAATAGAAAGTGCAAAAGCTATAAAGTCAGAAAGGGGTGTTAAAGGCAGTTGTGACAGACATGCTCTCTTTTTTTCTGTCTCTTTTCAACTGTATCTTCATTCCACTATGTCATTAACCATGTATGTGTGTAACATAAATCATATGTTTCATTAAATACAGCCTATCCTTTATCTTCACAGAGCTAGCCATTCTGAGAAGCTGTGCACAAGTTGACTTTTGGAATCCTTCAATTCCTTACTAATAAAGGGTTTGTATTCCATTATTTATAGCCACTCTCTACTTACTTTCTGCCTATTTCTTTTTGATCTCTCTTTCTCTCTCTGAAATCCCTTACTTTCTCTCTCACTCTCCCCACCTCTTTTTCTCAAACACATATTCATGAATTTGTCTTTTATACTCTTGCAGGTAAATTTCTTTGTTTATTTTATTCTAAAAACTTAGAAGCTGCCAGGACAGTTTATGTGAAATTTTGTAAATAGACTATTTTCCTCTTTTTACTTCATCCTTTCATGGCTTGAAACATGAATTTTATATTTTTTTGCTCCTGAATTATTTGTATTCTCTTAATTTTCAGGTTGATCTTTCTGTTGGACGATATACGTGGAAATCAAGTCACAAATCCAACACAATGGCTTCGTGGGAAGATTTACCTGTTTTCCAATGTCCCGGTTGCAAAAGAGAACTTGGCTTAGAATTCCAGACATTACCATGCTGGCATTCTTACTGCAGCCTGTGTTTAGACAGGCTGTTTGGCCAACAACACATTGGTCAATGCCCTGAATGTGAGGAAATCTTTACTACTGAAGTATTGAGGATCTCAACATATCTGCAGAATTGTCTCCCAAGCTGCTCATCTGAGCAATTATCTGTAGGGGAGGACGAGGAGGAGCAGGAGCAGGATGACGAGGTGGAGGAAGATATAGACGATCTGGAGTATAGTTTAGGACAAATGGATATCAAATTCAATTTCAAAGTCCAAACTATTTAGAAGAAATTAATAAATAATGGATGACAGATTTGTCCTGCTTGGTACTACTATGATACAACAGAGTTGATGGAGAAGAAACTAAAATTGTGGCGCAAATTGTTGAGAAAATATGAAGAAAGTCTGAAACAGTCGGAGAGCTGATCAGATTATCAAATAAAATTATGCATTTCATAAAAGTTGTGTTGTTTTCTTTCAATTTTTTGTGTGATTCTGTTCAGTTTCAACTTGAATTTTCATTTTCATTTTGTTGATAAATTTTGCTGTGACTATCAAGTAATGGGGTCCAGCAAAGAAATGATCTTTTTCTTACAGTTCAAATTTTGAATTTGACAATGAAATACAAATTATTCAACTTCATAGTCTGACTAGTAGATAGCAGTAAAGAAAATCCTCCTTATTCCCAGCCCTCAGTGGAAGAGTCCAGTGTTGAGAGCCAGACTGTTTATTCGACAGAAGCAAATAATCATTTACACAAACACTTAATATGAGGTCAGGGAAAAATCATCTCATTCAGTGGTTCTGAACCTGGGGTTTGTCAGTTGATCCATAACAGCGTTCCTTCTGAACTTGACATTGCAAATCTTGTGGCAGAGAAACAACAAAATCCATTGCACTGCTATTGAAAAGACAATTATTCTATATGATCCTGTTTGATATATTTGAATTGATTTAATCCATTTAAAATATCGTCTTTGAAGGTAAAGAATTTCTTCTTATTAAAGTTGATTATTTGAAGTATAAAAGAAAAGCTAAAAAATTTGGATCCATCAATATTTCTTCTAAAGAAGAGAATCTCGAGTTTTCAGTTCCAAAAGCACTGGTATGATAGTTCCTATTCAATTATTTAATAATTAAATCATTTACATAAACACTTAATATGAGGTCGGGGAAATAATCATCTCATTCATTCCAATTATCAACCGGTCTCTCTGCATCTGATATGCCTCAAATTAATTGTAAAAACAAACCCATCATTACAAATCATCTGTCTGCTCAGAATATTTGCATTACCAAAATTTTCTAGATTTTCTGCAAATTATCTTGTTTTTCTATTGAATGAATATCAAATAGGAGGTAAGTTCATTTTGATTTGATATAAAATGGTGGAATTTTGATGGAATATAAATGAATATATCAGATAAATCCATATTTATCCCTAAGAAAAGAAAAAAATTTCATCACATATTGATAGAAATGGCAGTTTTGCTTTCCTTTCAAGTGCTTAGAATAAGTGTTCATCCAAAAGACCCTTATTTTATGACTAAGGTAAATCCACAAGTGTGATCTTGTAGAGAATGGATTGGAGAATTGCAGACATTCCAGCAGAATTCCTTGCAATTGTGGAAATTATGGCAAAAGTAGATTCAAATTTCCATTTTGTTTTTAGAGATGGAGCATGTGTAAAAGGAAGACAAGCTAGAGACAAAGGAGGGAAATAAAAATAAAGATATTGTGAAGTTTTCATTGAAGTTTTCTTATTCATTTTTGATCTGATATCTGCAGTCTTCTATCTTGTCTGGATTATTATTTCAATTTTCTCATTTACTTCTGATCTGATGTGTGTATCTTTACTATTTTAGAGTTTATTTGAATTTCCTAATTTATTTCTGACCTGTTGACTTTGGTCTGAAGTGTTCTGCAGATTATTAATTGAATCTTCTCCTTCACTTCTGACGAGAGGTCTGCAGCCTCTGGTATTCTGCGGATTTCTATTAGGATTTTCTCTATTAGTTCATATCTTATGTTTGCTTAATTTAGTCTTGTAAGGTTTTTTATTACAATTTCCTCATCCACATCCAACCTGATTGTCTAAAGTCTTTTAAGGATATTGATTTGAATTTTCTCATTTATTTCTGAACTCAAGTCTCCACTCAGTTGACATTTGGTGATTTTTATTAACAATCATCCATTCAGTTGAGCTGCATTTAATGTTTCCTAAGTACCTACACAGAGATAAGTGGAGTGAAAAAATTTAAAATTGATATCTTTATATACTTTCAATAAGCATCATTCCATTGTGAATTCACTTTGGATAATTACAATGTTTGAATCTATTTTAAGGTTTAATACAACTAAAATTAAATGAAATCATCAACATTTAAGTTTAAAGAGCTAAAGAAATAAATGTTCTAATGGATTGAATCAACAAAAAACACAATAATACATCCTACACAAGCCCTGCCAACAAGGAAAGAAAACATTTCACTGGTGACCAAAGTTAATAAATAAGCAGGAGATATTTCACAACAAAAACAAGCAGAAAATTATCAAAATTGTTATGAAAAGAATTGTTTTGATTAGATCAAGAATTGCTAATCTTGGTATTAATATTTATTCATTCATTTATTTATTTGACTTATTGTTATAATTTACCTTCATCTTAATTTGTCAGCAGCCTGTCTTTGATTGCAAATTAACAGTTATGGCCTGAGTGTTAAAGGCAATTTTTATATAATGGTATCCCTGCTGGTGACCAATTAGAAAATTTTCATTTGAATTGTCACATTCACTCTTTATCCATTGTCTGAAGTCTCTTGCCAAGTTTGATAGCCTTTAACAGATTATGTGTAAGGGGCTTTGACAGAAAAAAAAACCAAACAATTGCTGAATTAATTAAATGAATGTAAATGTAACATTATTACTAAAGATCAGCAATGTTTCCTCAGATAGAAAAATAATAGAATTATTGCTTTCATAACAATTTGGCATTTGGCCAATTCATGAGTGTTTTGGACCAGAATTCTACAACTACCTGCTAACCCCAATCAATTGTTCTATTTTTCCCCAATAAAAAAGTAACACCCTGTCTGTAAGATTTGTTCACTGACAAAAACAAATTTATTATAGTTCACATTCATTTTTCCAAGAATTCAAAGTTGAATTACACTCCTGATAAAATCCAAATTCTGATACCCTGCAAATATGAGTATTTTGAATTCAAAATATTTATCTATACACATATTACAATTATTTTATGATTCATTGCCTATTCATACAAAGTATTATATTTTATGTGCAAAGAATAATTACTTTTAGATATTTAAGATACTGAATATTTTATTTATATTTTCATTTTCTATTACATTTCAAAACGCATAAATAAACCTTTGATTTGTCTTAAGATTTGAAGGAAAATGAATTTTATTAAACTTTAGTAGTCTTTGGTAGATTTGTACCTGAATGTTTCCCATTAAGAAGATCATTGACTGCTGACATCAGGTTAAAACCTGATGTCAGTAGTTTTGTGTTGATTTCTATCTGATATTTTCAATTACCTGTTGATATGATATCTGCAGTCTCAACATTTCTCACAACAATAGATAGATAAATTCTTTTTACTCATTCCCCCGAATTCCCTTCGATCAAATATTAACACTTTCAATGATGTTGAATTTGCTATAATTCTTACAAACCAAATTAATGAATCTTTTAGTTTTGATTTCAGCAATGAAGTTTGATGATATTAATGAAACCAAAGAAAATTAATTTTCATTGAATTCTGAATTTTTCCTAATGTTGACCTCATGTTTACAGTTTCTGGCCATGCATAAATAATTAATTGACTTTTCTCCTTTACTCCTGACTTGATGTCTGAAGTCTGTAATCTTGTGATGATTTTTATCTGAATTTTCTTAATCATTCCATCATAGATGTTACAAGTCAATGGTTGAATGGAAAGCCATCAAAGATATGTGAGTTGATGAAACAAATGTTTCTAAGACCATTTTAACATTAAATTGCATGCATGTAAGACTTTGAGTTTGATGACATTTAGTAGAAAGATTTGTCATGCTGCAAGAAAGAGATAGTGAAGATTTGGGACGGATCCAGGTATCTTTCCTCAATTGACAGATATCTTTCTGTTCTTATAAATTGATGTATATACTCATAACTGTCTTCCTGATACCTCCAAAAGGTCTCAGTAGATTTCCATGAGATTTTGAGCATAGATTTACAGTACACTGGGAAAGAAGTGATTGTATTTTAAATCAGATCCCTGCAAAATAGTCTTCCCTACAATGTATTTAAATACAAATTAGATAAAAATATCAAAATTTTATATTTATCCCCGAGATATCTAAGAATTTTTTCAATGAATTTCTATAAAATTTCATGGAAATTTGGCTGTAATCAGACAAGGGAAGAAGAAATTACGTTTTGAGGGTGGATCCATGTAAAATCATCAAACTTTGGGGTGGATCCATGAAAAACTTACAGCCTTATAATGATGATGAGATTTATTTTCGTCAAAAATTCATTCATACAAAACAATCGTGTCTCCTTGTCTTTGACAAACATTTGTGCAGCTCAGCCAAATTTACAATGCATACTTGGCAGACCCGGGGGAAGGACTTGGACTTTTTAGTCATTCAAAAGAAAATATCAGGAATTCAGGGAGGTGGGGGTCTTTGTTCAGTGTATCTGTAATACGAAACTGGACCCTTACTTTCTGTTAATTAGTGTAGTATGTATATTTGCTTGATCTTGGAGAAAGTCTCAAAGTTAGATTTCATTGATTTTTGAAAGGGCTTATTTAAAAGAAGTTATCATGATACAAAACTCAATCATAACTTACCTCTAAACATACATACATTGATATACCTACTAGCTGGAAACTGCTCAATCGGATGGATTTCAGCAAAAAAGTTATTATGATAAAAAACTTAATCATAACTTACCTTTAAATATAATTTCATGTATATACTTACTAGCTGGTAACTGCCCTTTCTGGCGGGTTTAAGCTAAATGATGGTAAGAATTTGACAAAGATGCTGATTGGGATAGCAACATAAAGACATTATTTGCAAGTCTATAAAAATACGTGACTGTATGAACTTAACCATATTTTCCAAATCACTTTTAACTTCATCTGAAACATAAAAACAGGAACTTGCAGAAATAATGGTAAATATCCAATCAAATATGAATATGACAAGATATCATCTTGAACAATTTATCTTGTCAGAGTGTAAAATTATCTTCGATTTTGATTGTTGTGTCTTTGTCCTCAATATGTTTGCTGTACATGACATTCGTTTTGTTGAAGTTCATTTGGAAGACAACTTTCTTTTGATGATGTAATAAAGGAATATTTTCAATTCTTTTTCTCCTCAACTCAATCTCAGAAATAAAAATATGACGTTAAAAAAGATTTTTTTTCTCAACTGAATTTTTGGAGATAAAAATGCGTTCTTTATTTAAAAAATGTCGCAAATACATTTCTCAACAAATTTCATATCGTGATGTTTATTGGTTGTGCATGGATACCTTGAATAGTTATGCATTCATTAGAACATATTTTGATGTAGTTCGGTTTAGGTACATTTTCCAAGACACGAAATTTGAGGATCACTGATTCTGTCAATTGCACGCAAGAATTATTTTCATCTTTCAATTTTAGAGGGCAAATAAGGACGTTAGAGAGAGAAAGAAAGAGAAAGAAAGAGAAAGAAAGAACAAAAGGAAAAAAGAAAGAAACAATGGAGAGCTAAGAGATGATGAAGGTGAGACAGAGAGACAGACAGTCAGACAGAAAGACAGACACAGATGGATTTTGCTTCTCCTGTCGTCATGATTTCAACTGATGTCGCTAATGATGATAAATCAAATTCATTTTTTTTTCAAATGGAAGTCAACTTGACCATTCACTAAAGAAAATTATTTTATTCTTAAATCATATTGCTAAACAATTCCTACAATAACTATTTTCCACTTAAATCAGTCAAAATCCAGAGAGGTTATTCTTTTCAATTTAAAGGTTTAAATTCAACGGGGGATTTAGAAAAAATTGTGGTAAAAATTGCTGAGAGAATATTTTTTCAACCTTAAGGTTAAAAATTAGGACGTGATTTCCTTTTTAAAGTTTACAATTGGAGGGGATTTCTTATTGCTTTGAGGGGTCACTTTCGGGGTCATAATTGAGGGAGGAGATTTTTTTCTTTTACTGTCAGGGGTCCAAATGGGAAAAGGAAGTTTCTCTTTCATTTATAGAGGTCAACATTGAAGAAGGGGTATTTTTCATTTCAAGAAAAGAGAATCCTTTCACTTCTAAGGGTCAAAATTGAAGGAAAAGATTTTTTCCGCACTTTTAAAGACTAAAATAAAAAATGTATTTTTGTTTTTACTTTTAGAGATCAAAATTCATGTTGGGTAACTTTTGGGGGTCGAAATGCTGGGTAAGTTTTTTCTTCGAGTTTTAAAGAACAAAATACGCAGGGAAACTTTTTTTTCCACTTTCAAGGGTTAAAATGCAAATAAGATATTTCTTTTAATAAAAAAATCTCCCTCTGGATTTTGACGATTGAGGGGAATTTTTTTTCAACATTATCCACCTCTTCTTTTCACATCAGACTGACCCTTTTTCCATATTAACGAAATATATTTTTTGACATTAGCACCTCGCTTCTTCAATACTAGCGCCCTTTTCTTTCTAACAGTGTAAAAAATGGTATCAAATCAATTCTAAAAACAAATTAAATGAAACATTCTCTAACTTTTATCTGTGTCTTATTCTCGTCATTTTTGGAGAGCAGTTAACCATATCCATTAGAATGGATATTTGGTATAGAATACGTGATGTGAGAGTTGGTGGAAAAGAAAGTTTGAATTTAGAAAATACTCATCTGGTGATTGATTGATAAGTTGTTCATAGATTAAAAAATATCTCCAGAAATCAACCATGTTAACAAGTCTTCTGCAGTTTCTCATTTGGATTTTCACATCTGATTTTCACCCGATGAGTGTAATCTTAATCTTGTTTGGATTTTCATTTGAATTCAACTTCCCCTGACCAGATGGGTTGCCAGGTCAAATGTGTCCCCTAGAAAAGAAATCAACACCCGTATGTCTCTACAAATTGTACAAAGATGAAAACAAATGTATTATTTTGGTTTATTCAGACACGCTGCAAATATAAGGATATGAATACAAACATTTTCAATAATAACTACTTTACAATAAATTTAATGATTCATTACCTATCCACAAGAAGTATTTATATTTTGTCCGCAGAGAATAATCACTTTCATGAGAAGAGACTATATACTCCGTTCATATAGGAATATAGATGTATGATTTATATTTATAATTTAATTACATCTTCTAATGGAAATAATTATTTCGCCATTTCTGTGCTGTATCTTTTGTGGAGAGTTTTTGAATTCAACATAAAAAATGTATTGGATCTGGATTTTTCAGTGAAGACATTGGATTTCGTCTGAAATGATCTTTAGGTTTTCAGTTATGAATAAAAGTTTTTGCCCCGGTGTTTTATAACCATTAAATATATATTAGTGCTGAACTTCTCCGAATGTTTTCAGTTGAGATCTTACAATTTTATTTATTGCTAAATGCATTGGATAAAACTTTCTTCTTTACTTTCGTTTTTTTATTTTTTATTGTTGATCCTTTGAGCTACATCGAAGCTTAAAATAAATTCAAATGTTGGAATAATCGAAAGGCTTTTTGTTCATATTGCATTTATGAAAAACAATAATAAACCAACCATTTTCTCTCTTAATTGAAGGAAATCAACTTTTTTACTTGATTAAATAAACTGAAAAAAGGGAATATTCAATTTAATGAGCGTTAAAATACTTGAAAATTTCATTTTGTTGCACATTTTTGTTTTATTCACCTGAGATAAAACTTGACGGAATTATATTCCATATTTATTAACATTCATCACACATCAAATACCTGAACTGGTAGTTGTCCTTTTTTTTCTTGTTTCGTTCCTTGCTAAATGTATGGGGGTCATTTTGAAGAAAATAAGAAAATTTACCACCATTTTTCCTCCTGCTCTCCCTTTTATCCCGCCCCCTTGAACGGTGTCAATAGAAGACACACTGTCAGGGGGAAAAGGGGGCATATACTCTTATCCAATGAAATCCCTTGTTCTCCCGCACGTGGTGTCGCTGACCCAAGCCGACCACACCAATCTTCATTCAATTCAACCCAGACCCTGGTCAACGGAGCAACACTTTTCTCTCTACCAAATCAATTTTACAGAGGTGAATTCAGAACAGAACTGAACAGAACAGAGCAGAACGAATCGTAAGTATACAAAAACCCTCAATTTCTATCATCTAAATATCTTAGATAGTTACCCGAAGATAAGTAGATAGAATAGATACAGCGCTACTGAAGAAGAAATTTCCCGCCTAACCTATTCGAAATAGCAAACACTATCCTGTCGTTAATTGGGTTTTTTGAACGATGGAATTGATTTTGCCACGCTTAATCTTTCGGTCATGTCTTCCATGGATCTTATTCCAGCACTGTTTTGGCATCAGGTGTTTGCTGATATGCGAATTCAGTTTTTAGAAAACACGATCAAGTCTCAGTCAGTTCCATTCAAATGAACAATGGTTGAACGGTTAATTTTTAATTTTAAAATCTCTATTAGCGTTTCTTTACAACAAGAGCGACTAGAAAGTAGTTGTGAAGACCGTTTCTTTGCACCATATCCGCCATTCATGTTCACAAGTTATCTTTTTCATGTTATCAATCTAATCTCATTCGTAAATCTAAATGCATTATTTTTATTTGTTTGTTTGAATACTTCTTTTAAATATTACTAAAATAATTGTAAATAATGTCCGTTTGCCTTTCTCAACATACTTAGTGGCCCCCCCAGAAAAATGATTGAGCCCTTAGTATTTTGACACCCTAGGCGATACTAATTCTGGTCGTTGTCATCATGTATAAAGTCATGAAGAAGTGTTGAAAAGATTTTTCATGGACAATTCATTTAGGAAGCCATCTTTCTGTTAAAAGCACGTTCCATGCGGTGGTCAGTACAAAGATATCAGTCAAAATCATATCAGTAGTTAAAGATATATCAATTGAATTTGGAGTATTTCAAGTAATTCAATTCAGAAATAATGTAGTAAATTCAAAAAAAAAAATTAAAAAAAAACGTTTTATTGTTTGATTAAAGTTAAAAATTATAATTATTGATATAATTTTTTTTTTGATTAAGAGGAATGAAAGGGTTTATATTTCAATTTTTTTTTTTTGCAGAACAAAATGTTTGATGTTAGGATAAAAATACTTTTTTAGTGCAAACTCATGACTTTTCTATCAAGTAATTGAGTCGTTTTTTCGTAAATTCAAATGAGTTTGTCTCGTGAAGAATGTACTGTATGTCACAAGAAAACTAGAATAATTTATATTTTTTTAATCATATTCGTATAATGAAACGAGTTCAGACGGTTTTTACGTTCAGCTTTTATATTGTTATGTAAGAAACAACATTGTCAACAGCAATTGTTCTTTTTAAAGACTTTGAAGAAAAGAATAGAGAATAAAAAGACATTTTAATCGTTGAGACTGTTCTAAGGATATTGAAATTTGACAAAAATCTTTCCAACATCACAAGAGAATTAATCGAATACTTTGGAATGATATTCCTATTTGAAATTCAGGAAAGGAGGTTGCAGTAAAGCTTTCTAGTTACATTTACAGAGGCCATATGCCCTCTATATCCTGAAAAAATCATCTTAAAGGTTCAAGTTTCAAACTCCCTAATCCCAATTGTAAAGTCTGTATACATATCAACAAACCAGAATTACTTAAAAATTGAGGGAACTTATTTTGACGATTTCTAATAGAGAGTGCAAAAGCTATAAAGTCGGAAGGGGGTGTTAAAGGCAGTTGTGACAGACATGCTCTCTTTTTTTTCTGTCTCTTTTCAACTGTATCTTCATTTCACTATGTCATTAACCATGTATGTGTGTAACATAAATCATATATTTCATTAAATACAGCCTATCCTTTATCTTCACAGAGCTTGCCATTCTGAGAAGCTGTGCACAAGTTGACTTTTGGAATCCTTCAATTCCTTACTAATAAAGGGTTTGTATTCCATTATTTATAGCCACTCTCTACTTACTTTCTGCCTATTTATTTTTGATCTCTCTTTCTCTCTCTGAAATCCATTACTTTCTCTCTCACTCTCCCCACCTCTTTTTCTCAAACACATATTCATGAATTTGTTTTTTTCACTCTTACAGGTAAATTTCTTTGTTTATTTTATTCTAAAAACTTAGAAGCTGCCAGGACAGTTTATGTGAAATTTTGTAAATAGACTATTTTCCTCTTTTTACTTCATCCTCTTATGGCTTGAAACATCTATTTTATATTGTTTTGCTCCTGAATTATTTTGTATTCTCTTAATTTTCAGGTTGATCTTTCTGTTTGACGATATACGTGGAAATCAAGTCACAAATCCAACACAAT
This sequence comes from Thysanoteuthis rhombus, assembly GCA_963457665.1. Classification (NCBI taxonomy): domain Eukaryota; kingdom Metazoa; phylum Mollusca; class Cephalopoda; order Oegopsida; family Thysanoteuthidae; genus Thysanoteuthis; species Thysanoteuthis major. The sequence continues at coordinate 30,960,147 of OY735224.1, forward strand.
GGCTTCGTGGGAAGATTTACCTGTTTTCCAATGTCCCGGTTGCAAAAGAGAACTTGGCTTAGAATTCCAGACATTACCATGCTGGCATTCTTACTGCAGCCTGTGTTTAGACAGGCTGTTTGGCCAACAACAGATTGGTCAATGCCCTGAATGTGAGCAAATCTTTACAACTGAAGTATTGCGGATCTCAACATTTCTGCAAAATTGTCTTCCAAGCTGCTCATCTGAGCAATTATCTCTAGGGGAGGACGAGGAGGAGGAGGAGGAGCAGGTTGACGAGGTGGAGGAAGATATAGACAATCTGGAATATAGTTTAAGACAAATTGATATAAAATTGCAATTCAAAGTCCAAATTATTGAGAGGGGATTAATAAATAATGGACGACAGATTGGTCCTGCTTGGTACTACTATGATATATCAGAGTTGATGGAGAAGAAACTAAAATTGTGGCGCAAATTGTTGAAAAAATATGAAGAAAGTCTGAAACAGTCGGAGAGCTGATCAGATTATCAAATAAAATTATACATTTCATAAAAGTTGTGTTGTTTTCTTTCAATTTTTTGTGTGATTCTGTTCAGTTTCAACTTGAATTTTCATTTTCATTTTGTTGATAAATTTTGCTGTGACTATCAAGTAATGGGGTCCAGCAAAGAAATGATCTTTTTCTTACAGTTCAAATTTTGAATTCATTAATAAAGTACAAATTATTCATCTTCATAGAATGACTTGTGGATAGCAGTAAAGAAAATCCCCCTTATTCCAAGCCCTCAGTGGAAGAGTCCAGTGTTGAGAGCCAGACTGTTTATTTGACAGAAGCAAATAATCATTTACTCAAACACCTAATATGAGGTCAGGGAAAAAATCATCTCATTCAGTGGTTCTTAACCTGGGGTTTGTCAGTTGATCCATAACAGTGTTCCTTCTGAACTTGACATTGCAAATCTTGTGGCAGAGAAACAACAAAATCCATTGCACTGCTATTGAAAAGACAATTATTCTATATGATCCTGTTTGATATATTTGAATTGATTTAATCCATTTAAAATATGGTCTTTGAAGGTAAAGAATTTCTTCTTATTGAAGTTGATTATTCAAAATGTAAAAAGCAAAGGTAAAAAATTTTGATCCATAAATATCATTTCAAGAGAAGGGATTTTATAATTCCCAGTCTCAAAACCACTGACTCAATATTCTCAATTTAATCATTAACCAGTCTCACTGGATCTAATGTTCTTCAAATTATTTGTAAAAACAAACCCATCATCATATATCACTTATCTGCTTAAAATATATGCAATACCAACATTTTCTAGATTTCCTGCTTATCATCTCATTTTTCTATTGAATGAATATCAAATAAGAAGTAAATTTAATTGGATTTGATATCAAATTGTGGAATTTTGATGAAATATGAATGAATATATCAGATAAATCCATATTTACCACTAAAGGAGGCAAAAAATTTTATCACATATTGATAAAAATGGCAGTTCTGCTTTCCCTTCAAGTGGTTGGAATAAGTGTTCATCCAAAAGACCCTTATTTTATGACTAAGGTGAATCCACAAATGTGATCTTGTAGAGAATGGATTGGAGAATTGCAGACATTCCAGCAGAATTCCTTGCAATTATGCAAATTATGGCAAAAGCAGATTCAAATTTCCATTTCGTTTTTGGAGATGGAGCATGTGTAAAAGGAAGAGAAGCTAGAGACAAAGGAGGGAAATAAAAATAAAGATATTGTGAAGTTTTCATTGAAGTTTTCTTATTCATTTTTGATCTGATATCTGCAGTCTTCTATCTTGTCTGGATTATTATTTCAATTTTCTCATTTACTTCTGATCTGATATGTGCATCTTTACTATTGTAGGGTTTATTTGAATTTCTTAATTTATTTCTGACCTGTCGACTTTGGTCTGAAGTCTTCTGCAGATTATTAATTGAATCTCTTCTTTCACTTCTGACCTTAGGTCTATAGATTCTCATATTGTGTGAATTTCAATTAGGATTTTTTCTATTAGCTTTTATCTGGTTTTGCTAACTTTGGTCTTGTGATTTTCTTCATTGAAATTTCTTCATTCACATCCAACCTGATTGTCTACAATCTCTTCTGTTTTTGTAGATTTTCTGATTTTTTTTCGTTTACTCCTAACATGATACTAGCAGTCTGTAGTCCTGAGTGGATTAATTTTGAATTCTCTCTTGAACTTCTGACCTGATGTTTACAGTCCTTAATGTTGAGTTGATTTTTATCAGAATTTTCTCATTCACTTTTCACCTTTGTTTTGCAGTTTTCATTTACTTCTTGTTCTCATTTATTTCTGACCCAATGACTGGGATTTCTAATCTTTATTTGAAGTGTCTCATTTGTTCATGGCCTGATGTATGCAGTCTCTACTATTGCGAGGATTTTCATTTTATATTTACATATTTATGTCTAACCTAATGTCTGCAGTACTTTTTGAAATTTCCCATTAGTATTTATCTTGAGATCTGAAGTCACTTGTCCTGTACTGATTTTCATTTGAAATTTCTCATTCCCTTCTTGCAGACTCTTGTCTGGGAAATATTTGATTCTCAACTTTTAAATCCTAAGTTTGCTGCCTCAAGTTTTGTCCAGATTTATATCAGAATTTTCTCATTTACTCAAGACCAAATATCTGCGATATGTTTTCTAGTGTGGAATTTTATTTGAAATTTGTTTTTGATTTTGACCTGATGACTGCAATGTCCCGTGTTTTCCATGGATTTGTATAGGCATTTCTTTCCATTTTCTTCTTACCTGCTTGTCTGCAGTCTCTAGTCCTGTATAGATATTCATTTGAATTTCCTCATTTACTCCTGAACTCAAGTCTTCACTCAGTAGACATTTGGGGATTTTTATTTACATTCCTCCTTCAGTTATGCTGCATTCCATGTTACCAAATAGATACAAGAAAATAAATGGAATCAAAATATTCTGAAATTGATATTTAATTTTTGTTTTCAATATGTATTGTTTCATTTTGAATATACTTTGGATAATTACAATGTTTTAATCTATTTTAAAGTTTAATGCAACTAGAATTGGATGAAATCATCAACATTTATATTCTAAAAGCTTAGAAAATTCAAGTTTCAATGGATTGAATTAAAAAAACAATAATACACCCCATCCCTCCAACAAGGGAAGAAGAAATTCACTTATGACCTGGGTTATCAAATGGCTGGAGACATTTCTGGACAAACACAAGCACAAAATGTCCAATCGTCAAAATGGTTATGAAAGTAATTGTATTGATTAGATCAAGTATTGCTAATCTTGGTATAAATATTCATTCATTAACTAATTGTGATATCTTACCTTCATCTTAATTTGTCAGCAGCTTGTCCTTGATTGTAAATTAACAGTAATGACCCGAGTGTTAAAGGCAAGATTTATAGAATGGCATCCTTGCTGGTGACCAGTTAGAGGGTTTTGGCTAGAAAAAAAAGCTGAATGAATTAAATGGATGTAAATGTTGCATTAATACTAGCAATGTTTCTTCTGATAAAAAAAAAAAAAAAATTAGCTTTCATATCAAGATATTGAATAGTTTATTTATATCTCTATTTTTATTACATTTCAAAAGGCAGAAATAAACCTCTGATTTTTCTCAATATTTGAAGGAAATTGAATTTTATTTAACTTTAGTAGTTTTGTGTAGATTTCTATCTGAATTTTCTTATTACCTGTTGATATGATATCAGCAGTCTCAAAATTTCTAATAACTGTGAATAGATCCTCTAAAATTGTCTTCGATCAAATATTAACATTTCGAATGATGTTGAATTTGCTATAATTCTTGCAAATCAAACTAATGTATCTTTTAGTTTTTATCTTAGCAATGAAGTTTGATGATATTAATGAAACCAAAGAAAATTAGTTTTCATTGAATTCTATACGTTTCCTTATGTTTGACCTGATGTCTTTGGTTTCTGTCCATGCAAAAATAATTAATTGACTTTTCTGACTTACTCCTGACCTGATGTCTGAAGTCTGTAATCTTGTGATGATTTTTACCTGATTTTTCTTAATCATTCCATCATAGATGTTATATCTCTATGGTTGAATGGAAAGCCATTGGAATTTAAGCTAGTCAACAATATGTGAGTTAATGAACTAAATGATTCTAAGTCGATTTTTAACATTAAATTGCATGCATGTTAGACTTTGAGTTTGACGATATTTAGTAGAAAGATGTGTCATGCAATGAGAAAGAGATAGTGAATATTTGGGACAGATCCTGGTATCTTTCCTTGATTGACAGATATCTTTATGTTCTTATAAATTGATGTATATGCTCATAACTGTCTACCTGATATCTCTGAAAGGTCTCGGTAAATCTCCATGAGATTCTGTGGAAAAATTGACTGTTGACTGGGAAAGATATGATTGTATTTTAAATCAGATCCCTGCAAAATTGTCTTTCCTACAATGTATTTAAATACAAATTAGATCAAATTGTCAGAATTTTATGTTTATCCCCGAGATATCTAAGAATTTTTTCAATGAATTTCCATAAAATTTCATGGAAGTTTGGCTGCAATAAGACAAGGGAAGAAGAAATTACGTTTTTTCTGTGGATCCATGTAAAATTATTAAACTTTGGGGTGGATCCATGAAAAAATAACAGTCTTATAATGATGATGAGATTTATCTTCGTCAAAAATCTATTCATACAAAAGAACTATGTCCCCTTGTCTTTGACAAACATTTGTGCAGCTCAGCCAAATTTACAATGCATACTTAATAGCCCCAGGGGAAAGACTTGGACTTTTTAGTTATCCAAAAGAAAAATTTGGATTTCAGGGGGCTGGGATCTTTGTTCAGTGTATCTGTAATACGAAACTGGACCCAAAATTCTGTTCATCGGTGTAGTATGCATATTTGCTTGATCTTGGAGAAAGTATCGAAGTAATATTTCATCGATTTTGGAAAGGGCTTATTTAAAAAAAGTTATTATGATGCAAACTTAATCATAACTTTCCTTTAAATATAATTTCACGTATATACTTACTAGCTGGAAACTGCCCTATCGGGCGGGTTTCAGCTAAATGATGGTAAGAATTTGTGACAGAGGCAGATTGGGATAGCAACATAAAGACATTTTTTGAAAGTCTATAAAAATATGTGACTGTATGAACTTAACCATATTTTCCAAATCCCTTTTATCTTCACCTGAAACATAAGAATAGGAACTTGCAGAGATAATGGTAAGAATCCAATTAATTATGAATATGACAAGATATCATCTTGAACAATTTATCTAGTCGGAGTGTAAAATTATCTTCCATTTTGATTGTTGTTTCTTTGTCCTCAAAATGTTTGCTGTAAATGACATTCGTTTTGTTGAAATTCATTTGGAAGACAACTTTCTTTTGATGACGTAATGAAGGAATATTTTTAATTCTTTTTCTCCTCAACTCAATCTCAGAAATAAAAATATGACGTTAAAATAGATTTTTTTTCTCAACTCCATTTCTGGAGATAAAAATGCGTTCTTTATTTAAAAAATGACGCAAATACATTTCTTAACAAATTTCATACCGCGATGTTTATTGGTTGTGCATGGATACCTTGAATAGTTATGTATTCATTAATACATATTTTGATGTAGTACGGTTTAGGTACATTTTCCAAGACACGAAATTTAAGGATCACAGATTCTGTTAATCGCACGCGAGAGTTTTTTTTTATCTTCCTTTTTTAGGGGGCAAATGAGGGCGTTAGAGAGAGAAAGAAAGAGAAAGAAAGAACAAAAGGAAAAAAAAAAAGAAACAATGGAAAGCTAAGAGATAATGAAGGTGAGACAGAGAGACAGACGGAAAGACAGACGGAGATAGATTTTACTTCTCCTATCGTCATGATTTCAACTGATGTCACTAATGATAATGGATTTTAATTATTTTTTTTCCAACTGAGGGTTAACTTGACCAATCACTAAAGAAAATTATTTTATTCTCAAATCATATTGCTAAACAATTCCTACAATAACTATTTTCCACTTAAATCAGTCAAAATCCAGAAAAGTTATTCTTTTCACTTCAAAGTTTTAAATTCAACAGGGGATTTTTAAAAAATTGTGGTCAAAATTGCAGAGGGAATATTTTTCCAACCTTAAGGTTCAAAATAAGAAGGTGATTTTTTTTTAAAAAGTTTACAATCGAAAGGGATTTCCTATTGCTTTAAGGGGTCACTTTGGGGGTCATAATTGACGGGGGAGATTTTTTTTATTTACTCTCAGGGGTCCAAATGGGAAAGTGAAGTTCCTCTTTCACTTATAGAGGTCGACATTGAAGAAAGGATTTTTTTCACTTCAAGAAAAGAGGATCCTTTCACTTTTTAGAGTCAAAATTGAAGGAAAAGATTTTTTCCGCACTTTTAGAGATTAGAATAAAAAATGTATTTTTTTTTTACTTTTAGAGATCAAAATTCATGAAGGTAACTTTTTGGGGTCGAAATGCAGGGTCAGTTTTTTCTTCAAGTTTTAAAGAACAAAATACGCAGGGAAACTTTTTTTTTCCACTTTCAAGGGTCAAAATGCAAATAAGATATTTTTTTGATAAAAAAAATCTCCCTCTGGATTTTGACGATTGAGGGGAATTTTTTTTCTACATTATCCGCCCCCTCTTTTCACATCAGCCTGACCCTTTTTCCATATTAACCAAACATCTTTTTTGACATTAGCATCTCGCTTCTTCAATACTAGCGCCCTTTTCTTTCTAACAGTGTAAAAAGTGATATCAAATCAATTCTAAAAACAAATTAAATGAAAACATTATCTAACTTTTATCTGTGTATTTTTCTCTTCCTGTTTTGCTTAGCAATTTATAATACCCATTAGAATGGGTATTTGATGTTGTATGTGATGTGGAAAAGAAAGTTTGAATTTAGAAAATACTCATCCGGTAATCGATTGATGAGTTGTTCATAGATTAAAAAAATATTTCCAGGAATCAAATATGTTAACGAGCACTTGATAACCTTTTGTCTAAACCATAAATGCCTTCTGACGTCTGTTTTGTCTAATCTGGTGCCTTCCCAATTGTCTTCTGACATCTGTTTTGTCTAATCTGGTGCCTTCCCAATTGTCTGCTGACGTCGGTCTTGTCTAATCTGATGCCTTTCCAATTGTCTTCTGATGTCGGTCTTGTCTACTCTAATACCTTTCCAATTGTCTTCTGACGTCAGTCTTCTCTAATCTGATGCCTGTTTACTTGTCTAGCAACTTTTTTCTTTGACAGTTATTTTTCTGCTCAAGATCTTTTTTCTCTGTCAATCTATTTGGTGTTTCCCTTAAAATTAAGGCAAAAGCAAATCTTCAACTTGTTTATGAAAATGGAGATAGAGCAGGTGTAAAAGGAAGAGAAGCAAGGAAACAATGGAAGGAATTGGAAATAAAGATATTTTGAATTTTGTTAGAATTTATTACGAAAGAAATTTAATAGTTTTTCCTTAATTTTATGGCAGGGAATTTTAGTGACATTTTTCTCTTTTGTGTCAATTCAGGCAAGTATAATTTGATTTTATTCTTTCTAGAATGATCGATCATTTGTTATTTATCTAGAAAAATATCATGATAGAATTTTACTAAGTCCCTTTCAGAGGCTAAGTTTGAAGATCCTCTCCAGTCAACGGAATAATATTTCATAAACTTGTAAGCTTCTAACAGGGTGAAGTTTGACCCGGAAGCAGCCAGTCTCGATTCATATGTAAACAATGTGGGAAAACAAATGAATAAACTATCCATCTGAGAATAGCACTGCACTTGTTTACCTTCTGTAATTCCGTGCCTTTGTTGGCAAATTCCGAAAATCATAATCAAAATTATTATTATTGGGGCGGATCCAGAATTGTGAGGGGGGGGCTGGGTGTCAATTATTTCATTTTTTTTTCTATTGAATCAGTTCGATTGAAGAAAATACGTGTGTGTTGGATCATATATATATATATATATATATATATATATATATATATATATATATATATATATATATATAAATATATATATATATATACAAATACTTATATATATATATGTATATATATAAGTGTATTTATATATGCATATATATATATGTGTGTATACACACACACACACACATGCACACACACACACACACACACACACACACACACACACATATATATATATATATATATATATATATATATATATATATTTATATATATATAGCCATGAAGGATTGGACACCAACAAAACCTTTTTTTCAAGTTGTTATCTTCGTTGTTTTTAGAGCCACAATGTTCAATCTTTACTTAAAGCCTTCTGCACTCCATGAATTATAAAAAAGAAAATGAAAGAAATATGGAGCCCTAGAAATAATGGAAATATCGTTTTTTGAAATGGTTAGTTGGACATTTATCATGCACGATCACTTTTATTCATTTCACTGCAGTTACGAGTCTTTTGCAGTTTCTCGTTTGGATTTTCACATCTGATTTTCACCCGATGAGTGTAATCTTAATCTTGTTTGGATTTTCATTTGAATTCAACTTCCCCTGACCAGATGGGTTGCCAGGTCAAATGTGTCTCCTAGAAAAGAAATCAACACCCGTATGTCTCCACAAATTGTACAAAGATGAAAACAAAAGTATTATTTTGGCTTATTCAGACACGCTGCAAATATAAGGATTTGAATACAAACATTTTCAATAATAACTACTTTACAATAAATTTAATGATTCATTACCTATCCACAAGAAGTATTTATATTTTGTGTGCAGAGAATAATTGCTTCTACTAGAAGAGACTATATACTCCATTCATATAGGAATATAGATGTATGATTTATTTCTATAATTTAATCACATCTTCTAATGAAATTATTATTTCGCTATTTCTGTGTTGTATATTTGTGGAGAGTTTTTGAATTTAACATAAAAAATGTATTGGATTTGGATTTTTTTGTGAAGACATTGGATTTCGTCTGAAATGATCTTTAAGTTTTCAGTTGTGAATAAAAGTTTTTGCCCTGGTGTTTTATAACCATTAAATATATATTAGTGCTGAACTTCTCTGAATGTTTTCAGTTGAGATCTTACAATTTTATTTATTGCTAAATGCATTGAATAAAAGTTTCTGCTTTACTTTCGTATTTTTGTTTTTTATTGTTGATCCTTTGAGCTACATCGAAGCTTAAAATAAATTCAAATGTTGGAATAATCGAAAGGCGTTTTAGTTCATATTGCATTTATGAAAAACAATAATAAACCAACCATTTTTTCTATTATTTGTCGGAAATCAACTTTTTTACTAGATTAAATAAACTGAAAAAAGGGAATATTCAATTTAATGACAAATTATGATCCATCAATATCCTTTCTAAAGAAGGGATTCTTTAGTTTCCAGTCTCAAAACCACTGACTCAATATACTCAATTTAATCATTAACCAGTCTCACTGTATCTGATGTTCTTCAAATTATTTGTAAAAACAAACCCATCATCATATATCACTTATCTGCTTAAAATATACGCAAAACCAATATTTTCTTGATTTCCTGCTTATCATCTCATTTTTCTATTGAATGAATATCAAATAAAAAGTAAATTTAATTGTATTTGATATAAAATTGTGGAATTTTGATGGAATATGAATGAATATATCAGATAAATCCATATTTACCCCTAAAGGAGGCAAAAAATGTTATCACATATAGATAAAAATGGTAGTTTTGCTTTCCCTTCAAGTGGTTGGAATAAGTGTTCTGACCTGTTGACTTTGGTCTGAAATCTTCTGCAGATTATTAATTGAATTTCCTCTTTTACTTCTGACCTTAGGTCTACAGATTCTCATATTGTGTGAATTTCAATTAGGATTTTTTCTATTAGCTTTTATCCGGTTTTGCTAACTTTGGTCTTGTGATTTTCTTCATTGAAATTTCTTCATTCACATCCAACCTGATTGTCTACAATCTCTTCTCTTTTTGTAGATTTTCTGATTTTTTTTCTTTTACTCCTAACATGATACTTGCAGTTTGTAGTCCTGAGTGGATTAATTTTGAATTCTCTCTTGAACTTCTGACCTGATGTCTGCAGTCCTTAATGTTGAGTTGATTTTTATCAGAATTTTCTCATTCACTTTTCACCTTTGTTTTGCAGTTTTCATTTACTTCTTGTTCTCATTTATTTCTGACCCAATGACTGGGATTTCTAATCTTTATTTGAAGTGTCTCATTTATCTATGGCCTGATGTATGCAGTCTCTACTATTGCAAGGATTTTCATTTTATATTTACATATTTATGTCTAACCTAATGTCTGCAGTACTTTTTGAAATTTCCCATTAGCATTTGTCCTGAGATCTGAAGTCATTTGTCCTGTACTGATTTTCATTTGAATTTTCTCTTTCTGTTCTCATCTGATGTCTGCAGATTTGTTTTTGGGAAGTATTTGATTTTCAACCTTTAATTCTCAAGTTTGTTTCCTCAAGTTTTGTCCAGATTTTCATTTGAATTTCTTCCTTTACCCAAGACCAAATTTCTGCAATGTGTTGTCTACAGTGGAATTTTATTTGAAATTTGTTTTTGATTTTGACTTGATGACTGCAATCTCCCTAGTTTTATATGGATTTGTATTGGCATTTATTTTAATTTTTTTCCTTACCTGGTTGTCTGCAGTTTCTAGTCCTGTATAGATATTAATTGGAATTTTTCTCATTCACTTCTGAACTTAAGTCTTCAGTCAGTAGACATTTGGGGATTTTTATTTATATTTCTCCCTCTGCATTTAATATCTCCTATAGCTATATGGAGATTAGTCGAGTGAAAATATTTTGAAATTGATATATTTTTTTTACTTTCAATATGTATTGGTCACTTCTGAATTCATTTTGCATAATGACAATATTTGGGTTCATTTTGAAGTTTAATGCAAATTTTCAACATTTAAGTTTAAAAAACTTCTGAAATTTAAGTTATAATGGATTTGATCAACGAAAAACACAATAATACACCCCCACCCCTCCATAAGAGAAAAAAAATTCACTGATGACAAAAGTTGCCAAATAGCTGGAGACATTTCTAGAGAAAAAGAAGCACAAAATGTCCAATAATCAAAATTGTTATAAAAAGAATTGTTTTGATTAGATCAAGTATTGCTTATCTTGGTATAAATATTTATTCATTTGTTTATCTACTTATTGCAATAATTTACCATCATCCTAATTTGTCAGCAGCTTGTCTTTGATTGCAAATTAACAGTCATAACAGGAGTGTTAAAGGCAAGATTTATAAAATGGCATCCCTGCTGGTGACCAATTAAAGAATTTTCATTTAAATTTTCACATTCACTCTTTATCCATTGTCTGAAGTCTCTCGCCAAGTTTGATACATTTAGCCTTTAACAGTTTATGTGTGAGAGGTTTTGACAAAAAAACTGCTGAATAAATTAAATGAATGTAAATGTAGTATCAATACTGAAGATTAACAATGTTTCCCCAAATAGAAAAATAATAGAATCATTGCTTTCATAACAATTTGGCATTTGGCCAATTTGTGAGTGTTTTGGGCCAGAATTCTCTGACAATTTGCTGACCCCACTCATCAGTGTTTTGGCTTCATGAGACTGATTTCTGCTCTTTCTCAAAAATATATGCATAGGCTCATTACTGTTCATTTGAAAAATGCAAAAGTTCTGAATGAATTTTTTAAGGGATTTTGTGGGCAGTAGACTAAAAAAAAATGATTAAATTTTTTGGCAGATTCATGTGAAATTACCTTCCCTACATCCAGATTAGACAGTATCACCCACATAAAATAGGTTAAGTCTGTCTGTCTTTTCCACAAGACATCTAAAAAAATACTCAATGGATTTTATTGATATTTAGTAAAAGGATGTGTCATGCAGTAAAAAAGAAGTGAAGATTTGGGACGGATCCTGGTATCTTTTGGTTCTCATAAATTTATGTATACGCTCATAACTGTCCACCTAATATCTCTGAATGGTCTCTGTAGATCTCCATGAATTTTGTAGAGAGATTGAAGGTAGACTGGGAAAGAAATGATTGTATTTTCGGTTGGATCTCTGCAAAATTATCCACCTCTACAATGTACTTGAATCCAAATTAGATAATATTATCATAATGTTATGTTTGTCCCCGTGATATCTAAGGAACTTTTCAATGAGTTTCTATGAAATTTCATGGAAGTTTGGCTGTAGTAGGACAAAGGTAGAAGAAATCACGTTTTTGGGCGGATCCATGCTAAATTACCCCCCCCCCCCCAAATGTCAGCAAAATATAAAATAACCCAAAATTTTATGCTTATCCTAAGGGTAAAAATGAATTCAGCATGAAGTTCTCTGAAATTTTAGGGGGATGGTGGACTATAGTCCTTAATGATGGTGATTAAACTTTTGGGTTGATCCATGAAAAATTACCTCCTCTACATCTCCACCACCACCACCACCACCATCATCATCATCATCATCATCATCATCATCATCATCATCATCATCATCTTCAGTAGTCTGTAAATTTTTAAAAAGTTCTTTATATGGTATCAGTACTAATCATTCAAAAGACTAAAAAGTATTTTTCATTGTTTCTTGTTCTTGTTAAAAGCAAAAAAAAACTTCTTTCAAATAAATATCAAAACCTTTTTAGATTTTTAGCTTCTGTCTTTTCAGTTTGTGTTCAATAAAATCATTTGTCAGAATTTTCAAGAAGAAAAAGAACGACTCAACATTTTTGTTTTAATTCATTTATTTTAAGAAAACAATTTTGTTTTGTTTTTTATCATTCCATGTTTTTGACAGCATCATGCATTTGCCTTCAAAAACAAACAGCTTTACATCTGAGGATATATATATGCATGTCTATGGTATTGATGTCTATTTCTAACGAGATTAAATAACTTCTGAAGTCTGGACCTTGTCACTTTTGGCTTCTTTCAGCCATTATTCTCTCTTTTTCTCTTCGTAATTTGTTTCATCCTTTTCTCTTTTCTTATTCTCTTTATCATTTGCTTCACCCTCTCTTTCTCTCGTCTTATTCTCTTCATCATTTGCTTCCTCCTCTCTTTCTTTCTTCTTATTCTCTTTATCATCTGCTTCACCCTCTCTTTCTCTCTTCTTATCCTCTTTATCATTTGCTTCACCCTCTCTTTCTCTCTTCTTATTCTCTTTTTCATTTGCTTCCTCCTCTCTTCCTTTCTTCTTATTCTCTTTATCACCTGCTTCACCCTCACTTTCTCTCTTCTTATCCTCTTTATCATTTGCTTCACCCTCTCTTTCTCTTTTCTTATTCTCTTTATCATTTGCTTCCTCCTCTCATTCTTTCTTCTTATTCTCTTTATCATTTGCTTCCTCCTTTCTTTCTTTCTTCTTATTCTCTTTATCATTTGCTTCTTCCTTTTTTTTTTCTTCATATTCATTCAATCATTTGCTTCCTCCTCCCTTTCTCTCTTCTTATTATCTTCAACATTTGCTTCCTCCTTTCTTTCTTTCCTCTTAATCTCTTTATCATTCGCTCCCTCCTTTCTTTCCTTCCTCTTATTCTCTTTATCATTTGCTCCCCCCTTTCTTTCTCTTTTCTTATTCTCTTCATCATTTGCTTCCTCCTCTCTTTCTCTCTTCTTATCCTCTTTATCATTTGCTTCACCTTCTCTTTCTCTTTTCTTATTCTCTTTATCATTTGCTTCCTCCTTTCTTTCTCTCTTCTTATTGTCTTCATCACTTGCTTCCTCCTTTCTTCCTTTCTTCTTATTGTCTTCATCACTTGCTCTCCCCTTTCTTTCTCCGTTCTTATTCTCTTTATCATTTGCTTCCTCCTCTCTTTCTCTTTTCTTATTCTCTTTATCATTTGCTTCCTCCTTTTTCTCTTTCTTCTCATTCTCTTTATCATTTGCTTCCTCCTCTCTTTCTTTCTTTGTATTCTCTCCATCTTTTGCTTTTTCCTTCGTTTCTTTCTTTTTATTCTCTTTATCATTTGCTTCACCCTCTCTTTTTATCTTCTTATTCTCTTTATCATTTACTTCCTCCTTTCTTTCTTTCCTCTTATTCTCTTTATCATTCACTTCCTCCTTTCTTTCTTTCCTCTTATTCTCTTTATCATTTGCTCCCCCCTTCCTTTCTCTTTTCTTATTCTCTTTATCATTAGTTTCCTCCTCACTTCTTCCCCTTTTTCTTTCTTCTTATTCTCTTCATCATTTGCTTCACCCTCTCTTCCTCTCTTTTTATTCTCTTCATCATTTGCTTTCTCTCCTCTTTCTTTCTTCTTATCCTCTTTATCATTTGCTTCCTCCTTTCTTTCCCTTTTCTTATCCTCTTTATCATTTGCTTCACCCTCTCTTTCTTTCTTCTTATTCTCTATATCTATTGCTCCCTCCTTTCTTCCTTTCTTTCTTTCTATTCATTCTCTTTATCAATTGCTTCCTCCTTTTTTTCTTATCTTATCTCTTTTTACTTCTCTTTATCCTCTCTTTCTCACTCCTTATCTTCTTCTCACTCCTCTTTATCCTCTCTGTCTATTTCCCTCCCCTCATCTCCAACGTGTTCTCGACACAGTGCCACAATCTGATACATTTTACAACAAGTATCAAAACCCTTTTTTAATTATATTTCACTTTCTCTTTCTTTCTTTATGAATTGTTTGATTTGACTTATATGGTTTTTGACATTCATTTCTTCCCAAGGTGTTGATTTTCGATACCAGCAAAGTCCACAGAAAAGCATCTCCTTTGGCATGTACACAAAAATCTCACAGAAAAACTAAGAACATGAATGGAATCATATTTTCAAATTGAGATTCATCTTCGTCAAAAATCTAATAATACCAAACGACCGTTTCCCTTTCTGTGTGACAAACATTCGTGCAGCTCAGCCAAATTAAGTATGCGTAGTTAACAGCTCTAGGGGAGGGACTTTTATTTTGAAGATTTTCAAAAAAAAATGCTAGGGCTCTAGGGGGCTGGTTTTTTGTAGTGTATCTGTAATACGAAACTAAACCTTCACTTTCTGTTCATTTGTCTGGTTCAATCAAATTTAGTATGCATACTTGCTGGATCTTGGAGAGAGTCTTAAAGTGAGATTTCATAATTTTTTGAAAGGGACTATTTTAAATACTGACAATAATACTAAACTGAAGTATAACTTACCTTTAAATATACATACCTGGATATAGCTACTAGCTTGATACAGCCCTATTGGGCGGGTTTCTGCTAAATGATGGTGAGAATTTGTGACAGGGGCCGATTGATACAGGAACATACAGACATTATTTGCAAGACTACAAAAATACTTGACTGTACGAACTCAACCATATTTTCCAAATGCCTTTTATCGTCGTCTGAAACATAAAAACACAAACTTGCAGAGATAATGGTAAGAATCCAATTAGATGAGACAAGATATCATCTTAGACAACTTATCTAGTTTGAGTGTACAATTATCTTTGAAAGAATGTTATGATAGAATGTTTTCTTAAAAGTCATATAGGCATTTATAAAAGAAAAAAAACTTATGAAGTATTGCAATAATTGCCTACATACAGATCTCTTAAAAACAAATAGTTAATTTCCATATCAACGCAGCTACAAAACAAATAAATTCCTTTATAATTTATTTTGTCAACTACTTTCCTTCGTTTTAATATCCGTCGTTTTTTATCGCATTATAACTCAAGCCCCCAACGTACGACAAAGTGTAAACAGCTGCGTATTCCGCTGCCTCTGATCAACGTCAATTTGCAATTTAAAAAAAAGGCAGCAAAAATTAAGATGATATAAAATTGTATTCAAAATAATCATGATGGTTAACAATTCTTCATTTGATGAAGATAGATATACAAATTTCTGTTCTTTCAATTTTGATTTTTGATCATTCAGTAGGATAGCTCAGTGTGAAGGGGGGGGAGGGCTATTCAAATATGCCCCCTGGGTCTGAAATACAGGCTGACCTTAATAACTTTATAGGTTTTAATTTGCTTGTAGCGTTTACATGAATATTTAGGTACAATAACAATGATCGTAATAATCAAGCCTTTACGTTTCTTCTTCACCAATGAAGAGATAGTACGATATAGATAAACCCTCACTTTCCGTTTTCATCAAATCTCACTCAATGTTTATATGGGCCCCTCAAGAGGCAAAAACCTCCTGGGTCCCCAAATCTCTTAATGCATCACTGAATGATTGGAGCCTTAAGTATTAGGCTTCACTATGTTTTTTTCCGTACTACGAACGCTATTTTTATGTTTCCCACTCCAATAATCAAATGAAACTTAGTTGCATATTCAATTGCCTTGATTTGTAATCAGATTAGTAAATAGGGTTGATCCTTATTTCAGCTGATGCATTCTTAACTTTAGAGGCACAATTCCTAACAACCATAACGTTTAATTCTGTTTATTGTTTCTCACCTTTTCAACGGGAAAAATTCCCCAAACTACAAGTCTCTATTGAATTAATTTGCAAATAACCAATTAGATTTTGACTGGTGTTAAAGGCACATTTTCTCTTGTTCTTTCCAAAAAAAATAGTATTGTTTTAACACTTACTTCTTAAATACCAGTTTTGTTTGAATATTGTTAATATCAGCGTTACTCAAATAATCTGAATTCACAAAACGGTAAGGTTTTTTTTAGCATGTGTCAGGGAGCCTGTAGCATATCTGTGCCAGATTGATATTCGCACAAAATCTTCTTTCTTGGTTGACATAAACTTCTTACTACAGCAAACATCTAGAATCATATTCATCAATGATTAAAGTCTAGAGTAGAAAAATAGTTCTGCAATTCTCTGGAAAAAGAAAATTTTACCATAAATCATTGCTTAATGGTATTTAGACTTGTACATGTATTTATCTCTCTCTCTCTCTCTTTCTCTCTCTCTCTCTCTCTCTCTCTCTCTCTATTTGAGGTAGGTCACGTGTTTTGATTTCACTATTTCATTCTTCATTTTACTATGTTTCAGATAATCGATTCAAAATGACTGATACAGGGAGGGAATACATTTATGCATTTTTCTTCCTGTTTTTTTAGTGATTAACCTCTGCCAACGAAGCACGAAGTACATTAGAAAATCAAAACTAGCCTGAAATATCATTGGCTGATTACCATTTGATTTTTCTTTTCAATGTTATCTATGCCGTAAGAATGTTAGACAACTTCTGGACATCACAATTCACAACGTGATCATAGAAGCCGGCAAAAAGAAAGATAGCTTGATGAAGTAGATGCATTCAGAAGGTTCTGACTCCGCCATAACAACCGTTCAAAGGTCTGGCGAATCTGTGGGAAGGTTTTTGTTTAAGACGGATTCAGATGATTGTTTAGACGTTTGTTGTCGGATTATTTATTGTTTGATCTTTTTTGCTTATCTTCTGACCATAGATGTTTGAATAGATCTGTTATCACATCAATGAATCTTTGAGACCTTCTCTATCAACCCCCACGCCAACGCATAATGACCTTCAACCTTTGAGTCCTCTCCTCCAGAACCAATTGATCCCCTGCACCAACTGACCTCATAGAGAGCTCAGATTATTCAGCAGTAATTATCTTTATGAAGAGTTCCGTCAAGCAGTTTCCTTATATTGTTTTCTCAAAAGATAATTCCAAAAATTGGCGGTGGTCGTTGTAATCGGCGAATCATTCATTGAAAGTTAAGAAAAATTGAAATAAAACAGAAGGAAAACAGAAAGAGAATTGGAAAAAGGGTAGTAGTTATTTGCAAATATCAAAAACCATAAGTAAATATCTTAAAACTGGATTTTTATCTGAACATTTCCTAAGAAAATTGATATTTCTATCTAAAACAATCCAAAGAATTGATCTAAATTCAATCCTAAAAATATTAAGACATGATTTGGGCATTACTTGTCCAAAATGTCCGTTTTTTTTTTAAACAAGCAGTTTTTGGGTGGTGCCAGGTGGTGTAGTCATGCAATAATCTTCTAGTTTGTAACACCATAAACGTGACAAGGAGCAACCGACACTCATAGGTACACACACACTTATTATTGATAGAAACATAACAAAGGAGATAATTTGAAATTCAAATAGAGTTTATCCATGTTCGGAACAGTCTTCATTGTTTACAAATTGAGAATTTACAAGCTTGTTACGAAGGAATTTTTAGTTCTGTAAGATTTCTCCGCTGATTACCTCACGACGTATATATATATATATATATATATATATATATATATATATATATATATATATATGTATATGTATATGTATATATATATATATATATATATATATATATATATATATATATATATATATATATATATATATATATATATATATATATATATATGTATATATATATATGTTGTGCTGTCGATGAAAAAAACTTACCCAAGCCTCCTACTTGGACTGGGGTTTGACAATTTCGCTGGAGTTAAAAGGTTATTAAAAAGTACAACAGCTACAAAATCAACTTGCAACAATAAATAGAGCAACCCTCCGCCTCCTTTCTGACCATTATCTCCTTCACGCTACCCCTTGACCCCTTGATCCCCCAAGAATGTTTAGATTTTTTAAAAAATAAGTTATGTCGATGGGAAGTTCTAGATGTGATTGTGTTTCAATGCAATTCGTTTACTTTTTCTTAAACTAACAATGACTCAAAATTCAAGTATAGATGAACCAGGAAGATGGCGAAATGCTCTTCAAAAATTCCAGACTTGTCAAATTCGGTCTAAAACAGTCACTTTGTTCGGGACACTCATCACGTGGATCTTCTTCTGAATATCAAAGAATATTTTCTCGTTCAGAGAGACTGCACAAATCATCTTCCCGACAAAAGGAATCAAATAATTGACGTTCATATTTGGAAGTGTTCCAAATTTGATGATATCATTCGAAACTTTTTTCTCTTTTGCCATTTAAAGAATATGGCTGATATCATATTTTTGGTGAAATTTAGAATTTCATGAAAACTCTGAATGTTTCTTTCATTAGATGAAATATTCATTATCCTTAATTTTAATGCATGGAATAGAAAACAGACGGAGAATATCAATATTTTCCTAATTATTCTCATAGTTGAGATACCAAATTTGACTACGAATTCTCATATTATTTCCATCCCAATCAACTGAACTGAAGTGATGTTCGGGAATGAATAAAATGCATCCGTGGGAATTAAATTCAAAATCCAGAGGGACGATAAGTTGTCTCTCAGCTGCTCATACAAACTTAGCTACAAAAGTTATTGGCTGGTGGACGCCCAAATGAAATCTTTAAACCTCGTTTTTACCCTGGTCTCGTGCACCATGTTTTCTTAATCTGGTGATCACGGTATCAGTAAAGTATTTCTCTTATCATTCATGAAATAAAGTATCACTAATCATTCCGTTGTGAGAGACATGCAGATAATTGAGCAATACAATTGGAGTTGGGTTGCCTGCTCAGCTGAATGGAAAACAACGGATGGAGCACGAACCTCATTGATTGCTGTCCACGGGGCAGCATAAGCAGTAGGAAAAGACCAAAAACAACATTGGGGGATAATAATGTATGCCATGAGATATGGAAAAAGTCAACGCAATCACAGTCATCATGGAAAGAGTCAGCAAAGGCCTGTTTCCAATAGTAGACATTAAGGCTGATGATGAACTTGATATACTAATTTAGCTCAGGATTTGCGCGTAGCCCCCACCCCACAGTAGGAGATGTCCAGTCTTGGAGTATCTTATGCCGTTGTCCAGCATCCCACCATTGCACTAAGAATGGAGTATAGTCGATTGCCAAGACGCCATCGTGGCACTAGTCACGAGGACTGGGCAATGATTGCTCATATCAACACGTATGCATTTTTGTCCTCACATCAAACTCAATGCGATGTCACATTCTTTCTCCATGAGGAAATAACTTGATTCTCACCATATTCCCATATAAACAATGACAGGAAATGAATATAAAAATCAGGGTCGAAATCCATGGGTTGCATTGATAACATATATACATATATAACTGGTTTAAACCACGAAAAAGTAGGGGAGCATTTTATTATGTTTTCTCTAATTGTTCTTTCTATTTATGTTGTCCAATTTGAGTGATGTATTAACTGTGTCACGACAGGAAAATTAATCAAATAAGTTTGTGTATAATCTAACGCAATTCATAATTCATTCTGTTGGAGCAAATATGTCCATATCTTATATATATATATATATATATATATATATATATATATATATATATATATATATATATATATATATATATAGTATAGAACTATCTGACAAGATTTAAATTAATGTCACATCTGAGGAAAATTGTTTTATCCCTTTACGCGTTTCTATAAGTCATTCATTTTCCTCGGCCACTTTGATGTTAATTCTAAATTCAAATAATGTTTTCCTGTGACATGTTGCCATCCCTTTATTTGCTTCCATTTCTTAAGAGTATTGTTACTCGTAGTCCTCCCTGTTATGTTTGAATTTTACACCAAGTGAACTGAATCACTAACGTTTAGATCGGCATCAAATTCATGATCCCAAGGTTTTGTCGCCGAACTTCGACTTATACACGGTTATACACGACATATTCAAGGAGGATCTCCCACCTTTTGCTATTACGCATAAACAAAATTTCAAACGTCAACTTTATGGAAACATACATGTTCACGTCGTCCGAGGCAAATTGGTTATCCACCTTTCTACCACTTTCCCAATCCGGGGGTCTCCAGTGCGTCAAAACTGTCATAGGAAATAACAGCCAATGTTATAAACAATTCAAAAATCACAAAGAAACAGTAATTCATCCTGGCTCATCCAATATTCTTTTAGGTGCTATGTATTAAAATCAACCAAAGTGAGAGATTGATGTTTATCCTCATGAAATCTTTTGCAAAGACTGATATCTATTTGTAGATGTATGCACAAGTGCGGGTTGTGCGCGTGCGTGTGGAGTTAATATATTTAACTGAATCGTCTTAGCAACACACACACACACATACATATACCTAGAAAAAAGAGTATGGAATAAAACACGTCAGGTATCGGTATTGGGAAGGGTAACTGTATGTATGGTTGGAAAAAAGTATATATATATATATATATATATATATATATGTGTGTGTGTGTGTGTGTGTGTGTGTATATAGTGAATGCAAAAATTATTCAATATATTGCAAAGAGTTCATCATGACTTCAATCTCAAAACTGACAGAATTTTAACCAAATATTTCATTTTTTTATGCGACGATTCGACATTCAGTCTTGTTTCAATTATTTTTTTATCGACCAATTTTTATGAAATGATGGTGATCTTTTTTTTAAGAAACATTTTGTATATATCTCTTACTTTTTGCACTTGAAATAAACACACACGCACACTCACATACATATATGTGTGTGAATGTGCGTGTGTGTGTGTGTGTGTGTGTGTGTGTTTTCAAATCAGAGTCAATGGCGGCGCTTGTTGACCCCATAAAGCTGGCAGTTATGTAATGCAAAGAACTGCCTCCTCATCAGAAAACCTTTATTGATCTGATGTGTGATTGAGATACACTTCCTGGAGACATTAAATTAAGAAAAATATCGCTTCTTGAAAAGGCGAATAAGATCTGATTCTTTTGGTATGGCTTCTAAAAGAACAGTTAATGATTAGTTTGTTCCATTGTCTTTATTCATGCCAAAGTCTCAGAGAACGAATACGTGCCAGACTTTCGAAAAAGAATCCAGAATTGTTCCAATAAGAGATTCATTGCTCAATGAAGCAACTTTGCCCAAAGCGAACGGAGATCTTTTTTTCTATCTATATATATCGTCCGATATTCTACATTATCTGCAAAATGAAACAACAAGTAATACGCCATTACATTCACGGATTTAGAAAGATAGTTTTCTCTTCTTTTCTCTACCTTCCTGAAACTCTGTCATATTTACTCGACACAAGCAGATTTAAGAAGAATCATAGACATTTTTCTCATGTCAGGAAAAGAATGAGATACACAAGCGATGAAAGTGTCATTCAAAACTGCAGCGATAACAATAGCAATAATGATAATAGTAATAATGATAATAACGGGGAGAGTAATATCAATGATAATGGTAAGAGTAATAATAATGATAACAACAACACGAAAATATTAGTTATAATGGTCGGAGTAATATTATTGATTAAAAAAAGTAATACTATGATTATGGCGGTAGTGTTGGATCGAGAAACTCTGAACAAAAAGGAAAGAAAGCGTTGTCCGAGGATGGATTTAGCTATTTTGACTGACCACAAATCATGGCTGGAATAAAGTGAGAAACAAGATAAGTATTTTGACCTTCCGAGAGAACTGAAGAAATTACGGAACTTTGGAGATGACAGTAGTACCAATCATTGTCGGAGTACGACAAATAGTATGAACATTCCGAGCGTAAAGAATAAGAACAAGAAAGAAAAAAGGAGAAGGAACATTCAACAAATAAGAGAGTATGAAGAGAGAAAGAGAGGCCTTGTGTAAAAGAGGGAATATGAACTGTAAAATATAAAAAAAAGATAAAAATCTCATTTTAATAATGAAGGATTGCAAAGGGTTGATCTGTGTGGCCTGTTCAAATTTCAACGTTGGGATATGAAGATATATGGAGAATTTTCAATCAGGGTTTAATTTCATTAGACAAAGAAAAAGAACTCTTCAATTAAAGCTGAAAAGGAGATAATATAAGTGGTTGTTCTTCAAAAACTCTGACACTCTCGATTTCCAGAATGCTGACATCAATAATATTCCCGATAAAATCTGATTTTTCCATTTCGAACTCTTTCCAGCAATATTTTAAATATATAAATTTGGCTTTCGGTTTCTTGGGTGGTGGAAACATCAAGTGATTTCAAAATTGAAAAGAAATGCAGGGGAGTTGGTAATGTACGACTTTCGAAGTAATTTAATATTTCATTCGACCAGATGCCTTTTTCTGTTTAGAGAGATATATGAAACAGAAGTTTCTGAGTGAATACTTTAAAAAGCCTTAATAAAAGACAATTGACATATGTACAAGTTAAGAAATTTCTTTGTCTTTTAAAGGTACAAGAGTTATGGTTGTAGATACAGAGGATAAAAAGATTCAAAATATAGCTATACATCTATATATGAAGCTTTATTAGTAAGCCAGTATCCTAAAGAAGGTGGAAAAATCAAACAGCAAATGTTTCCCAACATGATCTCTTTTCTTATCAATGAACGTGGTCCAATGTTTTTTCATAGTAAAATTTCAGATCAAAATTCTGCTTCCAACTGTGTCAAGCTGAAGCCTCTTTGCAGAAACACATCCATCACACGTATGTGCATTCACACACACACACACACACACACATACATACGCAAACACAAATTAACATTTGCATACAAACAGCTGTCGCCATACATTTAGGCACAATTATAATATTTATCATTTATTTCCTTAAGTAGCCTACGTTGATTGTGAACATTTCCATCAGAATTGGAACCCCAAACAAGGCAAATATTTTAATGAAAAAAGTAATCCTTGCTTATGTTTTTCTAAATGCTTATCTGACACTGAATTTACTCTCCTGGGTCAACAGAGGTCAACGTGACTCATCGTGTGTTTTTATTGTAGTCAATAACTGATGTACACAAATTTATAGCCGTCTTTGTTGGATGAAAAAAGTGCGGAAGTTTTTCTAAATGCTGAAACTTATCCGACCTGTAATTTACTCTCCTGGGTCAACAGAGGTCAACGTGACTCGTGGTGTGTTTTTTTTATTGTAGTCAATAACTAATGTACACAAATTCACAGCCGTCTTTGTTGGATAAAAAAAGTGCCAGAGTTTTTCTAAATGCTGATACTTATCTGACCCGTAATTTACCCTCCTGGGTCAACAGAGGTCAGCGTGACTCGTGGTGTGTTTTTTATTGTAGTCAATAACTAATGTACACAAATTCACAGCCGTCTTTGTTGGATAAAAAAAGTGCCAGAGATTTTCTAAATGCTGATACTTATCTGACCCGTAATTTACCCTCCTGGGTCAACAGAGGTCAGCGTGACTCGTGGTGTGTTTTTTATTGTAGTCAATAACTAATGTACACAAATTCACAGCCGTCTTTGTTGGATAAAAAAAGTGCCAAAGTTTTTCTAAATGCTGATACTTATCTGACCCGTAATTTACCCTCCTGGGTCAACAGAGGTCAGCGTGACTCGTGGTGTGTTTTTTATTGTAGTCAATAACTGATGTACACAAATTCACAGCCGTCTTTGTTGGATAAAAAAAGTGCCAAAGTTTTTCTAAATGCTGAAACTTATCCGACCTGTAATTTACTCTCCTGGGTCAACAGAGGTCAACGTGACTTATTGTGTGTTTTTATTGTTGTCATTAACTGATGTGATGATGGATTTGAAAATGCCCAAATTGACCTGACTCTGAATAGACATCTAGGGACCATCATAGGTCCTTGCCACCAATCCTATGTTCATTTATATGTAAATTACACTTGAACACAAATCAGTGAGCAATTTGTAGGCAGTCGTCTCCATTAGATTAGAAAATGCCTGCCAAAATTGACCTGGCTATAAAGTGATTTTTACATGTCACCAGAGGTCAGCTCAATTACACGATCTGCAAGGCTCTCTTCCACTAACCCCTTGAAATAAGGGATGATAAGCTAGATGGAAGAATGCAGGGAAGTTTGGGTTTTTGCTTTAACCAAGATTACAGTACAATTGAAATCCGCTGTCTTTAATTCATTCAGTAAAAAAAATTACGTCTACTAACGAATTTAAATATATATATAAATATATATATAATATATATATATATATATATATATATATATATATATATATATATATATATATATATATATATATATATATATATATATATATATATATATATATACACATTTGTGTCTGTTTTCATCTTCACGTCAAATCTCTGAACGTTTACCACAAATTTCATTGGCATTTTGTGGAAGGGTTTGACGTGGGTGAGGAAGAAGTGATTCAATTTTAAAGATGATCCTGGATATATTTAGAGTTACCCATCTGCATTGTCACTATATAAAAACTGATTTTCATTCATAATCGTGAAAATGGTGTTGGTATAAGTATATGCTTTTTGAATGTATTTCTAGTTTTCCAGTCATCCATAAGAAAAATGATACACAAGTCAAGCAACGTTAATGAAGATGCTCTGATGAAGTGAAATGAATCTCCATCAGGGAAACACCCATCTCCTCACACATTCTTTTAAAAAAATTAAAACGTGAACTCCTCAGACTTGAATTCTCTATAAACGATTTCAACCCACTTGTACATACCTATAATTATGTATTGACGTGAAAGTTAGTCATTTTTTGTCTCAATATCGTGGAGATGTTGGCTATTATGTCAGAACAGATTTAGTTTCTTTTTCTTCCTCTTTTATAGGGAGCTTGGGCCTTGTTACAATATTTAGGAAGGGGGGGAGCGTGAAATAGATTTTTTAAAAGTAAGTGCCATGATATTGATATTCATTTTGTAGGTTAAGTTCACAATTTGCAGGATGTCTCTTGCTTTTCACGTTTTATTTTTTGCTGACAAATAATTGTAATTTATTTCATAGTAATAATGGGAAATTACGAGATGAGAACTTGGGAAATATAATACAAAAATGGAAGCCAAAAAAATTCTGCCTGTGGTGAACAGACGATTCTTTTTGAGTACGACATTAGTTATTATTTGGGGGGTTTATTTATCAGGAGAGATGAATAGCCAAGCAGCAGACAACACTGACAATGGGAGTTTAAACTCCAGATGTGAAATTTTGCATTAACTTTACAGTAATGTCTTTGGGAAAAGCATACGTCCATCCCTCTTCTTCCCCGGAAGAACACATAATTTGCCATCGTGGTAAAGTACAGGTTGTCACCATAAAAATCTATCACCTGCCTACTTTTTTCTAGTATCAACAAAAATTAGAAACAATTGGTTGAACATTTCAGAATTATTTCCATTATAAGTTATCAAAACTAGTCTACTAATTCAAAATCATTAACTAAACCTGTGAACATGTCAACATAAGTTTCTTCAGGTTTTAGGGATTCTGGCTGGGCAGCTATGTATGTATATATGTGTACCAGGCATCTCATTGGAACTAAATGGCTTAAAATTTAATGTTTATACCGTTGTGTGACCAAGTACACGGCTACATCTACCAAACTTTCGGTAGAGCCAGCCAAGTCTCCAAAGAGAGATAAGTCTCAAAAAAAGGGTACATAACAAATTATTCACCCCTAAACTCAACATCCATCCCCAAAATCGGTCTTTAATTGACAGTCAAATTTACATTCAAAGTTTAGGCAGAGTTAGCTATCAGACTTAGACTTGATAACTTGACAGTTAGTATGAGAACCCTAACGACTATTGAAGATGATCTTTTGGAATAAAAGTGTAATTAATGAATTATTTATTTCTCTCACCTTTTGTAGGGCGGGGATCACTAAAAACGTATGTGAATGCAGCTGAAAATCAAGAATCAATTCAATATAAAATTACGTTGCAAATAGAACGACCCATTGAAAAACTACCGTGGAGATGACATACAGCC
Source organism: Thysanoteuthis rhombus (assembly GCA_963457665.1). Taxonomy (NCBI): domain Eukaryota; kingdom Metazoa; phylum Mollusca; class Cephalopoda; order Oegopsida; family Thysanoteuthidae; genus Thysanoteuthis; species Thysanoteuthis major. The sequence continues at coordinate 30,986,685 of OY735224.1, forward strand.
AAAAGAAAAAAAGAGAAATGTTTTTGGACATAATAAGAAATAGATTTCAAAATCCTTGCCCCCAAACCCCGCTGCTGGGGTCTGTACGGGTGAGACATACATACATTGCTAGGCAGTCAGATCAACTTAGAAACCAAAGAAACCTATGCTGACACTTCATGCGACCGTTTAGGTTAACAGTTTCTTTTGGTAGCCGATCATGCTGAGGCTGAGCAATTGAAATAATAGGGGTGATCAATGAATAAATTCATTTCCTCATTTTCTGTTAGAGTTGTGATCACTAAAAACAAAAATTCCAAGAAACAAGTGGGGAGGCTGCCAGTTACACAATAAATGACACATTTGACATAAAATTACATGGTAAATTCAACACACCACTAAAAACTTTTTAGAGAGGGATAGGTAAAAAGTCAACAATGTATGAGTACACTTCTATCATTTTTATAGAATGTGAATTTTCTCCAAAACCAAGCATGGGAAGATTTTATTAATTCCGGTGGAACATTACAGAATCGAAACAGTTTTCATCAGAAATCATTTACGTCCAAACTCTACATCATTGGAATTCTATTGTTAGATATTTTTTCGTGGTGTTGTGCGAGAACTTTTGGAGATAGCGTGTGAACAGACAGATGACTTTTTGAGATATTTTGTGGTTGAAAACATAGCATAGAACCATTTCCTGATTTATTTCGTATCGTTTGGACAGTGTTGCACAATATTTCCATTATGATTCATTTTAAACATCTGAAGCTGTGACAGTCTATGTTAACTTTGTAATAATGCCCTTTTGGAGAGGCATGAAACTCTCTCTAGTAGCAATGGACACAATAGTGCAGGGTCAAGTGAGTGACCCTACTTTGGGTTGCCTTTTAATCTATTTCACATATTGCAAACGGAGAAGCAATAGATTGATATGTGAATGGTCAGAAGCCATAGCCAGTGTAAGGACCAGACTCCTGTTCCTTTTTCAATAACTGTGACCCTTTTTAGTGAAGTGAATATGAAATATATTCGACAACCTATAGAACATTCAAGACAAAATTAGCCTGAAAGTCAGACCATAGATACGCTACTTCTAGTTGCATGAAGATCTACCGAGGGCAGTGCTGCCAACCTCATTTTATTGTTTACATCAAACATAGAAATTCCCCATCTCTCTTTCTTTCTTTCTCTCTCTTCCTCTCTCTCTCTCTCTCTCTATATATATATATATATATACATATACATATATATATATATATATATATATATATATATATATATATATATATATATATGTGTGTGTGTGAACAATAGGAAATATATCACATATTAATGATAATTCAAAAGAGATTTTGATACTCAACATTTATTGTATGAAATTATTACTCAATTTATCCAAAATATTACTTTTTTTCATTATTGTTGATCAAATAAAAACAGTTCTTTTCCCCAACAAAAATCATCTGAATGGTGATTTCTGACATCTTGACGCAATCAAATACATAAATATTTAGATGAGAAATATCTAAATTGGCAACATTAAGGAAGGGATGTAACTTTAGCATATCAGCCTGTCAGTCAATCAACGACGATCATAGGTAGTAGGGAAGCGGGACGAATCTGAAAAGACTCGTTTGGTATTACTTTACCATTCTTTGAGAGTTGATTTGCAGTAAAACTCTGCGTTCAGAATATTCAATAACAGAAACCATTAAACCAAAACTCTCACCTAAAACTGTCTACACAGATTTCTTTAGATTTTAAGTTGGTCTGGCTGACTATGTATCTTTCACGTGTACATGCAACGACAACGGAACTAGAGAGATGGAGATTACCACCTATTTCCTGATGCATGATGTCTTTTTTTCCTTTTTTTTAAAACACAACCTTAAAATCTTATTTTTAAATAGGGGATGAATTGTTTGTTTTTGCTGAATTGGTCCATCAGCTTGTGTCCAGGAGTTTTCATGCCTACTTTCAGTGATCACTCTCCAACAAATGGAGAGGAAGTAACTCAATCATTGTTTCACCCTTTTTATGATTTTTAATTGACTACCCCATACGATCTGGTGCCAAAAGACATTAACAGCGTGATTGTTTATATTGAGTGACTAACTAAAACTGTTCTTCTCATCATTCAAAAGTTTCCTTCACATATATCAGCCTGTCAGACAGATAATGATGACAATAGATGCTTGAGATACAAGCACATCTAGAAAAATACAGAAAAGTAATTCCATAAGTTGGTCATCTAACTTGGCCTGTAAGTCCGGAAAATGTCTCTTTGGTCAAAGTTGATTCATATTTCATCTTCGCTCTCTTTTTTTTTGACGCAACATCTTTGTCGATGGCTGATGTGTAATTGTGCAATGATCAAGTTGTAAGGACAACGTCAGTCTAGAGACGAATGTTTTTGCTACAACGAGCAATCCCCAGTCACGTATTCCTTTGTGAACATTGTAAACGTTTAGAAAAAGGTCTCAGACACTAGACATGCTTATAATCGTACGTTAAGCTTGAACTTGTAACTTTTACAGCTTGTATTAAAAACCCAATACATCAGTTCCTTCATTTCTGTTTCAAATCTCTCACTTTCTGTCTCTCTTTCTTTCTTTCTTTTTCTATCAATCTTCCTTTCACAGCCTTTTTCATATCAATACATCTTTCTATCCATCTATTTTTCTATCTAACTATCTCTGTCTGTTTCTATCTATTGATTATCAAACTCCAATCTAAAATAAAATTTTGGCAAGTGAGAGCTAGTATAAAGTTTTTTTCTCGAACCGTCAAGATAGGGCTGGGGTCAGAAAAAGATTAACATCTTGATATAAATAATTGTGTAGATATATATATTCCTGCAGCCCAAAAGATATCATTTTATGAAATCTTCCCTATATCGAATTCAATCCATGTGATTAAAATTCGCCGGTGAATTAGGAGGGAGGAGGTTATATCAAAAAATAAAACTTTAGTTTTACAAAAAAATTCTCTTTTCATTATCAGACAGCGTTTGACCTACGTACTAAGTTCAGCCGAATATAGCATGGAGTCGAGTATGCGAGAAAGGAGAATTGGGTTGCGCCAATCATTAATAAGAATGTCAAGTAGGAAGTTTTTGTCTGTCTGACTTGAAAAATCAGCATTTGAAATCCTAGCTTTGATTTGATTCACCGTTTATTGACGCCATTTAGGGACGAATCACAGTGGCATCTGACAGACAGACGCCAACGCATTATTATTTTATTGGCGTGTATCAATTGGATTGTCCTGTTTTTAGACACACAGTACTATTGCAGCAATAGCTGACTGACTGATTATCTGACAAATTGACATAGCAAACACCTCACGCCTTTTCCAGGGATCATTCCAGCCCTTTCGTTGTATAGACCTGATATTGCTCAGGTATCTGATGCCGCTTATGATTCATTTGGTAATATCGTATTTCAATTGGCTTAGGGAAAGTTCCATTTTAGTCATCAAATTTGTTTATAAAAAAATAAAACATGAGTTAAAAGACGTATCGCGTCCATATAAGATAAATTCATTACCATTTTTAAAGTGGAAAGAAGATAAGGTGTTTAAATTGCAGATCCATGATCTGACTCTTAGACTGATTTAGTAATATGCCTTACAAAAAACCTCTGAAGTGATCATTCATGTTTTTGAAGATCATCTAATGCACTCTATAGAGTATATTTCGATGTTCTTTGCTCTGATGAGAGTGTTTGAGTGCTGGTCGTTGAGTCTTCCTCTACCTTACATTTTAAATCTTTATGATCGACCATAAGCTTTGAGATGAAGATCTCTCTCTAAAAAAAATAAAGATATTTTTGATGCACCCTTATAAAAACGGGAACCAATGTCTTCAAAAGTTGCTTTCATGTACGAGATTATTATTTTAAAGTACTATTCTTATTTCAGAACTTGAAAACATTTTTTTATTGAACAGTAGATAAGGTTCCCCTTTAGATATATTTATTTTTGACGTAGGGAAATTACTTTGGAGAAATTGAGGAATAAAACGTTCTCAAAATGCCTCCCATTTTCAGCTAACCAGAACAAACCCTTTTTTATGCAATGTTCAATGACTGTTTGTAATTTAACTTGTTCAAGGCCTCTATTTCTTGCCAAAAGAAATTCTCCAGGTCCAGTAGTGTTTCAGGATCTTTTATGTAAACTCTTTCCTTAAGATAAAACAGAAGGAAATAAATCAGCAGCTGTCAAATCTGTTGAAGGCAGCGACCATTAATTCACGAAGCTGAAAATGGGGGGCATTGGCAGGATGTTATTCAACACAATTAGATAATAGTAATTAACCCCCCCTCCAAGAAAATTATCTATCTTTTAAAACGGAAAGTGATTTATGCACCATGTTATACAAATTTATTTCTGTAAGTTATGTCAGGTTTTGGTTTTCGTTCCTACTGAAGCGAATATTCCCAAAACATTTGCACATTTCACTTGTCTCTTCAAAGCCAGATTAAGCAAATGACTTCTTACAACGTCATTTTGCATGGATGGAAGCCTTGTCAAATGTTTGGAAATAGTCTTGAATCACCAAGGGAGTACCTGTTCAGGAATATCAAAATGCCTGACAACAGGACGTGTTTCTGTCAAATCGTTCATCTCTAGTTTTGTTGAAAGCAGAATCAGCGAAATTTCAACTCGAAAACTCATGGGATTTTCTGAAAATTGTCATTTGGTTCTATTTGCAGAGTCCCTAATGAAAATAGTTCTAAGCTGTGTGCGCTCATGTACCTGTGCATGTTCTGCGACCAGCGCACAAGAGAACATAAGGTGTGCACAAAAGATTAGTTACCTAAAATAATGTATCAAATGATATGTATACTCACAATTATAACTATCTAATTACAACTATATAAGTGCGATACTAATATGATACAAGCCTGACTATTGCTGGCCCTCACTCCATCCCTAACTTCATCGCTATTGAAGATGATTACTGGAACTGTATTGCGTATACAACAAATAAATTCGTAAATATATGTGACTTATAAATTTTGCTCAGTTGGTAAGTGAGTCACCTAACAATCACTGAGATGTGATTTCAACTCACGGTAGAGAAATAGTGATTTTATATATTTATCTCGTTCAAGGTGGAGGAAGAGACAAAACTGAAAGTTTACCCCTCAAAATTAGGTGATTATTTTGTTGATCAATTACTGAAATGTGTCTGTTTAATTCGTTTTATTTATTTATTTATTCATTTATTTTTTGTTGATGTGCCACGTGAATCAAATCTATCACACAGTGTGCCGTCATGAAGGGAAATTTGAAAATAACAGCTTTACAGATTTGCTAAGGTGTTATTCCGATCCTGTATAAGCTAAGGGGAATAATTTGAGTTTGATTTGTGATTGTTCGGTAGAACTAATCTCACTATCTATTATGTTTCAGCACTGTGTAAGTCAAGTATATTTCATGTTGAGCTGTTGTATAATGAAGTTTGGGAATCCTCTGTTTGGGTGTAAGCTGTAATGCCTGTATCAGCTAATGTTAATAATTCGTGTTTTTATTCGTGATTATCCCGTAGAAATCAATTCCACCATCAGTCTTTTATGTATCGGCCTCAGTCCAGTCTTCATTCACTGTGCAATTCCCTGCTTCCAATGAGTTTCAGTCAAACAGAACGTAATCAAACCAGCATTACACCCACGTTGTTTGCTGTTTGCCGGTCCGAAACACAAGATAATAGACTGAGCATTAAATTGAACACGGATCTACTCCGAGGTACTTGTCGAATAACGTAATAATTATGGAACTAATATTCATCGTAGTTGCCATCCGCAGGTTGAGTACAAGAATCGAGCAATCTAATCATGGCCTTTGATACTACAATCTGTTCAACGCTTTAACACCAATCTTGTTTTTTCGATTTCAACTCAAATCCTGTCAAATTCTGAATATTTCTCACCAGCTGCAAAACCTGAACAGAAGAGCATTGCATCATGGATGAATACATAATTTCTTTCTCTTTGTTTCTTTTGTCATTTTTCCTCTTTTTCTCTCTTTCTTTCTTTCTTTCCAGAAACTCAATCTCGCATTATTTACCTTTTATTTACCAACAAAGATAGAACCAGTTGTTTTGCTCACGACTGTAAATAATTTGGCTCAAGCAAAAATCTAGACAACGTAAATAATTAGGCAATTTAAAAAAACAGGACTGCTGTACGGTGTTGTTTAGAACAAATGATACATTAACCGTGTAATGACAGGAGATCATTTCAAATAGAAGTTTCTATAAAATATGACTTGATTTGTTTCAAATCTGTCAGATTATATATATCCCTTTCTCAATACGCAACATTCGCATTGAAAGAGAAAAATAGCCTGAGAATAAACGACAAGAAAAATTGGAGTGAACACAGTTATTTTGCACCTTTGCATTACTGGCGGCTTCTCAGCTCAATGTTAAGAGTAACGCTATGGTGAAATGTCTACCCTGTTGTAGTTTGGATTCCTGCAGCAGCCTTATTTTCTTTAATTATTCGTCCAAGTTACGAGGTCTAAGCCAGGTGATACATTAACTGTATTCCGACAGGAGATCATTTCAAATAAATGTTTATATAATATAACGCAATTTATAATCAGTCTGCCTGGTCATAATTATCTATTTCGTAATAGACACACGCACAGGCACACTGATATATATATATCTATATATATACTGAAATAGTGCTGAATCTTCAACCTACCTTCAATGGGAAATATAATATAATATAATATAATCTTGCCAAGTTTTGTTTTTGTTTGTCTTAAAACTATTTAGAGACTTTCATGTTTTTAAGTTCACATCCGTAGGTCTGGACGATCATTTTTCTTCTCAAACGGAATCATAACCAGCGATTCAGAGATTGTTTCTGTTAAACCACCGAAATACTGATGTCAGGATTCTGATCACTTGGAAAGACAAGAAAACCTGTCATCTAACGATAGATCTGGCCTTGAAACATTGATGAATTATCTTCCAACATTATACTTTGGAGGGTGCTGTAGGTCGACTAGCCCAGGGCATTGGAGACTCAAGGGCCAGCTCTTTTCTTCGGTTACTTCCCTTCCATAACATCAAAGCTCCTTCGGCCAACACATCAATTTCGTTTTCACAACAGAAACCTCAAGGAAATGTTTAATATCCTTATTGTTCATTATTGCGTATTTCGAAATGTCCCTTCTGCCCTGAATGACAAAACGAGTGAATGTCATTGACTGAAAAGGGGTGTCTGAATAAGTGAAATGAACAAAGTTGGTTCTTTCATCTTACTGACTGTCGATGTTGACCTTGAATTAATGAAAGAAGGGGAAGAACTGCTGATTGTAATCATACCTATTCCAAACCCATCCAAACCGATATTCATTGATTGAAGCTGTAAGGATAATCTTTGTTGTGAGATTTTAGGCTAAGATTTTTCTTCTTTGACTCTGTTAACGTCCGTTATCTAGTAACACAGTACAGGGTTGATAAGGCACCAAAGATCATTTCATCACCGATAAGAACATGACTTTTACAAATGTCATGTAAGATATGTCGGTAACTGGTTAATTACACACGTAAAACAAGTAAGATGTTGTTTTTTTTTAAATAGGTGTGACTGAATTTTGAGTTGATTGAAGTAACGTATAGTGGGGTTTTCCCTCTATATATACATTACAAAATCAATCAGGCCGAACATATTAATTAATGTGAAATTATCATGATAAACAACTCTGGCAGATGTTATGAACCTACTATTCCCGATTCAGACAATCCAATACATGAGCTGACCAGGGCATCTGAATAATGAGTGTATTTACCTGACACTTGGGACCCTCGAAAGTGATTAATCAAAAAACAGTTATAGGGGGTTTCGTACATTCTTTGTTTCGATCAACTAAAGCTACATTAAAATGTCAACATGAATGTCATATAATTGAGAAATGGTTCTATAGCCATTCTTTCTAATGCTACAGATAGAAGAACGAAGAATACTGAAGGGAAAGAGTAGCAATTATCAAATATCTTCTCTGAGGTGTAGAGGAGAGTAGTGCAGTCCATTCTACGTGTGGTTGTGAGGCTCGCAACTCCAGTCCGTTCAACCCCCTTGTAACAGAAAACAAAAGGTGATCCTTTGCTTCGCAATGAATAAAAAAAATGATTAAAAAAAAATAATTCTGAGATGGGAAGACTTCTCTTCATCATCACAGTCTGACCTTTTTTCAGGTACTTTCTTCAAGATTCATATGACTTCCAAGTCGAGAGTGTCGTGAAATGAATATCTCATGAACATGATCTGTGGGGATCCACTTTGTGAGGTGTGATGTCCAGCAGTTATTGGAAATCCTTGCAACATGGCCTGTCCATTGCCATTTTGTTCCATTATGGATTTCACGATACCTCTGACTCTTATTTTTTTTCTGATAAAATCTGCTATCTTGTGATCTCTCCTACTCTGATAAAATAACTTAATTTCAACGTATCTTCACATTAGGTTTGCTCTTAATCAGATAAGCAGACAATCATATAAAGAGGATATCAGTATCAATTGAGTTAGCAGACTTCGTGTTTTAGCCTGAGTAACTATAATATCAGGAAAGATTTGTATTCTTGAACGAGAGTTGTCTTTCTTTTTTTCTTTTTTTTTTCAATTGTTTTGGTGTCATGTATTGTCGGTTGATTCTCGGTGTCACGTGGAGTTTTATCTGTTATCTCTCTTAATTAAAGAGATGAATTGAACTGAGACTTCATTTTCAAACCAAATTCTAAACCGTCATCCTAAGCTATCAACACAGGTTTATTCAACTTTTAATTGTAGGCGATCCATCTATCTATCTATCTATCTATCTATCTATCTATCTATCTATCTATCTATCTATCTATCTATCTATCTATCTATCCATGTGTTGCACATGCCTGTCGAACTTGAGAGGGTAAGATGAAACTGTATGCATTCCCATGTACACCTCATTATGTAAAGACGTTTCCTTTCATAATTATAGAGAGTTTATGGTAAATTGTCGGCGTCCGTCAGTGTTCAAACACATTTTTATTTTAATTCGGAATTTTCAGTGATATCTGTAAGAAAAGGCAAGATCAGTGACTTATTCTTCGAGCATAATCGTTTCAAATTTTTAAGACTATGCTTTGAAAAAAGTTCAGTTTAAATCTGGATAGATTCAGTATATTATCATCATCATAATGTTCATCATCATTATCATCATCATCATCATCAGCATCATCATCATCATCATCATCGGCAGTGGCAGCAGCAGCAACATCCTATAACATCTGTCTTTGGACATAGATCTTCCCAGATATTCTCCCGACATCTTGATATTGGTCGTACTAGTGCAATCTTTTCTGAATCTGTCTAAATCCTTGATATGTTACATTTAAAATGGTCTCATGTAATGTTTAAAACAACAAGCACACAAAATGCTTGATGTCGGCTTTTGAGATTCTTCGTTGCTCGTCGATAGAAACAAAAGAGACATTTCTATTTCCTTAGATATAATTATTTTTCTTCTTCATTTTCTTTTTCTTTGTTTCCTTTCATTTTATTTCTCAATTCCCTCCACCATTTTCTTTCTCATCCTTTTTTGAATTCTTTTTTCTCTTAATCAACTTGTGTTTTTCCTTCTCTGCATTTTCTTCCTCTTTTTATTATTATTGATTCATGTCCTTCACCTTTTCCCTTTCTTACGCTCTTGATGATTCTCTCTCTCTCTCTCTCTCATCTTTTTTGTTCTTTCTTTTTTCTTTTTTTCATCTTCTTCTTTCTCCTCTCCCTCTCATCTTTGATTTTCTCTCTTTTCCTATTCTTCCAATTCTCTTTTCTTCTCCTTTCCTCTCTTGTTTCTCTCTTTTCTTAACTGCATCTTTACCATCCTTTTCATCTTTTGTGTTTTTCCCTAAGTGTATGAGTGTGTGTGTGTTTGTGTGTTTGTGTGAGTGTGTGTGTGTGTGTGTGTGTGTGTGTGTGTGTGTTTTGTAGTTCTTCCGTGTTTAGATTAATCCCCTATAAATTCATGTCAATATTCGATCCTATTTTGACTGGTACTTCATCAATGCTCAATACGTTGACAAAGCAATAAGAACCATTTAACTAGTGGCCAAATCTCTCTGTAACGTTGTCGCTGTTACTGGATTGTGTCAGAAAATACAATGTTTGTCTTTTTTCCCTTTTCTCCTTGCTTATGCAAAATCTACGTTTGTTTTATCTCAACGCAGCATATCAAAACAGTCAACAAATGCCAATTTGAGGGCAACGATGATTTTTAGAAAAGAAATTTAGTTAATGAATCGAAAATCGAATAATCCGTCCATCGATTTGATCAGGTTATTCAACTGGCGAGTAATCAAAACAAAAGTTACTGAAATAAATTCGAATGAAAATTATTAATGAACAAAAAATTCCCCTTCAACTATTTGTATAATTTTTGAGTCCAAATCATTGATTTAAATATCGTTTCACAGAATTCACACTTACTGATTCATTGAATGGTTCTTCAATATGATCCTGGTAGAAGGGCTGAAGCATATGACCTAAATTGAAAAAAATGACGCTCAAACTGAGAACAGAGCAATCTGCAAAGGAGTGAATCGTGCTTAGCGTCATTTGGTGGGATCGAAAGGGGTAATAGTATATTTTGCAATGTTCAAAAAACATTAATGGAACGAATAATGAATTAAAGGGGTTGATTGATTCTTTTTGCTCATGATGCATACATACGTCATGTCAGGAAGAGAAGAAATCTAGTCATGGGGGAATGAGATTTCAGAGTTAAGACGATGATTAATAACGATGAAATACTTCAAGAAACATTGGTTCAGGACATTTTGTTTACTTTGACTCCAAGACTAGACGAAAAAACGCATGTTGCGTTACAAAGGTATGTAGATACTGTAAAAATTTCCTCAACTTTTAGAGAAATATTATAAACCAAATATCGATACAATATTCGAGAGGGAAACTTGGAAAAAGCTGAGAAGAAATCGACAGAATTCATGACTTGGTTTAGCCATCTTTAAGCTCTTATCTGAAAAGCTTCAGTTGTCTATCTAACATTTTTTACTGACTGTATTCAATCTGGGCGCTTTATCACGGAAAAAAAGGTCTGCTTAGTCACTGCTTGGATACATAGGTAAATAGAAAGATAGAAAGTCAGTAACCCGGTCAGTCAAAACCATTTGAGAACTAAAGAAACGAATAAGATTTGGTGGATGGATTCTTACAGTTAGATTACTTTCTCGAAGAACACTTGGGAGAAACATGAACATTAACTTATTTACTAACGGTCACTCAGTCTTATACATTACAACAGGGTTTTCATTAATTCATTGTTTCGCGCTTGCAGCCTGACCAGTCAGGGAATTTGGGCTGGCGGGGCTTTTGGCCTCGTTACTGGGCACATTGAAGAGATCGGTCTCATCTTGAAGAAGAATATTGGGATCACCAAAGGGGGCTTTTGAGATGATCCTCAGCAGTTTACATCACCTAATGTTCATAAATAATCATCTATCGAGGTACTGACAAGGTAGTGTGGTGATTAACTTCAGTGGTCGTACAAAAAACGGGCATACAATGCGATTTGGCCGTAACAGCGATTGCAATTTATTGGCTGTCACAAAGTTGCAATATTCAGCCGCCATTTTGACTAACTGATGGGCATATTTTTTGGTCAGGAGTCGATGAGGAAGGATTTGTGAGAGTCATTAGAATTAATCAATAAAAGACAAGGAAAGTCAATGACACGATCAGATCAATGACCTTTTCATCAGTTGATGGAATATATAATCACGATAAATAGAAATTATTATCAATTTTGAGTACTTAATATTCTTAACTGTTCTTTGTTCTGTAATTACATTAAATATTTCCATCATAGTGAACCTGTAACTCAGTCAGCAGAGATTTGCAACCCAGTGATGGGTCGGGGTCCTTGCTTTGAAATAATTTGGCTTAGACGATCATAGCCAACGAAATTCTGATGATTAAATCTATTGTTAGATTCAGAAAAAACAAGAAATAACGTATTGTAGGAATGATTTCAAAGTTAGCCATGGTCATATTGAGTTAATGAAATGTCCAACAATCTTCAATCAGACTCTTTACCTTTAGAGGCCTTATTCTGACAGATTTATCCATAACATCACGATTCTTCAGAATTTAGATTCTTCTATATTTATTTTTGGCTATATTTTAGATGATTTCCCTTGGAAAACGTCAGTAATACAACGGACAGAATCTATTCTGGTCATATTCATCCATCGAAGGAATTTTCTTTAGATAATTCGAAATTTTGACACTACGGTTGTTGAATTATTAACTATAAGGCTGAATAATAATAATCTTTAAACTGATGGTTGTTAATGATCCTAACTCATTAGACATTTTATCACAGCAATTATCTTTATAATAATTGCTGTTAATGTAATTGACTTAATTCAACATTGCATCGAATAGAAATAACAAATACTCATTGATGCTTTATCTACAGAACAACGAACTGATCAAACTAATCCAAGTAATTCCCAGTATGGAATAAATCTCAACGATCTACTTAACTCCGTAGAATGTAATTCTACTTGTCATTATATTCAAACATACCATTCTTGTTTTTAGCATCCATGGTAGATTAACTCTGCAACAATTCTTTTGACACAATTTCATGTTTACAATTTCAGAAGCATTCAGTGCGCAGGTAGAAAAAAGAAGTGTACAAAGACGACAATGCCACTCATAAATCTCCCCAGCAAAAACTACTAGGAGAGAGATTTTTTTGCATGAGAAAAACACGTTTTTTTTTCGACATAATAAGGATTAAATGCTTTTATCAACCCTCTCAATCTATCTGAGCACCCTATAGGATATACATACGTACATAGTCAGCCAGTCAGTCAGACCAGTTTGAAAGCTGAAGAAACTTTTGTTGTTCGTTTTGGTGACATATTAGTAGACGGTTTGTAATGTAGATACGTAATAAAGTGAACCAAAAAATCCCGAGAGACAGAGAAAACAGTCAGTCATTGGAAACTTATTTGATTTAGCTGAGACTCTTTAAAGGAAAATGATTTTTTTTGAATGTGTAAATTATAGCAGCAACTGTATTTTTTTTCGTCTATTCTATTCGTCAGTGTGATAAATTAATATCTAATACGATTGATTATCGATGCCAATACGTTTTTAATTTTTTCTTTTTTTTCCAATGTATTTATTGTGTTTGCCAACCTACCTTTTCTCACCTTATCTCTTTCATTATAATGCTGAATTGTGATGAGATATTTCCGGAAAGGGTTAAAAAGGTGCAAGTCACATATCAAACCAAACTCAAACCTTTCAGTCTAATGTTACAGACAGCATGACATTTATAGTTTCTGTATTGTTTCTTATCAAAATAAGCTTTCGGGAAATGGTTAGAATTATCCATTATGATTTTGTAGCTTATAAAAAAGACAGATCCGTTTACGCCGTCCTGATTACATTGCTGCATTTGTTGTTTTCATATCTTGATTTCACTTCGAACTGAAACAGACTTTTTTCTTTGTTAGTTTATGAAAAATCGATGTGTCTCTTATGAGACTTGCTTTTTTCAGGTGCATAGTCTCAAAAAGAAGACGTATATAGATGTTTGCAGAAACGTTATTTGGCTGATGTTTACATGCTCAGTTGATAAGCGAATGTATTTGCATGAGAAAAGATACATCCCTGGTGGGTAATTTGACAAAGTATAGCTAATGATAAATGTATTCATTTGTAGATGTTGAACATACAGAGAAACCTGTGAATTAAGAAGTATGTCGTACTTCCCTCTCTCCACATTTTTCTTTTTACCATGGGTGATTGTCCCTCGGGCAAATATCAAACATAAGGTATGATGAAGTTGATAAATTTAGTCCAAAATCGATAAAATAGTTATGGGCATCAGTGCCTCTGCAGCAGGGTTTAATGAGCAATTGAAAAAATAATTACAGACAGGTCTGGTTAGTCATTTAATGAAAACTATTGAAAAACCAGATAACTGTTAAATATCTTTTGGCAGCATATCGTCTTGGGTGAGCAATCCAAAAATTGGAAAAAAAATTTTTTTAGTGAATAGGTTAATACTCCAGCCTTTTGTTAGGCAGTAATCACAGAAAAAAATTCCAGATAAAAAGAAAAAGTGTGATTGCTACCGGGTACGTTTTTTTTCTAGACACGGAGTGATAAATGTTGAAATGTTCAGCCCTCTAAGTCCTTTGGTACTTCCTGTACGTGCAATGAATGCATATATACATACATAGCCGTCGTCATGTGAACAAAGAACTTATAGTGGAATTTTGGCGACAGTTTAGGTTGACAGTTTCTAATCTGGAAAGAGCAGAAGAAAAAAAGGAAAAACGAAGTCCAATTTGTTGAATTTTTTTTCATCTGTCCAAGAAATGACATTGGATTAATAAGCGAGTGGCTGAATGTCATTATCCACACTGCAGATTCAAAATGGCCACCTATGGCTGAAAGATTCAAAATGATCACTAATGGCTGAAAGATTCAAAATGATCACTAATGGCTGAAAGATTCAAAATGACCAATGAATAGCAGAAAGATTCTCCTCAGCGGAGTCTGATTCGGGAATTTGCTCTTTGGAAATTAGATAGAGAAAAAAAAAGATATGAATAAGCCATGCCGAATTCTTTGCACGAATGACATTCACAGCTGAAGAAGCGATGAATTATCTTTATTCTTCTGATTGAGAAAAACTTTTTTCTCAAGAATTACGAAAATCCTTGGGAATTAGGATGTCCGACCGATCAACATTTTTAGAGCAACCAATAAAAGTGACTGTTTTTGTGGACAAGAAGAGAAAAAAACGAACGTGCAGCATTCAGTTAATCACTGCAACATTAAACTAGATTGGCGATCAGAAGTCACCAAGAATAAATCATTTTCCCCAGGAAACATTGTCACGTAATTCAAAAGGTTCTTCTTTTTGGTTGATAAAATTGTCATTGCATCAATGTTTTTGAATGCAAGCACAGGATATCAATATGTTTTTTTAGGGTTTAAGAACTCAGCTGTATCTTTTGTTCAAGAGAGCCTGGAACTCGACCATTTCAACATCATATATATTCCTAAGAAGTCATAATAACGATGTTCCAAAGGCAGGGACGCTGTATGCCGTTAATATTTTATCTCTCTCTACTTGTTTGTCCCGATTTCATGCTATGATTAATGAAAATTTTCTGCCTATTTCAGTGGCAGAAAGATGAAAGACCAAGTCATTCTGCTGCAGGACAAAACTCCACTCCGAATGATAATGATTATTGCAACTTTTGTATTGAATACATACTAAATAACACTATGAAAATTTTATAAATGTATTTATCAGAATTAATTATGCGTGTGTGTAACTGAAAATTATACATTGGTTCACCCTCCTGTACATTCCTGATCTAGGCGAGGACTGTTCTTGTTGTTTCCTGTTCGTGTAGAAAAATGAAGACAACCTATAAACTGTGATAGATTGCAAAGATCAATACTTATCAATTACGAGAAAAAAAACAAACTTGTCCATGATAATCCATCGTTAGGTATCAATCATTTCAATTGTATTTTTATCACAACAAAAGCCATGACCCACAGCTTGAACTAAGTTGAATTCAACAAAAATAAAACAATTCTTTTTCGGTGGACCATTGAACTACATTGGCAGATTTTCCCGTTATCTGCAATTTATGCATTAATTAACCCTAATTACAAACTAGCGGGGAGACCAACTATTGTTTAGATCCTCCTTCCAAAGACAGCGATGCATAATTGAAAAGCTGTCTTATTTTTCATCGATCAATTAATAACTGATTCAATTTTAGTCTTAATTAAGTAGATTAATTTACTGACTGAATTCCCAATTTGATTCAAGCAAATGAGAAATCACCACAAAATAAAAGATTGTATTTTAAAACTTTTTGAGCAACTTGAATATCGTGGCATGCCAGTGATTAAGGAGTGTTTCCCAAATATTTTCTAATTGGAAAGAATAGAAATTAAGGGAATTCATGTATTTCTAAATTCTTCGGCTTTTGCCGAAGACATCAGGGTGTACATACTCCATGTTATTCAGTGCAATAAAGAGCAGCTGCCCAGGAGTAAATCCCTGATCACTTGTCTTTCCTCCTCCAACTACCCACGAAAAGACGTATTTTAATCCTTATTCCGTGATTAATGAAGCGTAGATTTCTATTTGTTTTCCATTTGACAAACGGGGGAAAATATCCAAACACTCTAAGAAATTATTTCATATATTTTGATTTGATTGATTTCCAATCGTTGAATTTTATATCCTGAAAATGCCGATCAGTATATATATATATATATATATATATATATATATATATATATATATATATATATATATATATATATATATATATCATTATGTACCCTTTGGTTTCTACTTCCCTAGCTTCACCGGAAACGAGGCTGAATTGCAATTAGTTGATTGGAAGATTGTGTTGAACTTAAAGCGGCTGAATTACAATTCTTATGCAATATGAGCTCAACTTATTTTTTTAGCAAATCTCCTAGAGAAGTAGATTATTCATTGATCGCCCCTTTGTTCATTTTTTTCAATTGATTGCCCCAACACAGCATATTGCCAAAGGACGTTGGTCAAATGAATGTTTCTATTGAGTGACTAACCAGACCATCTTTTCAATTGATTTATCTCTGTACTTGGGGGAGACATGCATGTGCGTGCTTGTTTTCAAGATTTTCTCCAGTTCCTCAAATTCCATCCATTGAAACATTTCCCTTCCGTTCGTGATCATCCATTTTCTCTCTCTTTTTTCTCTTCTGGACTCCATATGTATATTTGAATTATGAACAGATATAAAGATCATATCACTCGAGTCACTTATTGCTCTCTTCCTACCAACCAAAATTGTCCTGTTCCTAACACATGCTATTGAATAATTCAATTTCCTAAACATTTTCCAAAGCAAAAAAAAAGAACTCTATCGAATACGTTTTCTTGGGTTACGTGTCAATCCCCCGAGACAAAACGACACACGGAAAGTATCGTTTCTCCTTTTATAAACTAAATTCCTCTCTTTTCGAGAAATGATAATATTTTTCCGTGGCTTGAATACAATACATGAAAATAATTATTGTGAAACTGCCATCATCTCATAGTCACTAACGATTCTGTATCTCTTTTGTCCTGAGAAACTAATTATGATTCTCATCTTTTGCAGTAAAAATAAATGCACTCTTCCAATTCAACAAAACTGATTGAATAATTAGCAAAATCAGAAATGTAAAAGATCTTCAGTTGTTTTGAGCGACTTCATTGATTTTCCCACCGGTTGTTCACACTGCAAAAAGACCCCTTCCCCTGTTCTCGTTATTCAAACTTGTTTTTTTGGTTAGAAAAGTGACAAAGGGGCGTAAATTTCAAAGAGTTTATGGCACAGCTGAACACATTTCATAGATAAAGTATAGCAAATGTATTCCCTCTTCTTGAAACCCGGACCAACGAGAAGTTTTTCAGCAGTTTCGTTTATTTATATGTCACATACAGATAAAAATCATCATACTTCTAGGACTCATTTCTACGCAAAGAAAATATCATGGGGATATGTTGTGTAATTCCTGATTTATGCCGTGCATGCAGACGGAATGACAGACGCATATCCTATTCTCTCGTCACTTGGATCAGGTTTTTTGCCAAAAAGAGTTACCTATTAACAACATGGAAGATGGAATAGCAAAATCTTATGACTGTGCACTAATGAATTTTTGAAAGGCATTAATCGAACTCTTATTCACTTAGTTATGGGTAAAATAACGGGTGAAGTGACGCCTCTGAGTCAATAGTCTAATATTATTAACCGCAGAAAAAAGTTGCCTAGATTAATAGGCAATGGAGGAATTTCACTGACTTTACAGTCAAGAATCTGTCTCAGCTGATCATGGAACGATATATGAAGTGACTCCCCCAGGTTTCAAGGCTCGCCAAAGCATGTGGATATCTAGGTGTTTTAGTGATCACTGCTCTGCAAAAGGCGAGAAAATTCACTTATTCTTTGATCAATCGTTTTTAATTCATCACTCCAAACACGTCATGCTACCAAATACATTGGTCACTATCTGGTTTGTATAGATTAATTAGGTAGACCTTTCTCTCTCTCTCTCACTCTCTCTCTCTCTCTCTCTCTCTCTCTCTCTCTCTCTCTCTCTCTCTCTGTATGTGTGTGTGTGTGTGTGTGTGTGTGTAATGAATCTGTCAAATATTAAGAAAAATAATCAAAACCCGAACAAGATGGAGTCTGTCCAAAGCCACAATTGAACGAAAATGAATCAAACATGTTGCTTTTTTTCTTTCCCGTTTCATCTAAATTCTCATGTTTTCATAATAAATAAGATTGATGTATATAAAAAATTAGATTTAGAAATCAAGGTGCTCATCTCACCTCAATCATTGACCTGGGGATTTTGAACAGGAAATACAATTATTATCATTAATTGTACATTAGGAAAGGGAGGTAGTGAGTTGAATGTGGACGAGTCATTACGTTATTAGGGAAATAATGGATGAATTGAGACGATACTTAACTCAGTAATTTCCATTATGGAGAGTTTTCTTCCAGACTGTTATCCTTGTCTTTTAAGCAGGGTTGGTACTTATTGCATGACAGCACATAGTTGGAGAACCATTAAGCTAAACTTGCAGTTACTAATGGCTCATGAGATTTGGACACTTTCCGAAGGATTATTCTGATAACGTCTGATATATCTCATAAAATATATATGTTCATTTTTAGGCAGGAAATAATCATGGATTTCTCTAAAACATTCATCCCACATTTTGAAACCTTTCAATTTTGACGGTACTTATTAATTCGTTCTATACATCCTGATTTTAATGATTCAACAATTATCAAATACAGACAGGAAACGAATGATTATAATGCTGAACACCTTATGAACATGAGAAGAAACGTTTTTCTGACTTGAGTTTCACGATATCTGTGGTGTAATATTGCCAGAAATCGCATTTAATCAATTTTTTCCTCACATTAGATTTGACAATATTCGAAATAAGCAATCTTTCTCGCCAGAATTCCATTATTAACTCAAAACACCATTTATCAACGAATAGAAAAAACTAATATACTATGTTACTGAAAGAAACCAACAGGATAAAGCAGATACAAAAATACTAATAGAGTTATTGAACTTGTGTTACTTAGAAGTACAGTTAGACTCAAGTGGGTCTGACAGTTATTTTAAGTAGATTATTATGACTTTTTTAGTCATATGTTATCGTACAAGTAATTTCCGTTTTCATATTGTGAAGTTTTTAGCTGACTCTGACGCAGATTCTTGGGTATGAAAGCCGGAAATTATTTTCAGAAGGAATAAAGGAATTCAAAATAAAATATACATGAAACATGATCAACTAATTCTGGAAGCCAGTAATTGACTTTTTAGCTTCAGGGGAAGGTTCAAATATATGTTTTAATTCGATAGCAAAGAGGGGAATAACCCATAACAAAACAATGTTGTTAGAACAAAATTTACAGTAAAGATGAGATCGGTACATGGGGAGTAAAACGTACAGTATTGACAAGAATAAGAAAATTCTCCTGTTATCATGGAAAAATTAAATTGATTTTTTTTAAAAATTGCCAAAAATACGGATACAATTAAACTTGGTTAAACAAATTTTGATCATGATTACGGTAAGTTAAAGTAAGTTCTCCTCCTGCATTGTTTATGATAGTCCTTTCCTCTAGGATTTGGGAAGAAAAAGTAGTGGTTCATTATCGAAAATTATTTTGCAGGGAGGGTTACAATTAGAGCGGGGTGTGTTGGAATAATTAGACACATAAGAATATTTCAGCATCTTTTCCCGAAAACTTTCACCCGGAAAATCCAGTTGGAATAGAAGAATGAGTGGAGTTTGACCCTGCAGCGGCCAGGCTTTGAGAAAATGGTGGATCATTATATTACCTCATCTTTTAGTGATCCACTGCTCATGTCATACCTGCACCTGCACCCCTAGAGCAACCACTAATCAATTTGTGTCTTTTCCCTCCACCTTTCAGACATCTGTTGATCACAGCTTGTCCATATCTCTCGGACACTTGCTGATAACGGTATTGCCCTACCTTCAATCTCGGACACTAAGTAATTACAACTTGACTTCATATTTAAGACACCTGGTGATTACAAGCATTCGACTTCCGGAGAATCTAATGACAACAAACCCTCACCTTTACCTCACGGACGCCTTATATCCCTTCAACTTTCCGAAACACTATTCATCCCTCGGACACCCTTATATTATAATGTCCCAATGCCTTCCAGGCGGCTGTTGGTGCTTTTATCTTTCAGAGGTTTGCAAATAACTGTATCAAAACACATCCTAAATCATCATCATCATCATCATCATCATCATCATCATCATCATCATCATCACCACTATTAATCAGCCTTTCAGATTCGACTTTGGACATAGTCATTCTCCTAGATGTGTCAGTCTTTTCCATCTCGATCACAAAGTGCCAATGTATTTTTAAACTCTCAAAATCACCATTTCATTTTTTCCTGGTCATGATTTTGCATATGATCTCAAGGGATACACACATCAAGTCGTGAATGCAAGTGGTTGAGTAATACTAGATAGCCAGCCCATTGTGACTCAAGCTGTGTATTCACTCCTTGGATATCTTGGACATCTATTTCAATCAAACTTTCTCACAACTTGTACCATTTTATGAGAACGCAATGTTTATGGTCTTATCGAAAAGATCTTTTTTCAAATAATTTTTGTGTGACTTTTTTCCTTTTCTTCTTGGCTTATTCCCTGAGATTCTTATTACTTTGTTCTTTTGTTACACATGTTTTGAAAGTCAATATATCGTTAATTCAACTATAAATCGAATTTCTGCCTCCTGAGTGGTCAAAAGCGACAAAAGACAAATAGTCAGCGTTCATTAAAATGACTAGTGACATTTTCTGCAATTATGATTAATTCACTGTCGTGAATTGTGCTCATTTGACGATACTTGGCCGTTTTTTCATTGAGTCTTCATTAAACAAACAAACAAATATAAACAAGAAATCAAAAGTAGACAGCAAAAATCTCTCTAAAAACGCCATTGAACGTCGTGACAGAAAATTTAGCTCTCGAGATGATATCTTCTTTTTTCATTGTTAATGATTGTGGTTGAAAGTCTTAATTCATTTCGACAAGTCGAAGGAAAATTTCGAACTCAGAAGAAATTTGATAAACAACAACAGAAAAAAGTAAAGATTTGCAGTGAGTGTCTTTATTGGACGTTTTGTGTCAAAAGCATTTGAAGTCTCAACCTCACAGTTAATGATTGAGAAGCTGGAATATAATATTATATTACCATTTCTTCCAAACTTTTTAATGTATCTTTTCTTTCTATCCTATTATCTACAACGTATTTTCTTTTTCGCTGCTGATCAGCCTTCACCTTCATCCTCTTCTTCACTTCCTTCACTTTCTTCCTCTTCTTTTCCTCTCTCAATTTCTTTCTCTTCTTCTTATTCTCCTTCTTACTCTTCTTTTTTCCCTTTTCGTCCCCTTCCTCATTATTAGCTCTTCATGACTGCCAACCAGCATGACATAATTCTTGACTGCCTAATTCTTCTCTCTCTTAACTCACCCATGAAGAAAAAGCTTAAGGCAACTCACCAGAAGAAGGAAAAAAAAAACAAACAAACAAAAAGACAAACTGCAATAACAAGCCCGAGAACAACAAGAAAACTCGATTAGAGTGTTATACACTTCACCATTTTACAAAAAAATCAATCATTTTCTTCCTGCTTCGACTATCCAAAGCTTTTGAGAGATGATAGCCAATTTCGAATGCTTTTCTGCCACAATATTTTCTCTATAATCGAGACTTGTAACAATGACAATATCCGTTTGAATTACTCATGCGGAATAATTATTGAAAGTTTTCATGTCTCTCTCTCTCTCTCTTGGCGAAATATATCAAATGATAAGAATATTATTGAATGAAAGAGAATCACAATGCTTATATATATATATATATATATATATATATATATATATATATATATATATATATATATTGTGTGTGTGTGTGCAAGTGTGAGCGTTTTTATGTCATGTTCATGAATATCTTAAATATTGTGGTTTAGATGAGTGCAGGTTTAGTTGCAGTACATCCAGCAATCACTTTATTGGGGGTGATCAATTGAAAGATCGGAAAACGAGTGATCAATAATGAACAACTTTTCCAACCAATCGTTTGGTAATGATGACGAAAATGTCAAGATTTTCGATGTGTATGTGTGTGTGTATGTGTGCGTGTGTTGCTTTTCTAATTTATATCACAAAGTGAGTTAAAAAAACTTATTTCTATTATCATTTGGACTATCCTCATCTTGTTTGTTTTTCATACAATGTTTCGGTCGTTGTACTCTATGGCCTTCATCAGGTATCATCTGGTAGGTGTGGTGTGGTAAGGAACCGAACCCTTTATCTAACTGACGGTGGTATATAGATCACACTCCCCTCTTGGCAGTAGTAGTATTTTCGAATTGTTATTGTCTCACACTGGGATTGAACCTAGAACCATTAGATTACTTGGAGTAATTCTGTCTGATTCTTTAACCACTACGCCATAAAAGGTTCGGTTCGTTACTTCCCCCACACCTACCAGATGATCGTTGTGTCTTTGTCCTCAACATATTTGCTGTACATGACATTTGTTTTGCTGAAGTTCATTTGGAAGACAACTTTCTTTTGATGACGTGTCCCTACGGATTGTACAAAGATAAAGACAAATGTATTATAATGATTTAATCAGACACATTGCAATTATAGGGATCTGAATACAAGCATTTTCAATAATAAATACTTTACAATACAATAAATCTAATGATTCATTACCTATCCACAAGAAGTATTTATATTTTGTCTGTAGAAAATAATTGCTTTTACTAGAAGAGACTATATATTCCATTCATATTGAAATATAGATAAATGATTTATATTTATGATTTAATTACATCATCTAACGAAATAATTATCTTGCTATTTTTATGTTGTATCTTTTGTGGAGAGTTTTTGAATTCAACATGAAAAATGTATTGGAGTAGGATTTTTTTTGTTGTTTTGAATTACGTCTGAAATGATTCTAAGGTTTTCAGTTGTAAATAAAAGTTTCACCTTGGTTTTTTATAACCATTAAATAGAGGCTGGTGTTTAACTTTTTCGAATTTAAAATTAAATTTCGTTTTTTAGTTAAAATCTTATGAATTTGTTTATTGCTAAATGCGTTGAATAAAACTTTGTATTTTATTTTCGTCTTTTTTTCATTACTGAACTTTTGAGCTACATCGAAGCATAAAATAAATTCAAATGTTGTAATAATAGAAAGGCGTTTTAGTTCATATTGCATTTTCAAAATACTATAATAAACCACCTTTTTTCTCTATTATTTGAAGGAAATTAAATTTTCTACTCGATTAAATAAACTGAAAAAAGGGAAATATTTTATTTAATGAGCGTTCAAACACTTCAAATTTCATTTTGGTTTATTCACCTGAGATAAAAGTTGAGTTTGTTACCTCAAGTCTTGTCCAGATTTTCATTTGAATTTCTTCCTTTACCCAAGACCAAATTTCTGCAATGTGTTGTCTACTGTGGAATTTTATTTGAAATTTGTTTTTGATTTTGACTTGATGACTGCAATCTCCCTAGTTTTATATGGATTTGTATTGGCATTTATTTTAATTTTTTTCCTTACCTGGTTGTCTGCAGTCTCTAGTCCTGTATAGATATTAATTGGAATTTTTCTCATTCACTTCTGAACTTAAGTCTTCAGTCAGTAGACATTTGGGGATTTTTATTTATATTTCTCCCTCTGCATTTAATATCTCCTATAGCTATATGGAGATTAGTCGAGTGAAAATATTTTGAAATTGATGTATATTTTTTTACTTTCAATATGTATTGGTCACTTCTGAATTCATTTTGCATAATGACAATATTTGGGTTCATTTTGAAGTTTAATGCAAATTTTCAACATTTAAGTTTAAAAAACTTCTGAAATTTAAGTTATAATGGATTTGATCAACAAAAAACACAATAATACACCCCCACCCCTCCATGAGAGAAAAAAAATTTTACTGATGACAAAAGTTGCCAAATAGCTGGAGACATTTCTAGAGAAAAACAAGCACAAAATGTCCAATAATCAAAATTGTTATAAAAAGAATTATTTTGATTAGATCAAGTATTGCTTATCTTGGTATAAGTATTTATTCATTTGTTTATCTACTTATTGCAATAATTTACCTTCATCCTAATTTGTCAGCAGCTTGTCTTTGATTGCAAATTAACAGTCATAACAGGTGTGTTAAAGGCAAGATTTATAAAATGGCATCCCTGCTGGTGACCAATTAAAGAATTTTCATTTGAATTTTCACATTCACTCTTTATCCCTCGTCTGAAGTCTCTCGCCAAGTTTGATACATTTAGCCTTTAACAGTTTATGTGTGAGAGGTTTTGACAAAAAAACTGCTGAATAAATTAAATGAATGTAAATGTAGTATCAATACTGAAGATTAACAATGTTTCCCCAAATAGAAAAATAATAGAATCATTGCTTTCATAACAATTTGGCATTTGGCCAATTCGTGAGTGTTTTGGGCCAGAATTCTCTGTCAATTTGCTGACCCCACTCATCAGTGTTATAAAAAAAAAAAAGTATCACCCATATGTCGGTGAGAACTTTGTTCAGATAAAAACAAATGTATTATTGTTGTTTACATTTATTTCTCCATGAATTCAAAGTTGAATTATACTCTTAGTAAAATCTTTATTTTGACACCCCGCAAATATGATTATTCCGAATCCAAAATATTAATTTATACACATATCACAATTATTTTATGATTCATTGCCTATTCATACAAAATATTATATTTTATGTGCAAAGAATAATTACTGTCATTGGAAGATATTGAATACTTTATTTATATTTTTGATTTCTGTTACATTTTGAAAGGCATGAATTAACCTCTTTTCTTAAGATTTGAAGGAAATGGAATTTTGTTTACATTCAGTCATCTTGTGTAGATTTCTATCTGAATCTTTTCACAAAGAAAACTACTGACAACTGACCAAGTCCAAACTTAATGGCAGTAGTTTTGTCAAGATTTCTTTCTGATATGCATTTTTTTGCTAAATTACCCTTTTACTCGATATCAGTTGCCATTTGTCTTGTGTAGATGTCTATCTGAATATCCCTACAGATATGACTACAAACTACTGACTATTAACTGCTGATATCAGGTCAAAACCTGAGGTCAGTTGTCTTGAGTAGATTTCCATCTGATTTTCTCCTTTGACCTGATAACAGCTGTCAGTAGTTTTACTGCTCTGAATTTCCCCATTGAAAAGACTAACTGGTGATATCAGGTCAAAACCTGAGGTCAGTAGTCTTGTGTAGATTTCTATCTGAATTTCTCCATTAACATTTGACCTGCTGTCAGTAGCTTTACTGATCTGAATTTCTCCATTGAGAAGACTGCTGACTGCTGGAATCAGGTCAAAACCTGAGGTCAGTAGTCTTGAGTAGATTTCTATCTGAATTTTTCCATTAACCTTTGACCTGCTGTCAGTAGCTTTACTGATCTGAATTTCTCCATTGAGAAGACTGCTGACTGCTGGAATCAGGTCAAAACCTGAGGTCAGTAGTCTTGTGTAGATTTCTATCTGAATTCTTCCATTAACCTTTGACCTGCTGTCAGTAGCTTTACTGATCTGAATTTCTCCATTGAGAAGACTGCTGACTGCTGAAATCAGGTCAAAACCTGAGGTCAGTAGTCTTGAGTAGATTTCTATCTGAATTTTTCCATTAACCTTTGACCTGCTGTCAGTAGCTTTACTGATCTGAATTTCTCCATTGAGAAGACTGCTGACTGCTGAAATCAGGTCAAAACCTGAAGTCAGTAGTCTTGTGTAGATTTCTATCTGAATTTTTCCATTAACCTTTGACCTGCTGTCAGTAGCTTCACTGATCTGAATTTCTCCATTGAGAAGACTGCTGACTGCTGGAATCAGGTCAAAACCTGAGGTCAGTAGTCTTGAGTACATTTCTATCTGAATTTTTCCATTAACCTTTGACCTGCTGTCAGTAGCTTTACTGCTCTGAATTTCTCCATTGAGAAGACTGCTGACTGCTGGAATCAGGTCAAAACCTGAGGTCAGTAGTCTTGTGTAGATTTCTATCTGAATTTTTCCATTAACCTTTGACCTGCTGTCAGTAGCTTTACTGATCTGAATTTCTCCATTGAGAAGACTGCTGACTGCTGGAATCAGGTCAAAACCTGAGGTCAGTAGTCTTGAGAAGATTTCTATCTGAATTTTTCCATTAACCTTTGACCTGCTGTCAGTAGCTTTACTGATCTGAATTTCTCAATTGAGAAGACTGATGACTGCTGAAATCAGGTCAAAGCCTGAGGTCAGTAGTCCTGCATAGATTTCTTTCTGAATTTCTCCATTAACCTTTGACCTGATATCAGTAGTTTTACTGCTCTGAATATCCCCTTTGAAAAATCTGCTGACTGCTGAAGTCAGGTCAAAACCTGAGGTCAGTAGTCTTGTGTAGATTTCTATCTGAATTTCTCCTCAAAGAAGATTATAGACTTCTGACAGTAGTTTTGTCTGGATTTCCATCTGAAATTTCCTATTATCTGCAGTCTCAAAATTTCTGAAAAAGGTGAATAGATGTATTCTCTGGGGGCATTACCCAAAATTGTTCAGGATCAAATAATATCACTTTCAATGATGTTGAATTTGAAAACGAAGCATAACTCAAACCTTCTAATTACGACAGTGAATAAACAGCCGTGGACCTCAATATCCCACATCAACGTTCTGAGGTTATCTGTGACAAAAAGCGACAATAATAAAGGTGGAATAAAATTGTATTAAAAATCAATTATAATTGTTCATAATATTTTTTTCTACAGATCAAGTGAGTAAACAAATTCCAGTGTTTATACTTCTGTTTTTGAATCATTCAGAAGTGTAGCTTTGAATGTGAGCATGTGGGGTGTCAAAGACCCCCCGCCCAGGCCTGCAATACATGTGGACTTCAAAACATTTTTAGATTGCCGTCCTCCTATTGCTTTTCTACTGATATTCAGGTTCAATGACAATGATTGTAATGATTCAACCTTTGCATTTGTTTTCCAACCATAAAGAGATTATGCAGGTCTATTTAGTTCGAACTTTCCATTTTGATCAAACGTCACTTAATTTTCGTATGGGCCTACGAAGGGCAAATACCCCTGGGTCACATAATCCCTAACTACGTCACTGATTGAATGGAGCCGAAAGTATAGAAACAATATTTTTCATTCCAATAATCAAATAATACTTTGTAGCATATTAAATTGCCTTGCTTTATAATCAGATCAGTAATTTGGGTTAATTGTTGTTTCTACAGATGCACTTTTAACTTCAGGGGTACATCTTCTACCAACCATGATGTTTCGGTTAACTGTTCTCACCTTTTCATTGAGAAAATTCTCGAAACCGTTATGCTCTATTGAATTAATCGACAAATATATAATTGAATATTGGCTGGTGTTAAAGACACGTTTTTCTCTTTCTCATTTTGAAACGATATAATTGTTTTTTTACTTATTTCTCATAAACCATTTCTGTTGGAATTCTGTTATCCAATCTGACTTTGCAGAACGGTTACGTCTTTTTTCCAATTAGCCTCTGCCAAATAATCATTCACGTACGACGAGTAAAACATTAATTGAATATTCATAATGATTTAAATCTTCATCAGAGAAATATGATAAATATATTAAAAGTTGAAAATTAGAGAAATGTATATTTACTTCGTAAACAAGTGATACAACATTCTAATTTTTTTTTAGAAGATGAGCATATCGTTCAGCAAAAATATTCAGAACATAATTAAATGAGAAATAAAATGACAACTTATAATGAGGGGAGGTGATGAAAAACAATGATGAATATGTTTGGTTAGTCATTCAATATTTACCTTCATGCAACCAATTACTTTTGGCAGCATGTCGTGTCGTAGGGGAGCAATTGAATAAACCTGAAAAAAGGATAATCATTTGATGTTGTTTCTATTGCCGTTCTTGGGGCAGAGATCGCTAAAAAGTCTGAATTCACAGAAAAACAAACTGGCGGACAATAAGGACTATTTTAGCATAAACTTACATTGTAAACTGGACCCATTTGGAGATTCTCGAATAAAAAAAATGTTTCTGCTACCATACTAAGAGTAAATTTGGAAATTTTTAGCCGTTTAGCTCAATTGGTGTGGCCTGTGCGTTTGTTACATAAGTAGCTACCCAGGACGCCAGAGTAACTAAAAAACACAGAAAAACTCATGTTTACAGTTTTGTGATAGAAAGGTTAGACAGTTTCTGATATAGGTACTTTTTTTCAAAGAAATAATTGGTTTGCGTTCGGACACTGGTAGGCGAACAATGCAGAGTATTACTGATTTATGTTATAAGAACATACTTGCAACACTATGGACTTACAATTTGGAAGACGTTAAAGATTTTAAATTGTTTTCTGACATACTGTTGTTGCAACCGGGACACATCTTCGGTGCTGAACCTAGGGTCATCTGGTGTTTTGGATATTGACATCAAACATCCTCATGAGGGTGACCAGTCCAGTCATTATCCATCCAATATTGTGCCAAGGTATTACATTGTGTCACTTGTCATCCGTCTTCAACCACAGCCAACCGGAAACCCTCTGCAGATTCCAAGATCCTCTTAATGGCTCTCTGTCTCTGCAACCCACATATTCCCAAGAGTTCCAGGATCCAGTGAAGAGATTGACCTGTGAAACCCCGACAGTCGATCTGAACAGCTCACAGTGGGCTTCCCCATTCTCTTAAAACTTAGTCACCAGTTCCTCGTAATTTGCTCCTCTCTTTTCCTAACCCTTTCCATGAAATCTTCCCTGGGGACAGTGAGCTCTAACAAAATTACCTGTTTAGTCATCACAGACATCAGGGTCATCTTCGCACAGTATTTATCCTAAAATGGATTGCAGATTGAGACAAGAAAGTCACAATTATTGACCATCAACAGCAGCAGATTTGCATATCAACAGAATGAAAAAATAACAAAAAATTACTATTACTTTTATCATTTATTTTATTGGATAAAGTATTGTTAATCATTATCTTTGAGTTTTGATGACTATTTTCCTTCATCTTTACTCACTACTGTAGTTCGACTGCCTTAGTTGAATTTTGATAGAGAAACAAACCAAAGATAAAGCAAAATATAAGTAAAAAAATAATGATAAAAGTTTTCAAAGTTCTAAAAAATTATTGAACTTTTTTTCTGCTACAGATCAATTCATATTTGTCTGTTAGTTTGGCATTTTCTTTCAAAATCTTCTTTCTTGGTTGACGTAATCTTCTTACCGTAGCAGACATCTAGAATTTTCATCATCAATGAATAATATTCAGAGTAGAAATATATTTCTGCTATTTTCTGAAGGAACAAATGTCAATAATAAAGTATCACTTAAAGGTCATTAGACTTGTAAATGTATTTCTTTCTCTATTTGAGATAACCAACGTGTTTTAATTTCACTATTTCGTCATTTATTTCACTTGGTTTTAAATAACTGATTCAAAATGACTGACGTAAAGAGGGAGTAATGTTTTCAATTTTCTACTTTTATATTAATTTACAGCTGCCAATGAAGTACAGCACACGCACACACACATGCATGAGTGCACAAACACTTCCACACATACACACACACGCACACACAAACACTCACACACACTCACACACATTTTGTAAGCATACAGTCAGATATATTTTTTTCTCCTCCAGTTCATTGTTACTTAAACTATCTGATCCAGAGAACAGGCAAAGCTTTTGTTTTCAATGTATCAGTGACTGGTTACAAATGTGAACCAAATAACTATTACTCCACAAATATTCACAGTAATGCAATCTTTGTATTTTAAGCAAAAATCGTCGCTTCTCCAAAGCTCACTACCAAAGTGAGTAATCCAAGTGTGCTCTATTAGAAACTGTCAAGGTATACAGCCAACTAAACTGTCAAGATGGGGGTCGTCAGTTTTAAAACTGATATGAATCTATCTTACAAGCTGCACCATGTAGTTTGAGATCTGACAATTTGATCATTTTACACTCATTATCTTTGGAAACATTTTTTTTTTTGTATTTGGATGGATTTGCAGTGTAGGTTTTTGCTAAATCGGTCCCTTAGTTGGTGTCCAGCTGCGTTCACGCTTGTTTTTGATTTATTGATACTCATTTAGTGATCACTGACCAACAAAAGGCAACGGAAGTAACTTATTCGATGATCACTGTTTCTTTCCAATCTTTAATTTTATCAATGCCAACACAGTATACTGCCATACAATGTTGGTCCCTAGACACTTTCTTATAAGTGACGACGAAGATTTATTTTAAATATGAACAAAATATATGTAGTTCATATGAATATTTCATGATAAATAGTAAATAAACTGATACGAGATGTATATTTGGAGGGAGTTTTTCAAGTGTAAATGGAAAACTCAAAAAATTCACGTCATTTACGCGTTATAAGGGCAGAATATAGATTTTCTACTGAAAAATAATACCCGAGCGCTGCCAAAAAATGTCATCTAGTAATATATGTATTTTTAAACGTGGTTAATTACATGAAAATGAGTTGCCTACCAGTCGTGTATCATAAATTTAGTTGCTCCCCTTTGTGCAAGTTCGGAAAGAAATACTATAAATCGATCACCTGAAACGGTAAAAAAAATCAATTATTTCATTGAATACGCAACTGCATTGCAGATATTGGCCCTGGGTGTCTTTCCATAGTTCAAATGCTCTCCTGTCTTGGAAAGACGATAATTTCTTTTCCAGATTTTTGTTATCGATGGAAGCATAACAAAGGTAACAATTTGAAATCCAAAATAGAGTTCAACCATAACCAAAACCTGCTTTATTAGTTCATTCATCAATTTTCTGACATTGTTTGCATGTTTGGAGTTTACAAGTTTCTTACAAGGAAACTTTTGGTTGAGGAAGATTCATCTACTGATTTTTTCCTGCAGTATTTATTTTTTTTGCATGCATGTATGCATGTGTGTGTCTGTGCGTGCGTGTGTGTGTGTGTATGCGTGCTTGTACCTGTGTGAGTACTATTTGAGGAATGACTAAGGGAGAAGCAAATACTTAAAAAAACGTTATAGACTTCATAACAGGAAGAAAAAAAGAGCTTCCTCAGATGAAATTGGAATTACTTCTCTCATTTGAAGTGTAAACAGAAAAGTTTTTAATTTTTCCGAATGTAAAAATAGTAAAAAACGAATTGAAGAGGAAATATTGTCCAAAATGGCGGCAAAGTTATCGAACAGAACTAAATAAAATGTCGAGAGGGAAAAAAAGAAATCTTTTCCTGGACAGGAAATGAAAGTGAGTGGAAGGATGAAGGGATGGATGAAAGATGTGAAAGTCTTTTAAGTTGATTTATTCTCATGAATATTCAGCATCATTACCCACCCCCCACTACCAATCGTCTATCCCATTGACTGGTCCTTGTTTGCATTCCTCGGACAGGTGAAAAAGGAAGCGACCGTTTTTTCAGCTGATCTCAAGTCTTTGGAAAAGTGAAACAAGTTTGCTTCGTTTAAGGATTTGTTGAATTAAACATCCTGCCGAGTTGAATAGAGAAAAAAAACAACAATCCGTTCCATACTCACGCATATGCACGCACACACACACACACACACACACACACACACACACACACACGAATTCTCATGCGTTATACAGATAGATAGATAGATAGATAGATAGATAGATAGATACACAAATACATCCATGTATATATATATATATACATATATATATATATATATATAGAGAGAGAGAGAGAGAGAGAGAGGGAGAGAGAGAGAGAGAGAAGAAGAAGATGAAGATGAAAGAGAATGCAACTTATTGTGATCAACCTTGCAGAGTGCCCTTTCGATGAACATTTCCAGCTGAAAATATCTAATAATTTGGAACAATGTACTTCTAATATTATGAATTCAAATTCTAATGCAAATAATGACTGCTATTTATATTTACAGCTAAAAATCTTTCCACTTTATCTCTCTTCAAAGATATCCTTGGTTTCACAAAGTTTACTTAAATGCTTTCTATATAATACTTTTCGGAGATAGAAACACATTTTATCCAATTTTTCCTCCTCAGGAATTGATTTTCCGTGGATTACCATATTTAAATCACTGCCACAGATCATTGAAGCGTGTGGACAAGTAAATCCTGGATTAGTGAGATTCAACCTGAGCTTTTTAAACTCAAAAAACAGAGAAGATTTCCTTTGAGCCGAAGACTCCGTTCAAAGTTGCTCTTTTCTAAGCCAACGCCATTCCGTTTGTACAAATCGAATTACGAGCAAATATAAAAATGTCTACAATCAGTGTCAACTCCATCGATTCACACTCGTTGAATAATAAAGTATTTGCAAGCCGCACCGTCGAGAGTTTGAAGAATTATTTGCTGCCTTCATAATCCATAGATCAATTTGCATTTTCTCGTTTTTCATTCACCCATCATCATATATTCGTTGTGGTGGGCTCCTCATGAAAAACGTCACCTGCTTGGACGATTCTGCATTGTTTGGAAAGCAACATCCGAGAACATGTTCTTTTGAGTGGAGTTAATTCGGGCCAGGAAAGCTCGACCTTTCCCTGGCCGGAATTTAATCTTATAATTCGTGTTCGCTATAAGATACATACCTATCTCCGGTTATACACTCACCTGTTGTTTGCAAAGCAGACCGCTCATGGTTCAACTTCCACAGAAGTTGCGTTGTGTTTATCAGAAGAGCGATGACGCAGACGGACTAAGAAGGAATGGGAAGCAATTTATCCTCATTCATTTTTTGGTCTATCCTTTATCCAAAATGTTTCTTTTTCTCTTTTCTGTCTTCATTCAACTTTTTTCGTTTTTTTTTTCTTTGCGTCCTTATTCGTCTTTGCTTTGTCATCCTCGTTCTTTTCACAACTTGTATTTCTTGTCTTCATATTTCTTCATGTTCACAACGAATTATTCATCTTTAACTTATTCATTTTTCTTCTCCTTTATTTGTCCTCTTTTTTCTCTTCCTCTTCTACTTTTCCCCTCCTCCAATTCCTCTATCTCTTCCTCCTCTTCTTTTTATTCTTCTCTGTTATTATTTATTCACACAATATCATCATTTCTATGGTCTATTTATTTACTTACTTCTCTCTTCTCCATTTTTCAATAATGTGCTTATATATATATATATATATATATATATATATATATATATATATATATATATATATATACATATATATATATATATATGTATGTATGTATGTATGTATATATATATGTGTATATATATATATATATATATATATATATATATATATATATATATATATATATATATATATATAATATATATTGCACATTCTAAATTCATATATATCTGTATATTAAAATAAATGTTCTTTGGTAAAGTTTATTGGATTATCGAGACGATTATCTGAGAAAACCTCTTTTTATTTAATTAAAAACATGACTTTAATCGATATGTTTCTTGCAGTTCTATGTTGCATTCGGTAATATATATATATATATATATATATATATATATATATATATATATATATATATATATATATATATATATATATATGCGTGTGTGTGTATATACTTACATATGTTGTTGTATAAATGATTCCATTCCTCCCCCTTTTCAACTACATCCGTCTATTGTTCTCCTCTTTTGCTCCGGTATCTCTTTTTGTCAGTTTCATTTTGTCGCCCTTGAGTGACTTATTGCAAGCTTCTTACACATGAGATAATTATCCAATCGTGCCTGTAAACATAGTTGTCTATATCATTATTGTTATCGTCCAACATTTTTTAGAATGTTTATTCAAGGATTATACATTCTAACAACTTTCTTAAGATGACTGAAATATCACCTCTTAACTCTCCTCCGTACAATTTCTATTTACATATTTGAAATACTTGTCGTTCGTCTAATAGTAATTACAGAATATTTAAAAGGGGGAATCATGTTCAATTGAATAGAACTGACCTTATTTCGAAGTTCGTACACTAACCCGAAGTATCGTCTTTTTTCGGGTGAACAATGAATCAGTTCGGGTAGTAACATTAAGGGTATTTTTCACCAGTTCACTTGAATATTCTCCTTTAGCGAATATCTCTATATTTCACCTCTACTAGCTGAATTCAATTCAATCTCATTTTACTTTTCCAACTTCCTTGTTTTTTAGACGTAAGAAAAGCCCAAATCAGACCAGATCAGCAGCCAGCGAACATACTTACACACACACACACACACACACACACACACACACACACACACACACACACACACACACACACACACACACACACACACACATATAACTTGGTTGACACCAATAAATATTGTGTTTTAATTACCCACTTCCTTTCTCATTGTGTGTTATGTCATACGCAGACTTACACATCACAATTATAGATATATTGGAAATATTTTTATTATTGCAATTGTTTTGCTTGTATCAAATTTTATCAACAATTCATTATCTATTATCAAACTTGAATCCAGACGCTCTTTAGAAATAAATTCAAAGATACGACAATTGGACAGAATAAAGGAAACAACATTTTATTTGTAAATGTTTTGAATATGTTTTCAATATGGAGTTGTCCCTATTATTATTATTGACAAGTCAAAATAACAATAAACAGAATTAGACTCTCAGCACTAGACGGATGAGACATGGAATTATGACTATGTTTAATCTCAAGAAATCATCCGATGTTTATACCAGAATTTTGGCATAGTTTGTTTTGGAGATTCTCGCGTTGGGATAAACAGATATATCGGAACGTTTTTTCTGTTTTCTATCGACATGTTTACTGACATATAATTCCTATTTGTTTTTTGCTTAATCTGAACGTTTTAGAATAATGAGCGTGTTTTAGAAAAAAAAATACTAATTTGACATATGTTGAAAAAAAATTTTTTTTTCAAATGGTTTGATCAATTCTTAATAATATTTTCATTTTGCTACATGTTTAATCGTGAGTCAAAATTAATTACTGAAATATTATGGGGATATTTTAGATTTCATAATATAATGAAAATCGGAGTATATTTCAAATCTATAAAAAGCTATAAAAGTCGCACAAAAAAGACTCGATGAGCTTTACGACTGAAGATAATTAAATTACAGCCTGAAATCAAAAGCATTTGTTATATTAAAGAGGCATCACATATTTTTGAGTTGTCGTTGTGGGTCAGAGACCAAAATGGTTGTGACCCCCCCCCCGAATCTTTATTCCCTGATTCTGCCAATCCATGACCTTCCATTCAAACAACGAAGACATTTTGGCTTTATCGATTTTTTAATCTTGATTCCAATTTTTTATTTTTGTGGTTTTGCTTCGGTAATCAATGATGGAATGAATGCTTTTAACCTCATTAGAGACAAGAGTTGCCAGATGGTTGCTGGCTTTTCTGGCCAGAACATCCCACAAATGGCCAAAAATTGCCAAATACCTGAGTCGTTTATAAAACGAGTCTGGCTACCGGGCTCACCTCTTCTCTGACTTCAATTCCGACCGGAGATGATTCCAGCAATTTTAGTAAGGTGTATACATTTTTGTAAATATCTAAGACTCGTCAGTTTGATTCACTAGATGGGAAAGTCACTCACCGATCACTTGGTTGTGATTTCAAATCACAGTAATGGCCTCATTAGAGGTCCATCTATCGGCCAGGTTTAACGTGTCAGTTAAGAGTTTACGCCCGTAAATTAAGTGGGGAATGTTCTCGTTCTTACAGTGGAAAGGAAAGTCTATTCAAGCCCCTGACTCAAATTACAGTTTGACAATTTTACGGCAGTAAACAACTAGTTTATTAAAAACACCACAATCACAAAGTCAGCATACCTCAAATCAACCCCATATTTCAAAGTTGTAAAGTACGGCTCTTGGAACTTTTACTTTATACCTTTCATGCAATTTATGATCCCAAATGACTCCCAGGCATGTATGAATTTTAAAAAAGTATGTAGATGGGCAGTTCTCGATATCGTTTCATCTCAATGCATTTAGTTGTATTTTTTAAAATCAGAAATACCCAAACAATTGAATATGGCTAAACCAAAAAGTATATGGTCAATTCTCTTGAAAAAAATACTGGCTTTGTCAAAATTGGCTTTAAGATGGCAAAAATATCCACCCAGTTAGAAACTCTCATCACACGTATTAACATTATAATGACAGAGAATGGTACTTGGGGACTTCACTTGCATATCAAATAATGAGTTCAGCTCATTATACGAGCAAAGTTATTTGAAATTTATATGAGAAAGGTGTGGATGAAAAACCTAAGAGTAACATTCATTAACAAGTGTTTCCGTCTTTCCGGAAGGAGAAACGGGCGTGACCTTACCTCAAGCACACAGCATTATGTAACACGAACCAATACAGCACAATTAATGAATACGTCACCCACCGGAAAATGGGTGTGGCCCCACTGTCAATCGGATGGCATTTCATTGAAAATGCAGAATACATGTACACACATACATGCCAAACACACACACACATACACACACGTGCTTATGTGATGTGCGTGTGTGCATGTTCGTCTGTGTTTAAATATGTGAATGTTGTATGTGTCCGTAGGTCTATGCGTTTAGATACGTGACCAATGTGTGAAGATGTGGGTGTGTGTATTACGTCTGTATATATAAATTTAGTTTGTGTCTGCGTTGTGGTATATATGAGCAACGTCAATTAAGATGCTCTGATTAAGTGAAATGAATTTCCACCAGGGAAACGCCAATCTCCTTAGAATTTATTTTCCATAAATTAAAACGTAAACTGTCCAGACTTGAAATCGCTAAAAACGATTTCAACCCACTTATACCTACCTATAATTATACACTACGAGAAAATTATTTATTTTTTGTTCCAGAATCGTGAAGGTGATGGTTATTATATCAGAAAAGATTTAGTTTTTTGCTCTTTTACTTTAATAGGGGGCTTGGGTCATGTGACAAGAATCAAGAGAGGGAGAAAGGTGAAATACACTTAGAAAAAGTAAGTGTAATGAATTTGATATTCATTTCTGTAGGCAAACTTCGTCTTTTGCAGGACGTCTTTCATTTTTTTCTGCTTCATTTTTTGCTGGAAAATAATTGTAGCTTATTCGACACTAATAACTGGAAATTACGAGACGATAACTTCGGGAAACAAAGGCAAAAAAAGCTATACCTGTGGTAAACAGACATTTTTTCTAAGTGCCACGTTTGTTATTATTTGATGTTTTATCTATCAGGAAGGGTGATTGGCCAAGCAGCAAATAGTGCTGGACATGATAGTTTAAACTCTGGTTTTGAAAGCTTGAGTCAATTCCACAATAATGCCCTTGGGAAAGGTATATATACATCTCTCTCCTCCCTTACCAACTCATCATTGGCCATCGAGGCAGGGTAAGGTTCATTACAACAAAAAATGTAATCTGTACACTCTTCTCTATTATCAAGAAAAATCTGAAACAATTATCTTTTGAATATTTTAGAAATATTTCCATAATAAATTTTCAAAAATATTATCTTAATTCGAATAAGTCAATTGAAACTGTCATCGTATCAAGTAGGTTTTAGAAATTCTAGCTGGGTGGCTATGTATGCATGTATGTGCAAAGTGCACCAGGCATCTCAGTTGAGCTAGAAGGCTTGAAAATTGATTATTCACCCCTTAGTACATCCAAATACACAACTACATCTACCAAGCTTTCAGTAGAGCCAGCCGAGTCTCAAGGACACACAAGTCTCAAAAAGATTCTCTACCAATGAATCACTCGAAACTCACCGTCCCCCCAAATCAGTCTCTAGTGGAAAGTTCGATTTACAATCAAAGTCTAGGGTGAACTGGCCAATTGGGGAGAATTGTGTAGCCATCAGAGGACCTAAACCTGGTAATAACTCAACACCCGGGATGCAAAGCCCAACTGCTATTGCGGTTGATCAATTAAAATAAGAGAAAAAGGGGTGATCAATGAATGATTTACTACTCCCGTCTTTTGTTGTGCAAGGATCGCTCAGAATACCCGAGAATACTACTGAAAAATAGGGATTAATTTAGTATAGACTTACAGTGCAAATTGAACCTTCTACCCGATAATAAGAGGTTGTGAAAGGACGGAAGCCACAGCCAGTGTAAGGACCTGACTCCTGTCTTTGTTTCAGTAGCTGTGATACTTCTTAATGACGTGAATATGAATTATGTTTGACAATCTATGAAACATTCAAGACCAAACAAGCCTGAAAGTCAGACCATAGATACGCTACTTCCAGTCGTGTGAAGATTTATCGGAGGCAGTGTTGCCAACTTCATTTTCTATTTTACATCTAAAATTGAACCAAAGAACATTTCAAAACATCTAGAAATATAGGAAATATATTATTTGTTGATAATAAATTTAAAGAAAATTTGATACTCAACATTCATTTCACGTTATTGTTATTCAATTTATTCAAAATATTACTTATTTACAACAATTGATTAAATGAACACTTCACTTGTTTCTTTGAAAAATCATTTAAATGACCGTTACTGACATCTTGACGCAATCAAAAACATCTAGATCTATATTAAAACATTCAAATTGGCAAAATTGATTAATCAATTTCCCTTACGTCAAGAAAAATATTTCTTCAGCTTTTTTCAAAATGATGCCTTGAATTCTTTTTTTTCCTTAATAGGGGATGAAGTGCAAGTTTATGCTAAATTGGTCCATCACTTTGTGTCCTCAAGTGTTCATGCCTATCATTTTAGTGATCACTGTCCAATAAATGGCGACAAAAGTTACTTATTTATCGATCGTCCCTTTTTCCAATTTTTAATTGACATATCAACACGATCTGCAGCCAGAAGACATTGATCACATGATTGTTTATATTGAGTGACTGACCTGACCTGCTCTTATTTTTGTTCTAGAGTTTCCTTTACTTATGTCAGCCTGTCTGTCAGGTAATGATGACAATAGATGCTCAAGATAATGGTGCATCTAAAAACTACAGAAAAAGCAATTCCATAAGTCAGACATTCTCTATAGTAGCCTGTAAGTCTGGCAAAATGTCTCTTTGGTCAATGTTGATTCATATTTCATCTTTACTCTCTTTTTTTTGACGCTACTTCTTTGTCGATGGCTGATATGTAATCGTGTGAATATTTAGATGTAAGGACGATGTCTGACTAAAGACTGATGTTTTTGCTACAACAAGCAATCCCCAGTCAAGTATCCCTTTGTGAACATTGTAAACGTTCTGTAAAAGGTCTGAGACGCCAGACGTGCTTATACTCGTATGTCAAACAAGAAAATTTAACTTATACAACTTGTGTCAATAACCAGATACATTAGTTCCTTCGAGGCTGTTTTGACTCTCTCACTTCCTATCATCCTCTAGCTTTCTTTCATCTATCTATCTATCTATCTATCTATCCATCCATCCACCCATCCATCTATCTATCCATCCATCCATCCATTCATCTATCTATCTATCTATCTATCTCAGTCTTTTCCAATCAATTGGTCGTCAAATCCAGTCCAAACCTTGAATCGACTTTGTTTTCCTATTGTAACAAGTAGAACGAAAACAACCCTCACAGAATTTTGAGGTATAAGAGTTTACAAAGTTTTTTGAGCAGCAGAGATGGGGCTTGGGACAGAAAAAGGTTGAGCTCTCCGTTAAATGAAGACACAAAGATTACAATTTGATTACATTATAATTGGTCTGCTTTTTCTTGTAAATGACATATCTGAGTCTAGTTTGTATTTCAATTTACTTTGTAAACAATGGGCTGAGACTGGGCTAATGTTTTCATAGTTGGGCCCAGAAACAACATAAGCACGGACTTTGATAGATGATCAATCTTGTGGTAATCTTGTTAATTTAGTCAGTTACTTCTCTTTGTTTCTCTCTCTCTCTTGATATAAATATAAATCTCTCTCTCTCTCTCTCTCTCTCTCTCTCTCTCTCTATATATATATATATATATATATATATATATATATATATATATATATATATATATGTGTGTGTGTTTGTGTGTATGTGCGTGTGAGTGTGTGTTTGTATCGGCCTGTATGTGCTTAGGTGTGTATATTCCTATATTGATCAAACTTTTATGTCACTATATATATGAATCTAAAATAGACTCCGCAATGGACGTTTTGTAAACGTACACATACACATACGCACGCATACAGAGGTAAATGTACATAATCATGCAGATGTTTATCTGTCCGCTGCCCAAAAGTTGTTGTTTCATGAAATTTTCATTACATCATATTCAATTCATTTGATTAAAATCTGCTGGTGAATTACAAGGGAGAATTTCATATCGAAAAAAAAAAACTTTAAAAATCCTTCTTTCATTATCAGGCTACGTATTTACTGATGTACCTAGGTACTAAGTTCAGCTTAATATAGCACAGAGTCGAGTATGGGAGAAAGAACGATTGTGTTGGACCAATCTTTCAAGTTGATAGGTTTTGTCTATCTGGCTTTAAAATCAGCATTCAAAATCGTGGCTGAGACTTGGTTTCGAACACTGTTCATTTACGCCACTTTGGGAATAGATTATCGTAGCATCCACCAAACAGACCGCCGTACATTTTTAATCATTGGCGTGTATCAATAGTATTGCCCCTTTTTTTTCTTTGCAATTATTGCAGTGATAGCTGACTGACTGATTATCTGACAAATCGACATAGCAAGCGTCTCACACCTTTTCCACTGATCATTACAGCCCTTTCTTTGTATAAACCTGATATTGCTCAAGTATCTGATGCTGCTTATGATTCATTTGACAATATCATAATTCAAATGGCTTAGGAACAGTTCCATTGATAGGTTTATCTTAATTATTAAGTTTATTTATTAAAAAAAAAGAAGAAAAAGGGAGTTGGATGACGTATTGTGCTCGTGTATAATAAATTCATAATCATTTCTAAAGTGCAAAGAGGAGAACGTGTTTAAATTATGGATCCATGGTCCGACTCTCATAATCATCTTCATAATGGAATACCTCTGAAGTGATCATTTATCTTTTTTGAAACTTATCTAATGCATTGTATAGAGTATATTCCATCCTATACAAATTTATTCCAATAAGGTATGCAGGCTTTTAGTTTCTGTTCTCACTGGAGAGAATATTCCCAAGACATTTACACATTTCGTTTGTCTCTTCAAAGCCAGATTAAGCACTTGGCTTCTTATAACGTCACTTTGCATAGATGGGAGCCTTGTCAAATGGATTTGCATGGATGGAAACCTTGTCAAATGTTTGGAAATCGTCTAGGACCCCCCTGGGAGCACCTGTTCAGGAAAATCAAAATGCCTGACAACAGGATGAGTGTCTGTCATCTCTAGTTTCATGGAAAGCAAAATCAATGAATTGAAATTTTAACTTGGAAACCCAAAGATTTTGTCATTTGGTTCTATTTGCAGAGTCCCCAATGAGAAAAGTTCTAAGCTGTGTGCGCTTATGCATCTGTGCTCGTTCTGCCTTCAGTGCACAAGGGAACATAAGGTGTGCACAAAAGATTACCTACCAAAAATAATGTATTAAATAATATGTATAGTTATAATTACAACTATTAAGTAGGACACTAATATAATATAAACCTGGCTGTTGCTGGCTCTGATTCCATTTCTACCTTCATTACTATTGAAGATGATTACTGTACCTGTATTGTATATACAACAAATAAATTTGTAAATATATGAGATTTGTCAGTTTTGCTCAGTTCGTGAGAGAGTCACTTAACAAGCACTAGGTTGTGATTTCAAATTCACGGTTAGAAAGGAGTAATTTTATATATTGGTTTGGTTCAAGGTGGATGAATTGACAAACTGACAGTTTACTTCCCTAAATTTGAAGATTGTTTCGTTGATCTATTACTGAAATGTTTTTGTTTAATGAGTTTCATTTTTACAGTTGGTGTGCCACGTAAGTCTAATCTTTCAATCGGTGTGCCGTCATGAAGTAAACTTTGAAAATCTTTACGGATTGATTAAGCGTTATCCTGATCCCTTAATCAGTTGAGGGGAATAATTTGTGTTTGATTTGTGATTATTTAGTGAAATTAATCTCACTATAAAAGCATGTCAGTCTATTATGTTTCAGCACCGTGTAAGTCAAATATATTTCTTAGCGTGCTGTCATGTAATGAAGTTTGGGAACCCACGGCTTAGGTGTAAGCTCTTATGCCCGTATCAGCTAATGTTAATAATTTGTGTTTTTATTTGCAATTATCCTGTGAATTCAATTCTACCATCAGTCTATTATGTATCAGCCTCAGTCCGGTCTTCATTCATTGTGTAATTCCCTGCTTCCAATGAGTTACACTAGAATGAAAGGTAATATTACACCCACGTTGTTTGCCGGTCCGTAACACGAGATAACAGACTGAGCATTAAATTGAACATGGATGTACCCCGAAGTACTAGTCGAAAAATGTAGTAATTACTAAAAT
Source organism: Thysanoteuthis rhombus (assembly GCA_963457665.1). Lineage (NCBI taxonomy): Eukaryota > Metazoa > Mollusca > Cephalopoda > Oegopsida > Thysanoteuthidae > Thysanoteuthis > Thysanoteuthis major. Next base: position 31,029,333 of record OY735224.1, read on the forward strand.
AATATTCATCGTAGTTGCCATCCGCAGGTTAAGTACAAGACTTGGCCTTTGATACTGTAATCTGTTTAACGCTTGAATAGGGATATTGTTTCTTCAAGATTTCCGCTATAAAACTGTCGATTTACGAATATTGCTTACCGGTTACATAATCTGAACATAAGGCCATGACGTCATAGAAGAATATATAATGTTTTTGCTTTTAGTTTCTTTTTGTCTTTTTCCCCTTTGTTTCTTTCTCTCTTCCTTTCCAAAAAGTTAATCTTACGTTATCTACCTTTTATTTACCCACAAAGATGTACTACGTTGTTTTGATTAATACTGTGAATACTTCTGGCCGAGCAAAAATGTACTTTCTTTTTTTTATTCACACACACAGAGACACACACACAGACACACACACAGACACACACACATACACACACACACACACACACACACACACACACACACACATATATATATATATATATATATATATATATATATATATATATATCCTGATATGAACACATCTCTCTGATAGTTCCAGTGACGTGGATATGAGCCAATGTGCATTACTTATAATTTTGAAGTGATCCAGGGATAAAAATGAGAGAAAGAGAGAGAGAGAGAGAGAGAGAGAGAGAGACAGACAGACAGACAGACAGACAGAGAATTTGATTCTGCCAAAAAGAAAAAAAAAACGAAATTGAATCAAATCATTGTTAGATGACAAGGATTTTCTTTTAATTTCCGTTTTTGATCTTTTTATTACGATTAACGACTATATTTCTATTTTGAGTATTGTTATAAACGAAACGATTCACACATAAAGAAAAATATCTCATAATTCCAAATTTTAACGTCCTGATCATTTTCATCAAGCCGGATCCATTTATTTTAACGAGCAGCCATAATCTAATAAATAAAGTATGGATGGAAAACATAACAATATTTTTTTAGATGTTTTCCGATAACAGAACTTGTATAATTCATAGTATCCAATATTCCTCTCTCTTTATTTATTGATTTATCCGTAGTGAACCTTTGACCCAGTCAACAGGACTCTGCAACCTGCTGATCGGTAACAACTAGTACTTAGATGAAACCTGGCCTTGACGATCGCAGCCGACGAATTTTTGGCGATAGAATTTATTTCAGAATCAGGACAGGAAACACAAAATAATGTCTTGCAAAAACCAATTTAAAGTCAGCCAGGGTCAAATTGAGTTAATAAAACGCTCAACAATCGACAATAACTTGCTTTCGATGACCTCGTGGTCTTGAGTTCTGTTTTACGCTTTCATCGATATTGTAAGCCTATTTAAAATGAAGTAAGTAGCATTAACGTTAGTAAGGGCACTTGGCATTGCCCTGAATTAACTCCTTATCTATCATAACTCCATGAGCTTTGTACAATTTTCCTGGACACACATTTTGCAACCAGAGAATAGAGGAAATGAATATTCACAGAAAAAGTGTCACCTAGAATAACGTAGAAATAGAATCCTAATAGTTATGAGAATATTGATTTATCGTAAACAGACCTTTTGAAAATATCTCAGCTAATCTTTTCTGTTAACTACTTACTTAGTTTTTCCAAAAAATCAAGCATCACATTTGTGCTTCATCAATTTCCATTGAACAACCGTAGCCATCAAAGATGGTTGAGGGTTCTATCTTTTTCCATATGCGCAAAACGTTTGTTCGTTTGAGTGTTCAAACACTCCTGGCCGTACTGTTTTGGATACAGACTTGAAAATCAGTACTCTACTCGGCCTTTTGTATTTCTATAAGTTTTTTTTTTCTTTATTGCATACTCAACGATCTGCTCTTAATTTCTACGGCTGTTGATTGTTTCTCACGGGATATTAGGCATGAAGAATGACTGTTGGTAAATGAAGTTGCAAATCGACAATTAAGCAGTAGACCTCTGATTCCGGCTTGAATTAGCGAACGAATATAAATCAAAGACAGGTCTGATTGGTCATTCAATGAAAACTGTCAAGTGTCCAATGTATTTTGGCAGCCTGCAGTCTTTAAGGATGATCATTTAATAAAAAGATAAAAGGGTGATTTATGAATATGCTACTTCACTTAGATTTTTCAGGCTAAAAAGAGTCTGAATTTCGAAAGCAAAGGAACGTTGGTGCTACTGGGAACAAACTAACGTCCTATTGAGCATACATGTACTATGCAAATTTGAGTCCACGCTAAAAAAAAGATACATGGTGGGGATTTTCAAATAACCGAAACAAATTCCTTATAATTGGGTAATTGTTGAAATCTCAACCTTGAGCTCCGTTGAAGCGGCCTCTAAGCGAAATACATACATACATACATATATACATACATACATAGCCATCCATTCATCCAGACAGACCAGCATAAAACTGCAGAAACCTGTGTTGATTGTTTTGTTACTTTTTACTGCAGAAAGAATAGAAAAAATGGGATAAAGACCAATTTGTTTGATTTTTCTCGATCTGTCCGAGAGAAGAAATTCGATAAATTGACGTGCAGCCAAATACCAGTATCCACATTTAAGATTCAAAATGGCCGCTGAATGGTTGAAAGATCCTGAATGACATCTAATGGCTGCAGATTCTTGTAGATGGAGTTCGATTGGAAAATTTGCTTTTTAGAAATCAGATAAAGAAAATAAGAAAGAGTGAATATTTCATCCCTAATTCTTTGCATGAAGAGCATTCACAGCAAAAGAAGCGATGGATTTTCTCTATTCTTCCGATTGAGAGAATGAAATCTCTAAAAAGTCTAGAAAAGATCGGTAATCTTCGTGTCCGACTGATCTACTCATCAGAACACTTCAACACACATGTACACACACTGAGCAAAAGTACACACACACACACACACACACACACACACTCACACACATACACACACGCAGAAGAGCTTGCACATTTGGGTGCATGCATACACGCCCTCAGAGCACGTAAGCACACACAACACACAAACCCTCCTCTCTCTCTCCCTCTCTCTCACAAACACACACAAACACACACACACACACATAAATGATAAAAAAGAAAAATGCTCTTTGATTAAGTAACCCAATGCAAGGGTTCCTATCTCAACCAGGTTTTTGGCACATGCATCATGGGTGTGTCATCGGACAGTTAGCCTCGTGGCATACATTTCTTTCCAGGTTTCTTCAATTTTACTCTTTACTCTGAACGCTTCACAGAGAAGCATCGAGTACAATTTCTGAAGTTTTTGGTATTAATCTTCAAAGATTGAGCACAGGACCTTCGGAACCAGAGATAAGCAGTTTAATACTAAGCCAACCCCATCCATCATATTCTACATTAGATGAAAAAGAACATTTTTTATCTAATTCAATTCATGACTACTTGGAATTATCTTAGTTTTGTTCAGAAATTTAATTTCATCTAGATAGCTTAGAATGTTCATTTGTAATTCATTTGAGCAGTCATCCCCACTTCGAAGTCAACAACCTTGAATTCTATGCCTTCCAGCATTTAATCGGAAAAGGAACGGTCATTGAATAGAAATTTTTCTTTTCTCTCCAAACCTTGGTCCTGTAACTCAATAGAATCCCCTCGTATCCTGTCACGGGGGCCCACATTAGCAGGTATGTCTTAGGAAAGATAGCCCAATGGAGTATCTCCCTCAGTATAATCTATGCTTTGTGCTTTGCAGAGACATATTGTGTATCATTCTAAAAGTCGTTGGTTTCATTCGGTAATGGATTGAATCGAACACGGATCAAACCGGAGGCAAGCACTCAACAAATGGCTTTCGGTTTATGGAATTTCTGTCAATGATATTTCTTTCTTGATATTTTGAAATATTTAATTCTTCTTTGCAGAGGGCGTGTCCTGATCCCTTTCCATCAACATGTGGTTGTAAATTCAACGAAGCTGATGAATAAGAATTTCTATTTTCTTCTCCAATATTTCACTGTAATTAGTCTAGACAAAACCAATTCTGCTCCGTCTGATTTATCGAACTTCCAAGTGATTTTTAGTCGATGAAAATATTGTTTGACGCTTGATGCTTTTATAACGGCATTTTACTTCCGTTGATCGAAGCTACTATTCTTTCTTGCAAGAATCAATAAACAATAGATTGTTTCCAGTTAGATTATCGATCTAAACTAAATTACCCCCTACATCAAAAAAAGTCCTTTGAGATTATTATGCTTTGTAATGGTGTAACAACGAACAATGAACTCAAAGAGCCGAACATTTCCCCCTGAGGATTGTCGTCTCTATGAAGTTGTCTGAAATTGGGTGGGGGAGATAAAAAAGATATTATTGATGTTTAAGTAAAACAATAGATTGAATTAAAATATAGAGTTCCATCATAAATAGTGGTTTAAAGGGAAATCAATTTTGAAACTTTCAAGTACGAGGTGACTGAGAAAAATAGAAAAAAGGGTCAGAAATCGGAGATGTGGAGGGAAAGACAAAAAAAAAAAAGGGAAGAAGTGAGGAAAGAGGGCCAACAGAAAACAAAACAAAAAACGGCCTCAAATGGAAGAACAACAGATTAAAAAAGGAAACTAAAAAAAAGAAAAGCATCCAATCATTTATTACCCATATCACTGGGTCGTATAATTAAGGGATGAAAAAAGGATTGAAACTGTATCCATCAACTTTCAATCCTTTACAGTAAAAAAAATAAATTCCTTCTCTTTTGACACTTTGAAGTGGGAAAAAGTTTCAATTGACATTTTTACCCCTCAAAGTAGAAACAACGTTTTCCTCTCTCTCTCTCTCTCTCTCTCTCTATATATATATATATATATATATATATATATATATGTATATATATATATATATATATATATATATATATATATATATATATATATATATACATATATATATATATATATATATATATATATATATATATATATATATATATATACGTGTGTGTGTGTGTGTGTGACAACGTTGTTTCTACTTTAAGGGGTCAAAATGTTAATTGAAACGTTATATATATATATATATATATATATATATATATATATATATATATATATATATATATATATATATATATATACATACGTGTGTGTGTGTGTGTGTTGAGCAAAGCAAAGGGTCAGTTTGATGTTTTGGTTACGTTATAAAAAGATATTTCTGAAACCTTTAAAATTATGTTCTCAAAACTTTTCACATCAAAACCCTATTTCCAAATTTGGTTGGGTTATCCTCGTGTTTGGTTGTATTTCTATATAAAGGCAGACTAAGAGACCAATCGACAGACAGACGTTGTGACATCCTTTAAGGTGTCTCAGACTTCTTCAGACAAAATGTTGACTTTCTGCAGTACTTTGCATAAGCAGATATTTGAAATATATCCAGCAAAATGTTTTTTGCTCTTCAAACTCCGATTCTAAATTGCCCTAGCCCACCAATATTTAAATTTCCTTCTTATGAGAATTACTGTTTCAAGCTTTCCATTCTCTGTTTAGCTTTTCCCTCTGCTAAACTGATATCATCAAGTGGCAAAAAATGTTACTAGTCACATGACCTGCGTGGAGGCTTTCATTCATGTCAGATTCAAAGCGGATATTGCCTTGTCAATGGATCAACTTCCTTTCTTCCCATAATACTCAGCGATGGTGACAACTTTTTCTTCACTCATTATGACACAAAATGAGAAAATGTTAAGCAAATAATATCAGTTAAGCGTAACACAAATCCATTTCATCACAACCTGGAATCGGCTTAAAAAAAGAAGCTACATCCGCTGCAAGAACAGGATATTAATGTGTTTTAGGGTAAAAAAAACCTAGCAGTGTCTCTGACTCGGAAATCCCTGAGATTCAGCCACTTGATACAAGTTCCATTGAAGAAATGACGTCGTTCTTCGTCATTCAAGATGCAAAGATGGTAAAGGCCATCAATATTCAAACTTCAATTCATTTCTTTGTTCTGCTTTTCAATTACGACTGACCAACAAAACTGACTTTTTTGGTGGACAAGAAAAGAAAAAAAAGTGCAGCATTCAGTTCATCACTTCGATATTAAACTAGCAGGGAGATCAGGAGTCATCCAGAATGAGTCATTTTCCACAGAAAACATTGTCACTTAAGTCAAAAGGTTCTTTTTTTCGGTTGATAAAACTATCATTACGTCAATATTTTAACTGCGAACACGGGATATCGATGTGTTTTTATTTCGATCAAAGTCTTTTCAGAGTTTAAGAGCACATCTGTGTTTTGTGCTCAAAATTGCCTGGAACGTGTCCATTCCAACTTAATACATGTTCCTAGAATGTCACAATGTCGAGTTTCCGAAGGCAGTGACGCTGAATGCTGTAAATATTCTATCCACTTCCCACATGTTAGTCCTGATTTTCTGCTACGATTTATCAAAGATCTCTGCCTGATTCAGTGGTAAAAAGATGAAAGAACAAGCTTGTCTGCTGCAGGACCAAAATCCTCTCCAACTTTTATTCTGAATGAAAATGATTATTGTAACCTTCGTATAGTATACATTATAAATAATATTTAGAAAATTTTACAAATGTATTCATCAGAATGAATTAAGCGTGTGCGTAATTGAATTTCATAAATTGGTTTATACTTCTGTTCACTCCAGATTTGGGTGAGGACTGTTCTTGTTGTTCTTTTTCAGTAGAAAAATAAAGACAATAAAAAAAAACTGTGATAGATTGCAAAGAGCAATACCTATCCACTGCAAGATAAAAACCCTTGTCCGTTGCATGATAATCCATTGCTATGTATCCATCATATTTATTGTATCTATTACCTGACGAAAGCCCTAAGTTGAAACAGAATTTATTTTTTTGGTCAGCCATAGAACTACATTGACCAAAATCCCCGTTATCCGTGGTTTATGCATTGATTAACTTTAATTACAAACTAGCAGGGCAACAAACAGTTGTCTCAGATAGATCCTCCTCCCCAAAACAGCGTTGCATAATTGAAAAGTTGTCTTATTTTCTATCAATCAATTAATTGCTGATTCAATTTTTGTCTTAATAAAGTTGATCAATTAACTGGCAGAATTCCTAATTTGATTTGAACAAATGAGAAAATACCACAAAATAAGAAAGAGTATTTTAAATATTTTTGTACAAGTTGAATAAGTGTTCAGCATTGGGTCAACTTGTTGGAAAACATTTTTGTAAGAACAATCTCAATTTATCTTTTGATTAAAACGAGGAATTATTCAATCATTTAAAAGCAAAGAGCACACAAATGCACATAATACAAATGAAAAAAGGTATATATATATATATATATATATATATATATATATATATATATATATATATATATATATATATATATATACATATATGAGAGAGTTAGCAACATTAAGATTTTCTGCTATTGCACCAATACGCAGTAGGTATAGTGTTAATTAATCTGTGTTCATCTTTTTGTCAATCATTGTGGCATGCCAGTGAAAAGGAAGTGTTTTCAAAATATTTTGCAAAGTGAGAGAATCGAAAGAAAGTGAATTCTTTCTTTTCAAATTCTTTAGCTTCTACTGTAGACATCAGGGTGTACATATTCGATTTTATTCAGTGCAATGAAGAGTTTCTGTCCGGAAGTAAATCCCTGGTCACCATTTTAGTCTTTTCTCCTTTTTTTACCCACCAAAAGATATATTTTCATCCTTATTCTGTTATTAATGAAGTGCAGATTTTTATTTGTTTATGTTTGAAGATGAGAAAAATTCATCCAAACACCTCAAGCAATAATTTTATATCCCACTTTTTGATCGATTTTGCATCACAAAATTTATATCCCAAAGGGCCAATCAATTTGATTATCTTTATATACCAATCGGTTTATCCTTTCTCAACTTCACCAGAAACAAGGCTAAAAAGTGATAAATTCGTTGACAGTAAGTTTATGTTTGAAAATCAACATTTATCTTTCAAGTATGTCAGACATGAGACAGGCTGCTATCTATCTATCAATCTCAATCGGTTCACATCTATACGTCTATGTATTTATCTATCTATCAATCTAACTATCTGAAAAGTATTCACTGATTGAATTTATATACCGGGGCGAGGGCATAGTTTGAAATGTCTGATACAAGGTATTTTTATTTGTAGAATCTTAACTCCTAAGTGGAAAACTCGACTGTTTTATGAACTGCAAACCAAAAAATTTTTAAAATCACACTGTTTATCATAAGAATAGATTATACTGTGGACACAATCTAAAATGTATGTTTATTATTTTGAAAGAAATTAAGGATAAGCCACACTGAATTTTATGGGAGTGCTCAACTTTTTAGTCATCGGATTCATTTTTCTTTCCAATTGCAATTTACAGCGATCATACTGGGGTCAAAAGATCTGTTTATGCCAGATTCCAGACGAACGTTTGTAGTTTTACTGTCTATATCTGATTCTGGCACAAGGACATGATATTGAAGCTCTCAATGGATGATGAACTGCGATAATTGTCAGCTGGATTGGTTTGCAATCCACCACACTCTGCTCTCTTTTTCTAAATTCAAATTGGATCATTTGTTTCCTACGATGTATTCACATCTTGGTTTTCATTCAGCTTCATTTATCAATACATAAAGTAAGAGAATCAACTACACATGGATATCACTACCCTGGCAACAAAATATATTTTGAAGGGATGATAGCCATTTTTTAAAAGCTTTTTATGCATAAGCTTTTATAAAATAATACTCGCTATACAGGAACAAGAATGACAAGAAATAACAAAAACAACTACATTTGAATAACAAAATCATTTCAACAAAATCAAATTTTGAATAAAATGATAGCTATTTTCTTTTTATAATTGAGTAATCAGAAAATGACACTCACTACCTAGGGAGAAAAATATGTTGCGCAGTGTTATAAATGAATGGAAAGAATAGGCCAGCCGTTTGGTTTGGATTTTTCTTGTATATGTTTCTGAAATTCTAGGCGGACATTGTTTTATCAAAGAGAATCAATGCAAAGAAACTTGAAACACCAACATTTCTTGGATCTCGTAACAAGGATCAATCAATCTTAAATTCCCTAAATTCAATCAACGGATGGAGAAGAAATGATCAATCACGAACATTAAGATTGGAAGACGATAAGTTGAAGAACAAAAAAGAAAGACCGTAAAGTTCAGTGTTGACGTAAGCAAATGAATGATCGGTTTGCGGGACTTGAAGATCACAGAGATTTTATTTAAGATGGAGGCCTTACAAGTTTTCATTAGGAATATTTCCTGAAAACATGTCCGGTTTTTGCGTCAGATTTCTTATCCATACAGAACCTCCACATCTAAGCATTTCCGCTTCCTTCAACTCGCAGATCAAATCAATTTGCTTGTCTTACACAATATATAAAGTTAAAGTAATTGTACCCTTATGTTGGCTACGACTTCAGTTGCGTATCTTTTGGCTCCGCATACCACGTTACTTCTTATTCATCATGTTTGCATTATGTGAATTAGATTTAAGCGACAAGTATTTGAAACAGTGTTTGCCCTAATTATTTTCCCCATAGTTCGGAGTGGAGGGATGGATTTGTGCTACTCCCAAAGGGATTAATGCAAAGGAACTACAATTTGACAAAGCCAGAGTGTGAACTTTGCCCACCAAACCCATTTTTATTGGCATTAAAAGTGTGGCAACATTTATAAGATCTTCCATCGATTACTTCAAAGACCAACCCTTCCAGTCTTCAAAACATCAGAGAATATCGAATAATCCAATCTTTTACCAGATGTCGTTACAATCTGATTATAAGACACACAAAACTTGCACTCGTATTCTTTTGGATTCTCTTGATTATCAAGACATGAAAGACACCGAGGAGAAATCTTTTGGGGAGATCAGAACTGGTTTTGGTGACCCCAAAGTCTGAATAACGAATGGAAAGCCCGCTTTTCCGTCACAAACCTCGGACAGGAAGAACATTTTCGAAATCTATCACTTGATCAACTGTTGGCACGTGATGAAAAAAAATAAATTCCTTTGGCGAATTCTTGCAAAAGGATGAAAGAGTTCGCCATGTTTGTGAGTTTGTTTTTTTTATCTATTCTTTTTCTGACAATGTATTTTGAAAGCGTGGAATTTATTTGAAAAAAAAAATTAATCCAATCCTTTCAGTAAAGATAAAAATTTTGCTGATATCAAATGTCATCAATTACAAAGTGGAGAATCCACAGTGAGGAAAAAGTTATCGTTACAAGAACAGCTTCGTCCTACATCAGGAAAAGAATTGAAAAATCTAATCTGAAATGAAAAACCAAAAACGATTTGATTGTAATTTTTATCTCAAAACAAACGAAAGAGATACAAAAACGAAGATCTTTCATGATAAAACAAGATATAACGGAATGGAAGTTTAGTGTGATAACAACATGCAACGCAATTTTTCTTCCTGGATAATGAATGTTATTTCTTCTGCTGTTTGTGTGAAAAGTATCAATGTGATGAGATTGTTCTGCAACCTTTGTTAACCGTCGGTAGGAATAAATAATGGAAAGGTTATGCAATGAAGCCAGCACACCGATCATTATTATTGTCAGTGCGATTTTATAGTATAAAACTCCCATGTTTCACTTTTATAACACATTTGGGACTTTGAATAAATTCTGCCCAGTAATCCTTAGGTTGATTTGTTCCTCTAAATATATTGTGCTTGCCCAAATATTACTATTAGAAACGGCTATTATTAGTTTCAATCTTTGCTTTAAAGGTCTGGACAGAGCCATTATTATTTTATGTTGTTTTTACTTTGTGCAATTAAAAATGTGCAATTCACCCATTATACGATTGAAAATAAAAAGATTTCAAGTAATCACTGACCTGGTCACAGAAGCAAATTTTGAACGATGTAATTTGTATTTAATTTTTTTTAAGACATAATCAATCAGAAAATGATATTCATTATCCGTGAGGAAAAAAGAGACAAAAAGTTGCACCGTGTAATTAAACTCTCAAAAAAGATTTCAGTATGTGCGTTCAAAGAAAAACTAAAACTCAACAAAACCTTTGAAAGACTTTAAACAAAAAGAATTACTGTTCATACACGTGTATTGGGTGAGTTTTGAAGATTAGATTTTTTAGGCAACAAAATTTCGATTCAATTTACGTATGAACAATCATAAGGACTGATAATAACCTTCGATTTCAAAATAACATACAATGAATTAGTGATTTCTAGATAATAAATCAAGAGGAGAATTTTTGTTTTGTTTCTATTAAGTGACTAACCAGATTTGTTTTCCCCCTCCAAGAATATATGTAATCTTCCTGGTTTAGCTTGTGCACTCAACATTAACAGCCTAAGAAGTCGATAAGATGACTTTAGGAAGTCCCCGCTAAGCTCGTTGGCTAATATATCGGCTTTTGATGACTTTGAATCCATAATCTCCAGATGCCACCTGGCCATCTTCCAACTTAGGTGTGTCATTTAGTTCTTCTGGTAAATCCCTGTTACTTTGCTAACGGTATCCCATAATTCACCATCTATAATACGCATCTATTGAGAATCTGCACATCCCGATTGATTTCCATCCAGAATGAAAAATTCATTATCTTATTTTTCACAAATATGTATGACAATTATGTTTCCATCGATAATAAGCACTTGGAGTTTCAGCCCAAGGTTTTGGGGGTAAATGTGGATTATACATGGTGAACAACGGTGCCTAAGTTAACACTGTAGAGATCAATGTAAGGTTTAGTGGATATTTGTATTCATTGTGTATTCAGTTAGATTAACATCTCAGCAAAAGTAGCTGCAGTAGTAGTATTTGTAGTTATATCATAAGCAGTCAACAAAAACACACACGTGTACACAGAATTGAGCAGCTCAATTTTTGTTCTTGCGTTTGCTTTACCTCTTCCCTCACTTTATGTTTGTTGTTTCGTATAAACTGAGAAGTTGCAAATTATATCAATGATTGCTACTTGTACTCTTTGACCTCTTATTCACACTTCTGTACACGACATCCGATTGAGTAATTCATTGTTTGCTGCTCAATTTCATTAAAATCATTCTGTTTGTTTTAAACGAATTGCTACGTGCTCAGTGGAATTTGTAAATTTCAGGGATTCTTTCTAACTTATCGATATTGTCTAATAATCATGTTTAAAGGTGAAGTAAGAAAATATATTAAAATTCTACCGTTGTCTGCAGAAGACTTTCAGGCTGTTGTCTGGTATTTCATTTTTTAGCTTCATGGCAATAAATATGACCGAGTGATTCAACAATGTTACTGTGAGTTTTTTTTAGCAACTGAAATATGTTTAGTATGAGCGTCCCATCTTGTTTTTGATGAATGTTTATGAACTTTTGAATCTGAACGAAAGAAAATTTTAAAACTGATAATCCTTTTGTAGCAAAACAATAAAACTCATTCATTCATTTATTTATTTATTTATTTATTAATCTACAATTTTTTTCCATTATGGCTTCCTTTGCTTCTCTAGTTATTTCCAATATTTACACGACAACTTTAAAACCTTAACTTTTGGATGTTCATTTTCGTCACAATATTTCTTGATTTTTGCATTTCTTTTCCAGAATTCTTTCGATTTTGAATCTGTGTATTTTTTTGAATGGATTTTTTTGCAATGTATCGGATAATTCTGGCACTCACTGTAGATTTTTCCTTCATTAAGCATACACCGGTCTCTTTCCAATAATTTACAAATTCTTTCTTTCAATTAATCAGCTTAAGTATGAAAGAGGAATGTATGAAAATATTCTTTTCGGTCACAACTGGAATTGTCTTCAATTTGCAAACATTTTAAAAGTAGGATCTATCTTACTGACATTGGCTCAGTGAAGATTTGTAGCGTCTTTCCTTTGACAAAGACGTCTGCATGTCTAGAAACAGTGTTTTATTTTTTCTTTTCTTTTTCTTTTTGCTTTTTCAAACGTTTTTCCTTCTCCAATAATTTCTTTTGATGCAAATTTCAATCTTTCAATTGATTTTAGTATGACTATTTTTTCTATTAATTTTCTCAAAACATTTGCCACTGAAATCTTTGTGCCGCCAGGAAGAAAATAAATCTATAAAACTGACGGCTAAATCTATCCTTTCTTTTTAATATATCTCCCTTACAAAACATTAGTTTCTGCATCGATCCAGTCGTATTTGACGGTTGATATTTTTCATTGTCTCAATATTATCAAGCTCAATTCAAATATGGAGTCGATTTGCCTTCCTCTCCCGTAACAAGAGCAAAAGCAATCTTGATCAAAGCCAGAACATGGGCTCTTTCGACTTTCTGCATCTTTGTCACTTTTCTGACCAAAGAAGCAAGTTCAAATTATGAGGACGATTGCTTTCTCGGGGTGCACAAGAGATGGGAAAAAATCGATGAAATCGCAAAAAATAATTAAATGTCTTTTGTATTTCTATTTTTACTAATTATTCTATCAGTTTTATTGAAGTGGCATCGATGAGACTAAAGTGTAATCACTTTTATTACAAAAGATGAGACTCCTAATTAGTTTTTTAAGACAAAAAAAAGATGCAGAATTGTTCGTAGTTATGAGATAATGGCACTTCAATCATTCACCTTTTTATGTATTGTATTAAAATTACGAAAACAAAATTATCATTTTTTTAAGAAAAGGAGAATTCAATTTACAAAAGAAGAAAAAAAAATCTATTGCCGGTGAAAATTTCTAGTGAAAAATTCTGCATTCAAAAAGCATAATAAAAACCGTCAAAACTGACCTTTAATTGTTTTGTGCGATTTCATCGATTTTTCCCACTACTTTTGCACACTGCCAGAGAAACCTGCCTCATCATTTGAACTTGCTTCTCTGGCCAAAAAAGTGACAAGGGTGCAGAAAGTCGAAAGAGCCCATGGTCCAGCAGAAAACATTTGATATATAAAAAGATAGAGAATTTATTCCCACTCCCTGAAAACGACAAGAGGTTTTTTTAGTTGTTTTGCTTAATTATTGGTCACACGCATATAGACAGATTGAGACTTCAGAACTCCATCACTACGACAGGAAATGCCATGGGGATATGTTGTATATTTTCTGATTTACGCTGTAAATACATACAAACGGATAGGTGCACCCCTTATTTCCATGTCATTCTGACCTGGTTCTTCGTCAAGAGTAGTTGCTGGGGACTGAGCCAACAGCAACATGGAAATTTACATAGGAGAATCGTATGATTCTGTACTGATGACCCTGTGAAAGGTATGGATCGATGTTTTATTCACTTATGGATAAAATGGCGTTCGGCTCCAAGTCAATGGTTATATATTAAAAACCTCAGAGAAGAGGGTAGCCATCGTAAGGAGATGATTTACCCTTTATTATATCTCTGAAAGGCGAGACTGGAATTCTGCAGAGTTCAGAGCCAAGCCAATAAATCTGCACCGACTGATGATACAACAATTCTTCTGTGACTTTTCCTGGTGTCTAGAGATGCTTGGATAACCTGACCACACAATACCTATCACATTGATATAGTCAGAAGCTAAACTGGGCCCTGATACAATTGGTGTCAAAGTCAGCATCCAACGACTCACAGTCGTCCATCTGCTGGACTATCTACCATCTATGGCTGAAGAGCACAGTCTATCATTTTATTTAACCATAGCCCGGGGGATTGAATGCTACCATATGTATGTATGTATGTATGTATGTATGTATGTATGTATGTATGTATGTATGTATGTATCTGTTTAGGTATGTATGTATGTATGTATGTATGTATGTATGTATGTACGTATGTATGTATGCATCGAACGTACAAGCCGCACCAATGGAGCTAAAGAGCTGGAAATTACTATATTTACGAATTATGTCTATGAAATTTTTCGTTTTTTTTTTTGTGAAAATTTCCCTCCTAAATAGATTTTAATCTTGGGGCTCAGTTCACATTGTAAGTTGATCCCAAATACATTCCTTACTTTATGTCCGGTTGGATTCTGGCTTGTAGTTTGAACATTCAGGTGTTTTAATGATCACTGCCCAACAAAAAGCAAGAGAATTTACTTACTCAACCCTTTTTCTTTTTCATTTACTCATCACACTCACACGGCATGCAGCTAAAACACTTTAGTCACATTCCAATTTGTATAGACTGACTAATCAAACTTGTCTTTTTTCTTAGATGATGAATCTCTGTTTGAAACACACATAAAAGAAAAATCAAAACCCAAACAAAATGGTTGTTGCCCAAAGCCACAAACAAACGAAAACAAATCAAACTTGTTCTTTCTTTTTCTCCTTATTTCATATAATTCTTCTGTGTTCATTATAAGTAAGACGAATGCATTTCCCTCCAAGACAATTGGCATTATTATCAGAAAATGTGATGAGAACATAACACTCTAGAGACAATATTTAAACTAAAAATTAAATTAAATGCACAGAGCTTATCTCACTGCATTGATTGACCTTGGGATTCTGAGTGGAAAATACAGTTTCTATCAATAATGATAGAAGAGGAAAGAATGGTGATGAATTGAAAGTGGACGATTAATTACGTTATTAGGAAAATGATAGATGAATTGAAATGATACTTAAATTGGTAGTTTTCATTACAGGGAATTTTTTTTTCATTACAAATCTCTGTTTGTCAGACATGGACAAATATAATCAGAACCCAAACAAAATGGAGGCTGTCCATTGCCACAATCTAACGTAAAACAAATCGGAGATGTTCTTTTTTTTTCTTCCTCGTTTCATTAAATTTTATGTCTTCATTATAAGCAAGACTAATGTATTTCTCTCCAAGACAATAGTCATTATTATATGAAAATGTGATGAGAACATGCAACACCAGGAAAGATATTTAATTTAGAGAACAAATTTAGAACGGACAGTGCTTATCTCACAGCATTCATTGACCTGGGGATTATAAGCAGAAAATACAGTTTCTTTCAAGCATGATAAAAGAGGATGGAGCAATGGTGAGTTGAAAGTGGACGTTTAATTACGTTATTAGAAAAATGATGGACGGATTGAAATGATACTCAACTCATTGATTTTTATTATGAATAGTTTTCTTTCGAACTGTTGTCCTCGTCTTTCAAGCAGGGTCGGTCTGATTGCACTGCAGCACACAGATGGAGAACCACCGAGATAAACTTAACCGAGTCTGACTCTCAGAATAACTAGTTCAATTTACTAATTGCTTGCAAGATTAGTTCTCTTGCAAACAACATTTTTGGGATATGGTCTTATGTATCTAATAAGATGTTTGTGCTCATTTTTAGGCAAGATATAAGCATGAGGTTTTCCAGAAAACATTTTTTCAACATTTTGAAACCTTCCACTCCTGACAGAACTCATAAAATCATTCAGAAAATCCTAATTTCAATCATTCGATGATTATTAAACACAAACAGGAACGAATGAATTTGATTTTGAACACCGTAAGAATAATAATTACTCAAGTTTTACAATATTTGTGGTGAAATATTGCTGAGAGGCGCATTCAATCAATTTTCTGACAATATTCTAAATAAGAAATATTTTGCACGGGAATTTCATTAACCCAAAACACCACTTACCAATGAATTGAAAAACACCCAAAAAACTAATATATTGCCTTACTGAAATAAACAAAAAGCAAGATAAAGCAGATCGTAAAAATACTTACTGTGTTTTTTGACTCCTATTACTAAGAAGTTCCGTCCTGCCGAAAGGGTTGGACAGTTATTTCAAGTTGATAATCATGACTTTTTCAGTCATATGTTATCGTACAAGTAATTTCCTTTTCCATACTGTGCAGTTTTTAGCAGACTCTGACGCAGGTTCTTGGGGAAAAACAGAAAAAATTCGCGGAAAGATTGGAGAATTCCAAAGAAAACATACAGAAAAACCAGATCGACTAATTCTGGAAGCCGATAATTGACTTTTCAGCTTTGAAGTTGCTATGTCTAACATATTTGCTGTAACGAAAGACACAACTTGTCTCAATATAGTGTATTACCGTATTTCTGGATGCTTCAATAACAGGTTGAGGGATACTGGAGTCGGTATAAGCAGGGGGTCGGAACTATGTTATAATGTTATATTGAGGGGCAATTATCCAGGAAAAAAAAAACAAAGTTACTATAACAAATTTTGTAGTGAGGATAAGATAGGCACATGGAAAGTAAATCGTACAGTATTGGCTCTGTTATTGTCCCTGCTGTATTTAAGAAGGAGAAGTTGGTATTGGTCCTCAAAAGTTGATAAGCAGTCGAGGGGGTCCCAATAAGGATTGGGGATTGGAATTTTTTGATTGAATAATCAGGCATCTCAGAATAGTTCATTACATATAATGTGATTTCATTTCCGTAACTTTCAGCTTAAAAACCCCAGTACGAATGGAACTTGGAGTGGAGTTTGACCCAGCAGCAGCCAAGCTCCCAGGCAATTGTGCGTCATAATGTGGAATCACCTCTTGGTCATCCACTGATTACCTTATATCCCCGCCCTCAACCCTTATTAACCTTTAGTAGGGCAGGTCCCCCCCTTCACCTTAAGACACCTGTTGATCACAGCATGTCCATATCTCCCGGACACTCACTGATTACGACATTGCTGCACTTTCAATTTCGGACATCAACCGATCACGACTTGAACTCACCTTAAGACACCTGCTAATTACAACATGCATTCAACTTCTGGTCGGACTGTAATTACAACAGAACCCACACCTTCACCTCACAGACGTCCCATGTTCCTTCATCTTTCCAGAACCCAGTTCTTATAGCATCTTCCTACCACCTTGTGGACACCCATTTAAGAGGACCCCATCAAACACACGGATAGCATCCCACAACTTCCAGGGCAGCTACTGATGCCTTTATCTTTCAGATGTTGCCAGATCTACATGCTACCGAAATCATCATTATCATCACCTTTACCATCATCAGTCAGCCTTTCAAAATTTGTTGTTGGACAAAGACTTTCTAAAAGGTTTTCCAGTTTTTTCGCTCTTGATGGTACAAAGCAAATATATTCTGAACTTGTCTTAATCATCACGCCATTCTATCCATTCACCAGTTTCAGTTTCGTATTTCATCTCGAGGAATCCATGCTGTAAGTCGTGATATTCAGTAGTTGTCTGATGCTTTCGTGACATTGAATTATGTCCCAACCTGCAACGATTTATGAGAGAGCAGTGTTTAGGCTTGAATCGAAAAGATCTTTTTCTTTCAAACCTTTAATATGTTTATTTCCTCTTCTTTCCTTCTTTCCGGTTTATTTCATAAGGCCTTTAGTGTTTAGAAAGGAATATTACGCTAGTTCAATCACCAACCATAAATCAAATCAATGCGTTCTGGGAAGACAAAAGTGACAAAAGACAAACACTGAACGTTTATTAAAATGGCCAATGACATTTTCTGCAATCATGATTTATTCACTTTAGTGAATTGTGTTCATTTGACGATATTTGGCGGATGTTTCATTGAGACTACATTAAACAAACCAAAATATGAACAAAAAATCACAAGTGGACGACGAAGATCACTCGACGAATGTCATTGAATGTCATGAAGGAAGATTTCACCGTAGAGATGATTAATTTTTTGTTTGTGCTAAGATTACAGTAAAGTGTTTGTTCGTTCCGACAAGTAAAAGGAGGAAATCGTTCTTTGAAAAAATTTGATCAACTAACTTTAATTAGAACAAAAGTAAAATAGCAGACGAATCTCTTTATTGAACATTTCCCGTCAAAATCCTTTGGAAACTCAGCCTCCGGGTTAGACATTGGGGAAGCGGAATATTAGATTTCATTACAATTTGTTCTACACTTTTTCATTGATCTTTTTCTCATATCTTATCACCAAATATGTTTTTTTGTCTTTTCACTTTTGATCATCCTTCACCATCATTTTATTCTTCTTCTCTTTCATCGTTTTTTTTCTCTTTCATTTTCTTCTTTTCTTTTCTCTCCTCCTTGCCATTCTCAGCCTTTGATGATTGTCAACCAGCATTTTCTTCAATGTGCCATCATTCTTGACTGCCAACTTTTTCCTTTCTCAATTCATCTATGAGTAAATAGCTGAAGGTGGGTCACCAGAAAGAAAAAATGATAACCAGAAGAACAAAAACAAAAATAAAAACAACAGCAAAAACAACAACAACAACAAGAAAACTGAAAAATGTCGATTTACACATTTTGCCATTATTTTCCCATTAGATTCACCATTTTCCTTCTGCTTCGACTATTCAAAGCCCTTGGAAGATGTTAGACAATTTCTAATGCTCTTCTGCTGAAGCGCTTCTTTCGAGTAGAGACATAGAAAGACAATAATATCTGATTAAATTCTAATGGAAAAATTATCATGATTAGTTTTCATGTCTCTAAAATGTTGACAAAATATATTAAATGATTAAAAAGTATTTACAAAAATGAGAAGCTTGATGCTTCCAAATGAATATATCTGTATATCATCATCATCATCATCATCATCATCATCATCATCATCATCATCAGTCACAGGCTTGACAAAGGCTTTTCTCATCTCTTTCCATGAAGAGCGTGATTGTGTAAACCTCTGCCATGTCTTCCTGGCAAACCCTCCAATCTCATCACTCCATCTTGTTATTCTCCCACTGAGGGTACCGTCCTATTGACACCAATTGGTTGGCTTTTGGCTCCATCTCGTGTCCTTTCTTGTTGCTATTTGACTTGTCCATCTCCATTTCTTATGCTTGATTACTCGTACAATATTCTCCATCCTGTTCCTCTCTTAGATTCCTGTTGATCTTTTTCCACGCTAAAGTTATTCCTAACATCGCTCTTTCCATTGCCCTCAGTACAGTTTTCAGTAAACACGTGCATTATTTTCAAATTTCAATCAGTCAAAAAAATATCTACATCCTCCCAGGAAATTTATTACATCATCGATAAATAAAATATGTGTCAATTTGTCAGCATTTACCTTTTTTAAATACATTAATTCATCAAAAATACCTATTATGTTACTATGAACTTCCAGAAAATGCTCATTTTATCAAAATTCATCTACATTGAAATTTTTGACGGACAGACGCGAACAATGTCAACTAGATTTAAATGAAAAGTATCGAAATTCCCAATATTGAGCATTGTATATTACTTGAATTTCTGTGTGTCTGCCTGTCAGCTAATCAGTGACTAAAATCATCGCTATAGATGCTCGAGTATCCTAAGATACAGAGCGGCTGACTGATAGGCAAATCGAGGTCTCGAGTAAATTTCGATCATTACAATTCGGTTTTTCCTACTTGTATCATAATTACTTTCTTCTCATCTTCTTGATAATTTTAATGTTACTAATTAGAGTCTGTTTAATCAGTATAATCTCATTAGTTCTAATTGTGAATCCTTGCAAATCTTTTTCTACGGCCTAGTCACTTTTTTCCATCAATATATATATATATATATATATATATATATATATATATATTGATAAAAAATTACAAAATTAATCATATTGCAGAGAGATCAACTAATTTCTCCCCTGATCTGCACAGAAGGTAAATGCATCCTTCTTTAGCCAATTGAAATCTATTTCGAAGTTTTCGGTATACTGCATGGCGTGAACATGGAGATCGTGTAAAGGCAAGGACATAACTCTACTTCAAAATTATATCACTACTTTTCCAGCTCATTGGCCATGCATCCATGGAATTTTATTGAAATTCATTGAGAACTTTTGGAAATATTGTGTGTAATAAGAGATGAATGGGTAGACACGATTGAATACATATACTTCTTCCAGCTTCTGACACTTTTGAGTATTTTGCTAGTTCATTTATCCATTTATCAATTCATTTCCTGGTTTGTACGTTCCGAAAAAGTCTTTGGCTTCTAAAGGGGACACTTTCCGTGTACAAATGTATCATTCCACTTGCAAGTGTCAGATCGTTCATCTCAACGACACGATTTCTAAGAGACCTCTTTGTTGCCATTCAAGCTGGCGAGCCATATTGAATCTGCCTTTTTCAATTTGTGACCACAAAGAAGGTGACAAAAGCACACACAACGATGTGGACACGGGAAATGGACCAAGAGATCAACAATCTCCAAATGTACCGTATTCCTCGACAGGTAAGATGATACACATTCATTCCTTTCGTACGCTGGATGCAAAATCTGTGTGCGTGTGCACATGAGCACGGCTTCAGAGGGAACTATGACCCCAGTCAATAAAATCTCTATAAAGAAGGTTCAACTTCTGATTTCGTATTTTATTTCCAGATGTGTCCACACATATCGATGAGACATTTTTCGGTTGACACATCTGTTTATACAAACAAAAGAAGGGGGGTCGTGACGTCATTAGAAGAACATCCAATCTGATCTATGGATGATATATCAAGTGTTTGTTTTTTACAATGTTTTCAAGTATCGTTTGTTATCAATAGCTAAAATGGTCTTAAAAATGACTAAAATTCATACCAGACACTTTTAAGATTATTTGTGCACTTGTTGCAAAATGCATGTTAATGCATACAAGTACTCAGCTTAGGAAAAACCGTCTTTTAAGCACTCTATTTTGATGAAATAACATTACTTAATCTCATTTTTGCGTGTTAAAGATGATTGCATCAGTTGAATAAAGATAACCCGAGGCCAATGTGGACTGAACGATATGAAACTTATTCATTCATAGTCATTTCAATGTTTTGCTGTGGACTAGTGTTTGTGAACAAAGGCACATGCCTAACAAGTGGGTTGTTTGGATACCTTGGGGTCAATTTAGAATTTGAGTGTGGAGAGCAAAATACGTTATGTGGCCCAAATTTCAGTTGCCTCATGGCTTCAACTGATTAATTCTCGATTATCCAATACTATTATCATCTTATTTGACAATATTACGAATTCTGTTAAACAAAAAGCATAAATTTCATTATAGAATCTCTGGTAATAAATGATTTACTTATTGACCCTATGAGCTATAGGAGCAATTAGGTAATTACGTCGTTGTTACTGAATTTCACGTTATTACCAAAATACTAATGTGTGCTATGCTCCTCTTTTCATACATCAGCATTTTCTCTGTAAAAGCATTTATTTCTTTATAGACAATTTCCTATAATTGAAATTTTGAATTCTATTAAATTTCTGAATTCAATATTACAGTATTGACAATACAGCGTTTTTTTTTCTATTATAGAGAGCGGGACCTCAATCCTTTAAGCTGTCAGTATGGGTCAAGAAGCAAAAAAAATTATGTATGACTGTCCCAGACGAAAGTCTGTCTATGTCGCGTGACAACTCTGTACAATTTTTGTCAAAATCTCTTCTCCAAGAACATATAGGCTTCTTTCATTTTTTTTCCTCTTTTTGTCTCTGCTATGTGAATTTCACCTTTTCCTGCCACCTGTCAAAGTCCAGACTCAAAGAACTGAGAGAGACAAGACGCACGTCACCTGATGGGACTCAGAAAACGAACTGCAACGAACAAAAGCAAATTATTTCTAGAGTTTGAGAATTCATATTTTGGACAAATGAGTCACGACAGAACACGCGTGCAGGCACAGGCACACACACACACACACACACACACACACACACACACATATATATATATATATATATATATATATATATATGTATTCTTGTACGATACAGTTTTGAGCAATGGAGCATCTTCGATCTCCACTCCTTAATACACTTATATTTCCAACTTCCGCACAAAAAAAAATTAAAGTCCGGACAAAATTCTATTTTCCAAGTTGAATGACATGAGAAATAGTAGAAACTATAATCCCACGGATATGATTTTGAAACTATGAAATTTAAACTTTCTAGTATGAATATTTTTTTCGACTATTGAAGAAAATTGGAAGGATCATCACCCTCCCGCTCGCCATTTTTTTCTTTTTTTGAGTTGTTCACTTGTGGGACGTGCGCTCCACATTCAGAATCGCTGGATTACTAGAAGCAATTCGATGTTTTGGTTTATCTGAATTCAAACCTATTCTTTGCAAATTCCCTTCGAACGTTCATCGAGCTTATGCGTCATTGTAAAGTTTAGGCTCCAACCAATATCGTCTTTGTCGAAATACTCCATTATCTCATCTGCTAGATGACACACACTGCTACTGAGCTATTTGAACCTTTCAGAAGAAAATCAGGTACCTGGAGTGGGATTACCATCATTAATCGAAGTATCATATTTGAGTGGCCAAATGTTCTCATCATTTGAAGAACCTTCAACCGTCCTCGTAGTTCGCATTACCAATTAGTCGAACAGATGATATTATTAATTATTTGAGGAACTCTTGTGTTACTTCAAGAGTCAATGATTTGCGATGTACTATTATAAGACCTTCTTATGAAGAATTTTAGACTTTCTTTATTTTCCTCTTCTTACGGCATCATTAATTATTTGAAAAATGATTTCATCCTTAAAAGATTCCAACATAGTCTCCAAGAAGTAATCATTTCTATACTTTCCATCCCAAAAAAGGGTTGGGAGATTATTCTCTCTCTCTCTCTCTCTCTCTCTCTCTCTCTGTCTCTCTCTCTCTCTCTATATATATATATATATCTTTTTTTTCAGTTGATACCCTCAATGTATTCATTGTGCGAAAAAGTTCCCGGTGCAGAACAACAAAAACGTACAACAAATGTATCAATTCATTGATTTGATCTTTGTTTAAATCTTTTTAAAAAAAATGAAACAGAATATACAATCTGTAATGAACAATTAGAAAAATCCTCACGAATATATATATATATATATATATATATATATATATATATATATATATATATACGTATATATATATACGTATACATGTGTGTGTATGTGTGTGTGTATGTGTAGAAAGAGAGAGAGGGGGCAGGGAAGAGACATACGATTACAGTTAAGATCTATGCACGTTCTTTCTCTCTGTGTATGCGTGTGTATGTGTAAGTGTGTGTGTATTTATCTGTGTCCCTTTGAATTCTATGCCAGGAATCTGCACAATCCGTTTTAGTCGTCAGTGTGCTTATGTATAATACCTATCTGCTTTCTGCTATTTTGAAAAGATTCAATTAATCATGTTCTGTTCTATCATCTCTACAAGCTGTGCTTCGTTTCACGTTTTTCTTTCCAATATGCACAGTGATTTTTTGCTTTGCTAGCCAGCTTTTAAATCATCAATTTTCAGGAGATTCAACGCCGATTCTAAAATGAAAAATAAATCAGAGAAAGCCAAAAAAAACGATGAACAAAAATGTGTCAATTCACTGTTTATGGATAAACCATGATTCGAAATACACAGACGCATACACACTGACTGATAGATAGACAGAAAAAACTGAGGAAAATTTTGATAATATCTTTGTTATTGTAATTCATTTTGGTGGAAGAACGCTGTAAATTTTAATGTATATTAATGAAACGTTGTCATTCCTCATATAAACTTATGGTAAATAGTTACCGTTACTGAACAATATATATATATATATATATATATATATATATATATATATATATATATATATATATATATATGTGTGTGTGTGTGTGTGTGTGTGTGTGTGTGCGCGCGCGTGCGTGTGTGTGTAAAAGGGGGAGGTGTGAGGTGGTGTATCACTTACGATCTCGGAAACTGGAATAAGTGATCCGAATCCAAATTCAAGTTATAATTGCTTAATGCCAATTTTGCATTCATAAACTTGGGAAAGGCATAAACTTGGTCATTTTTCTGCTCTGTGTACTTGCCAGTCATCTTGAATATGTTCCTGTACCCGGTGTACAAGGTTAATAGAAAACTACGTTTCGCACTTGCGATAGAGAAAGTACGAAAATATAAAATCAATTGTTATCAAATTCGTTTGTATAGATGTCAGTCAGACTGTTACGCTAACGTATCTTATCATTGAAAATCTATCGTCATCAAAATTGTTTGTGCTGATGTCTGTCACTATGACACGCTGACGCAAATTTATATAAAACAATGAACTTCTGGCGTGGATTGAACATGCTTGAGTGCCAGGAACTAAACCACTCAAGCAAAACGAAACAGTTATGTCAAGTAATGAGTATGAAAATACAATGTTGACTGCTGATGATTAAGAGCCCCATGTCGCAGAGATGATACAGATTTATTGAATTATGATTATTAATTATATAAACAATTCCTTTTTGATGTCATGATTACACTTATGAGTATTAGATTTGTTAATATTCTCTCTATAATCGCCACGATTTATGAAGACAGCTTATAAATGACGGAAAGACAAATAGAAGCTTATATTCGGACGTAGTCATGTGACATCTATATTGCTTTGAAGAAGGTGAGGAACGTTACCGACACGTGAGATCAGAACATGAATCCCAATCAATTGCAAGAAGCCATTTGTTCACAAACCTTGATTATAAAAGCACTGACCTTAATGAACCTGGGGCGACGAAGTGTCCACACAAAAGGCAGTCGTGCCCCCTGGGATGATTAATTTATAAGCACAAGGTCAGATAGATTCGAAGGCTTATTTTGATTTTAGTCCGTTTATCGACCTGTTATTGGTTACTTCTTCTTTTCTTTCAGTCGAACTGTACACTTCTGAACATAATCAGACAACTCCCGGTTCCAATTACGTTTTGAAAAATAGATAAATCATTTTGATGAAAATATTTCATTCTTTTGGACCTGTAAAATTACTTTGAACTAATTGAAAGATATAACATCCTGCGAACGCCTTCTATTTTCAGCTTCACAAGTGAATCTCGCGTCGATCAGAAATCAACAAGCTGCAACATTCACCAGATTTGACGACAAACAATTTAGATATTTAAAAAAGTAGTTTACGTGAAAGAGTTTACATAAATAAGGCCCCAAACACTGCAGGAACTATAGAATTTTATTCAAGAAGTAATTTGAGCATTGGGATCAGATCCAATACAAGCTTTCATGGATCATCGTATAGAAAGGGGTCGACTGTACAAAGCTGAAAATGGAGGCATTTGCAGGAGGTTTCAATCCACAATGCACTCAAATTAATTCCCCAGGTATAAATCAAATACATCTAAAGGAGAGATGCATTACCTTTGTAATGAAATAAGACACTTCAGTTCTGAAATGAAAAGTTACAGTTGTACTATCCTATATGAATGGTTTCTAAAGGAATTTGAGAAATCAATGCAAATCAGCAAATCATTTGACAGTAAATCTCATGTAATACAATGTAAAATAATTGAAATAATATTTAAAAAAACACGTAAAATTTCTCTTTTGTCATCTTAAGAACTTCAAAGACTGATTTTGGTTCTTCGAATTTCATAATTTTCTTTCAATTTGTTTGTTGTTACCAATTTGCTATGCCCAACCTATGAGTAAATAGCTAAGCAGAGAGAGAGACAGAGAGAAAGACAGAGACAGAGACAGACAGAAAGAGAGAGAGAGAGAGACACACACACACACAGAGACAGGAAAAGAGAGAAAATTAGCCAGCTTTGGGTGACCTTGAATCGAGACCGCTTGCCGATTCTAAGCCCAAGTGAACGAGGAGGTTGAGTGTAGATCTAACGACTTTATCCCTTAAAAACTTATTTGCAACAGGCACTCAAGTAGTATTACCCTAAAGTGAAGTGTGTTTATAGCCCTATGCTCCACAAAGAGTCTATAAAAATTGTGAAACACTGTTTTGAGTTGATAGTGTTGTTCTAATATCCTTTAAGCTTTTTTTTTTTTATGTCAGTAGATGAAAAATCCTTTTTTTGTGAATACGGTCTTAAAAATAGTTTGCTTACTGAGTTGTTTGCAAGTTTTCCTTGTGTCTGGAGAGGAGAATTTAAGAAAACGTTAGAGATTAGCTTAGACCTGTGATCACTCCATAAGTCCATCCTTTTTTTGTTTTGTATTGTTTTTATTGTCATTTTTTCTAAGAGATTTAAGATCGGTTCATTCGCTGATTTTCCTAAGTGCAATCTCAGTTGTTGTAGACTCCTTTTCTGATATCTTCTTCGCATAGAATTCAGTTTTCTGTTTCAAGCGTGTTATCTTGGCGTCTTCCTGTAGTTTTCTCGAATTTGAGCGATGACCAGCCTCAGATTTCGAATAGAAAGAATTCCAAAAGAAAAACGAAGAATTCTGAAGGAAAAAAAAACAGAAATACATTGAGGATGGTAATGAAGCCAGAATAAAATCTCATTTTCGACATCATCATTTGGTTCTCCAAATCCCGGGTTAAATCCATCATTCCATTTACTGTATTTAAAAAATGCCTCACAAGTTGCCTCCATTGTTTTATAATTAGTTGAGCACAAACAATTTCTTCAACCACTAAAATATGTAGTATTCCCTTTTAATATTCTCCCGAAGATTAAAATTTACACGTGAATATTTTATCAATGGGTTTCACGAAAACTATCTATCCAATACAAACACCATTTCCGTTGTTCCACAATTAATCCTGATCAACAATTTTTAATACGTCTTTTCGGTGGATACGTTGTTCGGCCTCCATAAGGTCGTCCAACATACAGCGATTAGGTGCTCTGAATATCCTACGGAATATCATTTTGAAAAGTATGGTTTCCAACTTTCCCTCGTTGTATGTTGCATCTGCAAATTAAGAATAGCTAAATCGTTTCTTTTGCAGCACAGCCTTAAGAAGCTCACACATCAAATTGTAGTGCTCCTGAAAGGCTTTTTGAGCAAACCAAGACAAACCTTTTTATTATTCATCAGGACATGTGACTTTCCATTTCTATTATAAATAGACTTTCTTCTGCTTCTTTTTAATCCAGTCTTTTGTGCGCTTCTCCTCAATACATATGAATGTACACTACGCATGAAGAAGGCCAAAGAACTAATGTACCAAAACGATTTCTTTAGAATCACTAAGATAAAGTTGATCATTCTAAAAATGTATGAATTAGAAAAAATGACTTGTATCATACACTGATTTATATGGCCTTCAGCTGATAAAGTTAGGGTAAAGAAATAAATATTTTGTTCCGAAGTAATTGTTTGCACTCAACTAATCATGAAACAATGGAATCTAAGGTGGGTTCCGTGGGTTTGAATCAAGAGATTCGGTATTTTGACCTGGGGTTCACTTGTGATTTAAAGATCAAGCCCTGCCTTAGTATAATCCAAACAGTTAATCCGATTCAAAGAAAGCCAAATTTCAAAAGACATATAATATTATTCTCAATTTAGTAACACACCCAGATATTATCAGCGACACACTAAAGTGTCGTGACACCCAGTTAACAAACCTCTGGATTAAACCAAATTCACAGAGTGAAGAATGGTAAAAACGGAGAGAAAATAGGTCTGGTTAGTTACTCAATAGAAAATGTCCTATGACAAACATCATTTGGTTGCATGCTGAGTTGGTGGGGAAAATTAAACATTTGATTAAATGAATGATTAGTAAATAAGTTACCTTTCTGTTGGCAGTGATCATCTAAACAGTTCGAATTTTTTCTAAGCAAGCGTGGATTCTGCTGGACACAGAGACCATTTTTTCACGATTTTTCTGATGTAAATCGAATTTCCAATTGAAAGGTAATTTTTTTAAGGGGAGGGGTTAAAAAAGACTGTTTTTTAAACATATTATAAGTACTTTATTTTGAATTTCCAGCCCTCTAGCTCAGGTGATGCAATCCGTATGTGAGATACAGACTTACACAGCTGCCTAGCCAGACCAACAGAAGAAGAAGCATGTTGGCAGTTGTAGTGACAAATTTGGTTAACGATTTCCAGTTATATTTTTTTTTGTGACACACCTATAAATTATGTGCCGTGACAACCATTCAAGGAAGCCCTGATTTGGATCAAATTTATAGAAGAGTGGTAAGAACAGAAATACAGAAACAAGACACTTTAAAATTCTCCCCATGTACTCCGAGACAGGAAAGTTGACAACTTGTTTGTTGTTTATAAATTCGAGCACAGACCAACAGAGAATGTAATAATCGCTCAGCTTCAAACGCATCCGAGGCATGACAAAAATATCTACTGTTCCTCAAAGAAATAATAATGTTCTCTGAAAGTCAAATTTTATTATAATTTTTCAAACAACAAGAGCTTTTCAGTGCAGTTGAAACAGTAATAATAGAATTTAAAATAAATCCTCCTTGCTGCCTGATGTACACTCGTGTGAGCGGATTGGAAGAGTCAGACGTATTCAAGAGGGCGAAAAAACTTAATATTTTTAAATTTTTACCAAAAACCAGAAAACCAAAATATCAAAAGATCAGATCAAAACCTCTGGCACAAGTCCAAAAGAACAAAATTCAGTTTTCCTCAAACACTGTTTATCATTATATCCCCAAACGGAATGACTTGTACTTCATATCTATCTATCTTTCTATCAATCCATCTCTGTTCATATCTATCTATTTGTCTATGTGTATCCATATCTATCTGTCAGTGCCGAATTGTTTACACACACACACACATACGCACACACATATTCGCACACACACACACACACACACACACACACACACACACACACACACATATATATATATATATATATATATATATATATATCGTCTGGGTCTGAAGCGAAAGGTTTCGATCTTACTTAGTGGTACTGGATGAGGTAATAGATAGTCTATAGCCATACTGAAGAGATGTATTACATTGGAACAACTGTCGTTTGATGACACAATAATCTCTCTCTCTCTCTCTCTCTCTCTCTCTCTCTCTATATATATATATATATATATATATATATATATATATATATATATATATATATATCGTTTCGAGCCAGGTCAGTCAGAGGTTCAACGGGAGGAAAGGTTTAGCTTGAGATATTGAGCAGAGTGTGGAGACCGGCCTCTTCTTAGGGATGAATAACAAGATCACCTGGAGAGGCTCTGTACATTATTCTTAGCTTCTTACGGCACTTGCTATTCACAGAGAGTCACTCAACGGGGGACTGACAAGGTTCAATGTTGCTCAACTTTCGTAACCGTTTGAAACCTGGTGTGTCCAACGGGATTTGGCCATTTCTGTACCTCATTATTTCTCTTTTTAAGCAAAATTGAGAACCAAAAAGAAAGGGGAGACTATAAAAGGGCAGTGATACATGAGTTCCTTTTATTTTGTTATCTCAATATTGAAAGGCAAAATAATCGTCAGCAGATCTGTTCATCTTTCTATTTAAGTGTGATTGAGGTTTGATCGAAATTGGAATCTTCTGCCTTGTGTTGATGCTAATCACAGCCTCTCTAACCAACAACGGAAGTGTAGCGGCAAAGGGCGTTCAGCTGTATTCGACTAACAACAAGTAAAGATAAATGCTGTGAGTAGCAAGCTCTTAGGCTGTTATGTCCCTGGCTTTAACCACATACTGGATAATTAAAGTGGACTCTGCATTCATATTTAGATATGTTTTGGGTTCCTTAAGGGATTTTATACAAAAGGAGAACCTATTTGAACTAAGCTGACGACCATAAAGAATTCGTAGTATAAATTTAATTACGTGTGTGAGGGGATGACTATTAAAGCTGATTACAATGAAAGTTCTTGAAAGCTCTCTGTAAGAATTGACAACTTCAGTCAAACTCCAATTACGATGTTCACAGGAAAAATGTGAACGTTAGACTGATAAGTTGTATATAGTTGGATTTAGTTGGATTTTCAGCAATTCACTCTTCTCAGCATCCACTTGGTTCCCTGAATCTGCTTTCTCTCCCTTCAAAATGGGTGTCATGTTATGTTCTTGCTAATTCAAATACCTGTATGTATTGAAACAAAAGTAACAAACAGTTCCACTTAATACGTATCCGTACTCATGTGTATGTGTATGTGTGTGTGTGTGTGTGTGTGTGTGTATGTGTGTGTGTTTGGTTAAAAAATGTTTCCTGTTGTATCTTGTTAGATTGATAAGAAACTTGACCTGGACCATCAGGTGAAATCCCCCCCTTCTTCTTCTTCTTCTTCTTCTTCTTCTCAAGTGACCAAGGTATTTTGGCAGTATGCCATGTTGGAGTTGAACAACTGAAAAAATAGGGAAAAAGGTGATAAATAGATAAGTTGCTTCTCTCACAATTTGAAAGAATTCAAACCAAAGATTTCGATCTTTTTACAGAATTTTCAAATGTCCAGTTTTGTTTCAGCATACTATGTAAATATATACATATACATATATATATATATAATTATTATTCCCTCAGGCAGTTGCACTGTTGTGTTACTCTTCTGTAGAGACAACAAACTATTAAGGCCATCTGCACATATGCTCCAAGGATGTGCCTCAGATGCATGCTCAAACAATCTTCTTCTTCTTCTTCTTCTTCTTCTTCTTCCCAAATGTCTGTCATTCTTCTCTGTCAATTTTTTTTTGTAGAATATCTGGAATCTATGATGGATACACAGACAAAACGCAAATCTCCAACGGACAAACTGAAAAAAAAAGTGGATCTCTATTAATATAACACAGCCTTACCTTTTTACGCTTACATATCTTCTGACTCTCACATATGAGTGAAGTAACAAAACTGACTTAGCTCTCTAGTCTTCAGAAGGTAACTTCTTAAGACTGGTTCCAAAACAGGAGATTGAGCACCTTAACCCTTCAAGTAGATTGGATGACTACTTTGACGTCCTTCGAGCATCTCCAAATATCAGACAAAGAACATTCCATGAACATGAGAATGATACAGGATCACTCGAAAAATTAAAAAAAAACAACAAAAAAAATACTTCTGTTGCACCTTAATATAAGTGTAATCAGCATTAGTGCTATTCAATTTTTTTGCGAGTCATGCAGATTTATTTGAAGCAAAATCAAAATGTCGGGAATCGGGAAGTTTGTTTGAGTCGTTAAGAATAATTGAAATTTCTCTCGTACTGGATGACTGTTCCATTACAGTTGATGTGTGATGAATTATTCACCGGGAAGAAAAGAGGGCTGAAGATAATCTTATGAAGATAAAGAGATGAGAGAAGAAACAGGGGAAGATGAGAGGCTCGAATGGACAGGTCATTTGGCCAAAAGAAAGGGAGCCAGGAGGAAGTGGACAAACTGGACATGACAAAATTATATGCAGCCAACACCTGACCCGAAGATTGGACGATAGGAGAACAGACGACTATCGGCTCTAATGGACCAGAAAAGACGGAAGTCAAAAAAGGCTGGACAACTTGATTATAGGTTCATCTGCAAAAGCCTACTGACCCACTGACTGTCCATATAATTAAAGACAGACTGAACAGATGAAGACTTTAGCAGAATCGATGCAAAGAATAACAATGGTCGAAATAAAAAGAAATAATATTATTTAACTATGATGGCTGGAAGTAATTGTATTTGAATCAAACAAGTGACAAAACATATATTCATGGTGTCAGAAGTCGTAAACAGAATAGAACTTGAATCGCTTATCCCATCATTTGGTGTTCGTTAATCCAATTGTTCATGGTTTTACGCTTTATTTGACTTATGAAAATACTAATTAATTCTTTCATTAATAGTTCCGGAGTGGTTCCTGCGGAGGTTTTGATTGAAACATTGATTGACTTTGAAACAAGGGACTCTCTACTGATAAAATCACGATCATCATGAGATATTTCACCCCTATTGATAGTCAAAAGTGTTTCCCAACTCTTTTTATGAGAATTGTATGGTCATGATGGTAAATGGGAAGTTTGAGACTTATGGGTTGGTTTCGAATTCAAAGTTGTCATTCTCCTAGACTGGCTAGCCCCCTGTACTTAAAGAGTCCCGTCTGCTCTGTTTTTCCCCACATAACTGAGGTGGATGTTTAATATCTTTATCAAAGGCACTAACACAAAGTGAACATAAGATTGAACTCGGTTGGAGCTCAGACTCAGCCCATCGATT
The DNA here is from genome assembly GCA_963457665.1 of Thysanoteuthis rhombus. Taxonomy (NCBI): domain Eukaryota; kingdom Metazoa; phylum Mollusca; class Cephalopoda; order Oegopsida; family Thysanoteuthidae; genus Thysanoteuthis; species Thysanoteuthis major. Next base: position 31,062,046 of record OY735224.1, read on the forward strand.
CCATTATCCACGCCATTAACCGTTATGCCATTCACACTAATGAAATACGCGGATTGAATAATACTTCCGGTTTTTAATCCACAGAAAACATCCTATGATCAATATTTTTGGACGCACTTTGTATCTTGGTGATCAAGTGGGGGATAGGAAAAAAAATATGATGAATGAATAAGTTACTTCTGTCGTTCGTTGTTGAATCACGATAAAGACCAACTTGTCATAAAACAGACCTGAATACAACTGGATATCGACTGGGAACAATTTAGCATAAAAAAGACATTTACTATAATATTTTTTAAAGGTAATTTTGAAAATGTTAAAAAAAAACCCTCCACAAATGCAGTGTCTACACGTGATACATATATAGTCAGCTACCAAACCATCCAGACCAACTCAACAACTGAAAAAATTATGATTTCAGTTTTGGTTGACAGTGATGAATACTAAAGTAAAACTGAAGTCATATTGGAGTGAGCGAGATTTGAAACCCATTCGTCAAATCATCTGTAAGCTAGCTCAGCTTTTCTCACCCGAATCAATCAACAATTAGTCAATAAGATTATGTCTGGACTAAGTGAACTCCTATTCAGTTTGAATTCAAATGAAGCTCTCCAGCCAACGAATGTGTCTATCGGTTATTAGATTCGATATTATGGCATTCATGTCACAGAAATTAATTTACCTGGTGAATGTCCCAATCAACCAACCGGAATTCTGTATAGGTATAACTCTATTGGATTTGGTCACCTCACAATAGAGTGATAGCATCAGGAGGGAGAAACATTGAGTAAATGAAACGAAATGGATATCCGTCTTCAACGGGATTATGGAGTGAATACTGATTTAAGACCTGAAATACACAAGAGTACATTGAAAGATTTCCTCACTTAAATCCAAGCTTTCAATCTTCATAAAGAATGGCTTTGACAGCCTAGTCAAGAGAGACGATATTTATGTCATTCAAACGCAACACTCATTGCTGGAGAATATCCTCCTTATGAATGCACACAAATAGCCGAGATTTCGTCGTACATTCACTGTGCACACATATATCATATATCTGCATATGAGTTTATTTAAGCAGCATTGATTTAATGTTAAGGAAAGGATGAACCGATTTGAACTTTTATTCTGAATATCCACTAGTTTAGTACGACACAAGGTCAATTCTCCCTTGTTTTACATGTCCTCAACTAGACCTCTTCTAAAATGTTTATCTTTAAGGAAATGAAGCTTTTAAAACCTTTTTGACGAACATACTCTATTAAAATTTAGATTTTCCAGAGTCTTAATGCTTTTGTATTGTAGTTTTTATGGTTCCTATGGAAAAAGGCGATGATATCATGAATAGGATTTATCTTTCAATCAAATTTCTTTTGCATTATTTCAAATGTTGATGCAACAGTTGTTCAATTATTGACTCTTACAGACATTTTCTTTTTAAATTGAAAAAATGAAATAGATTTGTAAGTTGAATTTCACTTTACATCCTTTTCAAATCAATTTAAATCAATTATTTTCATCTAAGTGTACAAGTAACAGAACAAACCTCAGAAATTCTTTTAATGGTTTTGAAAAGAAATATCATATCTTTGGCCATGGACAGTTTAGTAGATGTTATTGATGTCATTTTACAACTAGAAACAATGGTTGATGGTCGAACGTAGATAAAAGCTATGATTCCGAATGCAGATTTTCAAAGAAAGCATTTTCTCTGCCTTGTCTCCCCTTGTTTTACTTTATGATGAGTTACTCTACGTTTAGTAAATATCTTCAAACTATTTACATCTGCCGATGAAGTCAGGAAATGCGTAGATATTCACTCACGTTTGTTCGTTCAAGAATATCTCTGGAATTTTTCGATGGATTTCATTTGAATTCCGTAGAAAAGTGTGCCATGCATTAGGGGAATTCTAGATATAGGTTCAGGCTGACCCAGGAACTTTATTGCATTTAGATATTTTTTCTAATATTGGGTCGATATTTCTGAAGATGGAAAAGTTCCTCCCTGACGCTAATATTGGAACTGATTTCCATCGGATTTTGAGTTAGTGTACAGCGTTGGCATAGGAATGCGTTTTTCGAAAGAATTTAGATTTGAATTGTGATGTTAAGTTTCTATCTGCTTCTGAAAGAAATGACTTAAGATCAAGAACTTATGCTTAATTGTATAATTCTAGCTTGGCTATTTTGTATCAGCAGTTTGTTTATTATGTTAAATCTCGCTTTTTATCATTAAGATAACAAAGTCCTGGAGTTATAGCAGTGATTGTCAACGGATATATATATATATATATATATATATATATATATATATATATATATATATATATATATATATATATATATATATATATATATATTATATATATATATATATTGTTATCAAATGTATTATAAGTTGAATTATGAATAATAGTAATAATAGTTTTCTATGTATAATACTCCATTTCTGGGCTTGATTTCAATGAGCAACTCTCAACTAATTCAGTACAGTGTAGTGAGATTCTTTTCCTTCTTAGATGTCTTTGAGGCCCTGTTCAAAATAATGCAACAAAATAGCCAAAATCTTAATACTTGATTTTGCTATGATAACATTCAACAAAAGATACTGCTGATTAGTATCAATGATAGGATAAATACAACAGCAAAAACAACAATAACAATAATGATGATGATGATTATGATGATGAATGAATGAATGACTTGGTTATTCGTGATATCAACAGCAATATGACAATGTATTAATAACAATGATTTTATCAATCGTCAGATAGTTTTTATATGTATACATGGAATAAGTTATGGAGTAGAAGTCTGTAAAAAGCCTGAAAGTCAGACTATAAATACGATAGAAATGAAATAGACGCTAAATTTCTGAAACATATAGGAGAGGAAGAAACTGAAAGGCTATAGGAATGTTTCAATGTGTCCGTCCGTCAGTCAGTCAGCATGTCGATGACTGTGGTCGGGGCTAGACGTACTTTCGAATCTAAAAAACGAAAATATTTTTGCTATATTCTGATATTTGATGGGTTTGAAGCAAATTGAAATCGTCCATCAAAATAACTGTTGGAAAATGTCTAAGCTTACAAACATCGTCTGATCTGAAGGGGTGAAATCTGATAAGAAATAGAAGCAGTTTTATGTCATTCATTTGATACTATGAGTGTTAAGTAGAAAGGGAAAACATTTTTATTTGGGCAAAAATAACATCAATTTTTTATGACTTTATTGATCGTCCAATTTTGATCTATGGAAATCCTGTGATAATTGAGCAAAGTTATCACAGATCCTTGAATTTATTGCTGCTGACGACACTTGAGTGTGTTAAACACCCAAGCCATACAACGAGGTTAACCTGATTTGATCAGTTTTGACAGCCCAGCGAAGTGAATGTAGATATAGTCGTTTCATATCAAATCGGAAAGTCCGTTGGGGAACCAAATCGCCATCTTGAACAAATCTGTTTTTTCCTTCGGTCCCAAATAAACCAAACCCTCTTTGATATTTCACCATCTTCCCTGAAATTGCATAACACCAAAAGATATAACACTTATGTAAGGATTAATCAATAACAATTGTTCACTGATTTTTGTTCTTTACACACAGATCACCATTTTGGCCGTTTCTCATTAGAGTTACGAAGACGGATGTTATAAATGCCACACAATTTAAGACCAGCATAACCACATCAAAATGTTATATCGATGCGAATGGTGTAATAATAAGGAAAAAAAAGATGAGGTTTTTCTAAATGAAAACTAAATAAGCAATAAGCAAATTGAAATGTTTTTCAGGCAATTGAAACAAGAGCAAAGTTGTTGAAATGTGAAAAATAGTTAAAAAAAAAAAAAGGGAAAAAGACTGTTTGTGTGGATTCTTTCAATGCATTGCATATGGTTTTCAAATGGATTTTTTTCACTTTTCAAGAAGATATTCTTAATTAGTAATTAGAGATAAGTTCATTTAATGACTGGAGAAGATATTTAATATTCTGAAAATCAGTCTCGTGAGTGACTATCAGTCAAGACTATCAACAAATGGGTTTCTTCTGTTTCTGAGTGATTCTGGTTGGCTTGTGATGTGTGTGTTGCACGTACAAGTTGCACCAATGGAGTTAAAGGGCTGAAATTTGAAGATTTACTCCTTACTATCCCTAGAGAAATGTTTTTTTATGCTTCTTTCAAAATGAGTCTTTCTCAGGTACTTTATTTTGCAATGTACGTATATGCTATATTGATCCGTCGGGTAAGTTTCCTGTAACGTTCAAATTTCTCCTTTGGAAATTCGGACTTTGTAGTCATTTCTATCAAATGAATAATGAATAATGTAACTCATTAATTGATCACCTTTTTTTTTAAAGCATGCAGTTGAAAGACGTTGGTCAGGTGACCAGGACACATGTTTTTGTTTTTTCCACGTTGTTATTTCGTAATAAAAAAAATTCTTCATAATCGATTGAAAATATTCACATGAAAGAGAAAACTGAAATAGCTTTCACTTAAGAAGGGATGATTGGATAAAGAGATCAAGTTTGGGGATTAATCATTAGGAAAAAAAATTGTCAACATAAGTTTCTTCAGGATTCAAGTTGGTCTTGCTGATTATCTATATATGTATCACCCGTGCACACCACAACAATGCTGCTGAAGGGCACAAAATAGAAATATCTACACTTTAATGCGTTTAGAATGAACATTTTTTTTTACCCCCTTCGGAAATTGATTTTAGTAATGGGTTCATATTGCAATGTATGTTTATGCTAAAGTGGTCCCCTGATGTGTGTTCGACAGCATTCATGCTTGTTTCGTGGAATTTGGACATTGTAGTGATCACAGCACAAAAAAGACCATACGGCACGCCACCAAAATACATTAATCACATGACAGTTTCTATTGGGTAACTAACTACACCGTTTTCCATTATTCAAAATGGCATCTTCTTCAGTGTGTAGGGTCGGTGAACGAATCGAGTTAACTCGTTGAATGCTAGTTTTCATAGATATCAATCGAATGTGACGTCTTTAGTCCGAGCATTAATTTCCTTTGTGCAAAACGTGAGTGCACATGCACAGCCTAAACAGAAGTATGGTTGCCATTTCTTTTCTTTGTTTCGTTGCTACTTTATCTTAGCCTATTATATATATATATATATATATGTATATATATATATATAACAACACCTGTTGTTATTCGAACATGCAGCTTTGACTTAAGCAGAGGTGTAACATGACTGCTGATTGAATTTTGGATGAAAACGTTATAAGATAGAAAAAATCGAGCAAGCAGCAGGCGTAGGTCAAACGGCTGCAGCCGATTAGAGATTTACTTGGATGCAGGTCAACACTTTTATTTACATCCATTACACAGCACTGAACAAAGCCAAATGAAGGGAGATGAAAATCGGAAGAGTGTGTTACAACAATCCATAATTCATCAATGAATACAACATAGATATTCCTATCATTTTAGATGTGTACTTTGTTAGTTTCTTTAATAAAAGGCCATAATACTTGTCAATTACTTCATGCTTGGTTTATTTCCTCTTAAAGAGTTTGCAGAATCCATTTGCCTATAGTTGCTATCTTACCCAGCAACATTTAAGAGACTTAACCCGGTTAGATCAGGTCATTGCCCAGTATCTATCCTTGTATAATCGAATAGATTGGTTCAGAGAGGCTCATACCTCGAGGCTACCTGCTTATCAGCGTGCTCGATTTCACCTAGACATTTGAGAGGTAAACATGAGAGTGGTGTGTACTGAACGACAGAAGCTCACATTTTCCTACAGCGAATTCTTAATTACGAGGAATAGAAGCGGCCGATCGATTTCCTCGTAGCCTATGTGAAATGGCTCTTCATTCAGATTTAAGATCATTATCCATTAATTATGAAGGGAATGGAATTAAGGGTGACATCCTTATACTATAAATGTAATCACTAGTTTACTAACTATCATATCAAGATTGGGGGCGGAGAGTGGCTGGACGGGTAACGGCACAGAGAATGAACTCAATTACCTGAGTTCGAAGTCTTGCTGAGATAGCTTAATTTCACTTTGCACAATTACTCTTAGGGCAGGCATGAATCAGCTTTTCCTCGTTGGTATGATAGGGTAGCTTTGATCTCTGTCTATTTCACATATCGAAAATGAGTTGAATAAGTAATATTGTAACATGAAGAGCCCAGGTAGGATCAACTGAAGCAGTACTGAGCTAGAAGGACGTAAATGTACGGTGGGGGATAATAGAATTAACGGAGGTGCAAGTGGTCAAGCCGTTAGCGGCAAAGGAAATGGAATCAGCAGGCAGAGTTCGATCATCAGATTACAAAATCTGTGTTCACAGCACAAGAACAAATCGAAGTCATCGGTATAACTCGACCATAAATTGAATCCACGTCCCTCCAGAATCAGAGACGGACTCTCTACCGCTTGGTCACGGTAACCGCTCCACTGCTTGTTAGAACTGCTCAGCTTTCACGGAGTGAAATCGCTTTACTATTCATGAGACACAAAAATGGAGAGAAAGAAGGAGAGTAACATGATTTTCACTTAGCTTTCAGTATTGAATTATTAGAATTCGATGATTCAAATTAAAAAAAAAATCTATCATACATTTCTCTACCAATCTCCTCTCCCCCCCCTCTCTCTCTCTCTCTCTCTCTCTCTCTCTCTCTCTCTCTCTCTTCCCTGTCCCTTTGTCTTCTTTCTAATCTTTTGATAGCTGCTCATTAATTACTGACCATTCTTGCATAAAACACAGCTTAAAGGCAGTTGGAAGTGATTTCCACCCTCCAGTTATCGTTGATGGTTGATTTTACGCTTTGATGATCAGTTTTACTGGTTTGTAATTAGGAAATTGAACTTATTTAACCAAACAGTGGCAGGTGTAGATCAGAAGCAGAGCAGTGGACTGATGACTGAAAGGAGTCACGTTGAAGACACACAATATCAAGAGAAAAAAACATTTTTGGAGTGAGACTTTTATATTCTTGGTCATACTAAAGACAGTGCAATTAGTACAACTGTTCAGAGCCCAAGCATTCAGGACCATCAAAATATCTCTTTAAAAACATATCAATCATTTTTGTGAATGAAATACTGAAATGACAGCACTAAACTTTTTGACAATATATGTTTCATAGATATAGATACTTGACAAGAATAGGATGTTAAATTAGAACCCTACTTATATGAATATTTCATTTGGACTTCAATTTGTTCCAATACGATACCTGAATACTAAAAGCTGCCATGACAGATCTAGCCTACTATCGTGTAAATGGGATCACATTTGACAGATATGGCTGTTTGTTTGTATATATATATATATATATATATATATATATATATATATATATATATATATATATATATATATATATATATATAGTGATGGAACTGAATCACTAGTGGATAATTGCTGCGTTTCAATTTGATATGCAGATATGTAATGATAACTCAGAGAGCTGAAAGACCCCGCCTTAGCTCCAATAGGAAACGTGTAACACATTGGAGCCACCCTAACAGTTTTCATCTCTGAAGACAACATTTTTACTTGTTCTGGTTATACGAAAAGGTTCTATATTTGGGCCATCATTAACCAATTTAGCAATTTCTCGGTGTTTTCAGCTATTTCGAATTAAGCCCTTTCTAACTCCTTTTGACAGTCGAAGTAGCACAAAAAATACATGTTGACCGAGCATAGATATCAATCAATATCGAAATGCCAGATGCTATAAAATCATTTATCAATGAAAACGAGGCGAATTTGTCTTGCACTCACCTTTCCCTCTCATGTCATTCATCTCAGGAAGAAATCAAGGAAACATGAATCTTGTTTCATCCTTTTTATATACGTAGAAGATCTGACGAATGTTGTAACTTTGAAAATGTAATGTAATTGGGCTGAATGTTTTAAATCATTGGAACCAACCGGTTTTCCGCTAATATTCTTTATTTCTGTTGAAGTCTTGACTTTGAAAGTCAATCATCGCTGACAGGAATCAAGAAATAAAAAGGATTCAGCTTCATCCTTCATATGAAGTTTTTTTTCATGAGAGGGAAAACTATTTTTGTTCTCTCAAAAATGCTTCATTATATATATGAGAAAAAAAACAAACGTCATTTACGATTGATTGAGAAAAGAGATGCTTAGACATTTGAAAGCACATCTCAGTCAACATTATATTGGCTGGAATATCTCCAAAATTGCATTATAATTGCATCTCCAATATGTTTTGTTCCGGCCGTTTGGGGGCAGGTTCTTTTTGGTTATAACACTTTGGAAGAACATTTCTTATAAAATATCTACTTCCATTCAATATATAAATAAAATGGCATTCCCTGTCCAAAGTTTTATTTCTTAGATACAAAGGATTTCAATGTACGAGTTTAAGTGAAATAATCAAACAAACAATCGCTACATAACGAAAAAATAATTCTCTTTCAGTCAAAGAAGCAACAAATTAGTTCATTTCAACAACTTTCTTCTAAGGAGAGGATTTGATTCCATTGGGTAAAGGAAAAAGACGAGAATATAGAAATTGATTTGGCTCAAAAGTTCTTTAAAACAAGAGTTTACCAAATAATAATTCTATTTCGAGTCGAAGGAAAAACAATTCAATTCATTTTATTTTGTAATCGAGTAACTAAAAAAAAACAAAGACTTAATAGTGCAGGGGATGAACGGAAGTAGCCATTTTAAATGTGATCGTTCTTCAAATTCAAATAACAAAAAATGACCCTTTTTGTCTTTCAATTCAATGATACTTGGATAAATTGCAGTTGAATTTCGACAATGGAATTTTCCAAACGACATTTACCCAAGTTACATTATTTTCAAGAATTACCCTGATTCGTTATTGAGACCATACAAAGTCTCAAACGTCCATGAGCTGGTGATACTGCAAATATCTAAGACAACTGATGACCATCACAACTCATAACAGAGATTATTAGCAAAACTTCGTCTCACAGAAGAAAGATAGCGTATTGAATGAGTCTATAATCGGATGATCTGGTGAATCTTGGAGAAAGTTTATTTCCAATGATGTTAGTTAAAGGACTGTTGTTGTTGTTGTTCATGATTATGATGATGATCTGCAAAATGAATACAGATGTCATAGCACTCTATTACCTACATTCAACATATCTTCAACAAAGAACTGAACTGAACAAGAGAATTCTATTTAACCATACGAAGTGTGCGCATGAAATGACAGAAAACACAAAGGCCTGAACAACATGAAATTTCAGATTGTTTTAAAAGCTGATGATGGATGTTCACCAGATCTAAGGAAAGAATTTCAGGTTTATAGTAGTCTTTAAAGTCGAACGATAAAGCTGAACAATTTAGACTGAGCTCGGATGATAATTTTATCAATTCTTCGTCTGGAGCCCCGGGACATCCAAGCAATTTCCAGTTGGTGCAAGAGTTAAAAAGAAAAACAAAAAAAATCCCCAGACACATAAATATGCATATTTATTTAAAACCTGTTCATCAAGTATTTATTCATGACCAAATTCTACAACATTGGAACTATGTTGCAGGAAATATGAATGTGCTGCTGTCTAAAAATGAGTACACCAATACAAGAAAATATTTCTGGGAACATAATTTCGATGCGTTAGTGTTTGGGAATGATCAATGTATTGATCGTGTGATGTTCAAATAGAAATAATAAAAATATTTTTTATATTTGGCCTCGGAAAAAATTACCTTTCCATGAAAAGGTCGTAGTGTGGTACCCATTAATTTTATCTCTGCACTCAATAATGTAAGCCAAAGCTTCTCCCCGCCCACTTCTCCTCTAAACCCACTCACAGGCTTGATTGTGAATGCTAAGAGATGAATAGATTTCCTTTCAATATCTGTTCGAATAACGTGTACCAGAAAACTTTTTTTCCTCATTTCCAGAGGCTGTATTTTATTTTGTTGAAGTGTACTAGGCAGTCAAAGTCAAACCAACCTTCTGAACATTTATACCAACCAGAGAAGAATCACCTCAAGTTATTTATTCAAGTTTCTAATACTATTTACGCCCTACAGTCGTTGTAGAGCTTAACATGCAGTTCGCTAAAGTGGTCTAAACAGGGATATTGAAGCCTTTGTTGAATCCTCTGCTTCCAGTGGAGAGAAGTGATCACAATTAGTTCTATTTAAACCCACTTGATCCTCAACTCATTCAACAGCATTGTTGTCTGTAAGACATTGATCAGAGTGGTAAAGCCCTGACAGTGACTGAAAGAGGTCAATTAAAGGCTAATTCTGCCCGAACGAAATAATTCTGCATCCAAAGTGGAAGTCAATATTTGATTTGTACCATATTCAAAATGGTCTTTATCAGTTGTAAACGATTATTTTTCCTCTTCAAAACTTTCCACGTGAAAAAAAAGGAAACTTGAGTCTAAAGTTAGGGTTCTCAACCTGTGTCCCATGACAGCATGTCAAGTTATATATTTTGATCAATCACCGAATCAACTTTTTAGTACAACAAAATGTGAATATGTATTTGTATATATTTGATCATAATCGAGTTATAGAACAGAAATATCGCATATTTTGGCGATGTAACAACTAGATCGGAAACATTGTTGCAGAAACGAGACAGACACAATACCCATACAGGACAAGTTCATAGCCTGATATACATGTTTGTGTTTTCAGAATGATCTCCCGTTAGTTTTTAAAAGAAGGCTGTACAACCAATGCATCCTTCTGATGGTCACATATTGAGCTAAAACAGAAAACCTAACCAAATGATGGGAACTCAAATTTAGAACCACGCAACGTGCACAGGAGGGGATCATATTTCATATTGAGTGATCACAACATATTGGAAAACAAACGGAGATCAGAGATATCATCAAAACCATTTAAAAACTAAAATGACGATGGGCTGATGATGTTGCAAAAATTTCATAACACGCTGGATATCACGACTCACAACTCGGATCCTTGATGATCACATGCGAAATTGTGGCTGGCATAAAATAATATGGCTTGATGAACTATTCAAGTTAAGAAATTATTGATTCCACTATGTTCATAATAGAGAGCTCGAGGCGAATCTTGGATGAGATATATATCCCTGGATACTAGGGACGATAATTATGCTGTTGCAAACAGTTTGAGAAGTGAAAGATTAGCAAAAATAATTAATGATTCATTAAACTCAAAATGTTTGCTTAATTACTAATGACATAAGAAGGAACATTTATCTTCTGTATAGAAACTTTTTTCCGGGAATCGCCTCATGGCCAAATTCAACATTGATGGAACACAGTGCATAAAATTGTTTGGAGACTCCTCTATTTTTTTTACTTAGTCAATATTTTCAAACAGAAAGATGATAATGAGGTAGTTTAGACGATTTTGACAGCTGTTGCAAGGTTTCTCGTTATGTTTGTTTGCTGATTTAGGCAGACAACTGCAGCAGGTCATTCTACTACTGATAATGATTACTCGATTTCATTTTCACCCAAATTTGTTGCTTCTTGGTTTGAAATACATTTTTAAAGAAATATTAAATGAAGAAAATTACCATAAAAACGATTTCGTCAAAATATGCATTGTGTTGTAATGAATGTACTAAGTACAGTATACTAAAATACGTATTCAAGTGATTTATCAATAAGTGAATAATCCCGTTAAAATGGGTAGCTCTGTACGAGTCTCATCAGTCAACAAACTTATCGAAACTAGGAATATAATGACAGGTCTGATTAGTCAGTCAATAAAAACTGACACGTGACAAATCTCTTCTAGTAGCTGCCGTTTTATGAATTATCAATTAAAACATCTGAATAACATGTATCAATGATTAAATTACTTCTCTTGTCTTCTTTTGGACCGTGATCACTGAGAAGTTCTATTTATCAAAAAAAAAAACTTTAATGCTGTCGGACACAAACTAGGGGACGGATTTAGAATAGACTCACGTGGTAGATTGAACCCCAGACCAAAAAGTTTAGGGTGGGGGTGGTAAGACCCTTTTTTTGACATAATAAGAAGTAACTGTTTATATTTTCAACCTTTTAGCTCCATTGGTGCTGCTCGTTCTCATAATATATGCATAGATCGATAACCGGCCAGACTGACTTAAGACCTGAAGAAAACTATGTTGAGAGTTTTGATAACAATTTCGGTTGACGATTTCTAATTTTACCGATTTCCATCGAGAATGTCTTTTGGATACAAACAAAATAATCAACACCTTTGATTTTTCTAATGAATGACTTCAATTTACGTCCTTTCATCTTTTCAGACACTTCCATCTCAGTTGTATTATTCAGAATAATCTCTTCTGACAAAAGTCTTTAAAAATTGATTTCATTAATGAAGGTCTCACTTTCTGAAGAATAACTTTTGTTGTTCAACTTTATATTCAGTATAAATTAATGCTGACTCACATTTTTATCTTTCCCAATCATTTGTTTTTATTTTGCGTTATTCACTTTTTCTCTGTCTCTGTCTCTGTCTGTCTCTCTCTCTCTCTCTCTCTTAGTCTTCTTCTGTGCTTAATCTCCCTCTTATCTTTTCACTCTCTACCGCTCTTTTCTCTCCCTCTCCCTTTCCCCTCTCGTTATGTACTGTTTACCTTTCCCTCTTAACCCCGACTTCTTCTCCTTGTCTATTATATGTTCATGTTCTCTCTCGAACCCTATGTCTATACTTCTTTCTTTTTCTCTTCCATGCTATATACTTCTCTCTCTCCTCCTCTCTCCAACATAAGAATTGAAAAAAAAATGCTTATGTACATATCGACTCTGTTGACATTGATATGGCGGAAAGTTGAATCTTATTTGATTTCTTTCCGTCTATCAATTTTACGTATCCATTTTTGACAACAGGTTTCTCCCACCCATCGGGTTTTCAGTAAAAAAAAGGATCTAAATATTAATCTTCATAGACCAACGCATTCAGTTTGATAAGGGCTTTGACTGTGTTGACTCCATCAATGGAAAGAGAATGGAAAGGCCTTTCTCCTGCAGTGGGCTTCTAACATCTGATGATGAAGATCTTAGAGATGACCTCACCCATCTGTATTTTTTCTTTTTTCACAGCAATCCAACCACTCCGTAGTACAGGTATTCAGCCAGTCAAAAATAGATTCTCAATACAAATCTTCATAGATCAACGATTGCAATTTGACTGTATTAATGCTGTCAATGAGAAATGAGTAAAAAATGTGCAGTTAATTCTATCTTCATTTTTGAATAAATGTTTCAGACGAAAAACAACAATATTTGTGCATTAAAAGTTCTCGATGGAATAAACATATTTGGTTATTGACAAACCATTTCCTTTTAATAGCAACAACAACAGGTCTTGTTAGTCACTCAATAGAAATTGACAGGCGACCAATATCTTTTAGCAGCATGTCCAATCGGAGTTGTTCAATTATAGAACTGTATAAAGGAGTAACCAATGAATAAGTTTTGATTAAAGCGTAGAAAATTTAAGAAAAAAAAAACAATATCATGAATGCTGCAAGACACAAATTAAAGGAATGAATTTAGCATAAACTTACGTTTGTAAATTGAACTTACCCTGAAAACCTTTTTTTGTCAAGGCAGTTGTCAGAAAACAAAATAAAATTTTGTTTTTAGACATGATAAATGATTGAATGTTCGAATTTTCAGCCCCCAAGCTCCATACATATGATGTATACATTCACACATACGAACTTTCCCCTTATTAAGCAGCCAGGTAGAATAACTAAAAAAACTGAGAAACTAAGTTGACTTTTTTTGTTGACGTTTTCTAATCATAAACAGAATCCTTTCAACTAAAACATCATGAATGAGTTCCCGATAAAACATGTATTTCTTTTTAACGTTTCTAATTAATGATTTTCTGATTTAACACTTAAAAGATTCTTCAGTCCGGTGCATAATATTTACTTGCAGTTCACATGTTTTTTCACGTATATTTAATTTTGTTGACGATTCGTTGAGGGCTTTTGTTTTTTCCCCCAAAATTGTTTTGAACGGGGTAGGTCTTTGAAATGATCTGAAATTTTCATAAAAATAAGTTTTTTTACCAAATAATATTGTTTTAGCAGTTTCTCTTGCAATTTACCAGTGTTGCCAATTTAGATGTTTTCAACTAAATCTAGATGCTTTTTGTTAAGTGTACGTTAGGAATTGCTAATCAGATATGTTTCCACGTGATCAGTAAATATTTGTTTAATTTGTAATAAGGAAATCGGTTATATTTCAATAGTATAAGTAATATCCTAACAGAATTGAATATTGGGTTAAATCACATTAAATTCATAAAGATAATTTAACCCGTTTCCTACATTTTACATATGTATCATGATGAATTACATGCTTAAAATGGTTTTGGATGTTTTTTGTTTACTCACTGTTGGATTTAGAGTTGGAAATAAAGTTGGCAACATTGGTATTTGTCATAAATTTACCTGCATTTTTGGACAATCATAATTTTCTGCATTTTCCCCGTCATTGTGTTTTTTTTTTTTTAGGAATAGCTGACTTCATTATTACCTTCTGTCGACAGTTAATGATTGAACAGAATCCATTTAAATTTCTCTTTCTCAGGTTTGTTTTATTTACTTTATTTGTTTTTCATTAATTTCTTTATCTTTTATTCACAACTGTAGATTTTTCCTTCATTTTTTCCAAATATTCACCTGTTTACGCTGATTTTGATGTTTACTGATGTTTTCGAGATATGCAGGTTTAACAATTTGGATAATTGTCTCGGTAATCCGAGTTCAAACTCCAGCTAGGGATTTTTGTATTCTCCTCACACTAATTTCTTGAGGAAAAAAATTGAACCTATCTCTCCCCCCAACTAGAGAATCATAAGCACTGGGGGAAGTGAGTGACGCTATCTTGGGCTCTTTGCACCTCTAAATCTATTTTCTACATTGCAAACGGGCACAGTAAATGGTAATCTATTCTGCAAAGCAAAAGCAGAAACGGTATCATTTACTAACTGATGTCCCAGATAAGATCTTTGTCGTACATTTCCCCCACCTAAACTGTTTGTTTATGTGACGTACAAAATAAAAATACAAATCAGAGACTGGACGCGGCGAGCCGGGTTCAAACTCTAACTTGAGCTGTTTGTGTTGGCCCAGTGCTAATACTAATGGGTAAAATATCGCAAACGAGTATTTAGTAATAGCATATGTGCAGGTTGAGCAGCCACAACTGAAGCAGTAGCCTGCATAGGGGCATTACTCATTCACAGATGCCTCAGATCAGATTTTAATCTCCCTATTTCCACCTTCAGAACGTTTTTTTATGTTACATTTCTGCCTCAGAACATAAGGGGTTAATCATAAAAATACAAATCAACATTTTTTGTCAAGTTCGAGAAACGAAGAGAATCTTAACAACTGTCAGTGCGCAGGGGCGTAGCTAGAACGCTGGGGATTGCAGAGGGGTGGGATTTGGCTTTTTGAGAGGCTCACTCAAATATATTGTGAGATTTGACTGGAAACCAAAGTTTGTAATAAACATTTACTACCCCTTCAATATTGAAAAACGACCCTCAAAAGGTAGATTATCGTTTATGCAATTAATGTATGAATAAATATATTCCTTATTATTGTATTATGTCAGTTAGAAAGCAGAAAGTGAATACTATTTATGAAGCTTTTGGGAGTCAGGGGTTTCAAACAGTCCGATCCCATTTCCCCACTGCTACCCCTCTTTCTGTGCACTGTTAGTAGGAGATTGGTTTCATTTTACAAGCTCCATAAACATTGTTATCATTCTTTGCTTGTTGCAACTGGGAAGCTTCACGAAGGTCTAATGACTGAATAAACCTATTTTCTGCCATTGGTGACGTCTTTCTAATAATAAGCTCAACTAAAGATAACAACCCTGAAGAGAATTTTGGAACCCACAGCTGACACGCATTTTATGCGTTTATTTGTTCTCAAAACAATTCTCAGTTTAACAGCCCGCATAACAGTCCGTAGTTTGTAATCGTACTCAGGAAAAAGGCGCAGATCAAATCTTTTTGAGGATTTTTCATTGGATATTTCAGAAAATGTCTTTGAATCATGTTTGAAATTGCGTTGTTATTCAAATGTCTCTATTGTCAGTCATAACTGAAGGAGGATAATTACACATATCTGCTGTGAAATGAAGTCAGAGGTGACGAAGCTATTACTTTACAGAGTTTATGTCTCACCGAATGGTTTTGTAAGACTGATGAGTTTCTCTATATTGAAATCAGGAATTAATCCTCTATTTTCAGCCAGGAAAGCAAATAAAAAGCTCGTCAAATCGCACAATTGTCAATCAAAACGATTCCCAAAATAAAAGAGGATTTTTAAAAATGTCTCTGCAAGCCAAACCAGGGGATTTGCAACAAATGAAAAAAATGTAGTGGCAAGTATGAAGATAATGCATCTTTATCTAAATCAAAAAAAAGTCTTTGAATATTCCTTCTCGAATGGTATGTTAACAACAAAACAATGAAGAGAAAGAGTTCAATAGAACCAAGAACTCAGAGAATAAATATGTCTCTTCTCAAAATCACGCCCACAAACACACAAATATTAAAAACTTAGAATAAGAAGGGAAAATCCTCATACATGCATTCAAAAATATGTGTGTGTGCGAATAGCGATTATATATATATACATATATATATATATACACACACACACAAACAAAATTAGCCATACACCCAGCCATAGGTGTATGAATGCTTGCCTTTGCCTCCGTGTTTATATATATATATATATAGGTATATATGTGTGTGTGTAATTTTATGCAGATATATATATATATATATATATATATATATATATATATATATATATATATATATATATATATATATATATAATGACAATGAATATTCGTGCATGAGTTATTTTTCAAAGTTTGCACACACAGAGACACAAACAGGCACACACACATGTATTTGCACGTATTAGAATTTCCTTTACTTCCGTTAATGTCAGATTAGACAATCTTTCTACTCTTTCCTAATTCCAGATTCGGAATGGTAGAGAATAAGCTGCATATAATCCCGATAAAAATGAGAGCCAAATTCTGTCGCAGATATGAATTAGTTTGTAAAGAAACCTCCAAGAACAATGAATATTTCACGACGCTTGGCACCATCCATTCTTCCCGACAGAATATTTAAATTATTTCCACTTCCAATGTTCAAACATTAAAAAAACAAAAAACAGGATTATCAGTTTATAGGGTCTCCCATACGACAACTGTGATTGGCAGCATGCGGTGTTGGGGATAATTATTTAAAAATTGCAAAAAGAGGTGATTGACTAGAGTTTAAGTCATTTTACTCGCCTTTCTAGGCCATGATCCTTAGAAAAGTCTGATTTTTCAAAGCACAAGTGCAAATAAAGTGAGGCCTAATTTAGCAGAGATTTGCATTGCAAACTGAAACTCAAAATAGAACCTTTTTATATTGAAATTAAAAGAAATGGGTTTTCCTGGACATAACAAGGAATAAGTGTTTGAATCCAATGCTCAATCATTGTGGCCAGTAAGTATGGTACGTGCATATGTAGCCAGTCAAGTAGAATCATTTGGCTTACTGGTTATATAAATTCATATTACTTATATCTAAATATACATTGAGCCGAACGTCATTCTTTAATTCACTGCTTTGGCAACAATTTATTATAGATTATATTCTAAAATAGGGCCTCAAGATTCGCTTTCTCGACTGTCCAGTTCCGTAATCCAAAGGTAGGATATCCGGTTCTGATGCGATGGTTTCAATTCTGCCTCGCAGTACTAGATGGGATAATGGAATGTCTATCGCCACACTGAAGAGATGTAATACATCTAAACAGCTGTCTGTGGATGACACAATAATATATATGTATTGAAATTGTTATAACCCTTCGAGCATGCGGGGTATACATTCACATTTTTTTTTTTAATTTCAAAAACTACAGGCTTTATTTTTCTCAAATATTTTCAGTGTAAGAACCCCAAATTCCTATGATGGATTTTATTAGGTGGTGCAAATTTATTTTTGCCCTTTCCCCTATTGTGCAAACATCGTTGTCCTTGCGTCATTCTATACTCAACTGCTTCAACTCTTTCAGCTCACCATACTATATTCACCTGTCGTTAAACGTTACTGTCATCTTATTTTATCTATGCATATTTGGTGTCAACTTTTCGAATTCCCCCTAAACTCTATGGGCCCCCTTTTTCCCCCGGCGGGACGCAACCATTGCCTTCCCTCTCAAAGTCCTACGGGAACCACTCCCTCTCAGTAATGGTTATTAGCAGTCGATATAGATAAAACAAAGACATTTTCAGATCGAGTCCACGTTCTTCGAGAGCATCAGGAACCAAAATTTTCCTCTCGGAGCTTATGAAGACGAATCTTGTTCCTTTTACTTGGAAAAATTCATGAAGTATTGAAACAATAAGTCTAAGTAACAAAAGTTGAATATCATAATCATGACACATTCTACGAATAACAATCAAATCTCTTATGAATATCGTGACATCTCGATTAGTATAGTGAATTGGTAATCAGTCGGTGAAATGATGCATTTTGAATCATCCAAACTCTATCGTCTCTTTGTGTCAAGAAGGCCATGATCCCCGGGGATGAGAGTCGCAGTGAATCTTGACAGATTAATTGAGACGAAAAACTGGAGGTAGTCATAACAAAATCCGTAGGGATTAAGAGATCATTGTTTATATCAGCACCATACAACCGGAATGGAGTATCAATTTAATTGAAATATTTTTTTGAAATTTTACATCTTAGTAACCGCGCTGTATAAACAATGAAGTACTTTGAGCACTGGCCTCAGGCACCCAAATTTCAAAAGGTGAATACATGGGTGCAAGATATGACATCCATCAGTAAATAGCTTACTGAGTTCTTTTCTATCGAGAAAAATATTGATACCTTGTGTCGAATTCAAATTGCAATATATCATTGAGGTTCGCTTGTGTATCATTTTACTTGTCTCACCGGGAGGTCATTATTCATAAAAACTCCCTTTTTAATCAAATAAACTTTTTCATTAGCATTATATCTTCTATCTGATTTTAAATTGTATATTTTTGAATTATAACAACGTTTCCATCAAACTTGTGCCAACAAGCGAGATGACCAACTTTCCCAAATCATATTGCACGATGTTTCTCCACTGGAGAGGTTCACTGGTATACTTTCCTCCAGACTGTGTGAGTGATCATGTAACAAAATTAACGTTTGTTTGATATTTAAACGACCGATCCAAAGGAAGATTATTTTCCAAATTTGCTTTTTAATGAATTTATTTGATTTGAAATCACACCCATCAAAGTCAAAATCGATCAACCAGCCTCGGTGTCTCCTACATAAGAATATCATTGATTATACAATGGAGTCATCGATAGTGTTTAGTTGTATACATGGAATAAATAAGCTTTGAAATAAATGTCGCTAAAAACCAAGGAGTAGAGAGAGATAAGTGAATATGACATCTCATCCAAAATGGTCAGCAATTAATCCAACCTTTGAAATGTTTACTGTCAAAGATCAGCAACCTTTATATTTTGTGTTTTGATCAACAGGAAATCACTTATGGAAAGTGCATTAGACATTAAAAAACTTCAACCACGAGCCAGACGCTTAGTGGCGCCACCTAACGGGTAACAAAGGAACTCAACGGGATTTCCTAACATTCTGACGAAAATCAATCACTGTAACACGATATATGGCTTTTTATTTCGACTTTGATGTTTTTAGGGTTTTTCTTGCATTTATTATAAAAAAGGTTTGGTTGAAAAACATTTCCGATTCAAATTCAATCTATTATGGGGAACCATTTACCAAAACAGGTCAACATAGGTTTCTTCATTCTACAAAGGATTCTGGCTGACTGGCTATATATGTGAATATTACATCCACTGTCTGACAAACCATTAGCGCTACGGGTCTGAAAAAACACGAGAGTGGTTATGAAGATATTTGATTTAAAAAGAAGTGGTTTCACGAAGGGATCAATTTAGCATCGGCTTATTTTGTATATTAAAGCATCAACTAAAAAACTTTTTAAGGAAAACATTTCCAAAAGCAAAATATACATAATATGGAGTAAAGTTCAAATTTCCAACCCTGTAGCTCTAATGGTGGCTGTCTGTGAATGCCAGGTGCAGTGAAAGGCTGAAAACCATGTTGGGAGCCTCCACTGGCGATTCTGTCAATCATCCTCAGGCAGAGACCAATACGTTCGATAATATAAACCAAAAACCATCCCCCCCAACCCCCAGCTGGGTGCAAGCCAGAAAGAATGAATGAAAGAAATAAAAACGTCATTGGCAGAAGCTAAAGTGCACGAGAAAAGAGGAGTTTGTAAAAAAGAAAACATAATCACTGATGCTAATTTTTTAAAATAAGACAAATACAGTTCGAGTTTAGAGAAGGGAATGCGTGATTGTTCCAATTAGGATTCGTTGCACATTGAATTAATATGTTGAAATACGTGTATCAGTTGTGGTCAGCTGCGTTAACTTCCTGTTTGAATGGGAGGACTGCATAATCAATGTATATTCAGGCTGTCTGTGTCTAGCCGATATGTATATATATATATATATATATATATATATGTGTGTGTGTGTGTGTGTGTGTGTGTGTGTGTGTGAGTGTGTGTGTGTGTGTGAGTGTATGTGTGTGTGTATGTGTTTGTGTATGTTTGAGTGTGTGTGTGTGTGTGTGTGTTTGTGAGCATGTGTGTGTGTGCGTGTGTGTGTATGTGCGTGTTACAAATCAGGCTAGCAGTATAACATAATATAATAATATATCGCCTGATGAGGCCTGGAATGGGCAGAAACATGAGCTAATTTGTGTAGCGAATCCACATTCTACTATATATATATATATATATATATATATATATATATGGATGATTTATAACTTAATCATTATATTGTGGAGCTTGCATCTGTAATTTTCTGATTTCAATTCCTCTATCCATCTATCCATGTATATAGCTATTCTATACTAAACGTCTATTCCATCTATCTACATGTGACCCCTGTGTAGCTGAAAAGTGCATTCATGCCAAAAGTACTGGATTAAGATGTCTCTAAAAATGGTCTCTGAGTTCCAATTTACGCTTACGTCTAGAAATAGCTGGAAACACACCCACAGGTTTTCGCCCATATGCACCGAGGTCAGTTTCTATACAAATGAACTTCATTAATATCTTGTTAGGCTGTTCATGTCTGTATGCTATTTTGAATAGAAATAATCATTGATATTGGACAAAGGAACCAAACATTCCTCACTATTCACCATTTCTCACTTTCATTCCTTTTTATGGATTTTATTCAATTGATTCAATTTTGGGTTAAATGTATATCTTGACCGATGATTTTTGGTCAACTCAAATAATCATAGCATGAAATAAAACGAAAATATTGACTGATATATATATGTATATATATATATATATATATATATATATATATATATATATATATATATATGTGTGTGTGTGTGTGTGTGTGTGTGTGTGTGTGTGTATACATAGTGTACATTAATCATAAATATTGTATAATTTGCTTCTGTTCATCCCTCTCTTTTTTATTTTGTTCCTTTCCTTTTTTTTTTCTTTTTGCTTTGTACTCGTACTTTTTTTTATCTTGGTAAAATAAATAACATGATGCAGTTAGACGTAAAAAACAATAGTATTCGTCATTCTTCACCAACCCGCAATATCTTCCCTCTTTTCATGAATGCTAATCAACTGATTAAAATATGAGCAGTCGACACAAGTAGCAGTAAAAATAACAAAAAAACGGGGAATGAATTGAATTATTCAATCTGATGGAATCTCGTACGAGCATTTATTTCTCAGTAATTCAAACTAGAAACAATATATCATAACAATGTCTTATAATACATAACACACCCTTTCACCTCGAAATACCAACTGCTTTGACTATTTAATCTATCATGATTATCACTGGGTTTTCTGTTCAACAGCCAATTATCTTAACTCAAAATCAAAAGAACATTGATTGCATATTTCAACCTAAAGGGTGAATAATGCTTGGTCAAAAATGTCTGCAAGATGAGTGCAATTATGTAATTCATGTTGATAAGTCTTAATAGCTTTTCGCATCATCAATAAGATAATAGCTTTCAACATAATCATTTGAATCGGTCTGGTTAGTCAATCAATGGAAACAGCCACCTTTGTTAAAGATGATCACGGAAAAAGTGTGTTTGTTGGTCGGCGATAACTTAAATGTGCAAACAAACAACCATGAAATCAAAGGCCCGGATGTTTAGATTTTCAGCCCTCTAGCTTCATTGGTGCAGATCGTTGATGGAATATATAGATACATTCATATACTCAGTCAGCTTTACCAAACTGACGGAGAAACTTAAATTGACAGTTTTGGGGACAGTTTAGGCTGACATTTGCTAATAGATGTTTTTGTGACCTATGATATCACTGGTAGGATTTATCAAACAGTTATATAAAAAATACTTTCCTTCTTTCTGTTTATATATATATATATATATATATATATATATATATATATATATATATATATATATATATATATATATATATATATATATATATATATATATATAAATGAAAACTTTGTTGTTTTATCATCATTCACTCAGACTTTAGAACTACTCCCCATCTCAGCTCAATTCATATCCTCCGATTCTACAAACGTAAAGAACCCAATCTACCTTTTAGCGAAGCGACTTTCTGTGTTGAAAGAAATGATTTACTGATCGTCTTGCTTGGCGTCTCTGAATTTTTTGAGATGAGTGCAAGATAAATCGAAATTTGCTTCTAACACTTCCACAGGTCGTTAGCACTGGCTTATATCTCTGTACACCTATCTTAGCTTCCCATCATTATTTCAGTTGACGTGCAAACAGTCTCCCCAGGTTCCAGTGATTTCAATTTTCTTGTCTATATTTTATTGCTCTGTCTCCGCCTAAGATGGGCTTAACACCATCGAATCTACCAGACAAACATAAATTATCTTGATTTACGCAACTCGAACTGAATTAAAATTCAGCAAAGACAATAGAGGGAGGGAGAAGAATACTAGCACAAAATATTCCATTTATTGGGAAAAATATTGTCAAAAGAATTTTCTTTTTCACCTGGATTTATTTATCATTTATGACGTCATTCTATTATCAATATACGTCATCACATGTTTGTTGTTTGCTCTCCATCTTTCATTTTGAACCAAAATCGACAATGAATGGTTGTCCACTTCTGGGCTAAATGCCAAGGGACAAGTAACCACTCTAAAAACGCTTGAACCAGTTTCAAGGATAATTATCAGATACAGTTTCATTCCCATCTACTTACTGAATCCTGCAAGCAGTTTCATCGTGTTTGGGAACCAGATTGAAACAATGCATGAAAAATGTCAGAATTATAAATGGAAGAAAAACTACAGCTGATTAGTACAACTGGTAGATGATGAATTGAACGTGAAAAACATCTCGCTTTATTCGGTCCTACTTAGTAAGAGTAGACTACAAAACACTGGGTGAGAAGCGGAGGTTCTAATCCCACATAGCATATAAAATAAAATTCCACCAATATATAAAAGAAATAGCCACGTTTCTTGGTTATATTTCTGATGTTTATTCTTCAGCTGAATTTTAAAGTTTTTAGGGGACGAGAATAAAAATATGTTGGCGTTAAAGTTGTTTTCAGTAGCAACAAAAAATTGAAAAAATGCTGTTACATGTAATGTATATGCATAATGTGCATATAGTACCAAAATATCTGAGTTTATGATATGATAGAAATTAAATGAACAGATATTGAGAAATTAGTGACTGAAAGGATTCAGAAGATTTTTGAATAAAAATTTCTTCATGTGTGATGTTTAAAGCTGTAAAACTGTTTGCAAAATACACAAACACATACGCACACACGCACACACACACACACACGCACACACACACACACACACGCACACACACACACACACATATATATATATATATACATACATACATAAATATATATATATATATATATATATATATATGTATATATATATATATATATATATATATATATATATATATATATATATATATATATATATATATATATATATATATATATATGTATGTATATATATATATATATAGATAGATAGATAGATAGATAGATAGATAGATATATTAGAGTCGTGGATAATCATTACAGAAAGTTTTGTGATTTTCATTCAAAGTAAAGTCATATTGTGAGTCAGCACCATCCCAGCCATTTTAAACAACAGAAATAGAAAGCAAAATTGCTGACAAATTCACTGTTTTAACAAAGGTCAACTTGTTATTTCAGGGACTGCTATTAATGAATATCTTATTTATTTTCTGAATGTGAAAACCATAATGGGAGAAAGGAAGTACATAATATTTAGAATATGCTTCTCTCTTTCTGCTCAACTGGATATTTTGTTAATTCAATTTTGGTTGCACCGTCGCTGTTTCAAGAGGGTAAATTATTAGAGAATCGATTTCTCTATCAACATAACAAGATTTCCCATAAATCATTGCCATTAGACTCAGCATTTTGTCATGTGGAAAACAAGAAAGTTTCACAGAAAAGGGCTCAGTGTCATCAATGTGTAAGAGGAGAGGGTGATACGGTTGGGATAATTTGACATGGAGGAGAATCATTTTATCAATTGGGATGAACGAACAATTTATCAGTCTAGAAAAAACCTGACAGCAGATATTCATTCAAATGCAACATATCTGAATGAACATCTGTTCATATATAACAATCAATCTGGGGAAGTAGGTATGAGTTTTGATTTATTCCAATTTTAGACTATCGGGTTAATATGTAAATATATTTTCAAATTGAAAGACCAATTATCTGGGTTCGCCCCTAATTCAATCAATTCCAATGCTCATGATCAACTTTCAGGCTAAATGTTATAGAAAATCAGTCAGAGCCTGTTTGAATGGCAGAGGTAAATGTAAAAGGTTGAAAGAAGTCTTAAATAATAAAGGGGGTTTATGGTTCATTTTATAAGTATACTATTCCCTAAATAAATACACAAATGAATATTATTTTGCCCAACTGAAATGTACGTGTCACCTCCAAAACAGCACAGCCATAAGTCAATTTGACACGCACGTCATGTTAACAATAAGAGATGAAAATATTGTCCAAGTTTCTCACTTCAAACATCGTAGTTAAATTGGATTGCTTTGTCAAATACAAAAAAAGACGTCAATATAATAACGGGATTGACACATTCACATGCGAATCATGAGTAAATGGTAAATGATATAGTTGGCACATACTTGGAGCCAATGATATGGATTAAGGTCATCATTTAAAACAGTATAGATACGAGTAAGGTGACTAAATCAGAGAGAAAAGGAACACCATCAGATTAGACAGTCGAGAGAATATGAACAGCTCGACTCAAAAAAGGTTCTACGTAGCTCCCAACTTCAGAAATTGTTGCTCAGATGAGACCAACAAGATAAAGGTTTTCTTCTTTTTCTCTCCGTCCTCAGTTTATTACGCGATTTTCATTAAATGAAATTCCCCAACCGGGTATCAACAAAATTCAACTGTAAGAGATCAATAAATGGTTGGCAATAACCAACATCAGTCGATTATTGTTTGTTACTTAGTTATCTAAAAACTGAAGATAAGATGACCTAAATAATAGGTTAAAATATGAATATTGTAGATCTCTCTCTCTTTCTCTCTCTCTCTTCCTATCTATCTATCTATCTATCTCTCTGAACTGTCTCCTTTCGCTTTCTACTTTCCAAAATAGCTTGAGAGAAAATGAACTTGGTTTCCATAAACTTTGCAATGTTCGTCACATGATAATTTTGAAATAAACAAGGTGATGATGAAATCGACGGAATATTAGGTGAGTGTAGAAGTACTTAGAAGGAAATCAGGTTTTAAGTGTCGAGTCAATATTTTAGAAGGGCAACGATTTTACACACTTGGAACAGATATTTATTCTTTCAATTCAAGTTGTCAACATTGAAGGGGGGATTTTTCTTCTTTCAGAGCTCAAAATAAATGGGACGATTTCTTTTATCTTGTCAAATTTTACGGCGAATTTTCCCCCTTCTGACAATTACGAATGCCCCCTGACTTAGTATTTGACCCATTTTTTCAACATTATCCCTTTTTCTTTCAAAGTTATATCCTTTTGAAGGTCACCTTATTTTTTTCAACATTTGTCCCTTTTTCTTTAAAATTTCACCACCATTTTCAACATCATACCTCTCTCGTTTTACACTTTCCAACCGTTTCCAAATTCAGCTCCATTTTTTTTTACCTGAGTCCCATCCGAACCTGCATTATGGTAATTAGCTTCACTTTCTTTGTAGCATTAATGCTTTATCTAACTTTGACACCCTATCATCCAACTTTTACATCAGCCAAAAACCCTTTATTTACATCAATTTCATTTTTTTCTACATTGGTTTCCTATTTTCAAACAGTGTAAAGATTAATATTAAATTGATTTTAAAAAGCATTTTGAAAGCCCATTGAGTGGTTATTTGTTGAGTGATTAAAAAAACAAAACAGATAGAATTCTCTGTAGAATCAGATTAAACGAATTTACTGCTCGAAGTATTGACTTGGTTGTATTCATTGCTCATCTAAACGTTAAAACTGTCAATATGAAGCCATTTTGAAGGAAGGAAACAGGAAAGTCAGGAAGAAAGTCGTTACGACCCTCACCCAGAAACGACAAAGAAGGTTAATGTTTAGATTTGACTATGTGTAAGCATGAATATGCTTGTATGTATGTATGTATGTATGTTCAATACATGCAAAAAAAATAAGAATTAGACGGAATATCTGGTCGTTGCAAGAGGTTTCCGGTGGAAGACCGGTTTTAAACTTTGCATTCAGTTCCAAGCTCTGGAAGAATAGGTGGGAAGATCAAAACACGTAATTCAAAATGATTCAGAATAAAGGAGAGGAAAATGGAGAAGAAAATTAGAATTAATGGAAATACTTGAAGGAAAATGAGAAGAAGGCGAATCAAAGAAAGAGAATTTTTTTTAAAAACGGGAATAGAATTTTGTATAAAATCTCACCGTATGTAGAATGGATTTATCACTCAAAGTATTTCATTGAATTTTATTATTTGTTAATCTCGGCGTTAACACTGGCAATATGAAACCATTTTGACGACTTATTATACAGAAGAGCAAGAAACAATGTAATATCATCCTCACACCGAATCAATAATGACAGTAGAGTATGGATGCGCGTGGATATAAATATATATATATATATATATATATATATATATATATATATATATATATATATATATAGAGAGAGAGAGAGAGAGAGAGAGAGAGAGAGAGAGAGATTTGTATCCAAATATATTCGTATTCAACAATAAACTGGCTACACACATTGAACCAGTCGATCAAAAGACATCAGAATACAACAAACCTCTTTGTTTGGAAGCTAACAAGACGAAGGGTGAGAATGGCAGAAGAGAAGGGGATAATATATCCCCGAATCTCTTTGAAAGCATCTTTCAGAAGAGTAATTATTGACGAATATTTGAACGATTCAAGGTAGTTGATGATATTGTATTTATGTCAG
This sequence comes from Thysanoteuthis rhombus, assembly GCA_963457665.1. Taxonomy (NCBI): domain Eukaryota; kingdom Metazoa; phylum Mollusca; class Cephalopoda; order Oegopsida; family Thysanoteuthidae; genus Thysanoteuthis; species Thysanoteuthis major. The sequence continues at coordinate 31,089,666 of OY735224.1, forward strand.
AAACTTCTTAGGATCTATGATTAATACAAAGTGATCACAAAAAGAAAAATCGTTTGGTTGAAACGTTTTGTTTACAACACAAACGAGGAGTTCAATCGTACGAAAAACTAAAGACAGTATCCTCAAAAATATTTATTTTATATCAAGTGATTGTATCAAGAGTTCCGTCCTACAAAGTTTGTAGTTTTGTTTGATGTTTTTTTTTATGAACAAAATACGATTTTTACGTCTCATATTGAGTGCAAATTCTTGATCTACGTGAATCGTTTCTACGATTCTCTCTTTAAGCTGTGTAGAAAAATCTCAGAACTGAGAATGGGTCTCTTCAGATAGATATGTTTTCATACGTACTAAGAATTACCTTTAAGGTGGTCGTTAATTAACGGTCGAAATGTTGCAATAAACAAAAATAACCCTGCAACATTTTGGATGGTATAAGTAAGTGGCGACTGACAATATGTCGCAGTTGTTAACCTATAAATGATGCTTTGAGACTTTTTTTGTTGAGTGTTGAGAATCCATCTGTTTAGACTCAAGGAATTCGTGCAAAAAGCTCCCCAAATTATCTTAATGGCCTTGTTACTGATTAAAAAACTCTTTACATGATTTTGAATGAAGACTTTATTCCGATACAAATGTCATAACATGTATGATAAGTCAGGCTTCAGCCCTGAAAGGCAGACAACATCGACAGAGAGTATAAAGAATGTAAATTGAAAGCAAACAGATGCAACAATGATAAAAAGAAAAGTTACTTCAGACAATTATAGAAAGTCACACGAAAATTTAAGGCAGAGAAGTAACCAAGAAAGGGATTTATTGTCCCCTTTGAAACTTTGTCGTTTCGGAAAAAAAGACCCTTTTAAGAACCTTCAGATAATGAAGTTGGAAGAGGCACATGTATCAAGTCTTTCTGTTTGTCCACTCATTATGTTTAAAAGTCAATGAACCACCGACTCTACGAGAGGTTTTCTATTAAACTGATCGATGAGCAAAGTTGTATTCTATTACCACTTCAATTATGTTTCGTAATCCTCCATTATCTCAAAGTGACAATTATATACACAATAATAATTAACAACGTGTTTTCTTTCACACTGTCACGCTTGCTTCATTATTGACCTCTGGTGATGCAACTTAGTGAAAAAAGAATTTTATGTTACGTTGAATATGATAAATTGTATAGCCACTTAATTGGTTTTTGAGGAAGTATAGGGTGTGAACAAAAGACTCCGTTGAACATGATGTTTTTTAACGAGAGCAATGCAACTGCAAAATTTTCAATTATTTATGTCCCTTTCTAAGGATAAGGCTAAACTAATAATTGACATTATGCAAACCCAGACACTTTAATTCAAAGGCATTGAACACAAACCTTTCACTAAATGTTTAGGTTTATTATTGAAGCGTGATTATTTTTATGAGCAAACCCCCAAGAGCTTTGATTAATGAAACTATAGTAAATAGCTTCTGGTTCATGAAAGGTTTATCGGAATGTTCTCTGGAATTCAAACAGTAAAACGAGGACTCGATTCCCAAATCTCTTATGTTAGATTTTGTTGTTAATCCGTGAACTTACATCAAATTGATTGCATTGGACTTTGATTTACAATTCATGAGAGATTTACAATGACAAATCACACTTTCGATTCAATTACGGGTAAGTGTTCATTGCTTGTGTTAAGGTCAAGCTTTCTTGGGATGTTTTTCAACTATATATATGTGTGGGGGGGTGCGTATGTACGTTTTACTGGCAAAAGGAAATATCTGACACGACATCTTATACGAGTATTAAAGTATATACAAACCAAAAGAGGAATGCTGGAAAAGAGAGCAGAAAATAAAATATTCACAATAATAGTGAGACAAAGGAAATGAATTACAGATGGAATGACGTGGTCATGGCTGCGATGTTGTAAAGCAAAAAAAAAAGGTATCAAACAAAGAAAGAAACTGATAAAAAAAAGACTCTTTATCTATTAATGTCCTTGGAGAAGGCCATAAAAAATGGTCGAAACATCATGACAGCATCAAAGATTCGAATAACTGATTTGATTGTCTAAACAAAGGTTGATTTGATCATTGAGTCATTATCATTGTTGGTTGCAAATGACATTGGTTTTTATCAAGTTCAACTTTCTTGCTTCCTTCATTCTGATCGTTTAGCATCGATCTGAGGAAGATCTGAGAATTACAGCAATGGAGTTTTTTTCCATTCTAAATCCGTCGTCCTTATTCTGTTTAAGGTCCTTAAAGAATATACAAACCAAAATTGCTTTGCACTCGATTGAATTGTCGGTCATCTTGCAGTAATTATGCAATTGTCAAGAATATAGAAAGTGAAATTACATGGTGGTAACATGACAATGATCACGTTATACATGAAAGTACCAATTAACACAGATTCAGTTGCAACCTAATTAGAGGTAAGATAGCAATATTAGAGCTGGTTACCCACACTCAGAGGAATAATTGTGTTCAATTACCCAATACCTCCTCAAACACCCACGTAGAATTGTCATGAAAGGAGTGGACCTGAAATGGCAAATGATGATGATGATGATGATGATGATGATGATACATGGGGCGCCATAGCATTTTTACTGTATCTGGACAACATATAATATGTGTAACAAATGGAATTTATTGTTGTGTTTTTATTCATTAGCTGTAGATTTTCTCTGATATAAATTCTCTTTGAAAATCACGTACCTTTTGGACTCTAGGTTCTGTTTTGTGAACGATGTCAGTAAGAAAAAGAAAGATTTCATTTCGTAACCAACGCTGTTTTCCTTTCCATTTTAGATAACCCCACCATCACACTTGGATCTTCTGGGAGAACAACGAATCATTCCTGTCTAATCAACCCGCAACGGTAAAACGGGTGACTCTTTATGGCATGAAGCATTTGTTACAAAACAACGTCCTGTGGTAATATCTCCAAGAAAGAAGTGCGAGCAACGCAGGTACAAAAGACTCAAACAGGAGATGATTACCGTAACTTTTGATTACAACATTTGAAGTCAAAATAATTAAACGGATCTACGTCATCAGATTCAACATAATCAAGGATTTAATCACGATTTCAAGATGCAACGGAATAATTGGCCATCTTTGTAGTCTTAAATTACAATTCAATCGTTTGATGTCAATCCAAGTATGATTTTAATTGGCAATCATTAAATGATTTAAGATCGTTATTGATATTGTAGTCTAAGTGGTGATTAAGATAATGAATTGAGAGCTCAGCACATGGACGAAATCATAATAGTCATACAATACAAATAAAGCTAATTTGGGGGTATACACACAGTAGTATATGAATTTATAAATCTAATTCGATTGAAGCAACTCCTTAATGCAATTTCAACTTTCTGTTGGGAAACTAAGATAAATCCGAAGAGCTCTCAATCCAGATGCAAATTATTCGGCTGTTTTGGTCCAGTAATCAAGGCAGACATTCTCAAATGGAGCAATATTCAATCATCGAGGGGGTTGTTTGCTGAGTTCAAAGTGGGACGATAGATTGTCACATTAAACGAATGTTTCATGAAAAAAGGCAACCATTTGTTTTATGATGGTAAAGTCAACAAATTATAGGAAGCCAATCCGACTTGATGGATAAAAAAAAACTTAAACTCATAAATATCGATCCAAATATGGAGAATCTTGCAGTAAAGCCTCAAGCACAAGGGTCCCGATGAACGAACAACGTGTATGAAGTATTGTTTTAGTTACATTACGAAATCTAGTGGGTGGCAGTTGCTTCAAAAGTTCACCCTGGGGTGGGGGACAGTATGAGGGAAAAATGTCGAGAATCACTGGATTTTAAATCTTTTTAGCACAACATCCCCTTTAGTAATCAGACTTTGTCTTTACGTCCTCTCACTTTTGAATGACTAATTTAGAATGGGTTCTGTAAATGAGTGAAAGAAAACAATATTAATGAATCATGTGTATCGTGATATCATGCAAACACTTTGTGAGAGATCTTCCCAAATAATCTGAGAAAGTCTTTGTTTTGCCACCAGGAACTAATATGCAATAAAATTGATCTTAAATTCATAGTAAACCTGCATTACAGTGGCATTCTGGACAATTTAGAAAGTTGTTAGATTGATTTCCACATTATACATAGCAAGTGTATTCTTGATGATGAACCAAAATATTTTCTTACCTTATCACATGTAATTAATGGTTTGTTGAACATTTCAGTGAATTCTTAGTAAAAAACAAAAGAACAAACCAACGTTTAATTCAAGAATGAAACGAAATTATAATTCATTTTCATGAAATATCCAGAAAAATATAAATGCTGAAGGAATAGATGTACAGAAATATCATGTTGACAAGAGTTTTGAGCTAACACTGTTGAAGAGTGTCTGCCAACGAGAAAAACAAAGTGGTAACTGAGACAGATGATTTTTCTGGCATTGGGAATTTGTTGAACATAAGTTGAATTGCAGCAATACAGTCTCATATCTTTGCAAATAGGAAATGGATTCCAAGAATCAGAGAGAGTAAAGTGTTTATTCTTCTGATTTTTTTTGCATGTATACACTTCTCCGGCAGTATTTCTTTTCCATGCACATCTGTATTCTTGATTGAGAATAGAACCAAACTATCTTGACCCGAGGAACTTGGTGGGTCCTTCATATACAAAAATTAGAATACACGGCAAATCACAAGATTGACACATCAGAGTCGGTTTATTGGATGTCATTGAAAGTAACAACCTTTACATTCATGGAAATAATGTTCAAACATTTAAACAACATTGAATGGAACATAATACAAGAAGAACCAAATGTTTTGCAATTATCAGGACAGAGCATGCACTTAATCATGTTTTGTGATTCTGAATAGTTGATTTTTGACAATATTTTTGATAGGATTAAATTTCTGGGAAGGAAGCTTCATTTTGTCATCCTTTTAAAATCAGAATCATGAGACATGACTAAATACATGCCTTGTTATTCATTTGAAAAGAAGATTATTTTGCGTTATTTATCCTGTTTTAACCGTCAAAACAAAGCAATTATAGATTAAATGCCGATCTATGACAAGTAGTGTACATTATCTTTCAAATTTTGCTGACACCGCTGTAAAAAATATTGATGTGTTCTTGCCTGAGTAAAATGATAATAATGAAGTGTGAGTTGTTAATTTCATTTTATGCTGTCAACTTTTTGAGAATTTTTTCCACATAAGTGGATGAGAATTTTTGTTTCATATACTCTGATAAATTTAAAAATTAAAATGATTTTCTTTTCACGATTCCTTAAATTTCCCAAAATTCTTCTTTACTTTAAAGCTGATTTCATTTCTTATATACACCTCGACGTCGAGGCAGAGTATGAATATTCTATTTTACTGCAAATAAGAAAAGAGAAACGAGTTTTTCAACAATATGTCTGCAGCCTGAAGGCGACAGTTTTTCTCTAATGCAGATGTCATCTCATGGCGTGTTGACATCATGACAAATCTTGAAGAAAAGTTGGAAACAGAAGTCTGAGAAATTTTTTGTTTTCAAATTTGATTTTCTCTTTCCATATCCATGCATTTCAGGTTGGTTTTGTGGACAACACCATTATCACCCTCATCAGCAGCAATCGTCATAAGTGGACAATTCCCTTTCATATCTCAATCCATGACGAGCGTGATTGTGCAATCTTCAGTTATATCTTACCAGCAAGCGTTCTGATCTCATAATTCCTGTCTCTGCGGGTGTAATAAGTACAGGCAAGATCTAGCTTGGTTGAATTGAGGGAAAAAAAAAGATTTGATGGCTTGTGTAGTGAATGGGTTTGTGTCACGTATGTGTGTTGCACGTGTGTGTTGTGTGTGTGCATGTGTGTGTATGTTGTATATGCATTGTATGTGAGTCGTAGCAGTTGTTGTTCTTGTGTGTGTGCATGTCTGTGAGCGTATGCTTGTAAAAAGAAATTTGTTCTTGAAAACCAACACTTCTTCCAGAAACGAATCGGTTGATTGATTCCGGTCTCACGTAGCTTCAGATACAAATAAATCCATAAAACGTTTTAAAACCCAAACAATATTTCTCCTGGTAGAGATCTTTTGAATTTATGAGTATCACATTGAATCCGATTAAGGACATCCTTCTTTCCTTATTTGATTTCAGTATATTAACAGGTCTTGTTATTCACTCAGTAGAAACCGTCTCCTGACGAATGTTTATTGGCAGCATGCTGTGTAGTGGTTGATCAATGAAGGTTTTTTTTAAAAAAAAGGTGATCTATAAATCTCTCGACATTTGTTCAGCGAGATCGATTCACTTATAGAACCCAAACATTCAAAAACCTAAGGTGGATGCCGCTGGACATAAACTAAGGATCGATTTACAATGAACATCTGAAATAAATTGAACTCCACCAGGAAAACCTATTTCGGGACAGAATTTTCTAAAAACAGAGCTTTTTTTTTTCTAGATATGAAGAGTAAACGTTGAAAGTCTCGGCCTTGTAGTTCCATGGGCGCGGCTAGTACTCATGATACTTACATACACAGCTAATAAGACTAATTTAAAAAAGCAAAAAAAAAAAAAAGTATGGTAAGTTTTTGGTTAATGTTTTGTTTGACAGTTTCTGAAAAAGCTTTTATTCACAGATCATCAGATAACCCACCTTCTCCACCTCCGTACACCATTTTGAATCCAACGTGACAGGCAATCGGTTGCTATCACTGTGACATTAATCTTTCCGTTAGATGCATAATATAATGAAATCAATATTAATCAGGTCCGTTATGGCTCAGCTAATCACGACCCAATTAATTCCTTTACTTGATTGATTTTCACAATTCTCACTCGATGATGTGATTAATGTTCATTTGACTGCCATAAACACCTTACAAGCGTTCGGATTAATTTGTTGAACAGTCAAATTATCGATTTGCGGCGAATGCACAATCTTATGAAAAGAAGGCCAATGTTAAAGAGGGTATAAATCTTTACTGGTGTGAATATTGCATTTGAATTCGTCAAGCTCAGTAGTTTATAGATTTCAGGCATATTCCACCAAAGCATTTGCCATTGTCCCCATTCTGTCTCACAAAGTGCGTGCAGTTTTAGCTGTGATCAAATTGATCACAAGCGTTGCATAAATTTATCAGAAGAGAAAATATTGATTGATTCTCTTGTTGCAATCTGATGGAATATATTAATCTTTTCGATGAATTTCCAAGAAATTTCTCTGGATTCTGTTTGCAACAGCTTTGAGGGCACTATAGGTAGTCACTATCTGGGGAAGACTCTGCCTTTGACTGTGTAATGCTTTATCAATAGGGTATGATACAATGAAGGAATCATGTACAACCACATATGGAGAGATTATAAGACGGTACAGTATATTACAGAAAAGACAAGAGAATGGAATATCATAGAAACAGTCATAAAACTGAAATGAAAATAGAATGACATGTAAGACAACCGCTTGACATCACAACCCACCACGTATATCTGTAGAGATCATATGCAAAATCGTAGCCGACAGAAAGTAAGATGGTGGGACGACAAGCTAGATGAATTCAAAAATAATTGTTCTGCGATGACAATGGTAGAGAGGTCTGGCAAACCCAACAATACACGCTAAAGGGATTCAGCTGCGGCTGCTGCTGCTGCAGATGATGATGATATACACATTCAACTGATCCAAAGCGGTTCGAGCAATTCAAAATGGCAGAAGGTTCACGTTTGATCAAGGCCAATCTCTGTGATATTGTCTTCTTAATCACCAAAATCGATAAGTGAACTATATTAACTGAATTCTAAGTCCAGCATTGATAATTATAAAGAGTTAGTAAACTTTCTGAGAAGCAACAATGAATTATGAGGAAGAATATATATATATATATATATATATATATATATATATATATATATATATATATATATATATATATATATATATATATATATATTTATAAATATCTGTATATGTTACTTGCCGGAGGGAACTTGATGTTGCTTTCTTTCCAGTGCAGAAGTTGATCAACAAATCAAAAGTGTCGTTTTTATTAACTCTTTTCCAGCCGGACAGAAATGAAGCCATCGGGATAATTGATTTTTCTTCATTGTTCAATGATCTGTATCCGGAGATATTGGATGATATCTTGACAGATCATCTTTCGTTTGGAAGAAAAACATCAAGGTTCACTAAGCTCATTTTGAAAGATAATGGAAAAGCAAATCCTTGAGTATTGAGATGAAAAGCTGCAAAGTTCGGTAAGAAACAGAAGAGAAAATTCTACTGGGCAAAAAGACAACGATGAAGAACTTTGCTGATAGTCAAACGTTGTATTTGAAACTTTGTTTGATAATAAAATTCAAGGATGTTTATGATTCCTAAAGTGTGATCTATTGCAACACAGGGCACTGCAGTTGGCTTTCAAAGGAACTGCAGTATATTTGAATGATTCAGAAATTACAAATTAGACCTAATTCAATGGATTGATGCAAAGTCATAATGTAAGAAAGCAAATATCCCCTAGCATAAAACAAATCATTTTGTCCATTCACCCTCGAATCTCACCGTTGCAGCACTACATCGCATATATATATATATATATATATATATATATATATATATATATATATATATATATATATATATATCGATCGATTCATGCAGAGGTGCATGGAAAAAGCAATGCTAGGGATAACTCTAGGAAATAGAAGAAGATTAAAATAGAACAAAATAGCTTGTCACTCAGCTGGAAGATGTGGCATCGGATAGAGCAAAAAAGTTCATTGATGCTCTCAGTACAGTAAATACAGTTGTGAAACAGGAGACAGAAAATGGATGATGAAATGTTTGTGAGTGTGAGGCTGTGAGCGTATATGCAAGTGTATGAGTGTATTTATGAGTATTGAAACTCATGAACATGAGTATAAAAAACCTTTAGGAACTTACACTCTCTTCTCTTTTAACCCTATTTCTCCAGCTGAACATTCTTGATTTTCTTGTATTTCCTTCGTCAAAAGAAATAACATTCAAGAATAAAAAGAAGGCTATCATCATGAAATCCTAGAAACGTGCGCACTATTGTTGAGTCTCAATGTACACTAAATGTCAACAATGCCATTCTTCAAATGAGTGATGGTCGTTTATCAACAACGAAGAAGGGAAAAAGATCTCCGGTTATATTCACCAGAGCATTCAAATGCACGGCGGAAAGTTTCACTTCAATAAAGTAAAAACGGATCAAAAGCAATTCTTACATACAAACCAACTCTCAGACTGACGTACACAGAATTATGTACATACACATTCACATGCTCTTGCATATACTTATATTTTTTACATGTGAATATTCTCGCTGTCTCTCTCACACACTCATACACACACACACGCTAAGACAGTCAAGTGCACTCATGCACAAACACAAATACTATCACACACACTTGTATGCGCACAAGTACAATCAAACACACACATGCACGCACAACTCACTCACACTCAAACATCTGCACATACTCATGCACAAACTCAAACTGACAAATACTCATAAACACTTGCATGCAGACACACACACACACATACACACACACACACATACACTCACACACACACACGCACACACACACACACACACACATACAAGCACTCCATCATACATGCCTTAACGGGGTTGTATTTTCTCACACACTGTAACACACTCACATACAAATGCTATACAAATTGACACACGATTTTACTCTTCCTCATTCATCCACACATTCTCTTTTGGTTGTTGTATTGATTTTTAAGACTAAATAAGCGATGAAGCCCCGGTGAAAGATCCATTTTTTCTTTTTACAAGACTTACAAACGATGTTTTGGTCTGGCATAGACACATCAATGGTTTTGGAGATTCAAACTTTGCTTTTGTGGCCTGATGTAAAGATGTAAGGACAAATCAGAATTATCAGATTGGTAGGATTTCCAAAATCGATTTCTTACAAACAATGGAGAACATTCTGCACGGCATCGACTAAAAAACTTTTCAGAAACTCCTTAATGCATTTTGCAATAAATACGTAGAGGTTTTTATTCCTGAAACAGAAAGTTAAACATTATTCAAAATTGAAAGTTATACATTTGCAGAGATGTAGTTGATGGACGATTTATGTACATGAAGGCATTAGAATAACATTTTTCACAGTCAAACCCTTTATTCATACCCTTCCTTAAGGTCTATTTTTAAAATTATAGAATAATCGCTGTAATCAATCAATGTATCACTGCATCCTGAGCGTTTAACAAAACTAATCATCTGGAAAGATATTACAAAATAATCAAGAAAATAGACCTTTTTATCGAAAATCATCTTTAAAAAATACCATCACAATTTCTGCATTGGATTTTTTCCATTCCAATCAATTTATCAACTTTTGAGTTCGTTATATTTGTTGTTTGTCCATATCAAATGATAATTCAGAATTATCATAATAACTTGGCCTTTTAGATTCGATTAGAAAAAAAAAACAAGGAAAGGAAAGAAAGAAAGAAAGAAATTGAAGGATTTCTTCTCCATCTTGAAGAACAAGAGAAAATCAAGCAGAATTCACATTTTGATTTATTTATATTATGATAAACATGTATTAATAAATATATCCATGACCTTGACCCTAATGCCTAATGCAAATCATTAATTTGATGTTTTTTCATATAATAAATCTATGTCAATAAATATAACAAATGATGTGAGCCAGTCAAAGATATTTCATTAAATCCTTGTAAATTTAAACGTCTTTAAGATGTAGATGTGTTAATCAATCCAAGCATTCTATAGTTGTTTTCAAAGATGGCTGACACAGCTGGCCACCATCAACGAACTATCATCACCATCTCCAGTCAAACTTGCACACATTTTAAACACAATGCCTGGCAAATCGATTTGTAGAAATCTCTGTGAGACCAAAGTCATCCAGTGGCATGACGTACTTGGGATGATCTAAATATTGGAAAAGTGAGTAACTTCTCTTGCCTATAGTTGGATCACTGAAGTGTGCAAAGTTTTGACAGAAAAAGGAGTGGATGCTGCTTGACACAAACTAAGGTGACAATTTAGCATAAACCAACAGGGAAGGGTATAAAAAAATCACTTTTTCTAGACTGGGGAGTAAATGCTGATATTGTAATCCCTCTTGTTCCATTGGTTCGGCCTTTACGCGTGACACAGATGGATAGATGGATAGTTAACCATCCAGAATCACTTAAAAACTAATAAAATCTAGTTGACAGTTTTTGTTTCCTCTATGGAAAATACTTTACGGTAAAAGAATTGACTTATATGCTGTCATCCACATATACACATATTGTTACTTCTCATCATTAAATTCAAAATAATTGCAGTAAATGTTACACTGAAAATAACATAATATTTCCTGCCAATGTTTCACAGTCAATGTTAAATCAAGCACAATTTGATTTCTATTGTGAAAATAGAACTTTATTTTCCTGGCTATTCATAAGCATATATTTTCCTAATTTCATTGTAAATGTATGCAAATTTGAGAATATGTTACACTCAGTATATTGTATCCTCTATCATTAGTATACGATTACTTTTCCAAAAAATAAATGTCATTAAGAGAATTTGTACAAAACTTGACAATAACAGAGCGACCCAATGACCACAAAATTTGTCAATTGCTTATCGACCAAATGACCATTTAATCAGTCACATCCGAAAAACATGCATAATTTTCTTTTTAGATATAAAAAAAAATCTACAATATCTTAATTATGTGTAAAGCAACTGTCTCACTATAATTCAGCATTGTTTTAAAATTTACCTTGTTTCCGTTAATCAAAAGATTTAATATCTACATTGATTCCACATTTGAGAGGAATTATTTTCGATGTTATTTTCAGAATGAATGCTGAAATTATTTTCGGATAATTAATCCAATAAAATTGATTTTACGTCTATTTCAAGTTTTTGAAAATTAAAAGCACAAACGAATTAATATCAACCTGTTGAATTGAGATAAAATGTACGAATTTAGACGCCACGCAATTAGGGATAGAATAAATTCTTTTGGACATTTTTGTTTTTGTAGTTTTGTAAAATAATTAAAAGCATCAGCAAAAATGATCAAAATATTTGTTTCACTTTTCAACCTTGTCTGACTATTTATGTGCGTACGTACGTACGTATGTATGTATGTATGTATGTATGTATTATGCCATAGTCTGCACTACAGGATGCAAATGTAACCGCATACTTTTCATATGTCTTTAAATTTCTGACTGAAATTGTGAGAGAAGTGATTTATCTGTTGATCATCCCTTTTTCTGTCTTTTTATTGATCATCCCTAACAAAGCATGCCGTCTAAAGTTGTTTTTTAATTTACAGTTTCAGCTGAATGATCAACCAGACTTGCTCAGTTTTGAAATTTAGGGAAACAATTTCAGAATTAATTAGTTTATGCAACGTTAAAATTCACAGGTCAACGGTGCATAACCATAATATAACTCTAGATAGGGAAGTCAGTTATTTTAAGCTCCACGGGCGAACCTTGCATTGCATTGCAGTAAGTTCGTCGAATTAAAATAATTGATCCGAGTTGAGTTTAAAGACATCTTCAACCAAATAATAGGTCTGCTAAATCACTCGATAGAAACTGTCACGTGACCAATATCTAAAACCAGATAGAAAATGGGATGACCAATGAATATAGAACTTGTCTTGCTTTTTTTCCGGGTACGGACCAAGGAGAGGGTCCTTTTTTTTCCAAAAAAGGCGAGCAAATTTAAAAAAAAAATATAAGAAGTCAATTCTTAATAAACTAACGTTGTAAATTGAATCTAAAGCATCTTATTACACAACATAAAAAAGTTTTCTCTAGGCATAATGAGCAGTTGGAGAGGGGATGTTCTATTTGGAAACACCCCCCTGGCCCTCAATGGAGGGAGCCACCGAAAACTCTAGAGTCAGCAATTCACTCAATGCATTCTCACTGACATTGTACAATGACAAAGAAATATTCGTAATGAAATGAAATGCCAAAAGAACTAGCATTCCAAGGGTAATTATAAATCATCACCATCCATATATAGTTATTTTTATCCTGTATATTAAGCATGAACTTATATTGTAAATTGAATCCTCCACTGAAAACTAGTCGGGTTAAACAAATAAACTGAGAAAAGTATGTGCATGCAAAATTAAAAATTTTTACTGATCAGTTAGAGCAGGACTAAGTCAATATATATATATATATATATATATATATATATATATATATATATATATATATATATATATATATATAACATTGTCAGAATTAATGAATAACTTCAACTCAGCAACAGTATCTAAACCAGTGCTGTTGGTAGCAATGATTTAATTATTCAGCCATTCTGTTGTGTTTTTGGCTTATTTCTGAACATATATCAGATGTGTTGTTACCAGAAGTGAAATAAATATTGATTAATATGAGTTTATATTCATGTGATGAATATTTTTGTAAGTCATTTATGTGACTGATATCTTTTGGCAGTATGTCATGTTGTTGGTGATCAATAAAACAATTTGAAAGAAGGATGACCAAGAACATTTCAATTTTCCCGCCTTTTGTTTAGCAGTGATGAGTAAAAAGTCTGAATTTTCAAAAATCGTGAATAAAAACTGCTGAATGCATGATCTATACATTCACATACTGCAAGAAAAGCTCGAATCCTGAAAATAAAGAAGTTGACAGTGATTTTGACAAAATTATTTGACGGTCTCTAATTGATTTGCATTTTTATTCGATATTCTTCACTTGATCAGCTCAATATTCCATCACAAACAAAAAGATGAAGACTAAAAAAGACACATTCATTTCTGTGGCGAGACAAATATTTTTGGCAGCTTTACAATTTTCGACTGTTTTTTTTTTTTCAATGTTCCCCAGCAAATTTTTGTTTAAAAGATTCGATTGTTTAAAACTCAGAGTGAGAAAATGTAAAATAAATTATGTGTAGCGTGAAACGAAGAGTCCAAAATTGTCTGTTATAATGTAGCAAAAATAGATCTAGCCAGGTGAGGGAGGATGAAATCAACAGGGCCGGGAAGTCAGTCAGAGGGTGAAAAAAAAAAAAACAAGAGGTGTGAGCCAACACAGTAGGAAAATGGTTCCCAACGAGAGAAAGAGAGGGAAAACTGGGTCGATGCTTTTTCGTACAGAGAATCAAGTTGGAAATGCATTGAATTCCTGCAATGCACTGTTTTATATCTTTGCAAATAGGAAATGGGATCCAGAAAAAAAGAAGCAAAGAAAATAATCAAACTGCTTGTTTTTCTCTTTAGTGCGTATCTAATTTGTTTGTCATGTACAATCTTCTCCTGCAGTCATTTCTTCTTCAGGTCATTTCTTCATCTCCAATCGGTGACCTGCTAAAAGCCACGAAATCACGACAACGACGTGGGTGAGAATAGAATTGTACGTTTGTGACCCGGGGCACGTTAGGTTTGGAAGGCCTTTCGTACATAGAAAATTAAAATACATGGTAATTCATAAAATTTGCACAACAAAGTCATGTAATCGGAACTGACAAGTTATACATGTATGGAAAGAAGGTTGAATATATATACATATCATGCAATAGAGAACATTAACAATTAATTGAAATGCAAGTTGAATGAAATGGTTGCTTATAGAGAAGTGAGGTCCCTCCCACGGATGTTAATCGTATTGTTTTATTTTCCAAAACAATACTCTCATTTCTGTTGGTCTGAATTACTAGCAGCTATAATGGCACATCTTAGAATGAAGAAAAATTTATCTCAACGTCTCCAGAATAGTGTTTCCATTTCCTAAATTAATGGGTATAAACTAGTGTCACTGATTCGATATCAAGGTTTATACTTGTCATTTTTGAGCTTCACTTATGTTTACTCAGACTTCTGAATGATACATCTAACTGGCATAAATGAATTTAATTAGACTCAAAGATTCTGTTAGGGCCTAGAATATAAGCGGTTAAAATCGGATGAGAAAGATTTTATCACAATTTCTACGCTTAAGCCTAACTCTATTAACCAATAAGATTAACATTCTGTCAGAGGATCTTGGTTTTTGGCTATTGATGGCTGGGTATCTATACTTAACCCTATAATTCCAGAGAGTTATTGCTAAAAGCTGCACCCCATTGCACTTGAAGTGTCGATGCCAGGAGCATCTCTCAGTGAAGAGCTGAGGTATGTAGACAATGGTAACCCCCACGTATCCATAAGCGGTTTCTCAACAAACTCAACTTCTTTTCACATTCAACCAGTCACATGGGAATAACTTCACTAAATCAGTCATGAAGACGATATAATGTTTTTTAGTATAATATCCGAAGTGTGATTGGTTTATTTCATAAAGTGATTGGTTCATCAAACATTAAGCATCAAAAATAGAATAGAGCTTAAGATATGATGGAATACAGGATTTGCTACTCAAACATGTTCATCGTTCTGTCCTGTTTGGGCTTCTTTAGGCGAATGATTCGATTCATTTTAAATCCTTTTCAATCTGTTCAATATTCCGGGACTGTGATCACTATTCCAGTCTTTCATGATAGATTGTTAGAAAATTTGACCATCAAAATAGTTTTATGCTAAACTCCATCGAATCGATTGATACGATCAGTTTTACTTAAAAGAGCAAACACAGCGATTGCAGTTTGGACAAAAAATGATTCACAATCTTAATTTTACATCATACATCACAATTAGAAATTGAAAGTAATAGTCACTCTGGATATTAATTTTGACTTGAAATTAGGTCCCTCTGTTAAAACCAGAGAGATTGATTGATTGATAATTAAATAGATGGATACAATTTTGTTCTTAATGATCAGTTCCATGTCATTTGTATATCTTATATGCAGATTGAATGTTACGCTCAAATGTGTAATATATAAACATGCATGCTCCAAACATTACAAAGTATGTAAAAAAATAAAAAGTGTCCTTACACAGACTATGACATCAGGCATTGCTGTCCAGGCTTCAAATATCACGAAGTAAATAAAACATGTTTGAATGCAACGAATACCCGAAGTGGCGTCACTTACTTCACTTTATGCTATTTCAACCATATTTCAGACAAATAAAAGACGGATCTTTGCCTTCCTGAAGCAAATAGGTGCCAGCCCAAGTCCCAGAGTTCTAACTCTGCTCGGTCAGTCTATTTTCTCTGCTGTTAACCAATCGGCCATTGACATATCAACAATTCATGTAAATATCCCTTTTCTTTTCTCCTTTTATCGACTGAACCATTCACAGGAAATTAGAACAGAATATTTTTAAAAGCTAGTTTTACAGATTAAGTGAAGCGTGTTGAAAATATATAGCAACATTTTTCATTCCTTCAAAATAAATCGAAAACGTCAAATTCGATAAATAAATATTTTCCCCACCCTTTTTCAATATTGAACCATTAAGGCATTGACTTTCACACACACACACACACATGCACACACACACATTTTTCATGCACACACACTGCATGCACACACACACACACCACACGCTGACACACACACAAACAAACAAACGAACAAACACACGGACAAACAAAAAAAAAACTAAAGAACAACGCCTGAATACACTGGTGAATTGTGTATTTACCATGAATGAAATGAAGTATCCTGCATTTCAAGATATTTATTCTAACTTTCACATCCTGCTCAGACATTTATAGAATTTAGACTAAAGGTTAAGAGAGAAAAAATCGAAAAATCTCAAAATTATAATGGTCCCCGACCGAAAACAAGAGTTGGAGAGAGCAAAGAAAGGGCTACAAAGAGGGGAACGGAAATAGTTGTGTTGACAGAGAAACAGAGAATGGCAATTGGTTGTTTAATATGATTGTTAATTCTGATATACTCGACATCTTTTGTTCAAACCATAAAATCCTTAAAAACATAATACATTTTCAATAATTGAAAATCCAGAACATTCATATCAATCTTCATTCTAATCAGGTCAGCAGTTTTATTTTTAATTTTTTTGTATGTTGGCGTATGGTTAATTACCTTTAAAATATAAACAAATTTCGTATGTGGTATGTGTAGGTGGTATATATGTATTGCAGTGTGTGTGTGTTTTGAGTACGTTGTGTTTGTGTGTTGTGTGTTTGTGTGTGTGCATGTATGCTCATGTGTATGCGTGTAAACAAATATGTTTTTGAAAACTTTTACTTCTTCCAGTAATGAATGGGTTAATCGCTTCCAGTTTGACGTAACTCAGATACAAAAAAGGGCTCATACACCGTTTTTTAACCTCGAAAATATTTCTTCTGGTACACATATTTCAAACAAATGTGTGTCGCTTTCAATCCGATGTATTTCTTTCCCAGTGTAATTTCGATAAATTAACAGGTCTGGTTAGTCACTCAATAGAAACCGTCTTGCAACTAGTATATTTTGGCAGCATGTCGTGTTTTGGTTGATCTTTTGGAAAATTGGCAAAGAGGGATGCTCAACGAATGCCTCAACTTTTGTTTGGTATGATCAACTAATAAAGTCCAAACTTTCAAAAACAAAAAAAAATCAAAACTGCTTGACATAAACGGAGAATCAATTCAAGTGGAACTTACATTGTAAATTAGACCCAACAACGCAGATATCATAGGAAGTAGAGATTGAAATTCCTGACCCTGTATTACCATGGGTGTGGCCAATACTCATGGCACACACATGTATAGCTAGCAAGACCAATAAAAAAACTGAAGAGACCTATGTGGACAGTTCTGGTGTCAGTTTCAGATGGGATTTTCTAAAATGTTCTATTCTCTAATCTTTCAGAAACTACCTTGCCCCATCCCCTCTGCCATACCCCATTTTAAATCCCAGGCAATTTGTTGCTCTGACTGTGACATTAATCCTTTCTTTAGATGCTGACTTTAATGAAATCAATATTAATCACGTCTTTTGTGGCCCATTCAATCACGACCCATTAATTTCCTTTGTTAATTAATTTGCACAATTGTATTTCAATAATGTAATTAATGTTCATTTGACTGCCATAAACACTTTGCAAAGTGTTAGAAGGAAATTGCTGAACAGTCAAGATTTTAGATTAAGGCAAACGTGCAATCTTACAGAATGGAAGGAAGGCGGTTGTTAGGATGAATATAAATATCCAGTAAAATGGATGTTGCACTTTAAATTTGTCAAGCTGAAGAGTTCATAAATAAATCTGGTATATTTTGCTGTGGAAGGATTTGCCTTTGTTCTTATCAAGACGAACAAATTGCATACAATTTTAGCTTCATTCAAATTAATCACGAGCCTGGCATAATTATATAGAAGGGATAATATTGATTGATTCCTTTGTTGTATTCTAGTGAAATATATTAATATCTTTTCGATGCTGTTTGAAGAAAGGTTTGGCTTATACCACAATGGAATAATCCACGTGGGAATTATATCAAATCAAAGGTGTTCCAACTGTAATACCAGGTGGTGACAAATGTAGATAAATCCTGTGGAAAGTGGGTATGCAAAATGATCAGAATTGACCAAGAAATCAGTGATCTCTCTCTCTCTCTCTCTTTCTCTCTCTCTCTCTCTTTCTCTCTCTCTCTCTCTCTCTCTCTCTCTCTCTCTCATTCAGAAAGAAAAAGAAGAGTAGATGTTCACCAAGGGTTGAGATTGATTGAAGGTATTGGAAGTCTACGGCAATTGATTACTTTCAGTCAAATACAAATCCTGGCTGTAAAGGTCAATCTTGTAAGATCACCAAGCCGTTTTGTGACACACTTCATCGACAAATGGTCTATCCCAACAGAGGCATCGACCCAAGGAGCTCCCTCCTTGACACTTCACTCAATTATACTACACTGAACAAATTCCAGATTGGACAGGCAAAAGACAGAATGAATGACTCGAACGAGTGCAGAGAGACTTTTGGGAGCAAAAATAATGACTGATGTTTTAAATATGGCGTCTTGGATTAATATTTGACGATTGTAATTATTCAAAATGAGTATAGAATGTGTGAGAAATTGGAATGACTTTGAAATCAGTGCTAATTAAGAGAGGTCTTGTCTGTCATTCAAAATCCACTGATGTCTTTTGGTAGGATCCCTCATTGGGGATAATCAATTAAATCATTGGAAAAATCTGATCAATGAATAAATTATTTCTCTGGCACTTTGTTAAAAAGTTATTTATAATAATACAAGTGAACATCAACTAAGTGATCAAAGTACCATAGACATACACAACGAATTGAACCTGTCAAAAAGTTTGATTAGGACAGGAATTTTCAGAAGAAAAAAAAAGTTTCTATAAACATGATGGGATGTAACTGTTTGAATTTTCAGTCCTCTAGCTCTATTAGTACGGATTGTATGCATACATACAACCATACATACATACAGAGCCAACCTGCCGGACGAACTTGAAAACTAAAGAAACTTACGTTGGCAGTTTTGGTTTTTCCAATAACAAATGAGTTGAAAGTTCCAATTAGTTCAAGATGCAAATAAACTCATAAGACAAATAAAGTGGGTTGATTTGACCTTCAATCAAATTAATGAATCAGATTCAATAAATATATCAGAAGACCAAATATATTGATTCATTCCTTTGTTGTATCCTGGTTGAATTTAATATCTTTTGGAAGAAGATTCGAAATAAATGTGCCTTCCATTATAACAACATAATCAACAAAGGATTTCAATTGATCATTAACGCTTCCCTGATTTTTAAAAGCAATAATTAACTGGAAGTCATTCAATGAGTCCATAATTATACCAAGGCTGGATAATCAATTGAAATCAATTCATGCATAGCCTCAATGAGGGGGGTGTAATTTGTTGAAATGATATACGATTTCGATAATCATCTAATGATGAAAATATCTCTCAATCAAATGATTACTCCAAGATCAGTCCTTAAATTCAATGAATTCCTCCTGAGTACATCGTTAATTCTTCCACAGGATTTCATCAAAATTATTTTAGACTTGTGTAGACAACGTGAGTAAATAGATATGAGTATGGTAGTGGTAATTTGACAATGTGGAAGTGAAGGATTTGACAATAAATGAGCTAAATCCTGAAGATTATATTATCATACAGATAGGTTTGATGCATTTTGTCGAACTTTCGTCTCTAGAGACGCACATAACAATGCAGAAAAACTGTAACACGAGAATCAGTCGTTTACAAGTTTGGATGTCGTATCAAACTGAGGGAAAAGGGTATATGTTCGAGGAGAGGGATGATAAGACAAGTTCCTTCCCTGTCCTCGAACACCATACATCATATAAGCATTTTCATAAGTTTGATAACACACTGACAACGGCTTGCTGGTTTAACTTGCTGATCATTGCTATAAAACGTGTGTGTTGATCCATTGCTTTATATGTGCTACTCATTTATCCCAGTGAAAGAAAATCATAGATATATTCTGATATTGAAGTATGCTTCTATTTTTATCCTCTCTTCCAGTTTAAGAGTCTAGTGTTACAAATGATGAACCAGGAAAATTATGCCTTTAGATTCAAATTTCTCTCATCTGATTCCCCCCAAAATTTCTGATGCATTATCTTTACAAATGTGTAAAGAAATTTTCAATCACCGTGTGCATAGTCCCGATGACGATAAGTTCGTTTATAAAAATCATAACACACGGAAATGTATCTAAAAATTCATCTTATTCCACCAACATAATTTCAAAATCGATTTATTTTATTGAAATGAAATCCATTCCAGTTCTATACTTGATAAAGTCAAATCTTGTTTAGAACTATTTATAAATTTACCAAATCTGATTACTTTGATGGCATTGCAGCTATCCATGCATCCAATTCCCAAAACATGCTTCTTCCAACAACTCATGCCTTCAGATTATTTGCGAAGAAAGCTAAAATTTTCCAAATAGTATTTTAGAATTGTTTTTTTCAGTCTTTTTCTTATAACTTTTTTTCATTTGTCTGAATATGACTGATTCGATTCTTTTCATTGTTGTAACTGATCACTGTGATCTAGTGGTAATGGTAACGTTTACTTAGATAGGATGCAATTCAATCCACCACCGAATCGTACCAAATACTTTAAAATCGTTGCTCAGTGCTTCTCCGCTAAGCATTCAACACTAACACCAGGACCGAGAAACCAATCCCTGTGGCTAAGGGGTTACTACCTTATCATACTGGATTCTCTGGATTTCGTGAGATCACTGGATTTATTCGATGTCGAGCCTGATCAATACCTACATGGATTAGCATAGGAAGATACAGGAGCTCTCATGGAGTCAGAGAATCATCAGACCATTTATCTATGCAGTGTGCAGGAGTTTGAAATAGCACGAGGTTCACATCCAAACTTATGAAGGTCAATCTCTGAGATTTCGTTTTATTTAGCTTCCAAATGAATAGCTGAACTATATTCACTAGATCATAAGTCAGAAACTTATAATAAAAGACAGTTACTAAACTTTCTACCCAAAACAATGATTTATGAGGAAGAATCTGAGTACATGCATAAAATGAACTTGAATTTATGGCAGTGTGGTACCACACACACACACTCACACACACACACAAACACACACACACACATACAAACACACACACACATATATATATTTATATGAATATATATATATATGTATATATATATGTGTATATATATATATATATATATATATATATATATATATACATATGTATATATATATATATATATGAACCTATTGCTTGCCAGCAGCAACGGCCGGAAGTTTATCAATAAATCAAAAGTATCGTTTTTGTTAGCACTCTCCAAACTGGACAGATATAACGCCGTTGGGACAATCGATTTTTCTTTATTGTCTGATGATCCATCCTGAGAAATCAGATGTCATCATGGGCAGAGTATCGTCTGTTCGGAAGGAAGAACATCAAGGTTCACAAAGCTTTGTTTGAAAGATAATCGAAGAACAAATCTTTGTGTATTCTTCCGGGAGAAAAGACGGCAATAAAGGAACCTCTACCGAGAGCAAAATGTGACGGAAGGAATGTGTTCGCTGAAACCATTCAAGGTTATCTATGATATTATTTACATAATCCCAAAGTGTGATCCACGGCCATCCGGTGTGCTCCAGTTAGCCCCCCAAAGCCCCACAGGATATTCAAAAAAATTTGATATTACCTGTTGAGCCAAATTCAATATGTTGATGCAGAGTCGCAATGATAGGGAGCAATCATTTTCAGGAACATCACGAATTGTTCCGTCCATTTAATGTTGAACTTCATCGTTCTGCATTAGATGGCATTCAGTCGATGGATAAGGTTTATATTCAGAATTATTCTACAACTATATTGTGTGTGTGAGTGTGTATTTTTCTATTATAGGGGTCACTGTGTATTCCTGTGAATGTTAGCGTGTCTTCCCCTCTCAAAGGGGAAATGTATATCAACCTTTGGTTTGCGACAGTATGCATTGATTTAATGCTTCGATATGACTTTGTTCCGGAACTAATATATTTAATGTATTCCCTATAATCATGCATTTAGATTATACACACACACACACACACACGCATATATATATATATATATATATATATATATATATATATATATATATATATATATATATATATATATATATATATATATATGATTAGGTGAGCTTATTTTGAGTTTAAATAATGATTGTATGTATTTTTATGTTCAACTGGGCTTAATCATATTTCATCAAATTGTAGGGTTATACTCAGCCCATGTATCTTTTTCTCCAGAGGTCTGGATGTCTCCCAAATTTAAACCTTGTTGTAATTTGAACATGGTACCATGTTACCAAATCCCTGATGGTTTGGGGGATTCAGGTAGCAATATGTATGTTCAGAAAGCTCTGGTGGTTAGATTGATTGGTAATTTGGTTCATCTTATAGAAATGTTGTCATGCCAATCAGATCCCATGCTGCTAGACTTTGATGATAAGATGAGAATCGGTAGTTTTAGCATGATTTATCTGTAAGCCTCACATTGGTTCACAAAGTAAATTGTCTCAGTCTCATGGATAAACCCTGGAGAATGAGTTCCAGATTGATGCATCGTAATGTTAAATTCATGGTAGTAAGATACACGCACACACACACACACACATATATATATATTAAGAGAACTTTCTTCAGCTAAATTGATACGCCTATTTCTGAAAAGATATTCCTCACACATTCGAGAAGTCATGAATGACTGCGTTTGATAGAATGAATATATGCATGAGCGTATGTAATTATTTGTGCGTGGGTTCTTTCTATTGAAACTTTTCAACTCGGAATCCTGTAAGATCCAATGCTCTTTTCCCCTTTAACGCTACATCCTCCCGCTGACCAGTCATCATATCTTCGAATTTCCCCTCTCAAAGACATAACACTAGAGAATAAAAAAAGTCTACCATCATAAAATCGTAGAAACGTGCAGACTGTTCTTGAGACTCAATATGAACCCGATGTCAACAATTCCATTCTTCAAATGATTGATGATCGTTCATCAACAACAAAGAAAAGAGGGAAGATATCTAATGTTATTCACCAATGCTCTCTTATGCCGGGCGGAAAGTTTTGTTTCATTAAACTAAGAACAGATAAAAAGCTATTTTCAAATACACACCGACGTACATACCCATTCACAAAGTGTTACGTATACTTGTATCCACACAATTGCATGCAGACTTCCACACATTCAAACGCACACACAGACACACACACACACATTCATTCATTTACACTCGCCCATAACACCGTACACACTCATGTGCCCACTTATTAAGAGAGATTCACTTGCAGTCATATACTGAATCACTCACGTACATACACAAAAACTCCTGTACATACATAAACAGACACTGCCACACGCACTCACATACACATGCAATACACACTCACACACATACATCAGCGCACACTAAGGCATGAATCAAACTGACACACTCTTACATTTATCCATGTGCAAAGATACACCCCCATACATGCCACCACACACGCATTCTCGCATACTCACATACACATACACACACAGGGTGCCGAATACACTCACACTCAAATGAAATACACAACTACATACATTTTTCATACAAGCTCATGCACACATTCATTCTTACAGTCGTTATATGGGTTGAATAAGTTAAAAAGCAATGGTAGAAAAACCCTTTTTCTTTTTTATAAGACTTGCAGACGACGTTGTGGTCTGGCATAGACACATTAACTTTTTACAGAGATACAGACATGGCTTTTGTGGCCTGACTCGAAGATGTAACGACTGACTGAATATACCAGATTGATTGGACATTCGGAAAGGTTTGCTTCAACCAGTGGAGTAATATGCTGCACAGCATCGACTAAAAAGCTCTTCACAAACTTCTTAACGCTTCTAGCAGAAAATATGTGAATGTTTTTATTCCTGAAATAGAAAGTTTAAATGGACACCAAAGTTGTAAGTAATACATTTGCAAAGATGCAGTTGATAGACAATTCACATGAATAAAGGCATTTAAGTTACATTTCTCAAAGCCAGGCCTTAATTTATACATCTACCAGAACAGTACTATTTTAAACACAAGAGAGAAACAGTCAGCCTTGTATTTCAATAGAAAATGTTGTGTGATCAAGTCATCAGGCAGCAAGCCGTGCTCGGGGCGATCAATTAAAAAATTTAATCAAAATCTGAGTAACTTATTTTCCTCACCTTTAGTTGGATAATTGAATCGTCTAAATGTTCAACAAAAAAGTTGTGGGCCCTGCTGGACGCAAGCTCAGAAACAAACTCAGAAATAAAGAGGGCAGCCAGAATCACTTAAAAACATGAGAAATTCATGTTTACAGTTCTGATGGCAGTTTTGGTTTCCTTTATGGAAAACATTTCATACTTATAAAGTCGTCTTATACGCTGTCATACACAATTAATACACTATTACTTCCCATCACTATATTTGAAATAGATGCACTATACGTTATAATAAAAACAACAATTTTCAGTCAATGTTTCACATATTTCAATCAAGTAGAATTTCATTAGTGTTGTGATTGAGATAAAAACTCTAGCTTATTCATAAACATAAATTTCCTAACTTTATTGTTATTGCATAATTAATAAATATTCTAAAAGATGAAATAATATCATCAGGAAAATCTGCACAAAAGTTGTCAATAACAGTATCAATATGCATTAATCTGATATTCATTTTGCAAAATTTATCCATTGGGATAAAATTATTCATTCTGTAATCTAATATGGAAATAACAGTCAGATATCACCAAAACTAACGAAATTTGGCTGCACTGAAACTTATCGGTACTGAAAAACGGAAACACTTTGAAAAATCTAATTCTATCAGTCAGGAGAGCAATTTTTTCCTTTGTGCAACACACACTTGCACATGCTGACACATGCACACACACACACACACACACACATATATATATCCTGGTTAGTGCCATTATTTGTTCGAAAATGGTCTTCAGTGTTCAAGGTTATGATTAACTGTTTACCCAAATCAACATTGTTTCTGTCTTTCAAAAGATATTTATTTATACATTGCTTCCAAATTCGAGAGAACGTCTTTTCGAAATCATCTTTTGAGTGAATACTGAAATTATTTTGGGAAAATTAATTCAGTAAAATTTATATCACGTCTATTTTAAGTGTTGGAAAATTATCAATATTTCCAACATGTCACATAGCAATGGGATGGATAAATTTCTGTCCAAAATGGCACAAGAAGTAATTTATCCATTGATCAACCACTTACAATTTTTTTTATTGATCATCCTTAACGCGGCATGCTGTCAAAAGTGATTTGTCACGTGATAGTTTCAGTTTAGGGATTAATTAAAACCCGTTTTTTTTTTCGAATTTTTGGGAGCAATTTCGGGATTAATTTGTTTATAGGACATTGAAATTTACATGTCAACAGAGCGCTATCAAAATATAACCTGGACCAGGAAAGTCAGTTATTTTGAGCTCAATGGACGAATATTGCATCACAGCAAGTTTGACAAATCATATTAATTGAACTGAGGTGAAAATCAAAGACTAATCCGAGATTAAGCATAGAGAAATAAACAACAACAAAAAAAAAAGGTCTGGATAATCACTCAATAAGAACTATCACGTGACGTACATAGGAAATAAAATTGGAAAAAGGAATGATCAATAGATATACTGCTTGATTCACTGTTTTTTGGGCAGAGACCATGGAAAAAAAGCCTTTTTTTTTCTAAAGGGAATAAAAGAAAGCAATCAATTTTAAATAAACTTAAATGGAAAATAAAATATAAAACATTTTTTACAAAACAAAAAAAAAGTTTTTGTGGGCATAATAAGCTGTTCATGTTTAAAACTAAGCCCTTAAGCTCTTCCGATGAGGCCTGTACGCATGATGAATACATAACCAGCCGGTCAGACCCAATAAAAAACTGAAAAATCCTAGATCACAGTTTTGGTGACGGGTTTGTTGATGGTTTTTAAACGCCACCTGGAAAAGCTAATCCAACTAAATAATTAACATTAAACTCTCCTCTTCCAAGATATAAATGCGTGTGTGTTATTGGCATTCAAATCAAATGTTATGGAAAATGCCCATATCTATAAAGATAAGCAAATATTGATATAAAATTAATTTAGGACAATCAAAAGACGGAAGTACTTTTCAGCTTCCTTAATAAAGAATTGAGGGAAAAAAAGAAGAAAAGGTTGTATGCGCCGTTGTCGAGACCTGAAAGCAAAAGAAGCTGAAGTCCTTTTGCACCGAGATATCCGCTTCATAAAAAGAAGAAAAGGAAGAAAGTCGATTGAAAGGTCTTTCCAAATAACAGCCATTATTTACAGATGCAATTCCTACTTTTTATTGAGTTGAGTTGAGTTGTGAATCTTTTTTTTGTGAAACTAGACATAAAAGAGGAATTAGATTGCAACCAGAAGTGCCTACAGTAATGAAAAGGAAATTGCGATGAAGTTGATGAGAACTGATTTACCATTGAATTTTTGTAAATATTTTACTTGGTTAAGAAATAAAACAAAAAATTAAATTGCCAAACTGAAAATTGTTTTGACTTGAATAGTCATTCCACCTAATTTTTTTGTGCTTGCATATATGTAAGTCATTATTGAAGACTAAAATGGTTTATGATAATTTGAATATTTTGAATTAAGAGCATTCACTGATTGAGCTGGAGAGCTGAAGATTTGAACATTTAAGTCTCAAATGTTTAGTGGATTTTTCTCTTCTTCCAGCTCCTGAATGGGTTTTAAGTGGTGTTTTCCAATTTGTAATGTAAGTTTATACGAAATGAGTCCCTTAATTTGTGTCCGACAGCATTCATGCCATTTTTGTGTTGTTTTTTTTTTTTTTGCTTTATTTTTTTTTTTTTACTTTTTTAGAGAGCACTGATCTGGAAAATACAATAGAAGAACCTTATTCATTATTATTCATCCCTCACTAAGATATCTTAATTTATTGTTTGCTGCCAGAAAACATTGATCACGTGACAGTTTCTATTGCGTGACAAATAAGGTCTTTGCATAAATTTAAAGCTTGTTTGTGCACCAACTGGGCAATATTCGTGAAATAATTCCACTTCTTTATCAAGGAAATTTTCCTAACAAGAATCAAGTGAATTGTCTCTCCCCACCTCCCCAAAACTGGAGAGAATTGGATTCAAATGACCAGAGTATACTTCGATGCTAGTTCTTATGTATCAATGAATATATATCACGTGTTTTGAATCTTTTTAATACATAAAGATGGATGCATCAACAAAAACTGACTCATTCCAATCACTTCCTTGTATATCAATCTACTTGGTCATTTATTCATTATCCCATTTTGCCTCTCCAAAAGGCTTAATTCACGTTTGCCCTTGTACTTTTGATCAGTGCAAGATAAGCAAGCAGTTTGACCTGAGAATTAAAGACAAATAAAGAAATTGATTTAGCTGATGAAAATAGCGTTCATATCTTAAACAAACAAAACCTAGTGAAAAAAGAAACGCATTGTCCATATATATGATTATTTTTCATCTGATAAAAAAAGAAAATTCTTGTAAGCTATTCTCTTAGAATTATTCTTTTATATACATCAAAGCTTGAGGCTTAATTTCCATAGATGGATCTTTGTCTGCAATGTAAAGACGGAAGAACAATATATCCTTAAGCAAGTTCTTCTATTCTAATGGATGTCATTTGATTTCTAATGAGAAACTTCGATGTTGATTTGCTTTTTTCTCGTATTTTGACTTTGTTTTTCTGATTATCATCTTGCATAAACAAATGACTTTTTTGTGTCTGTTATACGACATTCGGTTTGGATTCGATACTGATTTAATCACAGAAATGACCCAAAACTTTGACAGAAAATTACAATAATCTATTATATATCGTGAATGAACAAACTGATATCACTTCATCATTGTTCTGGGACTCTGCTAGATAGAACAGCAGGTGTTCTTACTCACTTGCTAGAAACTGTAATGTAACGTTTTTTGGCAGCAAGCCATGTTCTGAATGAGCAATTGAATATTTGAAGAAGGGTTAAAAATTAAGATACTTCTCTTTCTATCTGTTGGATGGTCTAAAATAAGAGGTAAATGTTTAAATCTTCAGCCATTGACCGACATTGAGACATCATGTGTGTACAGTACGATGATAGTCAGCCGAACTAACTAAAAAACTGAGGGAAAATATCGACAGTTTTATTGATAATTCAGGTTGATGGATGAATAATTGCTTTGCCCTGTTATATCTATAAACGGTTACATTAGATATTTGTTTGTATGGTCAGCTAATTTAACTACATGAAAGCATGCAATCCAGTTCACACTTGGTACTCAATAGACAATTATCTGCACTGAAGGTACAATCAGCTTGGTTGTCTTGAATAAGATTATCACTTAACCATGTAAGCAAATATCATCTGTACAATTCGAAAACTATCGACGAATGACTGACTCCAACCCTGAACTCGTTATGTGTATGTATGTAGACGAAAATATCCTGATGGTCAACTCCCTTTGACACGTTATTTGTTTTTTTATAAGGCGTTCAGCAAACCTTTTAAGAGTCAGTGCAGATTAGGAATACTTTATGTCTTGCAAGATAGAGTAAAAGAAATGAAACACTCGTCGGACAATTTAAAAAAAATAATTCTGATATTGTTTTTTCTTGTTTATTTTTATCACAAGAGTATATACCAACATAGTTTTCCATAGACTATCTATCATTGAGAATTCAAAATGATTTTCTGACAAAAATATTGTTCAATGGTGGCTCAAATTTGTGAATCTTAGTACAATAGCATGAATGCATAGTCTCAAGACATATTTAGCTCTAAAACATTGATTTGTTTGATGCCACTGTAGAAACGATACTTTTTTCGATATTTAGTTGCATTTCTCCCCCAAACCAAAGACAGATTAGCAAAGCAAAGTATTCTTGTATGTTATGTCACATATTCAATGGAGTCGGTGGACTGGAAGAAACGGAGCCACGGGCCTGATTTAGTACTCTGCCGACATCTTTTCTTGTTTGTTGTTACCAAAGAACCAAGGAAAAATGGAACGTGAAGATGAAAATAATACTCATCATTATTGGTGTGCTTTGGAGAGTGACAAAGATTCATGCAAAGGAATCAAAACAATCAGAAATCCGAAGAGGAATCAAAACCGTCTGGATGACAGTAACGATTAAAGATCGACGAAAATACTGGACAGGGTGCTGGAGATTTAATGAAACTTACTGTGATTTAATCTTTTGGGAATTCCTATAGAACTACAGAGAAAATACAATGAGTACAATAAAAAAAAAAGAAAGCTCCTTGGGTGCCTACCCTACAGCCATACTTACCTAACTAGTTTTATTTGGTGCTTCGTTCAAGGTGAGAGAACGATCCTCACTGGATGCCCCATTATTGTGTCCTTGTGCCTGATTAACGTCAACTTGGTAAATATCACGTATCCAAACGCTTTTACTACTTTCAATGAGTGTGAAATTCAAACAGTTACGTATGTTATATTCTTTCTGGGTGATTTTATTTCATTGGCTTGTTCTTCTTTTTGCTGAATCAAATCTTGTTTTTGAAGCCAAATATATATAACAGCATTTTCAGATGTGTCTATATATCTCTATTGGACGGAATGAACAGGAAGGAAGGGAGAAGTGTGATGTCATTCAAAGGTATGATGTCATTATAAGGTTTGACGTCATAATTTTTGTCCAGTTGCTAATGATGTCATAATGAAAAAATAACCAAAATATCCATCCATGTTTTTAACAATATTGTCATATTGCATTATTTTACAAGCATGAGAATCAAGTGAATCAAAAATTGACAGCTCTCCCCCTCCTCCTTCTGTTGCTACAACAACGGATGACGGATGCATTGTTGAACTTATGAATTTTGTGTTGCCAAAAGTTCAATCACGTACTTGTAAAATGTACAATACCGAACACTCTAAGTGATTTCTAATTCATTTTTCTTCTTTTCGCAGTATTACAGGAATATTAGAAGGATATTCAAAATCTGATTCTAATTCTGACGATGGATATAATTGTATCCCAAGTATTAATTCCAAATTCTTTTAAACTAAAGGTTGACAAAGTTATTCCAAGTTACAACATTTCGAATGCTGGGATAATTTAGATTTAAAGTATTAAAAATAGCTAAATAACAGTGGCAATCTTGTGTTATAATTTTGAAAGCTTTCAATTCTAAATTGAACCAAATCTTTAATGTATTTCAAGTAGAAAAGCAAATACTTGAAAATTAAAAAGAAGCATTCCTCTCGAAATAAAGCAAAAAAATAAGTGATTTAAACATTTGAAATGTTATATTCTGTTTTGAAGATCCTCAAATTTTTCCATAATCTATTTGTACATCCACTTGTGCTCGTTGGGAATAACTTTTCAAAATGTTAGGATATTGCTATGCAATTATTACATGCAGCTATCACTGAAATACGTAGATTAAAAAAATGATTGGCATGAGAGTTTTCATTATGGTAAACATTCATCATTATCATCATCATCGTTTAAAGAGATGAACATGGCGTCATCATCCTCATCATTGAAAAGATGAGTCTGGCACCGCCATCATCATCATCATCGTCACCATCAGAAGGAGAAGAAGAAGAAATGAACCTGAAGTCATCAACATTGTCATCATCATAACAAGAGATGAAAAGGTCATCATCATCATCATTATTAGAAGAAATGAACCTAACATTCAATGACATCTCAAAAGACAAGTACAAAAAGGAGAAGATGACTTGTACAAATGCTTTGAGATGAAAGAAATTCTGCAGAAATATTTTGACTTGAAAACTAATTTCAGAATTTGGTACAAAATATTTATCAAAGAAAATATTCTCGAAGACAAAGCATGTAGAATCTGGATTTAAGTCAATTTCAACTTATCAACTTCTAAAATCAATTTTGGTCAGAGGTTAAATTTCAAACGACTGTTTTATTTTCGAAAAAAAAACGTTTCATTATTCTCATTGATTCTTCGAGAGTCATTCTCTAGTAAGCTAGTAACCTATCCTTTTTTCGAGTTCATGTGAAACTTGCTGCTGTAGGGAGACAAGTAAACAACTTGTACCAAAGAAATGATCCCTTTCAGTGACTGTAATCCCAAAGACTATCAGACTTGACATTGGAATAAAAGCGAGCATTTTTTGTCGGGCCAACACCCAACGGCCACCCCCTACTTATCTCCTTTCTACAACATTTGAACCCAACATTTTCATTTCAATGCATATTCCTAAATAGTAGCTTCAAAATTACCATTGGAAATGCTTTGGTGCCCCGCTGGGGAAATTAATACGAGTTCTTTTCCCCAGCATCAGCGAAATGTAAACCCAATCTTTTCTAATCACCACAGATTCAATATACAGAACTCACTTTAAATATCAATCATATATAAATGTGTGTGTGTGTGTGTGTATGTGTGTGTGTGTGTGTGGTCAGAATATCATCTTGGACATTTGCTCAGTAAACATTGAAAGCATATTAACCATTATATTCCAGAAGATATCGGAAATGTTGTGTGTTAAGATCTTGATAACAAAATATTTGGTATCTAAAATTACCTCCTTTGAATTATATTCAGTCTGATACAGGAGGGACATTATTCAAAATCTAAAGAGAGTTTTATTGACAGCCTGTTTCACGTCTGTACGTATCTAAATGTAATGGGTGATGTTCTTTTATTAACCAACGTGCAAAACAGTAATAAGCCGTAAGTCATGCTGCTATGTTACCAGAGGGACTTCTTTTCTTGCTCAGAGACTGAGACCTTCAACCTTTTAATTGCAGACTAAAGAAGCAGTGCTCATCTTTGATCAGGAAATTGCACTATAAACCATGATTATCTTTCTGCATCTGTCGCAGAAACAAAATTGTGCAGACCATTATTTGACCTTTTCATCTTATATTTTGAATTTATCAGCAAATTTATGATGCAGAAAAATTTATACATATATTATGCGTGAGACGACCGAAGGACAGAGAGCGAGAGAAATAGAGAGAGAGGGGGGAGAGAGAGAGAGCTGCTAGATATTCACAAACATTGTTTGACTACAGACTGCCATTGTGATATCATAGAAAAAGGTCACACAGTGCTGAATAAAAGCAGTACAAGGAATCTGGACACATGATTCAATGTTTTTCAGCCTAAAAATAGGGGGAAAAAAAGCTACAACCAGATGCAGAACCAAAATGGGTTAGAGAAAAACAGATTCAACCTAGATACGGATGAGTGTCACCGGACATTATGAGAACTTTGCACGGGCTGAAATCGGCTACCTTTCTCCATTTGCTGTCAGTTTTATACTTGAAATGTTATACATACACGCCCAATATATATATATATATATATATATATATATATATATTACGTTGATTAATTGTATCAGAATTGGATTTATCAAACTGCAATTTCAAATTACACTTTTGATGAAGCTGAGAAAGACAGCTATGATTGCAAAACTCCAATACCAGCCGTATTGCTGACTACTTTCCTCTTGGCCTCATCAGCGATGCGGAGGGGTGCAATTCTGACGACTAGGCATCCAAGCATCTCCATATTCTTTGCCCATGCATGGGCTCTAGAGGTGGTACATTGTCGAAAGAGACTGAACAGAGATTCTCCAACCAGTCTACTGGGAAGAAAAATCTGTCGGATCTAGCTGAAGAGGTTACAGACTTAACAAAGAAAGAGGAAGATTTCACCCTAATTGAACGTTATAAGCTTCGGTGAAATTTTGTTTACATTTGGATATTATGCCTGAAGAAAGTCGTAGAATCGATCGATCGATACGTCCATTTGTGAACACAAAGAACAAGATGGATTTCAATCGCCAGAAGGAAAAGAATTCTTTGAATGAAAATAGCAGATCTTTTCCTGCTGTCCTTTCCAGATCTCAGATCACTTAACTGCTCATCAAACCCTTGAATGACACGTTCTCTGACTCTTTTTTGTTCTCTCTTTCTTCCTCTGGTCTTCTCTCTTTCTACTTGTTCATCTCCCTCTCTTTACATCTCCTCTCCCATATCCCTCCCCACTAACCCCTGACATGGTGACTATTGTTTCATTTTCCCCCATATATCTTTCATACTTTAGGCCACCCCTTTCCCCTCTGCTTCTACACCATTGAATGGTTGTCTTATCAAGGTTTTGAAACTATCACATAACTCTTTCCAAAGAATTATACCAATATACCAATCATAACATCTTACCGATATGTTTTTTCATTAGAAATTTATAACACTTTTTCTCTGAAAATTATTGGAAACAGGCCTGTTTCGTCATTCAGTGGAACCTGTCAAGTGACCATCGTATTTTAGCTGCATACTATGTTTGGGGTGATCAATCAAAAAGAGGGAAATGGTAATCAATGAATAATTATATTTTTTGATTTGTGCAGGGCGGCGAACAATGAATCCTCACACAAAAAAGTATGACGGTGATATAAACTAAAGGAATTGTTTAATATAAGCTTGCATTGTAACTTGAACTCCCTGCAGATAAACTGTTTGGATGGATTAAAAACATGTTTTTTTCCATACATAATGGACACATGTTTGAATTTTCAGCCTTATAGCACCATTGATGCCAATGGTTCGCGTGATATATGCATGGCCAGGCAGCAGGACAGCCAGATCAACTTAAAAACTTAAGAATCTGTATTAATAGTTGTGGAGGAGGAGTTCTAATGAATGATATCTTACAGCAGGGAAGAGGTGTCTCATCTCTTCGATTTGTAAGATTATGTATTGTGGGTATTTTTTACAAAGTTTGAATTTCTTTATCGACAGTTCTGTTGAATGAAATATTGAATAAGTTTATTATGCAGACGACCATTACAGTCTTGTTTATCCGTCAATTCAAAACGAGTTGTGCAGATATTTCAATTCAAATTTGTAATTTTAAAATTGTACAATTGCAAAACATATCAAGTCTGTTAATGGAAATAATCTTGGGGAAAGTCCAACAATGGAGGTTGGGAGACTGACGATGATGATGATGATGGTGGTGGTGGTGGTGGTGGTGGTGGTGGTGGTGGTGGTGGTGGTGGTGATGATGATGATGATGATGATGATGATAATAAAATGCTTGCGTCCTCTCAGAATTAGCGTCATGATCAACCCTACAAGAGTACAAAATATTCAAGTTTGCAGTTTGGGTAACGAACACGGCACACATTATTCAAAGTGACAATCTATCTATTGACAAGAAATCAAGCAAACAGTCACGGGAATAAGCCGTTACAGCAAGTTAAATATTGCTGTGGAGGGAAAACAGAAATATCAGATGAAGGCCACTGAAGACTCATTCATGATGCCAAAGAAACGTTATCTATAGGTAAATCTATAAGTGATTTAGTGTTATTCCCATGTGGACGTTCACTCTTGTACATATGTTAATACTGACGACATTAAAAGGCTAATGACAGTGGTGTAAATATTGAACATTCGAATGTTGAGTATTGTAAAGACCGTAGTTACATACTGAAAATAGATTTCAAAGCTGGACCTGTAATAGAGAGCAGCGAAGGAGTAGCTAAAGACGGATTTTCGTTGACATAACAGGTTTCATTATATCGTGAATCAGATTATAAGGCGACCGTCCACCTCAGTATTGCTGCTCATATTGTTAACGAACAACCCTGCTAAACGTGGATAAAAAGAGAGTTTTTTCAAAAGAAATTATTCAGTAAGAATGAATTGGGGAATTTCTCCATCAACAATCTTTTAACAAATAATAGCATTGTGGTTTGAACCTAATTAAAAGTTTACACAACCAGATATTTGTGAATTATGTCATAAATGGGGAAAAGTTTGAAATAAAGTTAAATAAATTACATAAATTGAAAAGATGCTATATTGGGAAGTAAGCGTTAGATGCAGGCTCATAATAGCTAAATACACTGGAAAGGGCTAGATGTAGCTTCGAAAGAGGTCAATTGGCAACAATGATAAAGAAGGTTCATGTTCAAATTCCAGATTTGTGTGTGTGTGTGTGTGTGTGTGTGTTTGGATGGGAGGATGAAAAAAGATATTTACCTAAATACTAAATGCTGAGGCTTCAGAATGGTCTGAAAATACATTGAGGGGTCAAAGTGAGCAGCGAAGAAATTGTTTTTGGTGAAGTGAGTTAACATTGCAGCTGAGACAACATGTGTTAACTTAGCACAAGTACCTTTCGGGAAAAGCTTGAATCCATCTTTCCTCTTCCTAGCTACAGGTGAATAGTAAGATAGAATGGGTTCTTCTTAACATGGCTATCAACCAATGGAAGAGGCAGACAACTCTGATTCCAAACCAGCTTAGAAAGGGTACACTCCATCAGACTATATTACCCTTTATGGTGATACCCATTATGACATGATTGTGCCCCAACGACCCTGTACTAAAAATACATGATAAAGGAAGACAAAGGTGAGATTGCAGAATATTTCCTCGTCTACAAATTTGCTATCAGCTTAGGAATGGTCAGAAGGAGCTGGAAAAAACTGCAACTCCTCTGATAGAATCTCTATGAAGTTGAAATAGAATTTGTAAACAAGTCTGGTTGGTCACTCAATTGAAATCATCGCTTGAACAACGTCTTTTTGCATCATGCTTTGTGAGAAGTGATCAATTACAAACATTGTACAAGAAATGACTAAAAAATCGAGGAACTTCTCAAAAAAAGCAAACAATAATGAATGCCATCGGACACAAACTAAAGGACTTGTTTAGCATAAACTTGCTTTGCAAATCTTGAATTGTTAGCTATATTGGAGGAACCTGTATACGTTATACATACATACATACATACATACATACATACATACATACATAACCAGCAATACAGACCCATCTAACCTATCAAAAATCTATGTTGACTGTTTTCGTGGACAGTTCTGTGAAAACTCTCCCTGGAATTATATTATATAGACGTGACCATAGAAAAAATCAGCTATAAGTACTTGGAAGTGATTTTTTCATCTAAATTAATTCATCAACATAAAAATTCTCATTTTCCACACTTCAACGACTGAACCAACTAACGCAACTTGGTGGGGTGTTAATTCTTGGCCCTGACTCCCTAAAGCTCAGGATACATGAAAGTGAGTAAAATCCCTTAATTACAAAGGTCAATTCATAGCTGCACTAACAAGAGATCAAGATAGTGATAATTATGACAGGTTACTCCACATGCCATGAAGTCTGGCCTATTCCAAACATGTAATAATTTAACATAAACTGTACGAGTAAATTGAGCCCCCCACCAATGGAAACTTATTTAGAGGGGCGAATGTTGAAAAACGAAAAATAATTAAACCCATTCATTTGAAGGAGCAGCAAATTCAAGTTTTTGTTCTGGACAATTCGGACTTGGCGAAGTGTAGATAGATAGATGGATGCACACATACTACATATCAATGCCAGGACACTTGAATTATCTAATCTCAACAAGAATGACTTGGCTGGTCTGTTGTGAGTAGCAATGATTATTTTGAAATCAAGAAAAATTGGCATTGTATCAGGAACATGTCCAAAAAAACTTGAAATTGATACTTAGACATTTCCATAGAAATCATTAGCAATTCAAACATTTTTTTTTGTTTTGTTGAAGAGAAATCGTCAAAAAATGCCGACACAAATTGAAATGATTGGACAACAGTGAATACAACAAATTAAACTGAACTCCTTGCGATTGTGTTTTGAAAAATGACTGATTTTATTATAAAATGAATACGCTAAAAAACAGAAAAATTTTGTCGTTCACAGTCACTGTCGACTAAATGTACCAATTTTCTCGAGAAATTCAAGATCACCGAATTTTTTTATTGTGTATTAAATTACCAAAATTGAAATAACAATAAAATATGAAACAATCATACGAAATTATGATTGGCAAATCAATTTTAAACAGGATAGAAAATCAAAACCTGAAGAAAGTCTGGAAAATTTACAACTGAATTATTGATCTCCAAATAGATAATTGAAAAATAAATAAAAATTCCCATAGGAAACTGAAGATGATGTGTCACTGGCATTTCATGTTTTTTTTTTTCCATTTTTCATATATATATATATATATATATATATATATTCCTTCTAATTCGAACATACGTGCTCATGCAAACACGTTAACCATCCAGTGCACAAATCATTTCCAATTCTAAACAAAAAGCTGACTGAATTTCATCGGAAAAATTTTGATTCAATACGTTGAATTTTTGCTAACATTCTTCTGTCAAAGTCAAAACATTAGATTACCACGATCATAGACTACAAAATATTGGAGATAACATTGTATAAAACCTCCAATGAAAATTCATTAGGTATACTTCAAAGTTTTGAAATAACATATAATATCCTTCTGTTCTTGTACTTTTTGCGAAGTAATACGAAGTTGTATCTGAGCCCTGCCTAGTGACAAAGATCGTCATGTACTTCTAAGTGACGCAAGTAGTTGGGATTCAACATCAGGTAAAAGGCAAGTATTGTCAACGTTGGTATCTACACTAACAGATGATTCTTGCCTAAAAGATTGGCACAACAAAATACTTAATCTTTGTATCTACTCAACATCGACAGTGCAATATTCATTCAATCTTAGTAAATCTCAAGAAAAGGTCGACTTTTTGTTTGTTTTTTTTAGCTTTATTATTATAAAACACGCCACACCAACCATTAAGTGAATGCCTGTAGTTTGTCTGGTTGCGATGAGACAATAATAAATCAATATTAAAAATCTATGCCACGATTCAGTGCACTTGAGATCTTTTTTATTTGGTTGGCGTATCATGTAATTTGCATGACATATTTTCAAATTCGGTTATCTTGTTTGTCAATTTAATGGTCGTAGTTTTTGATCTGCTTGATCAATTTTGAAATTTGATTGCCGTTGTTTTTAGTTTGGTTGTCAATTTTTTGAATTTAATTGCCATTGTTTCAAATCTACTTTGAAATAAAGCTCAGGAATTCACAACCATCAGTTATAGATTACGATGGTTTGAAAATGCAAGCTATGGGAAACTCATAAACCTCCGGAAACACAAGTATACAGTAGAGTTATGAATAATTTCCAGATGTTTACATGAGACAGAATTCGATGTAAACGTAAGTAAGGAATGAAAAACTTTTGATGTACCCTATTAAATTTGATGAAGCTCACGCTCCAACCTTGATAGCAAAAGAAAGTCTGCTAACGCCATTGTCACTCTCTAAAAAGTCAATGTCTACGGGGAATAACTGTGTATGGATCCGCCCAGAATTAAAATGCATTTTTACATTGTACAGCCACACGGAAAAAAAACATCGAAATTTATTGGGAACTTTTGGTGATAACTTGTGAACCAACTGACAGGTGGATGGTTGGACAGAGTGACGTAGGGAAATATATATACTTGTCAAACTTAATTCCTAATAAGGCTGCTTGGCATTCTTCAGCTGGACATACACAAGAATATGATCGTGATTAACTAGCATTTAAAGGCCTCAGAAATCCTTCAAAGGCTCCAAAAAACATAATTCCCTATTAAAACGCATGATTAAACGGGATATCCTTCAAATATCAAGACAGAAAAGATATGGAAAGCCCGTCTTCTGTTTTTTGATAAGATTGCTCACCTGTCAAGGTATGGCGGAAACTTAGCACTCAACGTGCCAGAATTACGTTTTTATTGAGAACAAAAGACGGGCTTTTAGATTAATTACTGTCTTAATATATGAAGAATATGTTGTTTGATTAATGTTTTAATGGAAAACTTTTTGGGGAACGAGGCTTTGTATGATTTTATTTTGTTAAATTTCAATAAACATATTGTTTTATTTATATTCTTTAATTAATGAAATAATAATTTTGGGGTGGATGTATGAATTTTTATTTGAATACCAACAGAAGATAATATACATAATACCGAAAGATCCTGAACTTTTTGTTAAAAGTTTGAATTTTTACCTCTGTAAAAGCTTTCTGTATATGAGACAAACTTATCTTGAATGACATCTGGGGAGGGAATTTGCTTTTTCGATGAATACGGGATCTGGGCAGAACTAATAATTACAAAAAAAAAAAGGTGCTAGAGAATTGAAAACAGAGAAAAGTTGGATTGATCCCATTGAATGTGTACTCTGATACTAAGACGCTTAATTCAAGAGAAAACAACGTCCAACGGACGTTGAGATACGAGGGAGAAGCGATTGAATCAGTTAAGTGCACTCAACAGACACGCAATTTGATAAAATAGCGACATGTAATGGTAAATTAAATGAATTTCAATTAATCAGATCTTTGGAATGTTAGAATTAAAAGAGTCATTGGAAGCGACAATTGATCTCCCAAGTTTTTACCGCCATTGGTCCCAAAGAAGCTGACATGGGTGAATATAACTTCGGAAGACATAAGATTGGTAGAAGGTACTCACTGGGCACAAGCGTCTGTAAGCATCATACACTGGCTACAAACTGAATTAGAATCAGTTTTATCTACTGGGGGGGGGGGGCAAAGAAAGGATTGATTGAAATTTGAGACGGATCCAGATTGGAGAGATATCATTTTATATATCAAGACAATAGTCTGAAACATGGGAAAAAAAACGTAACTTTGCGGATTTCAATTTTCCATATTTCAGACTATTGTCTTGATATACGAAATGATATCTCTCTAAATGAAAATCTGGATCCGTATCAAAATTCAATCACTCCTTTCTTTGCCCCCCCCCCAGTAAGCTTTTTACTCGATATTGAAATTAATGGAGACATTTTGGGGATGTTGTATGAACAGACAGTCAAGCAGGCATATCTCATATTCAACTTCGTGGTCAGAGGAAAATTAGATTCGTTCCATAGCCTACCCTGTTTATCAAAGTGTTCAAATCATATTCGCCAATGACAGATTTTCATTATACGTTGTTTTTTTTTTTGTTTTTTTTTTTCATTTCCATTCTATTCTCCTTCGTGTATAATTTCAAATCATTTTGCATCAGGGGTAAAAGGTATGAAATGACGGGGGGTGGATATCAATGGGACTGGTAAGTGGCTTTAGAATTCAAGGGTTTTTTTGAGGAGCTGGATGGCGGGGGAATTTTGGAAGAGAAGGAGCAATGAATGGGGCGGAGGAAAAAGAATACATTTAAGTTCGATACAAAAAATTTTGACTGGCTTTTCAAGATGAAGGGCCTCGATGAAATACGTGCCTTAGGGGGCCATGGTCCAAAAAAGTTAGGGAAACACAAACACTTAATTTTTCTTTCACTATCAATCATTACCTTCCACCGAAATATCGCCATCAATAACTTCGTAAACAACTTATTTTCAACAACAAAGCCATCGGAAAAAGGAAATAAGAATTCGGAGACACTTTGTAAATAATGAAATGAAATTCGGTTGAAACACCAAACCCTCTCCTTTGCCATTAATTTCATCACTTTAAAATGATCGATACTTTCATCCGTCTGATCTCAAATAGATGGACAAGATAGACTATATATTTCCCACCATTTAAGAGATTTGAATACGAACAGTCGTTGCTTTTTGATTTATTGTTTCCGTTTTTCCTTTTTTTTTTAAATATCCGCTGGAAATCAAATATCCACAAGACTCGTGTCCGGGCAGTGTGTGACTAATTTAGCATCTATTGAAATGTACTGTCGTCAGTCTGGCTGAAATGGCAACCAATTTGGCTTTGACGTAGCAGCAATTTTCAGATACATTGAAGCTAAACGTGTGCACCCTGTGTATGTGTGTGTTCATACATGTGTGTTGGAATGTATGTCTATACGTATGCATGACGAGTATTTTACGGTACGCTATTTGTCGTTGTAGCATTTTAATGTCAATCCTTGTCTAGCTATCTCTCTATCTACGTATGGGTGCATCTTCCTATCAGTCATTCACTGACTGACAATAAGTCTGTGTCCCAAACTGATAATTTGTGTATTTTCCATCTAAAACTGCCACATCTGTGGCTTCTTACGAGTATTAAAGCTTGACGAGAGATTGTGTGTTGTGTGCTCATGAATGTGTGCTTGTAAGTGAATGTGAGAAACATTTAATGTGTGTACATTTTTTTGCACCAAGGACGTTGTTCAAACTCTGGCTGAGATAGTTTGCGTTCACTTCAAAATTATACCTTTGGGAAAAGCATATATCCATCTATCTCCTCCCTCGTTACGTCATAGGCCAGGGAAGAGAAAGTAAGGCCGAACACTTCCATACGTCATACATGTACTCGGGAGAGACTTATGTCTGACAACAGACTTCATAAAGTTTTTTTTAGAAAAAAAACATCGAGCATTCCAAGGAAAATTATGAATCACAGCTACTGACATATTCTGTTCGTAAATCAAGCAGTAATGGTGGTAAAAATACGTCACTTTGATGAAATACTAACATATAGTTTGAATCATGAATTCATGATTAAAAAACAGGATGGTTAGTTACTCGATTGGGCGATCGATTCAAAAGTGGGAAAAGAGATGATCAATTCATTAGTTACGTATCTTGTCTTTTTGGATGTGATCACTAAAAAGTAACAATTTTCATGAACAAGCATGGATGCTCCTGAATACAAACACTGGAACTAATTTTGCATATACTTTCTTTATAATTGAACCCTCTAAATGTAACCAATTTAAGGGATGATCCCCCCTACATACACACACACACACAAAAAGAAATAACATTTATCGCACTCATTGAGGGGTAAGTGTATGCAAGATTTCAAGATTCTACAATGAACGGTTAGGGCCAGGCAAAATACGGTTAGATACGTACATACATTTCAATGTTAGAACACACGAATGACCTTCCAGTAGCAGTGATTAAACAAGTTCGTTGGGTCTTGCAATGGTTATTACTCAGTACAAATATTTCCCAGTATTTCCCTATTGAGGAGGCTTTGGTTGAAATGCCAGAGACATATGAACTTGGGGTTCAAAGGGTTAATAAATAGCAAATCGAAAACACACTCAAAAATGGAGGATGAACGCCAAAAAAAGAAATGGAATCATTCTTGATGTTTACAAGAACTTGCTGCGTCCAACACATATCCAAATAGAGCATTTTGAATGTAGGAAAATTGAGTTACTCCAAGTTTCTTTTAGATGATAAGTGAGGTACTTCGTCTATCAATTGCATAAGTCGATATCAAATGTGGATCCAAGGATTTCCCCACAGATTTCAATCGTCCGTAAAACGACATGTTATCCGTGTTCACAGATTGCCCAACAAACAATAATAATCTCCTGCCTCCGTTATAAGGTGGTAGTTGTGGCCTGAGAAAGCGGAGACAACGTAATGAGCGAGCTGCGATCACTTGGACTATTTGGGAAAAAGGTCCGGCTATTTTTGAACTAGAATGATATATATAAGTTCACCATCCAACAGTGTTATGTAGGGTTCTTTAACATACAGTGTTATAACGGAGAAAGTTTGTTCCATGTTGTTACAAAAACACTGTTAATTGACTTTAACTTTCATATTCTATCTTCTGCCTTTGAATTTATAATTGTGTTATTTCAGATTGTCAAGGTAAATGCTTGAAACGATCAACTCGGCAACAGATGAATTCAGAACAACGTAACGACTTCGTTTGAAAATTATACATCGTTTATGACGTCATAAAAAATGTCCGTTGAAAAAAAAAACAGCGCTAAGAAAAAATGACTTAGAAAATTGTCCGGGATTTTTCTTGAATAACCAGATTTGTTCCGCTCAGACAAGTGAGTTATAATCGAATAATTACAAATAACTTCTTCATTTGTTGCAAAGGTTATATAATCCTGTTAGATGAGTAGATATTTGTCTTTTGAAAATGCATGGACTATTTGGTTTAGTCTCTACCAAAATATAACTTTACTGTAATAACAAAATTTTAAAGTCTTTATTTTTTCTTGTAAAAATACTAGTTCTTTATTCATAGTCCCCACCACAAAAACGAAAATACTTGCTCCAAATACAGAGAATGTAAAATATTTTCAACCCAGATTTATGTACGCTAGAGTATTTTTTCATTTGTCAACCATTTATTAAGGGAGGGAGAGAGAGAGAGAGAGAGAGAGAGAGAGAGAGAGAGAGAGAGAGAGAGAGATCTTTACCCAGAGAATCTACATTCAAAATTCTAGCAAAATATTGTAAATATAATTTGAAATAAAATCGAGATCAAATGCTACTTATCCGTGGTCAGACTAGGCTTTTAGGTTGAAAGTTGAGTGATTTTCCATCGGACCTTCATGGTTGGAAGTTTTTAGAATTCAACCATTTGCTATTTTCTCGAGGAGTCTCACTTCCGTTTCCCTTTCCTTTTTTTATTGCTTGACTTTCAGAGTCTATCTCTAAAATACTTTTTGTTGGGAAAATGGGGGGGGGGTGCATTTATGTACTACCTCTATTTATTAGGATATATTTTATCGTTCTCAATGCAAAATATAAAACGTCTACATAATCCACGTTGATATGAACGGAAACGTAGCATTACATTTCCATAGCAACGAACGCTGGCTTCTATACACAGAAAATTGCAGATACATATTACATGAGTTGAAAATGTTATTTCATGACTGATCTAGACAATTGTTTTTCTTGTCTTATGAACAAATCTTTTTTGTACCGATGTAGAGCAGCATCTTTTCGACGCATTCTCAGAAGGACTCTACTCATTCCAAATACCAAGAACTCAAGGAATCGATATCAAAATTAGAAATGTTTCAGACTCTTCTCCAACGTTTCTGCCCGTCTCGTGTTGCATTCATTTCGATCACTTTCTATTAGAAACTGTCAATCAAAACTGTCAACATCAGCATAATCACCTTCAACAAAGATTTCTTTAGTTTTTGAGTGAGTCTACAAGGCTATACAACCGTGTCCTCGCCACAGGCTTCAAATGTATGTAAACCTCTAACTTTCGTGAATAAATAAAAAAAAATGTTCTCATTTTCCGATAGTCATAACAATCTCCCCTAATTCTCCACTCTTCAGGAAATACACATGGATGACACCCAGCGTTCTATGTTTTTCATGGTCTGTCTGTCAAGTGACAACCAGTGTCAGAGAATAGTCCCAAGTTGCACTTGCAACTCGTAAGTTAAGCATACACACTAAACCAAGTCTCCATGACCATTCTTTAGTAGGCTCAAAGCCTCGTGTATTCAAAAGCATTTCAGACCATCTCGACTCCAACGACTGTACTATTAAAGGTAACAAATCTCCCATCTTTTGTTGTCTCTCTTCCTCTTCACATGACCGAATGTAATGATGTTATCATTATATGCATTTCATTTTCATTTGTTA
Organism: Thysanoteuthis rhombus; assembly: GCA_963457665.1. Lineage (NCBI taxonomy): Eukaryota > Metazoa > Mollusca > Cephalopoda > Oegopsida > Thysanoteuthidae > Thysanoteuthis > Thysanoteuthis major. Next base: position 31,134,424 of record OY735224.1, read on the forward strand.
TTTGTCATTAATGTATGGAATGAAGGCTTTATTTGTCCATTCAAATACTTGTACCACAAAACATGAGTGAATACATGATTTCTAATGATCAAGATAAAAGATTTTTTTCCTTTTTGCTAAATGTTCCTGTTTTTAACTCTTAAAGCAAAACCATATAAGGAAAATGTAGGTTTGTTTAAAATCTTTATACGCTTCAAATGGCCACGCATGACTTTAGAACATGAGAACAAGAGAAATTATTTATCCATTGAGCACTTCTTCTCCATATCTTCTATCTTCTACGTATATTCAATTGGAAGGGAGAGAAGCTAGGGTGCCTAATTCTGAACTACCAAGAAGAAGAAGACTGTAGCCCAGGGAAAACAAACTTCGGTCTGCAGACACCAGGGAGTTTACAAAGCAATAACAGTTAATTGATTCCAAATATCCTGTATTGCTTAAAACTGCACTGTTTGAGGCCACGTTATATCGTAATTAAGGTTTTTTCTTATATATATATATATATATATATATATATATATATATATATATATATATATATATATATATATATATATATATATATTTATGTATGTATGTGTGTGTGCGTTTGTGCGTGTATATGTATATATATATATATATATTTGTATTTATATTAATTCTTATAAACAGGCACCAATTGTGTGTTGGTTTATATCTATAAGTATGTTGAGCCAACAACCAACACATACTGCACATACACATTATCAATTAAGCATACTGTTTTACATGCATGCACACAAACACACACACAATTGCACATATGCACAAACAGACATTACAGGTGCAATAACATGCACATGCCCAACCACAATGTCACACACAATTATACAGTGACACCTCACCGTAGAGTAATAGGAAAGCTAGTCTCACCAACATTCAATGAAGTGGGTTGAAACCTCACAGGTATTCTACAATTGTGAACTTCCCCAGAACTGATTCCCGTCAATGACTGACAGACTTACATACCAGAAGAAAATTCGCCAATTTGACTCTTTTTTTAGCTAGATCTAGCTCCATTGTGGTGCTAGATCTATTTCCTTTTTATTGCAATAGAGAGGACTCACACACCTATAGTTTGACTTTCACATTTGCTTCTCCATTTGGAGTAGATATTTTATTTTACCATCAGGAATATTGGACAGAAATGTTAGAAAATTGTTTCAAGCATTAATGACAATAGAAAACAGGAAAGATAGGGATAAAGTTGAATATTTCTAAGCAATCAATTTTCAAATTAGTTCCAATCTCAAATGAAAGAGGATGTGTTACAATTACAATGTTCTGAGCCTAAAATTCATTAAGCTGTGCACAGCAATTTAATTCATTTAAAGAAATGCATAATTTACTTACATTCATTTAAAGTAATTACGTGCGGTAAACCGCAATCAATGTAATTAGAACATTTAGATTTATTAATTTAATCTATTTTAAATCAAATTAATTTAATGATTTAATCTATCCAACCAACATATGAAAAAAATAAATATTAAAAGAACAAACCTTTTACTTTCAAGTCTTTTGTTCTGCCTGAATAAATTTTAGCGGAGTTTGTTTTTTTTCTCTTTGGAACCTTTTGGTTTTAGATCTGTTTCGCTGCACCAAGCTGGAAACTCCAAATGAGTCAAACTAATCTCAAATTTGATGTATATTTATATATTGTTCTGTTTATTTATGATGTCATAATACCTCCATTGTGATATCATAATGCATTTTTCACGTGATGATACCCCCAATATGATGTCATGATCTTTCACTTTGATATCATAATGTTTTTAAGTCACGTGATAATACTTCCATTATGATATCATAATGCTTTCACTGTGATATCATAAGGCAATTAAGTCACGTGATAATACCCCCATTATGATGTCATAATTGATTTTAACGTATTTGTTATTTGAAAGAAAATATCAGGTCATAAATGCACATATTGATAATAAATTAGATAGATGTAACTTTGATTTCAACACTTATTTTATAAAAAACATTATTCTATGCATTAGAATATTATTCATTTTATTTCAATAGATTGAATGAGAATATCATTTACTAAAAAACATCTGAATAGTGACTTGGTCAACTACAAACAACCAAAAACATTTAAATCTAGATGAAAAACATCTAAAATTGGCAACATTCAGCAAGGGAAGTAACTCTCATTTCGGACATTCAAAGACGGCAACTGATGCCAGAAACAGTAGACTTTCTTCACCTTACATTGAATAAGCACTTCACAGTAATCGTTTCCCATTTGGTAAGTCCTCTCCCCGGCTTTGAATTTCAAAGTTATTTGACGGCATGATTCACTATAATACAAGTCCTCTAGTAACTATAATCTTGTCCAATCTTTCAAAACACTAGCTCACACTTCCTATTGGCCTCAAAATGACTCTAATCCTATCATCTCAAAAGCAAATTAAATGGTTTGCAGCGAATAACTGAAGGAAGATTGACATATTTGTTACCTTCAAAGAGGTTCGTGGGTGATTAAATTCATTGTTGTTGTTTGTGTTGTTGACACAACGGGTTGGTTGATCCATTCTACAGCCTTCTTCGGGTGTACTATACTAACGTGATGGTGACCTACAGAATTCTCCCTATGGTAGTAAGGCTAGAACGTTGGGCCGATGGTATCTTTATCTTCCTTCTTAGGCCTTATTACTTTTTCAACATATTTTCAAGAAAGGAGTCGCATTCTGAAATATTTTATGATCATGGGTTTCTAGGAAGAGGGAGCAAACGTGAAATACGCCCCTACTCTCCAGATCTGACCTTCTCACTTAGACCGTGGGCATTTGATTGATGGAACCTTATGTTCAATAAAGGGTAATGTTGCCGTACATTATCTGCGCGTCATCCATTTACTGGATAAAGTTGTCGTCTTTGAGGAATCTCCTTTGAACCTATGTCCACTAAGAAACTACACGCATTCAAGAACTTTAATGCAATATTCCCTCTCTCCTTGTTAGTCAAGATTGCACTGCTGCCTCAGAGACAATAGATTTTGGCTTATTGGCTAAAATAGGAAAATCTAGCCGAAAAGTCATTGATTTGGCATCACAGTCGAATTGTACCAGATTTTACCGTAGATTGAGTAAAATGCTCCAATTGACAGCAACGATGCTTAAAGCTCAATGTATAACTAGAAAGCACACAGAGAGCGCATACCTTCACCAACGCTATTGTCATGGAAAGTCATGCAGAGGAGATAGGGTTCCTGGATCCGCTTCAAATAATAATCAATTCTTTCCGAGCTTTTCAGGAAATGTCATTGAAATTCATTTATAACTTTTGGAGATATTCCGTGGAAAAAATGAGTGAATAAGTAAATGTATGGAAAATTAAAATATCTTTCAATCGATAAGAGTTCCTGGATCCGTCCCAATCATTTTTTTATCTAATAATGAACCCCTCCACAAAATCTATTGAAATCCATTGAGAACAGCTTGTATATAATCAGACAGACATGAATTCATGTATATCATCCAATTTTGTCAGCAGGTGTAAATTATATAATTAACTAAAATTTCGTATGTCAATTTCCCTTGGATCTCAAATTAATCTTTATGGAAACATTTGACAGCATTAATTTTTCATCTGCTCATAATCAAAAGAGGCAAATTCTAATGATACAAAAAAAAGCACAAATTTATTTTACAATGTCGTCTGTACGATGCAAAATGCAGCAATTGGGAATGAACATGGCTCTCAATTTTATAATCTGGAGAAATGTCTGGAATTCACTTGAGAATGATTATGTATTCATATAAACATTATATTTTGAATTCATATGCATCATAAGTGATTACGTTTCAAATCATTTTTTAATATTTTTATAAATAAATTTGAAATTGGAGTTCATTCCGGGGACATTCTGTCTTGGATATAATTCAATTTGGAAAACAAATGAGGAAAGTCAAGTGTTGCGATCACGTTACTAGGGACCGGGGCTAAAAATTTATTTTCCTGAAAGTCAATCCTGCTGGGATTATTAAAACTCGTCTGAGTTGATATTGCTTTTTTTTGTTTTTCGTTTTTTGTCTTTTTTTCAAGAGTTGATGCATGCAGGGGCTGCGGTGATTCGCTGATGCATCAATAATGATCAATATTTGTCTGAATTCTCTTTATTTATATATTTTGAGCTGGAGAGACATTCTCGATCACAATCCATTCAAATCTCTTTCTAAGACAGAATCTCCTCAAAATTAGCGTTTGTATTCGAAAATAGTATGCAACAAAGATACAGAGAAAATTCTGAGCATTCCCAGCCCCGAAATATGATGATGCTAAGTTTGGTCATCGAACACAGGGTTGTTTTTTTCCTTCTCGAACTTTCATTTTGAAAAGCTAAATGGGACAAGATTTGAGAAAAAAATGCAATTAGTACGATGTTGTACATAAACAAGAACGTGATTAAAGAAAAAAAAAACAATTCAACAAAGGCTCCACTTTCATTATTTTGATGATAACTGATCAAGTCATCGTGTATGGGTGTGTTTGGGTCTGTGCACGTGTCTGTGTGTCTGTGTATATATAAATAAAGAACTGTATTTTTGGATCGAGAACGTCATTTGTAAACCTGAATGTCTTATCAATACATTCGATATTGAAATTTTTTTGAGCTTTCCTGTAAATTCTTCGAGTGTACACTGATATCTTGAAAGGAAGTACCAGATTTCAGCCATATTTTGAAAAAACAGCAACTCCTAACCTATCAGAATAGCTAATTCAAAATTGTAGTTCAATATATCAAAGACATCTGCGTGTGTCCAAAGATCACTGTAATCGTTGTTCAGATATATAGAGCATCTCAAGTTCTCCCGGACTGACGGACTGACAAATCAAAATTTTAGATACTCCGAGATTTACAGTTGCCAATTTCAATGTTTTCTGTGGTAGTATTTAAAAAAATCTAAATCTAGGTGTTTTTGTTTGGGTGTAGGTGATAAAACTGTTGCTATGATGACTTTCGGAAAGATAGGTGATATTTAAACTTATTTTATAATTTGCAGTAAATTTATAAGACTTTAGATATATATCTGGAGGTATGTTGATCAATTTTAGATGTAAATCTGAAAATAAACTTGACAACACTGTGAATGAAAAAACTAACCCATATTTAGACTGACCATGAAATTTGTTTGAAAAAAAAATCATATCGTTCAGTACTAAATAAAGATCTATCAAAGATTAGGTGCTAGATTACTTTTGATTCATTTCGTTTTATATTTATCTTTCATTCGCCAATTCCCCATTATTTTTGCCTGGAAGCATTGCACGGCATCCAGTGCCGATCATCAAGGTCTGTGTGGTGTAGCAGCAGGGTAACGTGGAATCTAGGACTGCCTGGATGAAACAGCTTTTCTTTAAATGCTTTCCAGGATCCGTCAGATCACACGTTGATCTTTCGATGAGATGAGTTCAAGAATGAATATGTTGTTCAGAACTGAAAACGTGGAAATGGTTTCAGTATCAACACGAAAAATGATCATATATATATATATATATATATATATATATATATATATATATATATATATATATATATATATATATATATATATATATATATATAGGTATGTAAGCATATGTCCAATAAGGCAATGATTTCTTGGCTATCACACATAGTTCTTAAATGTTTTCAGCTTATAAAAACGATGATACTTTTCCGATTTTTATCTTATTTTCTGGTTCAGGTTTGCTCCATGTTCTTTGGTGGTCACTGGGGGCATTCTTCTCCCTCTAATTAGCATAAAACAGGGAAAGCTGCGAATCCTTTTCACTGTACTATCTATGTTATTTCTTGATACTATCTGTCAATGGGTGTATGCACGTATGTGTGTGTGTGTATCTGTGTGTGCGTGTGTGTGTGATAATCCACAGAGGAAATATTTGTACATGTGTATCTGTATGTACGTTTTATGTGCGTGCGTGTATATATATATATATATATATATATATATATATATATATATATATATATATATATGTATATATATATATATATATATATATATATACATAAATATATATGTGTGTGTGTGTGTGTGTATGTGTGTGTGTGTGCCTATATGTATACGTGAAAAACATTTAATGAGTGCGTTTCTATCTCAGTATATTTTTTTTCTTTTACGCCAGTCCATGTTCATCCATCTGTCCTTCTGTCCATCGATAGAAGAAAGTTCCAAGGTTTTTTCCATGTATTGATTGGGGGACAAACAAATGTATCTGAACTGTTGTAATATTTTTCAAACTACCAACTGGGAAAATATTAGAGTCTAACCAGCCAAACCTTCTTGAAGATTGTTAAACGTCCATGTTTATGCCCGAATTGAAATACAGTAGGAGTCTGACCCTGACGCCATAGAGTTTGACCCAGCCACAGTAGAAATTGACCCTGTTGCATTAAATTTTTACTTTCATTCCTGCATCCACTCTTGAAATAACTGGCCACACCCTGTAGGCATGCTCCCCAGTTAAAGAAACACAGGTATATAATATTTGATTGCAGTGCAAATTTAGATGTAGGAAGATGGATTCTTTTTCCTGAGTCTCAATCGGAACCAAATTTTTTCTTCAGACAATAAATGATTTCACCAGTTGAGTCACAACACTCAAATCAAAATAAAAAAGACACCATTTAACTCAACAATTGCAAAATAAATGAAATTTCTTTAAAAGTAAAAACTGCTTTGAATTTTAAAAAATCAATCCCATTTGTGTAATACCGTAAAGATTATGCAGCATATTCTATTGAATTCCAACAGCAGGGTCCACTGAAGGATTCATTTTCTTTCTCTATGAGACCCAACATTTCAATCAATGAAAACATTTGATAAATTGAGATAAAGCTGCTCATTTTGTCAATTATCTCTGCTTTCAGTCATCCGTATCCTTCTCCTTTCCTTGTGAGAGAAAGAAATTGGCTAAGAGAAAATACCTCCTACCTACCAGTTGAGAGATATGTATTCACTTGTTTCTGTCCATTTCTCCATCTTTCTGACAACAAGATATTCCCAAGAGTTCCGATAAGGAATGGTGGGCAAAAGGCCACAGAGCATGTTATTACTCTTTGAGTCGGACACAGGGATATGTTTTCGATTCGGGTATTTTTTCCGATAAAAAAAGAGATCAGAGATATTTTGGTCATGTGGTGGTTTTGTAATGTGATCAGCTGGGTCCTGTTTGAATAAAGATTTTAGAAGTAAACAGTTGTAAGATCTGGATGGATGGGAGAGAAGGAGAAGAAGGAGAAGAAGGAGAAGAAGGAGGAGAAGAAGAAGAAGAAGAAGAAGAAGAAGAAGAAGAAGAAGAAGAAGAAGAAGAAGAAGAAGAAAAAACAATGATAGATTGAGAATGAGAGGCAGAATTCATTGTTAGTAATAATAGTCAGAATCAGAAATAATATTTATTACTCTGATTGTGAAATTAAAGATTTTATGTAATTACTAAAATATTCTGGGATTCAACAATCTGGCTGTAACATATAGACATCACTTGTTTGATTAAACTTTGCCGAAGAATTGTTGGCAAAGTTTGAAACAAAGATCACAAACTATGGCAGACGACGCTCTGCTGAGCAGAATGGCGGAAAGAGGTTTGTATTTAAAGCACATCATGATACGATAAGAGTGAAAACTGCGTAAACCAATAATCGCTGTATGAGGTACAGGTAGAAATACCTGAGGGAATCAATACCCCCTGAGTAGAGGACAGATACTTATATAAACATTATAAGACAATGTTTACAGATATACATACTGTGAAGAATTCATGTACATCGGCAAACCAGACATCGACCGCTGGTTTTAATGGCATCACAAGCGCCATTACTGGCGATAGAGCAAGAAAAACAAATTGAGAAAACTAAAGCTTCTAAATGAGATTGTATTTCTATAAAAGTGATAGAAAAACATTTTAAGGGCAGTAAAACAATATGGAGGTACGGAGTGGCCGAACGAATCAAAAGCATAGAGTGAGACCTCGGTGAACCAAGTTCAAATTTTGGCTGATGTATTTGGTGTTCACTTCAAAATAATCCCCTTTGGAAATGCTTATAGCCCAACACTTCCCTGTCGTACATGTACTTGGGAGAAACAACGGAAATTGCAATGTCTATATAAAAAAAAAAAGCGATACCATTCCAAAAGAAATTATGAATAACTGCCACGGATATATTCTGCTTTTATTTTTTCCTCAGAAAAAGTTGTAAATTTCTGAAAGTAGTCTTGTGCCGTTAGAAAGCATGCAGCATTGAATAGTACCGTTAGAACTAGTGCCGTTCATCTCCGTAGCTTTGGTTAAATTCTGCTGGTAGTGTTACCGGGGAGCGCAGATCACATTGCCCTGACATTCATTTATTCGCCAATTGACATTTTAAGCTGGTTTCACGTATATGCGTACGTACGTGATTCCAAGTGTTTGAATATTCATCAAATATAATGAAGATTACTTTGGGGAATTACTCAACCGATTGTGCTTCAATCAATATATTGAAATAATCCCCTATGTCACTCATTGCATTCAGTAAAGGTCATTATACACGCGAGAGCAAACATGCACACACTCACACAACCATACTCATGCATACACACATATACAAATACACAGACTCGAACACACAAATACACACCCACAAACACACGCCCAAACACACTCCAGCGTAGTTGTCCATAGAAAAATAATTATCCTCGAGCTGGGGTCAATTACTTAGTGTTATGACTTATCCGGTTATTGAATATCTAGAAAACCCATTCACCCACACTGTAACTTACCAACTGTATAAAATTGACATTCAGTAAATATATCCGTCAGCCCGCGAGCCAATGCAGTGTTTACTGAAGTCCTTTGGATCAACTGTCCTCCAGAAATCTAATGAAATAAATGAAATATTTCAGATTATAGATATTTCTCGATAGTCTCCATTATTTTTGTCCATTGATTTCCACCCTTTAGATGTATGTAAATTTAGATATGAAATAAAAGATAGTGAATTATTTAACGTAGCAATAAAGGCAGGTTGTTCAACACACCATAAGTACGGCCCCTTCTTAATATTCACTTTTGGAACTGTCATTGCCCTATTTGAGGAAAAAATACTCAAGTTTAAATAATTTTTCAATTTCATGTTATTCAAAACATTACGTCATTCAGCACTTCTTTGTTTTTTGTTGAACCAGAAAGGACTCAGATCACAAACATGTTAACCAACACAATCCTGATTGTGAAAGTTAGGACTTCATGAAAATTTTGGAAATGTTCTGGAATTTCACAAAATCCCTGGGTATTTCACGAGATCAGTAATTTCTCAATCTTACCATAACACACTTTAGAGTTGTTAGTATTTTGTTGCATTTTTGAAGCCCCTATCGTTTGCTGTGATATGATGGGATCCATAATTCATGTCTTATATTCATTATGTATTCCACGTGGTGAGTCATAATCTGTAATGACTGTTTTGAAGTATTAATCGCTGTTTTCTATTGTATAACCATAGTTTTATAATCTTAACCTGAAATATCTCATTATTTCACAGTCAACATAAATGTTTCAGAAATGTTTTGAAGTTCTTAACCACTAACAGGCACTGCTACATTAGGAACACAAGTTGGGAATATTGAAATATATATCAAACTGGAAAAATATTTCCTCTATCAGTGAACTGAACACAATACGACTCATTATTACTTTAATGTGTCCAACGTGGGTATCATTTGTGTCATACATCATAGAATAATGAGATCTGAATCACTTTAGCAATTGATGAAAAAAAAGGAGTGATGATCAATTTTGTTCATTTATTATTGGAATGTTTCTAGTCTAAATCATTTTATTTTTACACTTTGTGTAACCACATGATTCAAATATATTTTTTGGTGTGCCGTTGTACAATACAGCTCGAGGACCAACGCTCTAAATGTTGGTGCTGACCTGAGAGTATTGTGACCTCAAAGTATTTTCCAAAGCGGACGTTGCATGGAAAGAAGATATTGTCAATGTCTGTTGCAGGTGTTTTCCATTAGAGCTTTCTCGATCTGGACATCAATATCAGCAGGGAGCTTTATTGCCACGGTCAGAAAATACTGGAAGTAAAGGAGTTGCATTAGTCAATTGCAGACGGCCATTTTGTGTTGATAATTATGTACGACCTTTTACAGCCCCAATTTCATCTTATTGTGGTTTAATCCTGTGGACTGTGGAGTCACGCCTAATTCACCATCCCTGCCCTGTCCCCCTCTTGCCTGTTGAGTAAAATTCCATTAAAGGAATCCATAAAATGAGTTGTTTTTTTTAATTCTTTCTGCTGTTCTCAAGGATGGAATATTACTTGGAATAAGGAAGATTTTTGTTCAGTTATGTTCGTGTCTTTCTGTCTGAGAGAATATAAAATGAGTTTGAGTTGAACAGGGTGGGTGGAGAGAGGAAAAAGAATCAGGGTAGGGATATGTAAACAGGTGAGGAGTGCAAACATGAAGATATCACTGACAATGCATGTAATTGCTATTCGGCTCATCGTATACCCAATTGAAGACAATGATCTATGCTGTATTATGGACAATTGAAATAGGGATAGTCTTAATTCTTAAACATTTACTCCTCATTGTGTCTATAAAGGTTCAATTTACAATGTACGTCCTTCTATATTGATTATTCAGTATTTTTTCCTCTCACAACGTTCCTGCTCCTTGTTTTTCTTTGAACTTTTTCAAAGTAGGCAAGAGATTAAAATCGAGGGGATGAATCCATTTATCGATCACTCTTTTGCCCCATTTTTTAATTGATCACTCCCAACACAACATGTTGCCAAAAGACGTTACTCATGTGATAGTTTCTATTGAGTGACTAACCAGACCAGCTTGTCTTCATAATTTCATTTCCTTACACTATTTCCTTCTTGCCATGAATCATTTGTCAAAAATACGCTCCTGGGCGTACTGTTCTGTCTACAGATTTAAGAATAGACATCAGTACTATACTAAAGCAATTATAAAATAAATACTTTTATTCATTCTTGAAATAATTTTTTCCAGGCCTCATACTAACAGGTTCATTTGTTTGCATATTCCTTCGCTCCTGGCCATAATATTTTGTCCAAAGACTTGAAAACTATCCATTAAATCCATTGAACCCATTTTAAAGATCATTTTTTCCCTTTTTCTCAACTATTTACACCTTTTTGAGGTCTTATTCCATCGAATTCATAAATAAATTCCTAATTCTCAAGAATTTTAATGTTTCTAGATGCATTATTTTACTTTAATGCAGATGTTATCCAGTGGAAAATACTTGTGGTGTCGTAAAGGATAATCATTCCGACCAAATTCATACTTGAATTTCTTTACATGACATCAAATTAGGACTCTGCAGTTTTTCACTTATTGACTGTGATATTTCTTCTTTTTTCCATTCCAAGATCCGCTTCTTGAAAGAAATTTTGTCGTCATTCCAGTTTATCTGCTATTCTATGGAAATCCAACATACCTTTAACTTTATTGTTGTATTATTTCAAATTCTCAAGGTGAATGCTTTAAACGGTTGACTTGGCAACAGATGAATACAAAACAACATAACGACATCGTTTGAAAACTACACATCGTTTATGACGTCATAAAAAATGTCCGTTAAAGAAGTGAAGTAAAAAAAAAAGACTCGGAAAATTGTTTGGGATTTTTCTTGAATAACCAGATTCGTTCCGCTAAGACAAGTGAGTTATAATCAAAAAATTACAAACAACTTCTTCATTTGTTGCAAAGGTAATATTTTTCTGTTTGATCAGTAGATATTGTCATTTAAAAATGCATGGACCATTCGGTTTAGTCGCTACCAAAATATAGCTTAACTGTAACAACAAAATTTTCAAGTCTTTATTTTTTCTTGTAAAAATACTAATTTTTTATTCATGGACACCACCCAAAAAATGAAAATGCTCACTCCAAATACAGAGAATGGAAAAGTTTTTCAAGCCAGATTAATGTATGCTAAAGTATTTTTTTTCATAGTCAACCGTTTATCAAGGGAAACAGAGAGAGACAGAGAAAGAGAGGGAGAGACAGAGAGAGAGAGAGACAGAGAGAGAGATCTTCACCCATGGAATCTACATTCAAAATCCTATTAAAATATAGTAAATATAATTTGAAATGAAATCGAGATCGAATGCTACTCAACTGTGGTTAGGCGAAGCTTTTGGGTCGAAAGTTTTCCATACGGCAGTCACGGTTTCAAAGTTTTTAGAATTCATCCATTTATTATTTTGTCAAGGAGTCTTGCGCTTCCTTTTCAACCTTACTTTGATGTCTGAAGACTTCTCTTTTCTTTTTCATTGCTTGACTTTAAGGGTCTTTCTCTAAAATCATTTCTGTTGGGAAAAGGGGGGCATTTATGTACTACCTCTGTTTATTCGGATATATTTTATCGTTCTCTATGCAAAATATAAAACGTCTACATAATCCACGCTGATATGAACAGAAACGTAGCATTATGTTTCCATAGCAACGAACGCTGGCTTCTATACACAGAGAATTGTAAATACATATTACATGAGTTGAAAATGTTATTTCATGACTGATCTAGACAATTCTTTCTCTTGTCTTATGAACAAATCTCTCTTGTTTTGATGTAGAGCATCTTTTCAATGCATTCTCAGAAGAACTCTATTCATCCCAAACGCCAAGTATCCAAGTAATTGATATCAAAATTTAATACATTTTAGATTCTTCTCCAACGTTTCTGTCTGTCTTGAGTTGCATTCATTTCGATCACTCTCTATTAGAAACTACCAATCAAACCTGTCAACATCAACAAAGATTTCTTCAGTTTTTGAGTGAGTCTACAAGGCTATACAACTGTGTCCTCACTGCACGCTTCAAACATGTATACACCTCTAACTCTCATGAATAAAAAGTAAAGCTTTTTACTATCCGATAGTCACGACAATCTCCCCTTATTCTCCACTCTTTGGGAATCACAAATAGATGAAACCCAGTGTTTTCTGTCTTTCATGGTTTGTCAGGCAACTTAAAAGTTTAGCACACACACGCTGAACCCGGTCCCCATAACCATTCCTTGGTACGCTCAAAGCCTTGTGTATTCACAATCTTACACATGTATAGAATAACGCTTCACCTTAGAGTAATACAAAAGTTAGTCTCACCAACATTCACTGAAGTGAAGTTAAACCTCACTGGTAATTGTGAACTTCCCTAGTACTGATTGCCCTCAATGACTGACAGGCTTACATACCAAAAGAAAATTCGCCGATATGACTCTTTTTTAGCTAGATCTAGCCCCATTGTGATGCTAGATCTATTTTCCTTTTTATTGCAATAGAGAGAACTCACGCACCTATAGTTTGACTTTCAGGTTCGCTTCTCCATTTGGAGTAGATATTTCATTCTACAATCAAGAAAATCAAGTTGATTTAATGAGTTGGTCTTTCCAACCGACACATGAAAAAAGTAAATATTAAAAGAACATACCTTTTAATTTCAAGTTTTTTGTTCTGCCTGAATAAATTTTAGCAGAATTTTTTTTTCTCCTTGGAACTTTTTGGTTTTAAGTCTGTTTCTCTGCAACAAGCTGGAAACTCCAAATGAGTCAAACTAATTTCAAATTTGAAGAATATTTATATATTGTTCTGTTTTTTTATGATGTCATAATACCTCCATTGTGATATCATAATGCATTTGTCACGTGATGATACCCACAATATAATATCATGATCTTTCATTGAGATATCATAATGTTTTTAAGTCACGTGAAAATACTTCCATTATGATATCATAATGCTTTCACTGTGATATCATAATGCAATTGAGTCACGTGATAATACCTCCATTATGATGTCATAATTGATTTGAACGTATTCGTTATTTGAAGGAAAAAATCAGGTCATAAATGCAAATATTGATGATAAATTAGATGTAACTTTGATTTCAACACTTATTTTATTAAAACATTATTCTATGCATTAGAATATTATTCATTTTTTATAATGGATTGAATGAAAATATCGTTTACTAAAAACATCTGAATAGTGACTTGGTCAACTAAAAACAACCAAAAACATTTAAATCTAGATGAAAAACATCTAAAATTGGCAACATTCAGCAAGGGACGTAACTCTTATTTCGGACATTCAAAGACGTCAACTGATGCCAGAAACAGTAGACTTTCTTCACCTTACATAGAATAAGCACTTCACTGGAATCGTTTCCCATTTGGTAAGTCCTCTCCCCGGGTTTTGATTTCAAAGTTATTTGATGGCACGATTCACTATCAGACAAGTCTTTTGGTAACCTTAATCTTGTCCAATCTATCAAAACACTAGCTCACACTTCCTATTGGCCTCAAAATGACCCTAAACCTTTCGTCTCAAAAGCAAATAAAATGGTTTGGAGCAAATAACTGAACGAAGATTGACATATTTGTTACCTTCAAAGAGGTTTGTGGGTAATTGAACTCATTGTTGTTGCTTGTGTTGTTGACACAACGTGTTGGTTGATCCATTCTACAGCCTTCTTCGGATGTAATATACTAACATGATGGTGACCAACAGAATCCTCCCTATGGTAGTAAGGCTATAACGTTGGACCGATGGTATCTTTTTCTTCCTTCTTAGGCCTTATTATTTTTCCAACATATTTTCAAGAAATGAGTCGCATTCTGAAATATTCTATGATGATGGGTTTCCTTCTAGGAAAAGGGTGCAAACGTGAAATACGCCCCCCTCTCCGGATCTGGCCTTCTCACTTAGGGCGTGGGCATTTGATTGATGGAACCTTATGTTCAATAAAGGATAATGTTGCGGTACAATTGTTTAATGTCACCTTAACTTGATGTACCTGTGCATTTTTTTAATTGCAAAAGTTTTTTTTTCTTCATTAGACATGAATCTATGATACATTTTAATACATAAAACAAGACGTGGATATTGGAAAATTTTAAAAGAAGACTTAATTCTTTGGTGATCTTGGAAAGCATCTTTGTGAATTCTCTGTAGTGTTTTTATATGATAAAGTCAATATCGTAAATACTCAGGACTTATATAAAAAGTTTGAATTATTATTATTTGCACATTATCAATTAACTGGATAAAGTTGTCGTCTTTCAGGAATCTCCTTTGAACCCATGTCCACTAAGAAACTACACGCATTCAAAAACTTTAATGCAATATTCCCTTTCTCCTTGTTGGTCAGGATTGCACTGCTGCCCCAGAGACAATAGATTTTGGCTAATTGGCTAAAATAGGAAAATGTAGCCGAAAAATCATTGATTTGGCATCACAGTTGAATTGTACCAGATTTTACCGTAGATTAACTTCCCCATCGTCAAAATGCTCCAACTGACAGCAACAATGCTTAAAGCTCAATGTATAACTAGGAAGCACAAAGACAGCGCATACCTTCACCAACACTATTGTCATGGAAAGTCATGCAGAGGAGATTAGGTTCCTGGATCCGCTTCAAATAACCAATTCTTTCTGAGCTTTTCAGGAAATGTCATTGAAATTCATTCATAACTTATGGAGATATTCTGTGGACAAACATGAGTGAATAAGTAAATGAATTGAAAATACAAATATCTTTCAATCAATGAGAGTTCTTGGATCTGTCCCAATCATTTTTTTATCTAATGATGTACCCTTCCACAAATTTTTATTGAAATCCATTGAGAACAGCTTGTATATAATCAGACAGACATGAATTAATGTATATCATTCAATTTTGTCAGCAGGGGTAAATTATATCATTAACCAAAATTTCGAAAGTCGATTTCCCTTGGATCTCAAATTAATCTTTATTGAAACATTTGACAGCATTAATTTTTCATCCGCTCATAATCAAAAGATGCAAATTCTAATGATACAAAAAAATGCACAAATTCATTTTACAATGTCGTCTGTACGATGCAAAATGCAGCAATTGGGAATAAACATGGCTCTCGATTTTATAATCTGGAAAAATGTCTGGAATTCAATTGAGAATAATTATGTATTCATATAAACATTATATTTCGAATTCATATGCATCATTAGTGATTACGTGTCAAATCATTTTTTTTTTAACATTTTTATAAATAAATTTGAAATTGGAGTTTATTCCGGGGACATTCTGTCTTGGAGATAAATAAATTTGGAAAACAAATGAGGAAAGTCAAGTTTTGCGATCACGTTACCAGGGACCAGGGCTAAAAGTTTATTTTTCTGGAAGTCAATCCTGCTGGGATTATTAAAACTCGTCCGTGTGGATATTGTTTTTTTTTTGTTGTTTTTTTTCAAGAGTTGGTACATGCATGAGCTGCGGTGATTCGCTGAGGCATCAATGATGATCAATTTTTGTCTGAATTCTCTTTATTTTAAATATATTTTGAGCTGGAGAGACATTCTCGATCACAGTCCATTCAAGTCTCTTTCTAAGACACAGAATCCCCTCGAAATTAGCGTGTTTGTATACCAAAATAGTGTATAACAAATATACATTGAAAATTCTGAGCATTCCCAGCCCCTAAATATGGTGATGCTAAGATAGGTCATTGAACGTAGGGTTGTGGGAAGCACAGGTGATTGAGGTTTAGGATTCAAAAGCTTTTTTTCTTTCTCGAACTATCATTTTGAAAAGCTAAACGTGATAAGATTTGAGAGAAAGTATGCAGTTAGTACGATGTTGTACATAAACAAGAGCATGATTTAAAAAAAAAAAACAGAACAAAAACGAATTAAACAAAGGTTCCACTCTCAGTTTTCTTTCTAAAAGATATGAAAATCCATTTGAAACAGTTTGCTTACACACTTCTCCTGGGTAATATGACCTTCTTGGAGCTTGACTATCCAGTCTTAAATTATTGAAGGGTTGCAAGAAAATCGTGTGCTAAAAAAGTTTGCAAAATAAAAAGTAGAGAAAACCGTCCCAGAGTTGCCAAATGAGATTCATGCCATATCTTAGTTGATTCAAAAAGTGTTCTGATACTTGTTGCCAAATGTATCAGATTGTTGCACTGGGCCAGAAAGGGGAAGGAGGCGATAGGGAATAGAGAGAGAGGGGACATAATAAAGTACAAAGAGAATAGGGAGAAACAAAGCGTGAATAGAAAGAGGGAAAGTGTGAGTAAGAAGAGAGAAAGGGAGAAAATGGATAAAGAAAGTGAAAATGATTGTGGACAGTGGGCAAAAGGGACACGCTTCAGACTTCGGAAGACATTTCCTCTTAAATGCAAAACACACACACACATACACACACATACACAAGCACACATGCACACACACACACGCACAAATGCACACATTTACGTGAAAGGCATACATATACGCCAGCATACATGTACATGTGATACGTGTCTTTGACATGTGTGAATAGCTGTTTGTGCTTTAGCAATATGTTTGTAAACGTGAGTAAGTAGAATGCAAGTATGTGTGAGTATGCATTTTATTATGTTTGCATGTGAGTGTATATGTAACATGTGTATGTGTACGTTTCTGGTGTGGATGTTTATGCAAATGTGTAAATGTTGCATTCCCGATGAAACATCGTTCAATGAAGTCATTGAATAGTTCATTTTAAAATGAAATAAAATCATTTCTTTATTTCTTGCTTGAAGAAGTCAAAAACAGATGGTGACTAAATTTGCAGACCAAAACCAAAATGGATGTTTTACCTTCTACCGATTAAAATCAACCGGAAGAAAAGGTCAGAGATGACAAACAGACAATATACAGACAAATTCAAGGATTAGGGTAAGTGGAGAATGTATTTTTCCAGAGATTTCCTGATTCAATTAGTTTCTTGGAAAATATATTCTAAAACCCTGTTTACAGATCTCAATAGACTCATCTTAGGTGAGAAAGAAGCCCTTTGTTCATGAAACAGATGTATTATTGTGCTGTCAAAAACGTTGGGAAAACGAAATAGCGAAAGAGGTCGGAAAAATAAACATTGATAATTGACGACGGATAAATTTATAAAAAATATTGAGTACTTCTATTTCTTCTCAAAAAGTTTTGCAGATTCTATTCTTCCCCTTCGTGAAAATTTTCATTCAGATATTTTTGGAAATATCATTTAATTTGGGTACAAGATCTTTTACAAATTATTATTTATATTCAATCGTTTCACTGTCACTGGAACATATATTTATAACATTTTACTTCTGAAAGACATTTTGTTTACGTGTAGACTCATATCATCATCATCATCATCATCATCATCAGTCTTTTAGCGTCCGTCTTTGGACATAGACCTTCCCCAGGATTTGCCACACTTCTCAATCATGGGCGTCACGGAGCCAGTACATCCTGAACTTATCTAGCTCGTCTCTCCATCTAGCATTTTGCCGGCCTCGGTTGCGCATGTGGTCTCGGGGAATCCATGTTGTGAGTCGTAATGTCCATCGATTGTCAGCCATACTTGCAACATGGCCAGCCCACCGCCATTTGAGATTTTTATGGATTCTATGATGTCTCTAACTCTTGTCTTTTCCCGGGTGTGCTGTGCTGTTTTGTGGTCTCTCCATGTGAGGCCCAGCATTATTCTTTCATGTGCACGTTGCATGGTTCTCAGCTTACGGGTCTGTTTCTTGGTTAAGTTCCATGTTTCAGCTCCATAAGTGACTATTGGGAGGATGCATTGGTTATACACCCTTCTCTTTAGGATTCATGGGATCTTTTTATTTTTGAAGGTTGAGCTAGCTCTGCCAAAGGCTTGCCATCCTAGTGTGATTCTTCGCTTGATTTCTTCTTCTTTTGAGGGTCTCATGGAGATTTGTTGTCCCAAGTAGATGTAGTGGTCTACTTTCTCGAGTTCTGTGTCCTCGATTTCGATCTTAGTGTTTTCATCTCCAATGTGGTTGTTGCACATGATCTTCGTCTTGCTGAAGTTCATGTGTAGGCCGACTTTCTTGCTCTCTTCATTTAGTTCATCTATCATTAGTTGGAGGTCGTGTAGGCTCTCTGCGAAAAGGGCTATGTCGTCTGCGAATCTGAGGTTGCTCAGATACTCGCCGTCTATTCAAATCCTCTACTCGAGTCCAGCTGTGAAAAGTTTAGGTGAGCTGGTATCATCCTGTCTTACTCCTTTCTGGAGCTGGAAGGGGTCTGAGTCTTTATGTAGCCTGATAAATGAGCTGCCATGATAGTATATATGCTTCAACACTTCAACATATACTGGATCTACACCTTGCCGACTGATGGCCTCCATGACCTTAGGGATTTCTACTGAGTCAAACGCCTTTTTGAAGTCGAAAATGCTACGGCAAGTGGTAGTTTATACTCTGCTGCTTTTTCTTTCAGTTGATTTATCGAGTGCAGGTGGTCCATGGTCGAGTAGCTTCTTCTAAAGCCAGCCTGTTCACATGGCTGGTTTTCATCGAGTGTTTTTGTGATTCGGTTGGTGATGATCTTTGTGAAAAGTTTGTATACACAGTTGAGTAGGCTTATAGGCCTATTGTTGTTGAGGTGTTTCGGGTTTCCTTTTTTATATAAAAGCATTATGATAGCAGTGTTCCAATCGTCTGGGACTTTACTGTGTTTTAGACACAAGTTGAAGATGACAGCCAGTTTCCTAGTGATGATTTTACTTGCCTCTCGGAGTAGGTCGATGGTGATGTTGTCTGGTCCAGGGGCAGTTCGTTTCTTCGTCTGTTTAATGGCTTCTTTCACCTCCCACGTTATTTTTGGGAAGTCCTCGAGTTGTTTGCCCGTGTTTTGCGTATCTTGCTCATTGTTTTGCAGTCCTTGTTTGAACGAATAAAGTTTTTGGTAGAATTCTTTGGCACGTTCGACAATCCTGTCTTAGTCTGTTAGGTTTCTGTTTTCCTCAAGTATGCTAGTTATTTGCCTTCGTCCCGAGTTGAGGAGTTTGTTTATAGCTTTGGAGCCCCGACCTTTTTCAAGAGTTGATTCAATGACTGCCGTTGTGTATCTCCTTCTGTCTTCTCTTCGTTTCTTCTTGATTAATTTGTTTAGTTCAGCCTCTTCAATTTTCTCTCTCGTTGTTGTCGGTGGCTTGAGGTGTCTGCGTTTTTTCCATGAGATTTTTAGTCTCATCCGAGATTTTGCTAATGGGTTGTTTGCTCATTGGCTTGAATGTAGAGGCTACTTCAATTATTGATGTTGTCATTTTGTTGCTTAGTTTGTTGATGTTGGTGTTGTCTTGTTCAGTGAGAATTCTGAATCTGTTCCTCAATTCGAGCTTGAAAGATTGAACGTGCTCTTTTGGTATGTTTAGAGGCTGCGGTTTTGTATGGAACATTTTCCTGCGTTCTTTATTGGTGTTTATTTGCACTTTACATCGTACCATTCTGTGGTCGCTGCCTACATTGACTTGATTTAGGACTTGGATGTCCTTGACGATATCGTTTTTGTCCGTTAGGATGTCGTCTATTTCGTTTCTTGTTTCGTGATTGGGGCTCTTCCAAGTCCATTTCCTATTGGGTCCCTTCTTGAAGAAGGTGATCATGATTTTGAATCCATTAGCCGTTGCAAAGTTTACAAGATCTTCTCCTCTCTCGTTGCATATTTTGTATCCAAATGTGCCGACGCAATTTTCATTTCCTTGTCCTACCTGTGCGTTGAAGTCTCCCATGATAACATTGAAGGGTTTTCTGGTGTCTTGGAGTAGGGAGTTCAAGTCATCATAGAAGTTGTCTATTTCTTGTTGGGTTGATTGCGAAATGAACTTTAATGTTAAATTTGGCTTAAAACCCTTTGGTTCGTTAATTCACAATTGTTTTTCAAGCGTACCTTTTGATGGCTTTCGATTCAATCAAACAGTCTTTGGAAGACTTTATTTGAATATCTATTATTCTACTGATCTTGGCTGAATAAGGTGGCCAAACGTCCGGCTTTGTATCGGACTATCCGGCTTTATGTCGGACCTTCCAGCTTCTGGACACACAGTTCTTCTGAATATTTTATTGTAAACCTTCATATATATTTACAATACATATTTAACGAAACATCCAAGGAATGTCTTTATCTTCAGTCTGTTATAACATCATTTAAAAAATGTTTAAAGTGCCCCTCCTTTCTACCAGAATACTTTTTTGGTCTCCCAAGTGTTTAAGGATCACAGGCCAGGAAACCTGGTGTAGGTTGTTCTTCTTGGAAATTTGGGAACGCCCCTCCTAGCTGTGAGCCCTGGGGCCTGGCCAAAATGTTCCCAATCAGACCCCAGGCTCTATATGTGTGTGTACACACACACACACACACACGCACACACACACATACACACACACATGCACACACACATACACAAACACACACATATACGTCTGGCTGTCTGGCTGCTTTTCTCTATATCTTTGGCGCTCACAACTCGTGCTAGATGGCTGAAAATATGAATATCTATCCCTCAAAAAAAAATCTAGCAAAGAAACAGAAAATAGAACTCCTGATAGTTTTTTTTTTCAATTCCCAACAGGAAATTATTTTCATGGAGGGGGGGGGGAGTAATTCAAAATATGAGTTTATTTTAGGTTTGTTTTTCAGTTTGTGCCTGGCTACTTTCATGCTTATTTTTCATTGATTTTGATTTTCCCTGATCACTACCCAACAAAATAGCAGAGAAATTCCTTTATTAATCGGCCCTCTTTTTCCAATTCTCCATGCTGTGACCTTTTAAAATGAGTTACTAACCTGAAATATTGTTTTGTTTTGTTTTGGAATCCCTTCATATATTTCTTAGTGCGCCGTTGTAGAATAGAGCTTGAGAACCAGCACTCTGGATTTTGGTGCTGGTGTGAAAATATTGAGACGTCAAAGTATTTTCCGAAGCGGACGTTGTATGGAAAGAAGATAATTGTCAATGTCTGTTGCAGGTGTTTTCCATTAGGGCTTTCTCGATCTGGACATCAATATCAGCAGGAAGCTTAATTGCCACTGTCGGAAGATTCAGGGAGTAAAGGAGTTGCATTAGTCAATTGCAGACGGCCATTTTGTGTTGATGATTATGTACAACCCTTTTACAGCCCAAATGGCATCTTGTTGTGGTTTAATATCATGGATTGTGAGGCCACGCCTCATCCACTGCTCGTGATCTGTCACCCTCTTGCCTATTGAGTAAAATTCCATTAAAGAAATCCATAAGATGAGTTTTTTTTCCTTATTGCTGTTCTCAAGGTTGGAATATCACTTAGAATAAGGAAGATTTTTGTTCAATTATAATGATTTACAGAGTGTCTTTCTGTCTGAGAGAATGTAAAATGAGTTTGAGTTGAACAGGGTGGGTGGAGAGAGGGAAAAGAATCAGGGTAAGGATATGTAAACAGGTGAGGAGTGCAAACATGAAGATATCACTGACAGTGTATGTTATTGCTATTTGGCTCATTGAATTTCAAAGTTATTTGATGACACGATTCACTGTCAGACAAGTCCTTTGGTAACCTTAATCTGGTCAAATCTTTCTGAACACTAGCTCACACTTTCTACTGGCCACAAAATGACCCAAAACCTTCTGTATCAAAAGCAAATAAAATGGTTGGCAGTAAATAAGTGAACGATGATTGACATATTTGTTACCTTCAAAGCAGTTTGCAGGTAATTGAGCTCTTTGTTTTTGTTTGCGCTATTGACACAACGTGTTGGTTGATCCATTCTACAGCTTTCTCCAGGTGTACTATGCTAACGTGATGGTGACCAACTGAATTATCCCAATGGCAGAAAGGCTATAACGCTGGACATGTGGTATCTTTTTCTTCATTCCTTAGGCTTTATCATATTCCAATATTTTTTCAAGAAATGAGTTGCATTTTCAAATATTCTATGTTGATGGGTCTCCTCTAGGAGGAGGGGGAAACGTGGAATATGTTCCCCCTCTCCAGAATTGGCCATCTCACTTGGGGTTTCGGCACTTAATTGTTCGAATCTTATGTTCACTTAGGGATATTGTTACGGTACAATTGTTTAATATCATCATCATCATCATCATCATCATCATCATCATCATCATCATCATCATCATCATCATCATCATCATCATCATCATCATCATCATCATCATCATCATCATCATCATCATCATCATCATCATCATCATCATCATCATCATCATCATCATCATCATCATCATCATCATCATCATCATCATCATCATCATCATCATCATCATCATCATCATCATCATCATCATCATCATCATCATCATCATCATCATCATCATCATCATCATCATCATCATCATCATCATCATCATCATCATCATCATCATCATCATCATCATCATCATCATCATCATCATCATCATCATCATCATCATCATCATCATCATCATCATCATCATCATCATCATCATCATCATCATCATCATCATCATCATCATCATCATCATCATCATCATCATCATCATCATCATCATCATCATCATCATCATCATCATCATCATCATCATCATCATCATCATCATCATCATCATCATCATCATCATCATCAGTCTTTTAGCGTCCGTCGTTGGACATAAATCTTCCCCAGGATTTGTCACACTTCTCTATCATGGACGTCACGGAGCCAGTACTTCCTGAACTTGTTTAGCTCGTCTCTCCATCTAACAGTTTGCCAGCCTTGGTTGCGCATGTGGTCTCAGGGAATCCATGTTGTGAGTCGTGATGTCCATCGATTGTCTGCCATTCTTGCAACATGGCCAGCCCACTGCCATTTGAGATTTTTAATGGATTCTATGATGTCTCTAACTCCTGCCTTTTCTCGGATATACTGTGCCGTTTCGTGGTCTCTCCGTGTGAGGCCCAGCATTATTCTTTCATGTGCACGTTGCATGGTTCTCAGCTTACGGGTCTGTCTCTTGATTAGGTTCCATGTTTCAGCTCCATAAGTGACTATTGGGAGGATGCATTGGTTATACACCCTTCTCTTTAGGATTCATGGGATTTTATTATTTTTGAAGGTTGAGCTAGCTCTGCCAAAGGCTTGCCATCCTAGTGTGATTCTTCGCTTGATTTCTTCTTCTTTTGAGGGTCTCATGTAGATTCATTGTCCTAGGTAGATGTAGTGGTCTACTTTCTCGAGTTCTGTGTCCTCGATTTCGATCTTAGTGTTTTTATCTCCAATGTGGTTGTTGCACATGATCTTCGTCTTGCTGAAGTTCATGTGTAGGCCGACTTTCTTGCTCTCTTCATTTAGTTCATCTATCATTAGTTGGAGGTCGTGTAGGCTCTCTGCAAAAAGGGCTATGTAGTCTGCGAATCTGAGGTTGCTCAGATACTCGCCGTCTAATTTAATTCCTTTATTCTCCCAGTCTAGCCTTCTGAAGATCATCCCGAGGCCAGCTGTGAAGAGTTTAGGTGAGCTGGTATCATCTTGTCTTACTCCTTTCTGGAGCTGGAAGGGGTCCGAGTCTTTATACCTGAACTTAATGTACCCATATATATTTTTTTAATCGTGAAATCTTTTCTTTTCCATTTTCTATTCATAAAGCGTAAATATATGACAAATTTTAATACATAAAGCAAAACATGTATATCGGAAAATTTAAAGAAATAGATTCAATTCTTTGATGATCTTTGAAACTATTCTTGTGAATTCGCTGTAGTGTTTTTTATGTAATGAATTCTTCCTCGTAAATATTCAGGACCCATGTAAAAAGATGGAATGATTATTTGCACATTATCCATTTACTGGATAAAGTTGTTGTCTTTCAAGAATCTCGTTTGAACCCATGTCAACCAAGAAACTGCAAGAATTCAAAAAGATTTATGCAATATCCCCTTTCTTCTTGTTAGTCAGGATAACCCTGCTGCCTTATAAACAATAGATTTTGGCTAATTCTCTAAAATAGGAAAATCTAGCCGAAAAATGGTTAATTTGGCATCTCAGTCAAATTGTGCCAAATTTTACCGTTGATCAACTTTTCCATCGTCGACACCAACAATGATTAAAGCTTAATGTATAACTAGAAAGCACACAGAGAGTGCATACCTTCACTTACACTATTGTCATTGAAAACTGTCTTGCAGATGAGATAAGGTTTCTGGATCCACCTCAAAATATAATCACTTCTTTTCAGGTTTTTAGGAAATTTCATTCAAATTCATTGATAACTTATGGAGGTATTTTTTGGATACAGATGAGGGGATAGGTAAATGTATGTAAAACGAAAAATAGATTTCAATCGATAAGAGTCCCTGGATAGCCCTCAATAATTCTTTCAACTTAATGTTGTACTCTTCCACAATTATCTTTTAAAATCCATTGAGATCATTGTGTGTACAATCAGACAGACATGAATTCATATACATCTTCCGATTCCATCAGCGGAGGGAAGTTCTATCATTAACCAAAATTTCGTACGTTGTTTTCCTTTGAATCTCAAATTAGTTTTTATTGAAACATTTGACAGGATTAATATTTCTTCTGCTCAGAATCCCATGAGGTTAATTCAAATGTGACAAGAAACTTAGGAATTTACTTGAAAATGATTATGTATTCATATAAACATTATATTTTGAATTTATATGCATCATAAGCGATTATGATTGAAATCATAATTTATACATTTTTTTGATAAATTTGAAATTGAAGTTTGTTCCAGGGACATTCTGTCTGGGAGAGATTTGGATTCGGAAAACGCATGAGGAAGGTCAAGTTTGACGAGTATGTTGCCGGGGACAAGAGTTTATAATCGATTCATCTAAAAGTCAATCCTACCTGGATTATAAAAACTTGTCTGAGTTGATATTTTTTTTGTTTTTTTTAAATGTTTTTAGAATTTCAAGACAAAGCACAGAATCAAAATGATGATAATGATACTGCTGCTGCTGCTGCTGCTGATGATGATGATGATGATGATTATTATGGTGACTGCAAATAGCTATAAACGTTGAATTTTTAGTTGCACCATCATCTGTAGTACCTATAAACATCAGTGAATAACGGGCTGACGTACAAGAAATTTTAAAACTTCCTACATTTTAGCATTAATTTGATTAGGATGTGTGTAGTAGCACACTAATATAGTTTTTCGAAAAATTTTCATGAAATAATTCAAAACATTCATTTACAGCTTTAGAGTAGTGAAATTTTAAGTCTTGAAGTGAGAGAATGGAAGAAACTAATCGAACCCAATAGTAACACGTGTGGATATTGTTAACAAACGGACAATAACAAGTATAATATAGGTCACCTTTAGTCCAATGATAGTTGTTACATTTAGTAGTCAACAAAACTATCACCCAAACTGACAAAATAGGTTTCTTCAGTTTTCAAGACGGCCTAGATGGCTTTTCATGTGTGTATGTATTACGCATAGATACTGCACCAATAGAGTTAAAGGGTTGAAATATTCAACATTTACACTTTTTATGTCTACAAAAACGATTGTTTTTTCTTTTTTCTTTCTAATTAATCCCCAAGTTGGTTTTTAGTGAGGGGGTTCAATTTGCAATGTAATTCTTATGCCAAATTGATGCCTTGATTTGTGTTTAGTGGCATTCACTTTTGTTTTTTAGATTCAGGTGATCACTACCCAACGGAAGGTGAGATAATTAACTGAAGACCCCTTTTTCTATTTTTCAAATGATTATTCCCAACACAACGTGCTAACGAATTACTTTCTTCTTCTTGCTCTTATTGTTTTTCTTCTTGTTCTTGTTCTTTATTGGTCACACATCATTGTGTAGCAACCGTTTTTAGAGCGTTCAGTGACTGTAAGTCTCATCAGGTCTCCAACCTTCCTCTCATTGTTCACACATATCTCACACGCGCTTTGCTTTGGATCCTTTCAAACATTCCTTTTTGAAATCCTAGCTGTTAGGCTATTGAGGATGACAGGAGGTTGTACGTCTCATATTTATGGCACTCTCCTCAGTTTTCGTGTGGAGCCCACTAGTTAAAGCGGTCCACTGAGTCTGAATCATTCATCTTATCTCCAATTCGTTTTCAGTGTCTTTGGTGTGGTCTCTGGTGCACAAAATGAACGTATCCTCTCTGATATACACAGCCTCTCTCTGATAGTTATTTCGATGATATGTAAGGTCTCTTGTTTCTTTTGTTTGATGGAATCGTGACAGGAATGACGGGAAAGCTATGTCTTGACACAGATTATATCGTCTTAGTGATTAAAAAAAAACACAGCTCAGTGTTATATCTTTTCATGTAGAAAGTAAATCAAAATACTGATTAGGTTTAGTCGAGGTACTATTTTCCTTTCAATTTATCAGTGTAGTCAGGGGAAATTCCCCAAATCAGAGAGAGAGAGAGAGAGAGAGAGAGAGAGAGAGAGAGAGAGAGAGAGAGAGAGAGAGAGAGAGAGAGAGGCGATTAAAAAGATTGTTTTGGACCCTTTTTCCAAATGGAGATATCCTGCTTGTTGCCCAGATCAGCATTCAAAATCTGGGTTTCCACCTTGGCCTGAACACCAACTGCTAGTTGCAATACGCATCTATTTCTATCAACAAGTCAACAAGACATAGATAGATAGATAGATAGATAGATAGATAGATAAATAGATAGACAGACAGATAGATAGATAGATAGATAGATAGATAGATAGATACATACATACATACATACATACATACATACATACATACATACATACATACATACATAGACTTGCTATCACATGAATGTAGTCAGAGTAAACCCTTTTCAGAACAAACATTCAAATTTATCTATAGATTCTTGCAACCTTTTTTCTGATCTTCATCTTTATATAAACACAAAGTCAGTCTTTACAAAGTTTATTCTGTTATTCATTCTGATAAGAAATAATAAAGGTGAAAACATCACCGTATTTTTTTACCTCTATCTTTTGTTAATCTTTGCCTGAAAACATAACACTCTAAATTGTCAAAATAAAAACTTTTCTCTCGACTTCCAAGACATCAAAGGTACGTACTCAGTTTAAAGCGATTGAATTATTTTCTTTATGTTAGTCTGAAACGTTGGTTTTAGTTGAAGGCCATTGTTAAACAGCTTCATCCAAAATGTCATGTGTGATCTAAGTACCATTTTTTCTGTGAGTATATACAACAACGTAACTTAAATTTTAACTCTGAATCGAAAATCACATTCTTAAGAAGTCAAGAAACCTCTAAAATCAAAGATGTTTCATTTTCCATTTTTCTTTTATCGCAAACCGGGAGTTAAAGGCCGATTTTGATTTATTTTTGCTAAAAAATTCAAATGCTGCCTGTGTTCTCTCAATAACTGAAGACTGAAGTGCAATTCTAATTGTGTATTTGTGGTTTGGGAGTGTGGCAGTTTATGCTTGATGGACTGTTTAAAAGATAAAAAAATCCTAATTTAGAAAAAGTGTTAATAAGTTCTCCTTTTCTCTCTCTCCCTCTCCCTCTCATTCGTCAACCTCTCTCAACCACAATCTCTCTCTATCTCTCTTGCATTCTTAAGCAAATTATGTGGCTGTTGCAAACGGTAATAAAAAATAGTTCCATTGGAAGTTCCACAAATCTGTCAATTATTGTTAATAATGCATAAAAGCAGACGATCGAACATTTATATCAGATGAAATTTGGACTCACAACTCCTTCAAAAGGTCGAGTGAAACCAAGTCATCTAAAGACATCAGATCTTTCTTCAGTTGTTTCCCCATCCGACTGACAGAAGTGCTTTGAGTTGTTTTTTCCTTCGTATAACATGATTTATACTTTTCTTGTTATCACATCACCGTCTTTGTAATCATTTCAAAGTGAGTTGGTCCGGTGCCTTACGGAGGTTGTGTCTGCAGACTAAGGGAAGAAAAACCTGTCAAAGTCATAAAACTTGATATTATCGTCAGAAACCAAGTAATACATGAAGAGAAAAGAAATGATGAAAGTCCAACCACATTTAAATGCAGTTTTGATGGTTGTTGCAAAATGTATCAGATTGTTGCACAGTATCAAGATTACGTTGGCAAAGGGAGGGAGAAAATTGAAAGAGAAGATAAACAGAGGAACAAAGAGAATAAGAAGAGAAAAAAGAGAGATTAAAAAGAGAGAAAGAGAAAATAATGGCTGACAGACGCCAAAAGTGACACGGTTCAGACTTTGAAAGACATTTCATCTTGAGTTAAAAATACACATCCACACCACAAACATACATATACACATGCATACATGAACGCGTGTGATATGTGTGTGACTATTTGCATAAATGCAGTTATGTGTGTGTGGCATGTGTGTGTAAATGTGTGTGCATCAGCAGTATGAATGTGAAAGAGAGTATAAGGTGTGTGCATGCGTATGTGTGTATGTTGCAGACATGGGGACATCGTTTAATAAAGTCACCGAATAGTTCAGTTAAAAATAGGATAGAATCATTCATTTATTTCTGGCGTAAAGAAATCAAATAGAGATGGAGACAAAATTTGCAAACGAAAACAAAATTTAACCTTTTCTTCCCAACCATAGAACCAAGTGGAAAGATCAGAGATTAAAAAAAAACCCCAAAAAACTGACATTTCCCGGACAAATTCGAGGATTGAGGTAAGTGGAAGGATAACTATTTTGAAAATATCTTCAAAATCGATTAAATCCTTTGAAAATATAATTCCGTATAAAAAACTCAAAATCACCCTTTTTAAAAGCTGATTTATTGCGCTGTCAAAGACGTCAAAAGGAAAAGAATAGGGAAAAGGTTCTGCATAATAAATATCGATGATTTTCAACAGTTCAATTTACGAAATAAGTAAAGGAAACAACAATGTTAGGTAGTTCTACTTCTTTTGTTGATTCAATAGTTTGTCCCTGCACGAAATTTCACCCAGAATTTATTTTAGATATTCCGTTGATAAGTGTGGAACATTAGCTATTTAATGTTTTGCTTACATCTGAGGGAGATAATTTTGTATGGATCCATCCAAAATGTGATCACGTCTCATCTAACCCTATCTCCCGGAATATTCACAAAATTTCATTCAGATTCTTGGAAACTTTTTGAGGTATTCGCTGGAAAAAAACATTCTGGCGATTTTGTATTATCTGGACATATAATCAGGAAAACTTACGTTGGATATCAACCAAAATATTCACAATGAGGCCCCTCAGCTCCTTAACCGGATCTTGATCTCTTATATATATATATATATATATATATATATATATATATATATATATATATATATATATGTGTGTGTGTGTGTGTGTGTGTGTGTGTGGATATTGACCTGGTCATAAAAAACAAAGCAGTGAGAATCCAACACATGAATGAATATATATTTCTCTTCTATAATCCTATTTCAACCTGTTTGAAAAAAATTAAATGCGTAAAAATTGAAATTTTATGTTACCCCACGTTGAATGGCTGTTTCAGCGACTTTCGTTTTTAAGATTCTAATTTTGACATTTTTTGATACAGAAAATGTTTCATATACATACATAACTGATTATAGAGCTTCTGATTTTTTTTTACACTTGTGATTCAATATATAATTTCCATGAGATAATTCTTCAATCTTGCAGATGCTGTCCTCAGAGGGAATCAGATTATTGTTTTTGTATGAGTTCAAACATAGTAAAAATGTTGTTAAAGTTTTAAAGAACATCAATTATACATTTGGAAGTTCAATCATATGGCCAAGATATGGATGAAATGCATTCAAGATTATCTTTAAAATATCCCTTATCAGTATGTAGGCATGAACTCATATTGTTGCACTGTGACCAAATCAAAGTTGCAATATGACCAAATCAAAGTTGTTGCAACTTGATTATGAAATCATCATCCATTTTCCCCAGACTTGTTTCCAACAGATTATCACTCATTGTAACACTTTGAACTTTTTCTCTGCAATAAAATGTGTGCATACAAGAAGCAGTAATGATAGCATATGAACGATTTCCAGCTTCATAAGACATTCATTCTTATAAACGAAGGATCTTTACACTTGAAGCACAATGGAAAGAAGTTATGGAAGCACACAGAGTATATTTTCATTATCAAACCAGGTTTGTTTACATTTTTTCAAACCTTTTCTTTCCTAAGCAGCCATTCCATGTGAAAAATCATAATACACACTTATTGATGTAATTCTCTTTGGACCCTAGTATTACTTGTCTTCAATCAATGTTAACAGGAAATCAGTTTTTATTTTCTCTTTCAGGAAAGGTTTGTCAAAGCTGTCACCAAAACTGTCAACATAAGTTTCCCAAATTTTGAAGTAAGTATGTATGGCTGGTTTGCTACTGTCTCTGTATCTGTCGTTGGGTCTATATGAATCATTACATCTAGAAAGAAAATTATTTGTTTTTTCAAATTTCCACTGCAAAATTGTTTGTTTGGGATGGGATGGGGATCAATCTACGATGGCTCTTCATGCTGAATCTGTCCAATATTTGTGTCCAGCAGATTTCTCACTTATTTTTTATCAATTCAGACATTTTCAGTGATCACCACCCAACAAAAGGCTAGATACACCGTATTCATTAATCAGCTTTTTCCATGCTGTTACATATTCAATTGAGTGACAAATCAGTTTTGTTTTGTTTGAATTGTTTTGTATTGTTCGGAGATCAACTTCATTCTTAAAAAACAAATCTGTGTATCACGAATGTTCTATTGAAAGTATGATCAGCTCACCAGTTTTAAATAAAGTTCTTTGATTCATTATTTTACAATTGGAAACCAGTTAAAAACTTTATTGTGTGCTAAAGACGTGGCTTTGTTGCAT
The DNA here is from genome assembly GCA_963457665.1 of Thysanoteuthis rhombus. NCBI lineage: Eukaryota > Metazoa > Mollusca > Cephalopoda > Oegopsida > Thysanoteuthidae > Thysanoteuthis > Thysanoteuthis major. The sequence goes on from OY735224.1 coordinate 31,166,052, forward strand.
TTACCTCATAGACTTGAAAGAGTTATTCCAAATATCTGTCTGATAATAATTCATATACCACAAGCTGCAGGGCCGGATCAAATTGGCAAGATGCTCTAAGCACAGATCAACCATGGCCGTCCTCAGTCCTTACATTGATTGACTGACGATATTTTGAAAAATCAAACATTCCTGGTGGAATAAAAGTTATAGTCATCAAAAATACATATTCCCCCGACAAATATGCCAATTCACTGTATCGAATCTTCACCAACACTTCTAGTTCTCTACAATAGTGACCGTTTGGTCGTTTGAATCATTCTAATCAACTCTATGTATAAAAGAAAGAATCCAATTCTGAATTGTAAGTTTTATGTTGAACGATTCAAATAATGTATCATAATTCAACACAAAAATATTTTTTAAAAGCCTTGAAGTCCCCTTCTCTCCTGATGACTTGAGCGAGCACTTATTTTTCTTAATGATCTATCCAGGGGCTCACTAGCAAGGATACCCGACATAACCAGGGTGCAACATATGAAAGATAAGTTATTTTGGTTATTTAAAACTAAGTCATTGATTAATAGCAATTTTTTATCTATCTCTTTCATTATGTCTACTTTTTATTTGGGTATGAATATATCCGGAAAGTTGAATGTTTTCCAGGTTGTTATGTAGTGTAAGACTCTTGAGGCGGTTTATTGTTTATATTAATTTTGTGACTTGAAAAATACCATCTTTTTTTCTCTCACTTTCGAGATTTTCTTGTAATTCAAAATTGATGTATAACATAAAAACAAAAACAATTCTAACAGAAAGCTTTTTTATTCAGATTTTGGCAATAGACAACGTTTTTTGTTCCGTGATTGAAAGGCAGAAATTTTCTTATTCTGACATTTATTTACTTTCATTGTTGTCTGTTTGGTCTGCTGTGCAGAAAATCGTGTTTGGGCAAATGTGTCTGGCTCTTTGAATTCTGTCTGTCTGATTTGTTGGGTTGCAAATCTGACGTCTCTTTTTGTAAATTTGCTGAATGTTTCCTCTTGGGTCCCAATTATGAAGAAAGCATTGTCTGTAAAAAAGAAAACAATTTTTTATTATTCAACACGAAACTTATCAATAAACATTATAAAAATGATGACTGAAACTTTAGCACAGTTTACAAATTGATAAAAGTTGTGTGAATTAGTAAATACTGCTAAAATATCAAAATATAAATATTTTTCTGGTAACCGTTACCAAGTTAAGCGATGACCACTTGTGAGGTGGTTTAAACACGGATTATAACAATGTCCCTATGAATCGCCTGATTATCGTTTGGTAAGTGTACTTGCCTACTGCAAAAAAAAATCGTCATAAACTCATGATTTGTTTTGTGAGTATGGATATAATCTCGGATCAAGAGATTATCAATTTTGGAAATCATTTCTTTCGGTTTTTAAAATCACTCCCAGAAATATCGCATCTTTCAGCTGGGATTTCGAATAAATCCTGAGAGAGAGAGAGAGAGAGAGAGACAGACAGACAGACAGACAGACAGACAGACAGACATAGACACATAGAGAGGGTACGGGGTGGTGCAAATTGTACGCACTTTAGATATTTTATCCAGTGATGTATTTGGACTTTGAACCAAAATTCAGATTCGTTGAGAAATGGCGACTTCGTTCCAAGTCAAACAAACAAGCTTTAACGCTTACTAACTATGAAATGTTCATCTGGAAGAATTATTTTGAAAATTATTATAACTGGCCGAGAAATAAATCTAAATTTTCAACATATTCTTTAAATATTCCCAATAACGATTAACATTATTTGAAATATTCATTCATTATTCCATTGATTTTGTCCGTATCATAATTTGGCACAAATATGCTAACATAATATGGAATTCCCTCCACTGATGGGGATCAGGCCTTCAAACTAGGGATGAGAGTGTTTGGAAATTGAAACATTATAGGCAGTGAAAGAGAAAAAAAAGTGCTGTAGATTTCTTTTACGTTACCTCATGTGAAAGACTTCTTTATTGGAACAAAGCCACCACAGATATAATCCGAATATATCCATTTGCTCCCTTAGCCCTGAAAATATATGCTTTTTCATACATACATACACACACACACATGACACACACACACGCACACGAGTGCACATAAACACACACACACATACACACACACACCCTGAAAGAGTGGCAGCAAACGCCCACGAATACCTGTGTGCAAGGTCAAGCTGTTTGAGTAATGCTGTGCTACAATAAAACCGCCATATATGCAAGAATGCGATTGATATAAATGTGTTAGTAAAACTTCCAAATTAATTTACTCTCATTACAGAAAATTTCAGCCTGGAGTTATCTGCAAAATAACAGATTCTAATCAAGTAAATTAACTGTTTGTGTGAACGGCCTAGAGCACTTTGTTCTGCTTTCAACACAATCATGAAAATGTTGCAAAATTGGATATGTTTCTGTTAGAACTCAATCAGAGCTTCCATTCCTCTTTACATCACACAAGGCTTAATTTTCGGTTTATCTAAAGTCATGAAAGTATTCTCTTTATTCAACAGACTTTTGAGACTGGTATCTTTATTTTTATTGTTTCTATCCCAACATCTCGGTTCCTGCTTCCTCCCGGGATCCCAAGTATTGGTCGAAGTTCTGTGAAATGATATTATTAGATCACATATTTTTTGACTGATATCTTCATCTTTGCTGTTTTTAGTTCAACATCTCGACCAATGAACTATTTGACCTCTCTAAGCTTTGCATTTTAGAAAATCTATTGTTGAACATGTTCTCCCACAAGGTCTGCTAGATTGTTTTTGTTGCTCCGAATGTCACATTGGCAATGCATTCTGAACATGTAAAAATCACTTTGCTATTTTATTTCTGCCGGCTGCAATGTTACATATGTTCTATGTTATGAATCCCGATGTCCGGCAGTAATCTGACATTCTTGTAACATAGACTCTCAAGGGGCTTTTAGGATATAATTGATACCTGTTTAATTTTTTATATATTGTGTTGATTCGTGATCTTTCCATTATATATTCAGCAGGATTTTATCTTGAGCAGATTGCATAGTTCTGTTTTGGAGCCAATCATTTGGTCAAATTCAACATTTATCCTCCATAGGTGAGTAGTTTTAAAACTTTGTAAACTGAACAACCCCTTCCATAAAAGAAATATTCAGGTAGATCCCTATTTTCAGCATTTAATTTCTGGATTATACTCAATAAGCCACAATAAAAATAAATTCTGACTTTAAAAACGCATATCTTATTAATTGATCACGTTTATTTGAATCTTATTAAATGGTATAGGTTTATGTTAAATAATAATATTTTTCAATTGCTGTACAGTGGATGATGGTGTTTCTCAAAAGATTAGCAGTGTGAGGTTAAGAGGGAACAATGTGGCAGACTCATAAACATTATTAGTCAGGCCCCCAGGGTTCATTGGTTCCAGTTCCAAAACCACTGCCCTGAATGACTATTGGTAAAATGCGTTGCTTGAAGACTGTTTTTAAGGGTCTTATTTTCTGGAGTTTCTGAAGAACCATTTTGTCATGTGACACATTCATCAACAAGTTTTGCAAATGCTGCAATTCCGAGGCTTCCCGGCATTCCTTCTGTTCAGAAAACTTCCCTTTGCATGAAGGAGCGAGAAAATAAGTTTCATTTGGAGATATTCTTGAAAATTTTGGTAAATGTCTATGTTGGGTAAAAAAGTGATTTTTTCGTTATATTTGAGGAGATTTGATATCAAAGTACATTTTGTATTTGATGGGTGGGGAACAAGATATGTCAACTCCTCAACTTTTTCATGACGATCACAACATTATTATAAAAAAAAACAAAACACAAAGGTTCTTGAAAAAATCTATAAAAAGATTCTATTGTTGTCGTTCAATGTCGAGAATGGCTTAGTTTACATTCCAACTGTTAATGATGATTTTGTTTTCTTTTAAATCCCATTCGTTTGCTTCATGGTTTTAAAATTGTTGAAAAATAGAAAATTTGAACTGCTGTAGAAAATCGACTGGACGATACATTCTGTTCAGGGCACGCATTATTTTAGTTTTTCTGGTAAATCAATTTTTACTGGAAATATATTTGAATAAAATATCTATATGTAGATAATCCCAGGACATTTTGTGCTAATTTGAGGAAAATATGAAAACTTTTTTCGAACATACTTGATAAAATTTGATTGTATGATCAAAGGGAGTCTCAAAATCAAAGAAGATGTACAGAAAAATAATCCTGGGCAAATGTTAAATATTCGTGGAAGATAAATCGTCTCTTTTTCATTGAATCTATTTGTCCATTGTTTATTTAAAAGGAAATCAATATAAATTAATTGGATAAAGAATAAATCTGAAAATATTTCCTGTTTTCTGTCTTCAAAAGATTCTATTGGATGATAAGAAGTGAATATCAATTGCAATCAGCAAAAAAGCTGATTGGATAAGACATAATCGACATCAATTCTTCCCTTGTCCAGAAATAGCTTAATATAAATCATAAATTCAAATTACATTAATCTGCTTTGTCACTCAATAGAAAAAACGTCACCTGACCAACGTCTTTTAGCAGTATGCTTTGTTTGGGCGATCAATGAAGAAGAATTTGAAGGAGGGTTGATCATTGAATTAGTTAGTTCTCCCTCTGTATTGTTTGGCAGAAATCACTAAAAGTCTGAATTTTAGAAAAAAGTAACAATGATGTGGGCACAGACTAAGGGATTTTCTAGTATGAACTTACATTGTAAGTATACTCCCCTCCAAATATCGTTCACTTCGTAGAGGAATTTCCAACAAACATTTTTTCTAAATATAAAAATAAGACTGTGTTTTGATATTCAGCCCCCTTGCTCTTCTACACACAACAAATGCATGGGTGGACACCCAGGTAACATATGCTGGCTCTAACAGTGGATATTTCCTCATAAAGTACATGTCTAGAGAAGACAATTCCAAAAATCCTTATCCTAGATATGTTCTTACTGATGAGCTCAATTTGCAATGTAAGTTCGATTCAGCATTTTCTTTTAAACCAAAGCTTTTCCAGAGATTATTGCCTAAAAAATGAAGAGAAGTACCTTATTTATTGATAATCCCCTTTTTCGATTTTTTGATTAACCATCACAGAAGATTTTACGACAAAAAGGTTTTGGTTCTGTGTGAGTTTCTATTGAGTGATCCATTAAACCAGTGGATTGTTATTTTTTACGATTAACTATTGCATTCAACAACCATAAGGATTTGACCTTGTCCAAATTGACTGGAAGACAAGCTTGAACAGACAAATAGGCCTCTGACTTGCTGTCCAATTGAGCAGACAGACAGAGTAAGAAAAGAAATATGTTTTGCTGAGTATGTTTGATTTCTATAGCTGGAGAAACATTAAAAAATGGTTGAAATCGGTCAATTTCTATATATTTTCAATGTCTACACTCACGCATACATACATATATATATATATATATATATATATATATATATATATATATATATATATATATATATATATATATATATAAACATGATTGTACACATCTATAAATATCAATATCAACATGCATAAATATGTATAAACAAATACACATTAACATATATATATATATATATATATATATATATATACATATATATATACCAAAACATAGATAAATATCTATATATAAACACACACACACATATATATACGTAAATATATATATATATATATATATATATATATATATATATATATATATATATATATGTATGTATATGTATATGTATATATAAAGTTATATGAATGTATGAATATACATATATATATATGTGTGCATGTGTGTATGTGTGCGTGCGTGAGTGTACGTTTGTATCCTGGAACGAATGCACATGCAATCAAATTACAGATATTTTCATGTAATGAAAACCAAATTTTAACAACTACAGTCTAATTTTCTCTGTGCGAATGGACTACTGAAGTATTCCAGTTTTGTTGTCATTATCTGAGACAGAGACTATCAAAAGTTTATCGTATTTAAAAAAGGAAACCCTTGCAATATCTGACAGACATCTAGATTAACTTTCAGGCCTGTGCAAACACATGCACATACACACACAGAGACACACACGCACGCACGCACGCGCACACATACACAAATGATTAGACACGTAAACAGACACACTGACCCAGTTTTAGGCAAGGTTACCGTGACATTCTAAGCAGTTTGAAACATTGACAGCTCCTACTACAGAAGATCATAGGTATGAAATTTTTTTGCTTTAGAAATTTCTTAATCTTCTTTTTTTTTTTTTTGCTTTTAAGGAAAATTGTTTTAAGGCAATTTCTTCGATAGAAATCATTTATATAAAATTAAAATTATGTATTTATTTTTTGTTAAAAACTATATATTTACTTTCACCTTTTTACAAAAATCACTGCAATCAACTTCAAGTAAGTATTTATTTTCTTTTCCAAAGTTTTAATTTGATCAAAAGTTCATATCATCAAAACAACAATCAGAAGACGAAACGTAGTCCCTTCATACACACATACGCAAATACTTTTACTTCTTATCACAAGATTTGATTAGGCAAGTTACATTGTAAATGTTATCAAGAAATAAAATAAAGACGATTTGAAAAATGTTAAGGTTAAAAGAAGAAGAAGAGAAATAAAGATCCTCGAATCAGGTCATAAAATTTGAGTATCATTGAGATCAACACCATAAATAAATGGATACAAAACGTGAATATTGTGTCAATTGCAATGAGAAAGTTAGGTGAGTGTGATTATGTCATGACATCCTGTCTAATTGATGTACGGATTATATATATATATATATATATATATATATATATATATATATATATATATATATATATATATATATATATATATATATATATATATATATATATATACATATATATATATATATATATATATATATATATATATATATATATGTATATATATATATATATAGATATATATATATATATATGTATATATAGTGTCTGTCTCCCCCCTCTCTCTTTCTCTCACTCTCTCTACATATATATATATATATATATAATCATTCTTTATATATATATATATATACGCGTGTGTGCCTCTGTGTGTGTGTGTGTGATTGTGCGTGTGTGTGTCTGTGTGTGATAGTGCGTGTGTTTACGTTTGCTTATACATATGCATGTATATGTTTGTGTGAAGAGAGTTCATATGTTTGATTAATTTGTATCAGTTTTTAGTTAAGGACAACATCCTAAATACATATGTGATTGTATTCAATGCGTATTATACAAGAGAAGAGTGTATGCTATTACAAAGTCCATGTGCTTGCTTGTAGTAATCGAAATATTTCATTCCAGATTTATTACATTCAGAGAAATAGTAAGAGTATTGATATCTGATCTATACGTTGTTTAGAAAAAAAGGTATCAAAATCTAATTCCTGGCTTTTGTTTTCATTTTTGAGATAATATCAGATCAATGTCAAATACACTTGAAAAATCATACAAACACAATCAATAAATTAATGCTTATACTTTACCTTGATAGATATAACGTTTGACAACCATAATAATAATGATAAAAATTATTGTAATAATATAAATAATGATTATATTTTTATCTATTTCATTATTGTGGGAATTTCTAATCGACACGTTGTATAATTATATTTAGGGGAGGGGGCCTTCGTATAAATGTTTAATATTTACACAAGTGTTTTGATGCTTGTTTTGCAAGAAAGAAGAAAAATAAAAAGCATAAAAACAAAAACACCAAGTTGTTGGTTTGGTTGGGTTTTAGATTTTAAAAAAGTGTAAATCCGTAGTTTATAATTTGCTTTTTGTACCTGTTCGTGTACCCGTCCGTGTACCCGTGTTGTCAAGATTAATAAACATTCCTTTGATTGATAAGGGTAACCAATCGCTGGGTATTGATCCTCACCGGTCAGTAATTCCTGGGTGTATCCTAGAAGTATCCTTGGGGTTAACAAATTTGTCGACTGAAACTCAAGGCTACAACAACGACGAACAAGAAGCAGATATCCGTCTCATGTCTCGATAACGATAGGCAAATGTATCCACTACATTTCATCTGTGTTGAAGTTGTTAGTAATATACTGCCTCATTCTCCCAAAAGATACGTGTGGATGTGAGTGTATATGCCTGTGTAGGTACGTATGTGTGAATGTATGTGTGAGTGCGTGCAGTGAGCTGTGTGCGTGTCGATGTTTGTGAAGGGGCAGGTTCGTATGTACCATTTTTTGTTGTATGTGTATATTTGTGTGTGTGTGTATGTGTGTGTGTGTGTATGTGTGTGTCCGTATTCAGGTGTTTTTCTTCAAAGCCATGTGCGCTCTCTATTAGGACGCCTACATGCAGTAAGCTCTTACAATGTTGTTGTTGTTGTTGTTGCAGTAGTAGTAGTAGTAGTGGTGGTGGTGGTCTATGTGGTGGTGGTGGTGGTGGTTGTCTATGTGGTGATGGTGGCGGCTTTTTGTCTTTGATGATGGTGGTTACGATTAAGACGTGTATATGGTGTTACACTAGTTGTTGCCGTTGTTGAATATTAATGTAAGACGCCTTTATTGTGTGTTTTCGTCTGCTGCTTCAAGTTGCAGACACGTGATTGGCTGAAATCAGTGAATGACGACATTGAGTAGAGAATGGTTCTGGCGCTGGGATGAATAGACTTTGGTTATTGAAACTACAACCACCCGTTACTCCGGGTGTTATTGACCCTTTCTGTTCGGTGATCCACCCTGATTGGCCGAAAATTTGATGACACTACCACTCTCAGGATATAAACTATTTAGGTCTGGTTAATTACTCAATAGAAACCCTCAGGTGACTAATCTCTTCCGGCAGCAATCTGTGTTGGGGTGGATCAAGTATTAAGAACCATAAGTTCAACGATGCGTCCACCATCAGTGTTAGTATTAGGCAAACGATGAAGATCAAAGGGAGAATGAGGAAGATGTTGAGCAAGTAATTTTTCCGTGAATCAATTGAATCTCATATTTGAAGAAAACTGATATGGAAATATTCTGCAAGCATAATTTTCTAAATCAGTTCTAAATCAGGTGTCATCAAAATTTCAGTTAAAACAGGCAAAGCTAGTGTCAAACTCCCCTGATTCATTTTAATCCAAACAATAAACTAAACAGAATAAATTTCCTAATTTGATATCATCAAGAAACTACGTGCTTCATTTCAAATTCTTTATTCGTAGTGTTTGTAAATGACATTTGCAAACTTAAGCAAAAGAAAACGTCTTGCCTTGGAATTTATTCAGACTATATTTATCTATTTTTGCATGACTTCAAATTTTGACACTACAGTTGTTCAATAATTGACTTTGATGGCAAGTGTTACTTTTTTAAAACAGCTTTCGTTGGTTGCAGTTGGAAAAATTTCTGTACTTTTCTGAAACACAAGTTTATTTGTTACGCTCTTGCCAATTAAAACATCTAAAATCCCTTTAATTTTCCTTCCAATTAAGGAAAGAGTTGAACATGGAGGTTGATAAAATCCCTTCACTAAGCATGGATACAGCAAGGTCAAATTCTGCTCCTGCTTCGATTCTAACTGAAAATGATTATTGAAACTTTCTTAGAAATTTTCTGTATGATACGTTTGTAAATACAAAATTCGTCTGTGGTACTCAGTTGGTTATAGTACCATCAAGCAATAACTTGGTCGTAAATTCTAATCATAGTAACACAATTCTTATTCTGTATCTTCATAATTATATATTTGTTCTGTTTAAAGCAACGGGATAGACAAACAGTGAAGTGTTTATTACTCCCAATTTCACTAGGATTGTTCATTTCACGGAAGGGAAATGAAGTCTACTTCAATATGGACTGGAGTTTTACAAAAGTTGGCACAATATGAATAGAAACACAATAATTGCAATTGGATGAGCAAGACATTCTTGAAAGAATTAAGACTGAAATTAAATCATTTTAAGGATGAACACAAATGCAGATCCAACACTATTATTATCAAGTTACTGATCTATAGGTTTTATGTATTCTTCAACTTCGTTCATTTTAAGAGTACCTTGATTAAATACCGCTGGTATATCATGTGTAAGGTTACTTAAAGTCCACAAACAGGTAAATGAAATATGGATTCAGGTATGACTGTATCAGGAATATCTATTGGCAACTTCAGCACAAACATACATTATGACAATATATGTTTTACAATAGTCTGATCAAACTCAACATATGCATATATATATATATATATATATATATATATATATATATATATATATATATATATATCGACTGGTAGACATATTCGCCTAAATAAACTGGAGAAACCAATGTTGACAGTTTTAGATGACGGTCTCGTATACATTTGAAACTGTTCACTGACGGCCATGTTTGAAACCTATCTTCCGGGGAAGAGTAATGAGCTCTGTGCAAAATCCTACAACTTTTCTGGTTCTGAGACTAATATTTTGATCGGGAATTTTCGTCAAAGCTTTTTTAGAAAGTTTTTGGGAAAAAAAACAAACCTGCTTTTTTTTTTCTAAAGATTTTTTTCCCAAATAAACATTCACGTTTTTTTAAATTTTTTCGGCACTTGTTCAATTTTTCAAAAAAATCGATGGAATGAATTAATCTTCCTCATGTTTACACAGCAAATGATCATGACAGTGTAAATTGAAAAATGAGAAACATATGTTTTGTACCGAAATAACGATGATTATTGCTTTGTGGGACGCCAAAACTCCTCACCAATTGCTTTATCAATCAAAATTTTATATCTAACTTGTTTATTTTTTCTTTGTAATAAAAAATATTACATTCTATTTAAGCGTCAATTGTGGTATTTTTATAATTGCTGAATTCGTTTTTCTCTTTAAAAAAACAAATGCATCTGAATTATTATTTTGGTTACTGACACTACTATGTTCATGAACAGAATTCACATTGAATGATTTGAACTGTATTCTTCTTTTTGACAAAATAGGGGATCCTGCTTTTTTTTGGCTATAACATACGATGGATTTTGTTCTGTTCGCATCAATATTTTTATATTTTTACATTTGTTTACAAACTGCACATTGACTTGCAACGGACACTTTTTTCTTATGGTTACGAATAGGCTGATCACGATACCTTAATTCCGCTTCGTTTCATTCGCTTGTTTCGAAAATACGCGTAGCCTCCCTTTCTTTCAAATGGTCAATCTTGGGATATGGAACCCAACTGCAAAGATTTAAGTGTCGGGCATTAGAGTTACGATTAGGATTTAGGAGGAAACACGCACAAGTTTGTATTAGGTGAAGAGTTAAATCGGTAAATCCTCTTCCGGTATGTCAGTCTGTCAGTTAAGCACGGCCATAGATAATGGTGATGCAAGCTAAGCTAAAACTTAGAAAAAACCGGATGCTGATATTCGAGAATGACTTGTAGTTTCAGTACACTTAGAAGATCGATGTAAAATATTGAGTGACAAGATATCCGTCAACCATGAACCGACATTTACCAGAATCTATCTGAACTTTGATTCCCAAAATGCAACCAGCATAAAGAAAGGAATTGTCCGTTGCCCAGAGGCCACCGAGCAAAACTCTCAAGTAGTGACCCAGACATTTGGTTAACGTGATCAGAATAAAGACATATCTTCGAAGGAATAACCACCCTGCGGGTATATGAGTGACAAACAGACTGACTGTGTGAAAGACAACGACGTAGAATCCTTTCATCTCTAACTCTCTCCCTCTCTGTATCCGTCTCTCTCTCTCTCTCTCTCTCTCTGTTTATTTCCCTCCTGCAATATATTCTTTACTTTTGTTCTTCCTTTCTTCCTTTTCTTTCTTTGTTGCTTTTTCTTTCTTTTTCTTTTTGTCCTTTTCTTTTCTTCTTTTACTTACTTTTTTCTTTTTCCTATTTCTGTTTTGTTTTCCACCTTTTTCTCTCTTCTACCTAACTAATTTCTTTCTTTAATTCTTTCTTTTTTTTCATTATTTTTTCAAAATCTTTTTTCTTCTTTTTTTCTAATTTTTTTCCCTTTTCATTCGGTTTTTATTTATCAATCAATCTCAGTCATTCTCTTCATGTGTAAAACATTTGTCCAGATAAGAAGAAAGCATTAAGTACACCTTGAGAACCGCTTGGGTAACTCTGATATAACTTGGCAACCAATCCATGCAGCCTTGATGCACATATTCATTCAGATACTTTTTTTGGGGGGGGGTTACTCAGTCAGCCGTGAGACACCACCGGGAAAACTACTGCACTGAGTATTTTCTTGAATAAGAGATGACAAAACAATAAAAGGTACGAAAATATCAAAGAAAGAACTGAAAGAAGATGAAGGAGGGAGAAATAGAATTTGAAAAATGCAAAGGATGGATGAGAAGAATGAAACAGATAGAATAAAGGAAGAATGAAAAGATGAAAGAGAAAGAAAGGAACAAGGGCAGAAAAGAGAAAACAAAGGAATTAAAAGGAAAGAAAATTTGGAAACATAAACAGGAAATAGTTGAATATGGATATGAAAGAGAAAATGACTTTGAGGGAAGAGGGCAAAAGAGAGACAGAGAGTAAGTGAGTGTGAGAGAGAAAAGGACAAAGAGAGTAGAGTTCTTTAGTTTGTTTGTATCTCACCAAAATTATGGGCGAGTAAAATACACACACACACACACACACACACACACAAGACAAACATACACAAGAATGCATACTCACACAAGCACACACTCACACACCTACATAAGTATACTTACACTTTTAAAAGAAAGGATGAAATAGGTGAATTGAATGAAGAATTTGATCGACTGACAACAATTGTCAGTTCCCCGCCCCCCGTGCGGGTCATTGAAGCTGTCAGTTTAAGAAACTTCATTTCATAGAAATGTATGATATCTAACTCCTATTGAAGAAATATTTCTCAGAGTGTATGCCCTACAATTACTCAAAAGCTGGTCATTGTACGATGTTGACATTCGCCAGATATATTGGTCAGCACACAAGGCAGTACAGTATCTAATTGGAAGTTTTGTTGTTTTATCAATGGTTCTTATAAAATGAAATTCAATGATTATATATCATTCTCCATAGTTTCTATAAATTATCCCCCTTGACTCACGCCATTTAGAATGATCTGTATTTAGATATTATATATCAAAATTAGCAACACTCAGAGGAAGTAACTGAAATAGTTCGAAGCTCTAGCATCGTTCGAGAGCAAGAAAATTAGTAATTCTTAACAGGCTACTTTACACACGATAAAATTTGGTCAGTTTTTAACATAGACCTCTCAAAACAGAAAAAGGAAAATACATATTCATTAACTTAGTCAATTCGAATAACTTCATAACTTTTGTACCATTTTCTTAAAATATAATTTCGGTGGCTTCAAGTTCAGTGTCAAAACCCTGATTATTTGTAAAATTCCTATAATACTTATTTGCTTATTCCCCTTGTTTACTTATAAGAAACGCTAATTAGCAGTTCCAAAAGCTAGATTATCTCCATCATTGTTTTTTCATCGATTTATAAGAAATAAGATAACTACCCAGGAACTTAATCGGACTTTATATTGCATTAGCGGATATAAGTCAACAAATATATACACATATTTTTTGTCCGTAATGTCTATATATACTCCAGCAGTGCCTGCCTAGAAGGCTTATGTCAAGAATAGACCAGACTTTATGCTATGTGGAGTAGCTTGCTAACTGCAAGTTGAATCATTTTGACAGTATTATGCGAACAAAAATTGCGTTCCAAACTTCCATTTCTAGTTTGTTACGGTGACAAATCTACAAACCTTCAATTGAAAATACAGGGATTTGATCATTATAATTCAAATCTGGGGAACCATATTTGGCCAAACATGGTATTTTTCGGGTCAGAAGATGTCAGTGGTTAGTGTCATTATCCTCCTCTGGTAACATTCTGGCATACATAATATCAGCCACAGGGAGTCATTCCTTATTACCAACTGATCAGGGAGAGGGAAAGTTCATACCTTTCCTGAGGATACACTGAATACAAACTACTTCAACCGGAATTCCTCTGCTGTTAACCCTTTAAGCAAACTCAATTTATCAAGCCGTTGAGTGATTGGAATATTTGAGAGCTTTTCAGATGCAATATCAATAATGCTCGAAATGCAAACTCATAGAGAGATATTCACTAAACATGGACTGGGCCGAAAATGGATGTCTGCATGGATCGAACTTACTATAAAAACAATGGCATTTAGCCATCGTTCCATGTTTTCAAATTCAGTTACCTATCCCCTCTCCCTTTCTCCCAAATCATTCTCTCTTTCTACCATTTTCTTTTTCTTACTTGCGCTTTTTTTCTCTCTCTTTCTCTTATATATATATATATATATATATATATATATATATATATATATATATATGCGTATTTGTATATGTATATATGTATTATACTGATACTGAAGTTGTCAGTGACATTTTCTGCTGAATTAATTGGAAACTGCATCTTAGTATGTTTGATTTGATTTTCTGCATGGCCTTTGCCGAGGTATATGCTTCCTGAGTATTTACTAGTTAATTTTGCTTTTACAGTTTCCGACTTCTAAAGTCGAGAAAGAAAGCCCCGTAGTACTGAAATCAACTTTTCTTGTTTCCTTTGCTTGTAAAATTCTCCATAGTTAAACCTCTCGGCTGTTGTCCATCATTTTTTATTCATGCTGCTGTCTACCCAATATTCAAACAACGAATGGAAAAGTCTGGCCTACGACAGATTCAACTTTGCATTGTGGTCTGTAATTAATGCCTCTTAGCATGCACGTCATAAATACCGTACCTACTGAAGCTGCATCTTGCACATTTTCAGCTACGGCTAGACGGACAAAGATAGTCGATTTTTCTTTAGTAACCAAAAAGGGAGATATAAACATATTGAGTACTTAAATGCTCGTGTTATTTTCTCTCCCAGCTTTGCCCACAACCACAATTTGCTTCGAGAGACGCATTTTCGTGGAGGTTGAATCCAGTTCTATGCGTTTGTAAGGGGATATTCTCAGATAGTCTACTTATCCGGAGATGTTCCATAGGGGCGTATTATTTATCAGCATGTAACACTATATCAGTGAAACAAATTGGAATTCCAAACATCATCATCATCATCATCATCATCGTCGTCGTCGTCGTCGTCGTCGGCGTCGTCGTCGTCGGCGTCGTCGTCGTCGTCGTCATCATCATCATCATCATCATCATCATCATCATCATCATCATCATCATCGTCCCTTAGAAGTCCATTTTTGGACATAGACTCTCCCTGATTTCGTTCCTTTTCCTTGCTCCTCGGCGTCTCGGTGACAATATGTTATCAACTTGTCCAAATCATCACGTTATCTCATTTCTTGCCAGTTACAATTTCACACATGATCTCTGGGATCCATGTTGTGAATTGCGATATCCAGTAGTCATTTGGCATTCTTTCATCATAACCTTCCCATTATAATTTAAGATTTCTAATGAGTTCATTTCAGACGAATGATTTTCTTGAGACATTAATTCACCTTTCCCTGTGCTTTGTCTCATTCCCAGGCGTTTTGACAATAGCCCCTTCACATGTCACAATGGTTAACACTCAATTCAGGGATTCTTTCCTGAAGTTAGGGTGAGGTAACCCGAAACAATTTGGGTCATGTTACTTTGAAAGAAATAGATACATTTAATAAACTGTTCCAATATCTATTTTCATCATGATGACGAACGGCCTTCGAGATATAGGACTTACCAGCGATTTAAATTGTCACTTTCAACTTTCATATATCTATATGTGTGTCCATTTTTCCAGCATTGATAGATGGAGAGTCAAATGTATTCACCCACTAAACATTTGCCTGTTGGTCAACACTATATCTTATTGAAAGGATGGGACATACGAGAATACCTTATCTCTGTCTTACTTATACGTCAATGAAGCAATAGTTCGAAATATGCAAGGGAAAAAAACTCTTTTGATCGTATTTTAGTGAGTGGCAATGGCGTAATTAGAGATGTGCGCTCTCCGTGTGCTTTTTAGTTACCTCAGCCTTGAAGTGTCTCCTCTCCCTCCTCTACATTTTGTAGCTTTTTAATCTCCTTATCCCTGAACTTCTCATCTTCTCTTTGGTTCCCAATGTCAGACATAGCAAGAATACCCATCCCCTCTTCAACATTGTGACATCTATCGTAAACCCGGCCATTTGTGATGTTTTTAGCCTCGCTACGTCGTTCCTTCTCGTCTGACATGACCGACTGGAACAAATGAACAACTTCCCTTTGTACGCTATCGAATATTGGCAAAGATTATTTCAAGTTAAAAAAATCAATGTTTTGTGCGGAAATGACTTTTTCAATTTATTTATTTTTGCGTTTTGTTCTAGTCTTTCTTTCTTCGGCTCCGTTTTCTTTTCCTTTTTGTTTTCCTATCCATATTTTCTTCTTCTTCTTCTTCTTCTTCTTCTTCTTCTTCTTCTTCTTCTTCTTCTTCTTCTTCTTCTTCTTCTTCCCGTTTACATTGTTCTTATTTCTTCTTTTTATGATTTTTGGATTATTTTCTCTTTCTTCCTTCATCTTTTTTCTCTTAACGTTTCCCCCATCTTCCCTTGCATGATTGGAGTGTCATTGCTTGATTTCTCAACGACCCTACTTCGACTATTTTCGTAATTTTTGTTTGGCATTTAATAAACAGAGAAAATCGCACAAGTTTGAAATGTGTGAATGTTGACTTCCTCCCACCGTTTCCCAATCTGAAACGATTAAATCAGATTCTATGAATCTCCTTTCATTATAATGAATTGATCCAGTGATTTGGTGAGTCATGGTTCAATCCAGAGCCAAGTCCTAACATTGAGTGGATACTATTGCGGCGAAGGGCCCCCAAACCTTCAGTAATAATTGCTTATTCACATTGATACTATAAACAATGTTTTACACCAGTAAATAATTCATTTGGTAAATTATTTTTAATTATGCAAATTGACATTGCATGAGTAACAACATAATATTTGATCCTGTTTCACGAATTAATGTATTCCAGAGTTTACAGCTGAATCACTTTCAGTAATCAAATGACGCATAAGCAAATTATTTCATTTCTAGTTCTCAAACTATCAACAGACACTGAATCATTGTCCGTAAGAATCGTGTTTTCCACAGGGCTTGGTTCTAGCCCAACGTCCAAAGGAGCATCGTTATAGAAGTATTCAACTACCTTGTCATTCACCCATAGATGCCGAGAGAAATAGACCCGTGTCTTCCGCGGAGGAATTAGTGTGAAGTGAACATAAACTGCCTCAGCCTGAGTTTGAACTTTGTTGACCAATTCCATTCTCCTTACCATTAACCTTTATACCAACCTCACCTTCTAATGCTCTGCCAAGCTGAAAGAAAAAAAGTGCTACATCTATTAAAAAAGATTGAAAAGCCCAAGAACCATGAATATGCATATATGTAAATGGAGAAATATTTTTTCGACTTTGTTGCCAGATGGATTGACCTTTTTCTATTTTGGGAAATATGAAGCTTTGACCTCCTTCCAAAGGTTCCCAACGTTTTCTTGCCAAACAGAAAAAAATAAATCTCAATGCCTCACCTGAAGCAAACACATCCGGCTTATCTATAAAAAAATGTCTTTCATCTTTCCCTCTTCGAAAACCGTCAAAGTATTAATAAAATATTTGCTATCAAGTTGATCTAGCAGACGAGTTATTCATCGCGTGTAGAGGCCAAACCAATAGAGCTAGAAGGCTGATATTTTAAATATCCACTCTTTATTGTGCTTCAAATAACACTTTTTGTTCTTTAACCCCCTCCCCCGCTCGGAATAGGCTTTTAGTTTTGGTTCAAATTTGAATGTAAGTTGAAGATAATTTGGATCCTTAGTTTGTGCGCAGCAGTTTTCAAACTTGTTTCTTGTTTAATTCAAACTTTTTTGTGATCATTGCCAAATCAAAGGTGAAAAAGTTTCATATTCCTCGATCATAAATTTCTCAGTTGTTTTTAATTGATCATCCAAAACAAGGAATGATGCCAAAAGACGGTGTCACAGACCCGTTGAATTCAGAGTAAGAAGGAAAAAGCTGCACCGAGTCTCCTGGCAATCAGCCCCCCACTTTGTTCTGGAAAATCTAAAACCGTCGTGAATCATTTTTCTTGTTTTTGAAATTATCACAAAACCACAGGGTGTCAGTGAATGCACGTTCTTCCACAAATGAAGAGGGGATCCGTCCTCCATTTGAGAAAAATAAAGATATATAATTGTTTATTTCTCTAAGATAAAGATGTTTATTATTCATTGATCTTTTACTGAATGTTGTTATTTTAGACTAAAAATAAAGGCAGAACGCAGACCTGTCCAATCTCTGTACGCAAAATTGTCAGAAAATATCAAATAAAGGAGAAATCTATGAAGGTTTGATTGAAATTGTTTCTATTTTTGTCTGTCACTCAATTGACTTTTTCTTTGATTTTTTATTATTGCCTCTTCCCCCCTGGTTCTGTCTGTCTGTCTGTCTGCATCTGTATATTTCTTCTTGGCTGTGTCTGCTTACATGCTTCTCTACTCATCCAGTCTCTCTCTGTCAATATTTTTATTTCTACGTCCTCTTTTTTTAGTATACCGTTGGATCTTGGGATGTACAATTTCTCTCTTTCTTTTTTCTCTCTCTCTTTATATATATATATATATATATATATATATATATATATATATATATATATATATGCACACACACACTCTCTCTCTTTATATATATATATATAAATATATATATGCACACACACACACTCTCTCTCTTTATATATATATATATCTATATCTATATATATTTATATATCTATATCTATATATCTATATATCTATATATCTATATATATATATATATATATATATATATATATATATATATATATATATATATATATGCACACACACACACACAAACACACATATATATTGTCAAAAGCTGTTGAGTTGTTTGAAAATATAGACTCATGCTAAACTGGTCCTTTACTTTGTGCTTGGTTGCGTCCAGGCTGGATTCAGACTTCTTGAGTGAACACCCCCAAACAAAAGACCAGACAATTAACATATTCAGTGATCATCTCTTTTACTGTAATTCTGTATTTGTTTCATTTTCAAATCTATGGACATTTTTTCTCATTGTTGAATTATACCCCCTCCTCTAACTGTTTAGGAAAAAGAAGTTTCTAATATCTTTGGCCTCTTTATTCCATTTTCTCATGAAGGCATTTTTCTTTTCTAAAAAATGTTTTGATAAAAATACAAACTGATGATATCTATTTCCATTCAATTTCTGATGCATGGAACTCTTCAGTCTGGGAAGTCGGAAAGGAATCAGACGCGTATAAACTAATGGACGATTCATTAGCTTTTTGTTAAGCGGGGCGTGGGGAATACCTGAATTAACAATTCTATGGCCAGGCCTGGAATCAGGGGATCACTTTCACCCTTCAGAAATAAGAAGTCAAATGAAATCTGCTAATTCATTAAACTGCGCCAGTATGTCTGTGCGTACAATCGTTCTCTGTCTATACCTACTTTTATATAATCAGGAGATAAAATACACACAGGCAATTGTTTGCAAGAACTATACCTAGTTTGCCAGGCCTGTCGGAGATTCGTGCTGCATATGGCATCTGATATTTTCCGAAGATCTGATTAGGCTGGAAGATCTTCAACCTCGGTGATCTTACCAGGACCAGTGTATCTGATTGAGTTCGGGTATTTATCTTGGTTCAGTTCTACAGTTCAACCTGGGAAATATATGATTGCACCATTTTCGTCTCGGTTTTCCTCGTTTGTTTGGTGCACAACCAACAGATAGTTTTGGGGAGTTTCCGTTTTTTATTATTTGATGTGTATGCATGCTGCCAACCGTATCAAAGAGACATCAGAAATTGGTTTGGTTCCTTGTTACTTTCAATGCTCTAACAATTAAAAGAAGGGGGACACATGTAGTGTCCCCCATTCTTACTCTAAACAACAACCAAAAAGTGTGAAGCTTTTCAAGAAACGAAAAGAAATCAGAAAAATAAAAGCAGACGGAAACAAACAAAACAAGCTACTCCTCTAAGCCAAACATGTCTTGTCCTGTAAAGGAATAAATGAGTAAAAGTTTTAAGTGAAAGGTCAAAAATTACCTTTAGCATCACTTGCTTTTATATTTAGTGAAAACAGACCTCATTCGTCTTTGATAATGAAAATCCTTTTGAATCTAATTTTTATTTTTCATTAAGTTTAGAAAGTGCATTCCATTTCAAATAATATATGGTTTCTCCACAAAAGGTGCCGTACTTTTCATAAAATTTCTTGTACTATGATTAGCATTTTTATTTGTTTTGCTTAACAATTTATGCTATTGTTTGATGTTCAAGACTGCATTTTCTATGCTTGAATAATGAATACAATCTTTTTGTGTGGATGTGCAAATCTGCTGACTTGCAACTGTCTTATGGACTTGATTAATCGTTTGATAAATAAAACTGCAAGACTTTTCTTTTCTGGCGAAAGCTTTATCTTCGTTGTTACTTCTGAGGTTAGGAATTTGCCAAATGATTGACCTGGTGAAGAGGTTGAGGAAGCCGGTCGGAGGTGAAGCAAACAAAGCATAAAACTGCCAATGATTGTTGGAAAAAAGCCAAGCTTTTCACCTCAAGCATTTCAGACTTACTCAAAAGTAATTGTTTGTCTCTTTTTTGGTGCCAATTCTGATAAGTAGAACAAAATAATTAATCGCAAGCATCGGCATCTAAAGAAGCACATGCATTTTATCACATGCAATTGGAGACTTTCCGTCTGCGCATGTCCGCTTGATTTATTAGTTGACATTGGAAATTGAGAAAGAGATGGCATAAAAGAAGCAAAAAATGTTAGAAAAGTCTTGGTCCATTCAAGGACATTTTTCCGAATTAAAAATGTATTTAAAGACGGTCACAAAACCATTTCCTGCTGATGAAATTCAGCCGAAGATTGGTTTGATGGAAATAAAAAACTTGGACATCTACAATGCTGGACAATGCATTCGTTTCAACATAAAAGCATCAGCTTTAAATGAAATGATGTCGATATAACGAAATAATTGCAGAATTGTCGAATAAAATCTTACGGATTAAGAAAATGGATGGAAGCATTTGAAAATTCGAATATTGAGAGACTTGATTACATCCATGTAGATAGATAGATAGATAGATAGATAGATAGATAGATAGATAGATAGATAAATAGAGAGATAGATAGATAGATTGATTGATAGATAGATTGTATTGCAAGTGAATATTTAGAGAGATTTTGATTCTATGGCTTATTTTTAGGAGTTCAAAGACAAACCGTATTTTATAGCCATCAGCACAACAAGACATGCATTTAAGCATAATTTTTGGTTCTCGTCGCTATATTTCAGTAAGTAGAATCAACAAAAATTGAACTAGAAATTTAATTGTGTTGAACCAAGATTTGCCTCGATATCCTGTTCAACTTTTGTTCAGAACTGATCAAAGAGATTGAAAAAACAAACTTTATCAAAAATTGTGCTCAACTTTATCGGCCCGTTCCAAACTGTCTCCTTAAAGAAACTTTTTCAAAGAGATGAAAATATTGAAAAAAAACCTACTATTCTCGGTGTGTGCACACGTGTGTATGTGTGTGTGCATGTGTGAGTGTGTGTGTGTGTGTGTGTGTGTGTGTACGCAAGATTGTGTGCTTGTGTCTGCATGAGTGTTGCATTGCTGACAAATAAATAGAATGAGAATCTCAGAGCGGGAAACATTTAAGAAAGACAAGCACAAACTGTATTTTCTGAAATTATGAGTCAATCAATTGTATTCTTCCATGATTTTTTTTGTGTTTTATCCTCATGGAAAAATCGGAAACGTAAGAGTAAATACGCTGGGGAATTATCATTGAAATTAATTTTTGTGTTTTAAAGCTCATCAGCACGTTTTTATAGTTTATTTAGTGTCAAATGTTTTCTGAAGGTGAGACAATGAAGACAACAGACTAAGCAAAAGAATATCTAAAAATAGATTCAGAAATTAAAAAAGATGCAAAAGAGAGCCTGATACAAAGGGGGAGGGGGAGAAGATGTAACGAATGTCTGTGATGGAACTTTTAAAACAATTGTGATATAAAAGAGAAAACGAATGAAAGATATGCTGTTGTAGAAGTAAAGAAAGAAGGGGGATTTATAGTTACACCTCGATGAATGACTTCAGAAGAGAAGCCAACATTTCTGCGGTTGATTCAGAATTAAAGAGATTATATTCCTTCGGGCAAAATGGACGATCAATATGGACAACCTCATCTCCCTCCCTCCAGCCCCTGTCAGCCCTAGCCCCCACTTTTGCCTCTTTCAAACATATTATGGATGAAAGAATTCATTCTCTTGATCGGTATTTCTGGCAGTCCACTTCCTGAGGATTTGATTGCAGACCAGACCGTAATTTTGGGATTTCGAACTGATCAGCTTGAACAGCTTCCGTGTGGAGCAGAAGAATGACTTTCTTTGAAACTTGGGTTACGAACTCTCCGATTTACTTTGAATAATATCATCATGATACAGAGCTTGGATCCCAAGAAATCAAAAGCGAAAAAATTACCAACCAAATATGGAAAATTTTGTGGATCATCTTTGTCAGACGGTAAAGGTGTTCAATCTTCATCATTTTTATGATTTTTGTATTTTTCAATTTTGAATTCGAATTCTGACAATCAAGGAACTGGAAGTTGGGACAAAATTTCTGAAATGCATCGGACAATTTTTGCACTCTAGGAAGTCTGACTGGAAAATATCCATTCATTTTTAATCTGGAGAAACGGTTGCACTAAATTCGTATATCAAGTAATGGAAGCAGATTCTGTACTATAAGAATATCTCAGGGAGAGGTAAATTTGTTAATTTGATTTTTCGACAGGTAATTTGGTATATAACCCCAAAAACAAAGCCACTTATTCAAGGTCAAAAGTTCCGGTTGACTGATTTGATATCCTAGTCTTACTCAGAAGGCAAGCAATCAAACTATCATCACAACTATATATATATATATATATATATATATATATATATATATATATATATATATATATATATATACTTTGTTTAATAGCGTTTTCGAGCTCTCCCCAGTTTTTTGAAAAAAAATCATTCTTTCGCTGTTTTTCAAGATAGTAACTGGAGAAAAGCCCCCAACCTATGGATAATTCCCTTTTTTTTTACTTACCTCAGCTAAGTTCCCTCCTGTTGCTTTCAAGTATACTCTTCAGTTCTTTTATAGTTTTAACAACTGATTTGACGACTGGTTTTTGATGTTGTATGTCCTGAGGCATTCGAGTATCCAGCAATGTGGGACAATGTCAATCCTTTTGTTTTTTCATTGTCGAAATATCCTGTTGTAAGATTTTTTCCTCTTTTGTCTAACTTCTTTTTTAATTATCTGGTCAATGTTGAACTAGTCATTCACCCCTTTTCGTTCTTTTCTGTTATTCTGGTAATTGTCTTCCTCTATCCACCGAAAAGTATAGTTTCTTTCTTTTTTTTTCTTTCATTTTCTTTTTCACTTTGATTCCCTTTGTCCTTATTTCTTTCCTCCGACTCTTTATTCTCATTTTTATTTCTTCCACTCCTTCTTCCACCTTTACTTTATATTTTACCATTAGTACTAATTTTACTACTGCCACTGAATCTTCACCCATTTTTTCTTCCTCTTCTTCTTCTTCTTTCAATTCTTATCTCACCAATAACGTTAATCCCCCCTCCTATCTCCTTCTTCTTCTTCTTAACCAATAATTAATCAAATTCCTATTGAAATAACTTTGGGTGTTGACAATCTAAGCCTATTTATCGCATTGGAGACACTCAAGTACATTTTCTTGCATTTGGTTCCCTCCAAATTGGCACCATTCCAATTTTAGGATCGGTCAAGTGTCACTTGTGGCCTGAAACAATATAGGCTGACATGAACACATACTGACCACAAGTGACCTCTTTATTCATGTTTATTCACAAACATCAATTGATTAAGACTATTCCCGCCTCGATGAACGAGACGCAAACTCGTCTACGAGATAAATCAACACTTATAGGAAATAGACATATATTAATAGATATTCAGCTTAGTTGGTTACCAGAAACAAAATGAGGTGTTGTTATCTCTTTTGGGGGCGATAGATGTCAGCCTAATGAGTAGATCGATTTTCACAAAAGTGATTACTTCTTTCATTGAGAAAGTTTGCTAAGTCTTCCTCGAGAAAAGGACGTGTTGGAACCAAAGTATTAGGAATTGTTCAGTAAAACGAAGCGTGTCAACTCACGTTTCTCTAGATTTTAAGTAGGTTTGGCTGGCTATCCATATATCTACACCAATGTAATGGCTGAGAATGAGGGCTGAAAATTCAAATATAACTATATAGAAAACAAATTCTTTTCTGGAAATCCAACCATATAAACTTTCGATTGGGGGGTCAATTTGCTGTGAAAGATGATGCTGAATTGATCTCTTCGTTTATGCCCAGCAGATTTTGTAAACATTCGGACGTTCACTTCCCTAACTTTTCCATTGTTCACCCTTTTTCTGAAGTTTTAAGTTGATCACCCCTAAATATTCTGCAATGAAACATCGGTCGCAATATAGTTTCTAATGGTTGACAGACCAGACCTGTTCTGATTGTTAAGAATGGTGATCTTGAGCAATTATGAAATACAATTTTTGAGTCGATGCAATCAGTGACAAGAAAGAAGAGGGACATGATGCGTACAAATCGGATTTTCAACAAATCAAATGTTTTTATTCGATGAATAAGAGGAAACAAAAGCCAAAATATAAAATATCTGCAGACTGATGAGCAACTCTTTATCATTTCAATCAGCCCTTCGGGTTATCATCACCATCTGAATTTTATCGTCCATTGTTGGACAAATACCTTCCCCAAGATTTGCCACGTCTCTTGATTGTGGGTGTCAGTGACACTGGAACGACGCATAATTGACCCATTGAGGGTGAAAGCCCGGACAATGTGCATGGGAATCTCACATGGCCCAGTCGATGGAATGCCACACTTGGCTTTGTTAGTTTAACCTAAACAAAAAAAAGGCTTTGGCTGGAGGTTGAACAAGGCTTTCCGATCCCATTGACCGTGCTCTCAACCATTACGCCACTTGTACCTCCATTTCAAAAAGAGCTTACTCAAATATACGAAAAAAACTATTCTCAAGGGATAACGCCGTAATTCCTTTTCGAAATACTGAAGATAAATTACAAAAAAAAAAACCTGAACGAACATATATCCTATTGAGAATATTGAAAGTTAAAGGAAACGCCCGAATTTATATCTGCTGTCACGGGGTCTGACAGCAGATGACAACATGGCAACGTAGTGAGAATTAAACAACGCTGTAAATCTTTATAGACAATTTGTGAAACATGCAGAAACTTTGAAAGGTGATTTCAAACTAACGATTGAGTTCCAGGAAATTCAGACATCTTCAGATTTCATTTTCCTCGTGAGGTTAATGTTTAAGTTCACTCAAGGTGAGACAATTTAGGACTGCCTTGAACTAATACGTAAACTTATTTTGAAATGTTGACTGAATCTGATATTTGGTTGAAATTGGAGATCAGTTCAGGCATCCTCAAAATGGGACAGTTCATTATAACGAAGTTCACGAAATAAGGTAGGTGACTCGTGGACCATAGCTATTTTGTATATATTATCGCCAATACGTCCAGAAAACCGCAAATGAAAACTAGATTTCATCATAAGACTAACTATATATATATATATATATATATATATATATATATATATATATATATATATATATATATATATATATATATATATATATATATATGTATGTATGTATAAAATGAACTGTGTAAACATTTGTTTCTGTCCGCCCCTGTTCTTGAATGTAACTTAATATTTCTGTTCAAAAATGTGTAATAAAAGTGCAATGATAACTGAATAAATATTTTTAATAATTTAAACATTAAAAAATTGAAGTAATATTTGTCTTCATTATACATTTCGTATCCAATAGTCATAAATGTGTAATTTCCATGGCTTTCACTAGAGCACACACACACACACACACACACACACACACACACACACACAAATACACACATGCATGTGCATAAATATACTCTCTAAAATCACCCTGAAATTTAATGAGGAATATTAACCAAAATCAATAAAACTTGTATTTATAACAAACAATCTGAAAAGAAAATAACTGTGAGAATTTCGAGTAGCTTGGTTAAATGGATCTATTAGGCGTGTGTTCCCCCCCTGAAGAACTATAAAATATGAGACATTATAAGATAATATAAGATATATTCATTTATATATATTAGAACAAATCCCATCGTCTGACTTACTTTCAATCAGATAGACATTTGATCGAAATGTTCCATTCATATGCATTCTTTGTTCAATTAGATATGGATACTCACTTGACTTTGGCAGATGTTTCAACGTGATGCATTATAATGAGACCAATCCTCTTTATCTCTTTTTCGGTGACTTTATATATCTATCAGTTGAGCATAACTTGTGTCTGATGGAAATAACATTCTCCAACCCATCGTCGGTCCTAAAAGACTTTTTCGAAAACATTTTTACCAGCTACATTCTAAGTTTTGTCCTGTTACCCAGCGAGGGTAAGTACTCCAATAAGTGGTATGGTAAGTGGAAAGATACATAAAAAGAATTATCAAATAGAATGATAATAGTACAGAATAAATCAATCGTTCGATGAATTAGCGATAATTCTCTCCGTCAATGAATGTTTTTTCTGCACATGCGCAGATGTGCATCGTTTAAAACCATGAATGACATCCAATCTCAACGGCTGAACAAATAATTGTCACCCAAACGCTCTTCTCAACTTTTTTTTTCTGATTTTCGACAAGAACAGGCGTTTTGTATCAGTAGCTATCCACACGTTAATAGCATTATCTCTGGTTTTGCTATGTCTGTCTGTCTGTCTGTCTGTCTGTCTGTCTGTCTCTCTCTCTCTCTCTCTCTCTCTCTCTCTATATATATATATATATATATATATATATATATATATATATATATATATATGCTGTTATTAAATTGTTCAATTGTATCTTACTTTTGAGATTGATGCGACAATGAAACCGTCGATGTGTGAGTGTCCACATTGTCCAGTTTTACCCTGCTTCATTGGACAATGTGTCTGGCCCATTCAGTGTCCATCCTCTCCTTTTAACAATCTGTCCAGTCTAAACTATTTAACGTCTGGCTACTTTTATCGGAAGAAGACATCTGAGAATTGACTGGCACTTAGAACACAGGATAGGTGACATCGAATCCGAGATTTCATACGGAGATGACGTGTTGGATATCATCACTGATATATATATATATATATATATATATATATATATATATATATATATATATATATATATATATATATATATATATATATATATATATATATATATATATATATATATATATATATATATATATATATATATATTGTGCTTCGTTGTATTACAACTCTTCAGTGTGGCTATAGACTATCCGTTATCCCATCCAGTACCATGAGGTAGGATTGAAAAGTCTGTTTCAGCGCTAGGGAACTGGACGATCATTAATGCTGGATTTAAGCGATATATTTATTTTAGTTTAAATTCCCTATCCACCAGAGTGCTCTATTCCTATGGAAGAATATTGCATATAATCACTGATGAAATTAAAGAACAACATAAGAAGGATCAAAAGAAAACCTCCAGAATTATCAATATCATCATGAAATCTATTTGCAAATGAAATAAATTATCTCTCTGTAATATTCATGGAATCGTGGAAAATTAATTCAAACAAAACTTACGTATATATGGTAAAGACATTGAGATTCAGGAATTACGTTTTTGCCCGATCCAACTGTTTTTCAGTAGTGAGCGTAGTAATGCGTAGAAATGAGTAAAAGTATGAACAAATCTGAAACTAACAGATTATAAACTGGGCCAGCGATCTGGATAAGTGTTGAGTTATGTTTGTAATACAATCTAACTACACCAAACTATTACAATTGAAGAAAACTGTGTGAATGCATTACAATTACATGACAACTAGACATTGCATTTGCTAGATACATTGGTTTGGTCAAGCAGTGTTGAAAGTGAGACTATACTTCCAGAAAAATCAATTAAAAAAACTCATATTGAAAGATATTAGATGTTTTTCCTTATTTTTCTTTTAATCATTGCACTCGACCTCTGCTCCTTACACTTATCTAAATGAAGATATAAAATATTTCCAAATTAGTAACAGTAAAGAGAAATCAAAATAAGTCGAAGCAATAGTTTCGTACGGCGGACGGAAAATTATTAACTTGATAATTATGTCAGGCTGCTCTACGGACTATGCAGTTCGGTCCTTCCAAACATGTTCCTTTTTGAATAAGCTCTGTCTTACTTCCTCTGATGAAAGATCTCTTTGTTTGAACGGAAACTAAGGTTTTCAGATTTCCAGTCATGAAAAGGTGAAAATGCTAGTGAGTTTCTGATGAGCAATATCAGTGATGCTCTATGTGTTTTCTTACATGTGCAGATCGGGTTTTAATAAAACAGAAGATAAATCAATTTTCTGTTCTCAGGATTTTAATATCTAACAAAACTTAAAACAAATCGATTTTCTGTTCTCAGGATTTTAATATTCGTTCAAGTCTCAATAAATCAGCGGAATGAATCAAAACCTAACGACCCCAGGAACAATTTGGATCGAAAAACGTTTTCTTGTTTTTTGGTGAAGAATAAATTAGAGGCAGCATTGTTGGAACATTGTCACCATTGTATGATGCAGTGAGGAAGGTGTTTATGAATTTTCATTGCTTGACGCATTTTTTATTACAATAAAGATATTTTTCTCTTTCTTGGAACCAGCAAGACGAATATTGAATCCGGATACATTTCATAACAATGAACAAAGAACACATGACAAAAACTGAAATTTACATCGTAGTGCATATATATATATATATATATATATATATATATATATAAACAAACTTAGAAATATTTTATGCTCTTATTCTAATACATGTATACACACCGTGTTTTACAGCTTTTATGACCCCTTTTTCATTTCAGAAGGATCGCTTCGTTTTTCTTGATAATCCTTGCTGATATAAACGGAGTCTCATACGCCTTCAAGTATTTGTAGATAGGTTGATAGATACGAACAGAGATTCCGATAAATGAATATATCAGCAATGACATTTCAGAGGATGTTTTATTCTTTGTTCTGTTTTTTGGTAATTTGATTTAACGTTGATGAATAGATCGACTATAAAATTCGAATTAAAAAATGAAGGAAAGATGAAGAATCTTGTCATAATCAAAAAATATATAAATGTCATAAGAATGAAATATTGTTGGGTTTTTTTTTCAAGGGGATCATATAACTTCCAAAGAGGACCATTCTGTTGAAGTCAACAAAACCATGAATTTCTCTTTTTATTGATTTAAATAGGGAGTAGTTGTAAAAATCGTATAAAGCACACACAGTCTTCCAAATCTTGTTTTGTTATAAGGAATATTTGTTTTTCATTCCCTTTAACACACGAAAGAGAAACTTGTTTCTCATGTTATCTATCGATATAAGTACTCATGTCGTCTCAAATAAATCAATCGATTCTTGCAGTTGTAAATAAACCAAATTTTAGCGTTAGCAAATTCTATAAACAGAGAGAAAAATCAAAATGGATTGATAGTTCCTTACAAAAATCTGATTTTTACAAAATCTGGTTTTCACAAAAATCTGATTTTTACAAAATCTGGTTTTCACAAAAATCTGATTTTTACAAAAATCTGGTTTTTAATATGAAATCTAATGCATTTCATCAAGCTCACCCAATGAACATGCCTATTTTTTTCCATTAGATATTTGTACGGCTCGAATTTTTTTTATAATACATATCTGGTTAGTCATTCAATAAAAACATACATATATATAGGGGAGAGTGGGGAAAAGAATGAGTATTACTACTGTCTCACACTGGGATTGAACCTAGAACTATCAGATCACTTGCATTGATTTTGTCTGATTCCGTAACCACTACGCTATGTGTCCATGTGGATACCAGGGGATATTTTTTCAGGAGGTTTAAACCTTAGGTGATATTTTTTGGTATTTGATGTTAGTGTTTTCTGTCTTTCATTATTAGAGGTTTCCATATGGTATCCATTTCAATGCTAGGATTACTGAGGCAGTTTTTCTTGCCAAGTATATGGACCGACTCTTTCAATTTTCAAAAAATAATCCGATGGTTCTAGGTTCAATCCCAGTGTATGATGATTATTATTATTATTATTATTATTATTATTATTATTATTATTATGATGATGATGATGATGATGATGATGATGATGATGATAATGATGCTAAGAGGGGAGTGCAGTCAATATACTCCCATCGGTTGAATAAAGGGTTCAGATCGTTACTTCCCTACACTTACCAGATGATATCTGATGAAGGCTGTAGAGTACAACGGCCGAAACGTTGTATGAAAAACAACCAAGATGAGGATAGTCCGGATAATAATAGAAATAATAATAATACCTTATCTCAAAAATTCAGAGATATACTTGATAATAAGTGATCTAAAAGTTCGAATAATAGTTTGAGAAATAATGAACATTTGACATGACCTTTCGTTAAACTAATATTATTCCATTGACGGAATCAAAAATGAAAAAAGCATGGCCCATCCATATACAGGGGAATCTGTTGATCTCTTTGAGACTCAAATCGGGCCCCCTTTGCTGAGTAAGCTGAGTTATCAAGCCCAATCTTCTCTTACCGATCCAACTAGAACTACCCTATAGCTGGTTAAAAATTAAATTAAACCTTTACACCTAACATCAAATTTTCCTTAATGTCTGGATGCCGTATATGTTACTCATGTTGCACTGGCGTTATTATCATTCTTTCAATAAATGGTTCCAACTGTATTTTTTCTTTATTTTAGTGTATGAATCTCCAAAGGAAGACATTACAATTGCGTGCGAAGGTCTTCATGGTTGGTTTGATATTTACATATAACGCATTATTCAGTGTTTGTTGTTTCAACTCAGATAACATCCAAAATATTGAATGTTGATTTTCTTTCATCTGTCGTACCAATCGCTGTCACTGAGATAACGATGAATGAGAGTTATGTCCCTTGCCAAATCTTTGCACAAGAATAGAGCGTTCACTCAAGTACAATGCAATCTGAAACATAAAGCGGCCCCACCTATTAGGATTAAAAAGCACATCCATCCGTATTTATAATCAATTTTTTGTTCACACGATTATAATTTTAACCTTTTTTATATTGAATTACTTGCATCAAAAGCAAATAAATATCTTGGATGCTGGCTGCTTCCACAAGTTGATATCATTTGTGATAAAAAAAAAAGCAAAGCAAAGTACGATGATAAATTACTTTGAGGTAGCGCGTATATGGTCTCACTTTCAAGCTTGTTGAGGCAGATAGTTCTCCTCTCAGAGATGATTGATGCAACACAATCTTCTTACTACCATTGTTGCACAACTATTCTTGCAACTGAAAATGTCGAAAGGTTATCACTTTTTCCATATCTGCGTATGTTTGTGCGTTCATCCCTGTGCTCCAATGCTCCTGGCCGTACTGTTTTGTCTACATACTTGGAAATTTGAATCAGCACTCCACTATACCCCTTTCAAAACTTTTTATCTTTATTCTGAAAAAAAAATCCTTTGTTTCCTTTTGTGATTGAGCCACAAATAATATCTGACACAAATGATATTTACTTAACAAATGACAACGATGGACAAACACAAATTGCTGGATAAGTTTTCTTCATGATTGAATTATCCAAGCCAACATTAGACCTTCACTGACTGATTTGATTATCTTTACTTTTGAGAGAAAAAATAAATGTAAAAGATGAATGACTTCTAATGTCTTCTGGAAAATTGTTACCGACGGAATTCAGCCATCCTCTCTGTAATTTATGTCACGCTATCTCAAGAGTCTATAATTACCCTAATCACGGGTATCAGTTTTTTCCCTGGTCTGACAGACGATATTCCCCCAACACACCGGAAATTCAATTGGAGATAGGGTTATTGCAGCCATGATTTTTTGCACTCGTAATAGACTCTTTAACAATCATCCAATTTGTCTCCACTTATGACCTCCAAAATATCGCCATACATAGAATAAAAATTGAACTCAGGAGGTTAAAAATGTGAATTATGATTTACTTATCAAAGTTTAAGTTGACAGTTCATTGTTTTGCAAACAGATTTTTTTCATTTGCTTAATCAAAACAATCACTAATGAAACGAAAGAACAGGTAACTCTTCAAAGACAATCAAAATGTTTGCCGGAAGTCAGACAAGGTTTTATCAATTTTACACACGTCAGTGGAGTGTCAGATTGGCATCATCTTATTATAATTCACCAAATTCACCATCCACGAGTGACTGCAAAACTTGGAAACCACACAACATTTCCACATTTTTTGTATATACCAATAGGACACCATTATAGCAAATTAGTTTTCAGGAACTGAGAAAAGATGATAGTGTAGGGTATGCATTTGCGCTTTCTTGATGATGATTTCATATCTATCTATCCATCCATCTATCAATCTATCTATCTATCTATCTATCTATCTCTCTTAGTCTCTCTCTCGCTCTCTTTCTCTCTCTCTCTCTCTCTCTCTCTCTATATATATATATATATATATATATATATACATATATATATATATATATATATATGAATACTAAAAGTACATAATATTCTCAGTAGCTGAAACCTCGAATTGAAGCCTTGGGTATAGGATTAAGGTACCCCTAAAAAGATTTTTTCTCGTTTTGGAGCTGCAACCAACTCACAATTAGGCTGAGTTGATAGCTATGAGTCAGTTAATGACTATGTGCTTCGTTGAACTCAGAAAGTAACTCGAGATCCTAGCTCAATTACGATCTTAAGAAAGCTATTCATGAAACCCCTTGTTACAGTAGTACAGTATATTCTCATTAGTACCCCACGACTTTGGCCATCAGTGTTGCCAGTTTTTACGTTTTTTTTCTTTTGTTTTTGCAATACAAAGAAAAACATATTTGATAGAAAACTACTTCAAGGATAACTGCCAATCCCTACCCACCCCCCATAAAAAGCTCTTGAAAAGTTGTCCCAGGACAAATTTTCCTGTCAACGATTCCATCCCAGCAATTTTTGAATTTTGTTAAACAGTTGCCATTCAATAGTCAGGGGGAAATCATCCTAATCCATTGATCCTTCTATTTCTATCCATATTATGTCTAATTGAGGAGAACCAGACATTTCTAATTTCTCGAGAACCGTTTGTATGGTCTTAATCTAACTTGGAAACCAATCATCAGGACTTCACTTGGCATGCATGGACGGACAACCTGCCTTTGGATTGCTCAATTGGCAGTGGGACATTCTGACTGACCTTGTCTATGACCTTTGCCTGGTATGACTGTCGCATGAACAATGTCCATTCTCCACGTCTCATGTGGGGTTTCTTGGTAGAACATTGCATCATCGAACTCTTACAGCCAAGACACAATCTTTATGATCAGTCTTAATTCCTTAGTGATATCTAGCTGGAAGATTATCATGGAAATAACAAGTGTGTTAACAGTCTGTTCAGGAATTTTAAGAATACTGCAAAGTTTGTTTATTGTTGAATTAAGTGTTTCGAAATTTGGAAAATTATAGTTTATTTGTAAGTGAATTATGACTTTACTGTTTTATTTCATGATGAATATTCAAATGTGTTCCATTTTGTAATAAAAGCTCATTTCTTAAGTGTCTAGCAACTATGAGAAGACGTTAGTGGATTCCTTATCTGTCTTTCTAAAAAAAGAATTCGAAAATGCTTAAAGGTTCTTTTCTTGAGTGTTAAAAGAAAAAAAAAGGGTCCTTACTTTGAGAAAAATATAATAATGATAGTATTCCAAGGCCTCACATGGAGAGACCACAAAACAGCACAACACATCCGGGAAAAGACAAGAGTTAGAGACATCATAGAATCCATAAAAAATCTCAAATGGCGGTGGGCTGGCCATGTTGCAAGAATGGCTGACAATCGATGGACATCACGACTCACAACATGGATTCCCCGAGACCACATGCGCAACCGAGGCCGGCAAAATGTTAGATGGAGAGACGAGCTAGATAAGTTCAGGAAGTACTGGCTCCGTGACGCCCATGATAGAGAAGTGTGGCAAATCCTGGGGAAGGTCTATGTCCAACGACGGACGCTAAAAGACTGATGATGATGAATGATGATGATTCCAAGATCTTCCTGGATACTGCAGAGCCCTTTTCTACAATGTATAGGAAGATTATGACTGGCAACTTTTTTGAGGAAATCTGAAGCTTATAAAAGAGCTGAAAATAGCTATCATGGATGCAAGGGCGATAATCCATCGATATGCACACACTAGATTAACTCAGAGACAGATCGTGCCATTCAAATTTTGAAGGTAAAATGTATAGCCATTGAATTTTGCTGCATAAGTGTTCATCAACACGATTGACTGTTTTTTTTTCAATCTAATTACTTCATGGTATGTTTTCATGAAGAAAACAGTTTCTGAAGATGAAAAACAGAAGAAGTATATCCATGCAGAAAATACTTGAAGATAACTTGAAATCGATTCATAGAAGCTTGAACTCGCCAATAAACAAATAGCCAGTTCGTTATAATTTCTTGATGCAGTGTATACTTGTTTTATTGATTCACCCAATGTTGACAATAATTTATCTTGAAACATCAGAAAGCAAATATATTTATATTATCCTTAATCAGATTTATATCTGAAGCGAATCCTCACTGGCATTAGTATGACTGAACAGCAGAGAAATAAAGAAAAAATAAACTGCATTTCAAATTCTATTGATGGACCAGACATACAATCGTCAAATCATTGTAAATATAGCAGACTGTTTTTAAACCTGTTAGGAATCGTGAGAAAAAATTGTTGACCAATAATTCCTAATAATAATATATGATCAGACTTCCACTATTTCAAGCAAACATATT
Organism: Thysanoteuthis rhombus; assembly: GCA_963457665.1. NCBI lineage: Eukaryota > Metazoa > Mollusca > Cephalopoda > Oegopsida > Thysanoteuthidae > Thysanoteuthis > Thysanoteuthis major. The sequence continues at coordinate 31,201,149 of OY735224.1, forward strand.
TTTGGCTGGATTCTCAGATAATCGTGTTTTCATGCCTCGTAGATGGCGTGTGGGTTAAGAGTTTCAATTCAGGTCTATATTCCTGAGTGGTAACTATATGCTTTTCAAATATTAACTAATATTTTTATGACAGGAATCACCCAGGAAGAACTATTCCAAATAAAATCATTCAAGTTCATCGAAAGATTTTTTCTGCTTGTTTGGATTCAAATCCGGATTTTCACAAATGACATCCACTGATTTGTTGACCTTTTTCAGACAAGATTAGATCAAATGTCAATAATCTGTCCCCGTTATACCTGGGATCATTTTTTTAGATTCATATTTAAGATTTGCAAAGTCTATGGGATATCAGTTTTTAATCAAATGTGTCTTCATTCTCCAACATTTTTTTCATTTAAGTATTACCAGCACAATATTACTTTTTAATTGCAATAGATTGAATGCCAATATCACTCATTTCCTCTAGAACTCATACAAATAGTAATTTCTGACATTTATAAGCAACTAAAACACTTGGATATCGATTTTTTCCCAAAATGTGAATTGAGAACACTGAGCAAGGGACGTAATTCAGGTTTCAGAGTAGCATACTGCCAGTCAGTCAATAAGGGTAATCGATGCTAGAGATACTAACACATTTATAAAACAAAAGTTACACTGACATCCACCATCTTTGTTCTTTGCTCCGAACCAGATTCCAATAACAGACGAGACAGAATATTAGTGAACCATCAACAAAAACTGTCAACAAAGTTTTTCAGTTTCCAAGTGTGTCCGTCGGTCGGGCTGGCTGCCTTGCTATCTATGCATGTACCACGCGTACAGGCCGCACCAATCGAGGTATGGGGTTGAAAATTTAAACATCCATTCTTTATCACAATTGTATTCTTGGAGATTTTATTCTCCTTTCTGGTATAATATTCCTCCTGGAAGGGAAATCCTCAAATATCAAGTCTTTTGAATGAGACGAATCACAGAGTATAAGCAAAAGTCACTGGAAGAAAGCAATCTCTCTCACTCTCTCTCCTCTCCCTCTCTCTCTCTCTCTCTCTCTCTCTCTCTCTCTATATATATATATATATATATATATATATATATATATATATACTCCAAATAGATTTACAATACAAAACTCTGTCACTTTGAGAGAAGCATCGTATGATTATATTTAATTTGATACATCGTTCTCGATTTGTAATCTCATGTATCTCTGTTCTGCCAACATTTCAGTTTTCTGTCATCATGGATCAGCATTTTGAGCCTTCATGAAGGTTGATTCAACATCACACTAAACGCTTATATGTGGGAATGCACACACATTTTGTTATCTCTACCAACGATGTTGGGATGGTAAATGAATCTGGTCGAGTCTTTCCATCCGTCCTGCTGTCTGCCCATATTATTTCTTTAAAAGAAGCCAAAAGATTTCATGGGAATTCTTTTCCAAATCCACCCTGACGTGGTTCAAAGTGGAGAGTTCAGTTTGCAAGGTAATTTTATGTTAAACTGATCTCTTAGTTCGTGTCTTTTTCTTTTTTTAATTAAGACTTTTTACTGATCACTTCCTAACAAAGGCGGGAAAATAGCATTCATTGATCACCCCTTCTCCCAATGTCTCTAACTTATCTACCCCAATATAGCATGCTAACAGAAGACATTGGTTGCTTGACAGTTCTTATTGAATGACTAATCAGTCCTGTTGTTTAGATCTGTCTATGAAACGCGGTCAGCTTTGAGAATAACCTTCCCTTTAGGTTTAATTAGCTGAACAAATGTCAGTCCTGCATTGAGTACCGTCGACGTAACTTCGGTGTCTCTCAGGTCCCCTGGTGATCTCAGTCATCTGCCAATTTATAATTCTATTTCCTGCTGTATTTAATGAAGTGTTTTGTAACACGTCCCCAAATCAGAAGATGACCTCTTCCAAATTTTTAATTCACCAACATTATTTATATCCAAACTTTGAAATACTTATATTAATATAACTAGAATTTATTCCAATGTTCCAGACATTTCTGAGGATGCATAATATACAGTTTCGTTGGATTATACTTAACAACGTCTACACAACACCTTCTACATTATATACTTTTAATCTTTTTTTTGTGTTGAATGATTCCACGAGTAATATATATATATATATATATATATATATATATGTATATGTATATATATATATGTATATATATATATATATATATATATATATATATATATATATATATATGTATATATGTATATGTGTGTGCGTGTGTCTAAGCATTCAAGTAAGGTATATACATATGTGCACTCCGATGCATATAATTGTTTCCATGTAATACCTATGTATATATATATATATATATATATATATATATATATATATATATATATATATATATATATATATATTCAGCATACACACACACATATATATATATATGTGTGTGTGTGTGTGTCTGTGTGTGTGTGTTTATTCATTTTTTATACAAATATATATGTATATATATATATATATATATATATATATATATATATATATATATATATGTGTGTGTGTGTGTGTGTGTGTGTGTATATACATATATATAATCTGGTTAGACACTAATTAGAAAATGTTAGTATACCGACTTTTTTTGGCAGTAGATTTTATTAGGGTGGATTGATTAAGAAAATAGGGAAAAGTTTTTTTAGTGAATGATTCAATTTTCCCGCTTTTTGTTTGACAGTGATCCCTAAAAAAGTCTGAAATGAAGCGAAAAAACAAGCGTCATTGCATGTCATTGCTGCTGGACACGAATTGAGGGACCTAAGCTTACATTGCAAATTGAAACCTTACAAAACTTGTTTAATGGTTGAATCGTCCCAAAAAACAAAAAAAAAGTCTGTTTTTGACCTCTGATAAGGAGTAAATGTTCAAATGTTAACTCAATTAGTGTGGTCTGTATTTGTGATACATTCATAGTTAGCCTTTTAGGCAGCCTGCCAGACTGGATTAGAAACTGAAGAGAATGTTGATAATTCTGTTGTCAGTTGTTGTTGACGGTTCTTGAAAAAGCATTGTGTATCCAAATCGTCCTTACAATTTGTTTTCCTTGAGAAAAAAAAACATCGATTGTATTTTTTCAAATGATTTTTTTACTCACCTATCAAACTGGTTCGTAAAAGACAGTGAATGGGGAATTTAGTCTGCATAAGTGAAACACTATGAATTCAAACAATTTTGCTTGAAGAGCTTTGTGGTCACCTATGGGAAATTGTAAAAACCTCATCCATCTTTAAAACCCATGTAATCGAAGTTTGAATAAACGGTTTTTTCATGAAGCCCCTGGCCAAGAATGCACAGAGCAATCTGCATCACAAAAGTATCTTTCTACTGACAGACAGAATCACAATATCCTCTAGTTCTGTTCTGTACAATGTCCAGCCTAAATTCAAATTATTTTGGAAAAAAATGTAACTCTTTGATCTTTCAACCACGGATGTATGTTCCAATGCCGAAAGATGTAGTATTTACTTTAACTCATAGATGGGGCCATCAAAGTCTCCTATTCCGTTTACTGCAGAATGTACTCTCTGATTCAAAACATCAAAGAGAGAAGTTATTCTTCAAGATTCTAGCCATATTTGCACTATATGCGCATTGATACTGTATTTATCTCTACAATTGATAGATGGAACCGCCATAGCCTCTTATTTCGTTTACTGCACTGACTATCTTCCAATCACAGTGTAATGAGAGAAAGGATATACATATGCAGAGTTATGGATATTATGTACGGATAATTCGAAACCTTCCATGTTTACAAAACGATACAGAGATCCTCCATGTTATATCTTTCTGCAATGTTTCGCCTAATTTGTTGTTTTTTTGGGGGGGGGGGGAGGCGTGCATTGTCTACCAAGAGAAGACAAACTTATGCTTGATAGTATAGGCTCAGATGAAAAAAAAAGTTTAACTAAATTTCTTTACTTCATTTCGGTGAGTAACAATAGCCTAATATCCAGAAAAGCACTGACTCTAAGTTGAACGAGAGACAGATTCTATATATAGAACGGTCAAATTCTACATACTTTTTACATTCAATCATAGACTGGAAAACTCAGTATTTTCGCTCGCATAAACGTGGAGATATAATGAACAGGATTGCTATGAATGTGTTTTAACAATATGAATTTCTGACAGATAATGAGTCACTTCAAAGTCTTGCTTCATGTCAGTCAGTATAGGAGAACTGAAGGAAATAGTATTCAATTTGATTATTATTTATTTATTAATAAACACGGAGGAAATTGAGAGATGAGCTCGTCCGATCAAACGGGATTCTTCTGAAGATTGCATGACATAATGACAGATATGTGGTTAGGGTGGAACTAACAACTTTGGGCGAAGACTCAAGCCTCGGTCCTTTGGTACTTTCATTCTGTATAGGAACAGTATTTGAGAAACGGAAAGTTACGGTTATAAGTTCTCTCGTATAATTCTGTTCAGAGGTAAATGAAATATATATTTGTATAAAGTATCTATACGTAAATGATTGTATCATTTTTGACAGGTACTATGCTTTTGTTTTGATAATTTCCTACAAAGCAGATTCATAGTGTCATGACAAATGCGATGGTAGTTCTCCGAATGATAAACAAGATAACATTTTCGCGTGATTCCTCTAAAAAACCTCGCCTGCTTTGAAGGAACAATAAAACAAATGGTCTCCTTATCTTTCTCATTATTGAGTTGATTCCTGTGTATTCTTGGTTTCTTTTTCTTCTTCTTTCAGTTATCACGAGCAAGAGCAATTATCCTTGCGCCCCTTTTGTTCTCCGACCCCCTGCTGAGTCAGCTATTTTTTTCCTTTAGTTCCCAACCTTAAGGGTACGTTTGCATCAATTTTGTTAAAGCTTTCACATCAAAAGGACCACATCTTCCAATCTTTGATATGGTCAACAAGAATAATTCCTTGCAAAATATAAGCCAGGTTTCAACTCAACGCTTTTCCGAATTCGTTTGAGACCGTCAGAATACAAATTCCCTGGGAGATGATTGGGTGGGGGTAGTTAGGTAAAAAGGCACAGTTGGGGTGGTGCTGATCATATATGAATGGACTAGGTTATTGTAGAGGGGGGGTCCAATATCAAAGGATGCCAGGGTTAGATGCATAATGGCCGACACATGGCTCCCCACATTCTCTTCCTTTTTTGAGTCTTTCCTAAACATAGAGCCTTTCATAATATGAAATGTTTTTTCCTCTGATATCAGCATAAGGAGTTCTCTTTCCTTTTCCCCAAAAATCACCTGCTGTACAACAAACGATGGTTAGGGTTCTGACATCGAAAACAGTCTCTTAAGAGTTTCTTCCAATCTGAGAGCTGAGTCAATTGATAACATCTTTTGTCTGATATGTTACAGTAAAATTATTAAACTAAGAATCCAGTGGATTCCTTAAGTGTTTGTGGAATCCCCCCCCCAATCAATGGAACCCCGTAGTTTTAAAACCAATGTAGATAGATATATAGATTGATGGATGGATTATTATCGATGCAATTAAAACGAATCCTAGGCAAGTAAAAAGATAGTGCAGAAGTAATAGTCGTTCATCTTATGGCATCGATATTCAGGTGTGGAATATCAAGTTGATAAATCGAGATATATGGACAGGGATGGTAAAACTGATCTATACATTGATCGATTGTCATGAAAATATTGATAGAAATAGATATAAGGATTGGTAAAAGATTTGAAGATTCATAGATGGATGGATATGAAGAGACTGAGATGATTAGATGGATAGATAGAATCGAGGAAATACCATGTATACTGTCGTTCATACTACGTGTTTAAGAATACGTAGAGATGAATGATATTTTCTAAACATCTTTGTTCCTCCCTGAATACACAATCATTCACTTACCTAAATAGACTGAAGTGGTCGACAAGCAGTCAAAGTTGACGATATGTATATATATATATATATACATATATATATATATATATATATATATATATATATATATATATATATATATATATATATATATATATATATATATATATATATATATATATATATATATATATATATATATATGCATTTCACACGTCCCAGCAGATGGGTTCATATGAAGAATAGTCGACTTCACATCACAGGAAGAGAGGCGCACAGAGATACACAAGAAAGTGATAAATGAATATCTTGGGGGGGGGGGAGCTTAAAAAAGTATTAAAAAAATCATTATACATTTATTTCATATAATTGTCGAGAACCAAGTGTGAATATCCAAGATTACCTTCTAGGCTTTTCTAAAATTCTACTGGATTTCAATTGCTGATAAAAGAAAACCATTGCTCGTCTGTGATTTTACACCTTTTTTCTAACGTTATTGTCATTGTTATAAGTATCTGGATAGGTGTAAAGATCAGACGTCCGAAAATCTTTAGATATTGAGATGACGATTTATATCGATATCACTGAGAAAGCAAATTTAAGTAGAATAGAGAAAGGAAGTGAACAGTGAGCTGATAATAGAACATTTCAGATTATGGATACCTTTCCCATAATAATAAAGAATCAAGGTCTAAGACATTATTGTCAATAATGTTCTTACGCTGGCTATTGCTTCAGTTGTCGCTGTTTTGGGTTCACATATCCCATTGTTACTTAAACAGGTGTGTTTGCAACATGAACTAAATTAGAGTCGTCTAGCACCTGAAGTGTTGTCACTCTTTCCACCCAGGATTGGTTCATCAAGTGTAGAGGGGGATGCAGAAGTGATATAAACTGTTCCTTTTAGAGTTGTCCGTGTTGCAATCTGTTCAATTAACCCACAAGTTTTTTTCTGGACAAGTCTGATTGGTCACTCGAGTGGAACTGTTACGTGATTATTTTTAGCGGCTGACGGTATGAGGTCGGGGGAGGGTCAATGAAAAATTAGAAAATAGGGATGACCACTGAATTGGTCACTTATGTAAGACTTTCAAAAAAGATTCACGATAAGTGCAACGTTTAGCATCAATTTTTATTGCAAATTGAACCGCTTCTAAAATCATATTTGGGTGTAAAAAAGAAGTTAATTATAGGCATGATAGAGAGAAAATGTTGGAAATGTCAGCCTTCTAGCGCCCTTGGTGTGGTCTGTATGCATTATATATATATATATATATATATATATATATATATATATATATATATATGTGTGTGTGTGTGTGTGTATATATATATATATATGTATATGTATATATATATATATATATATATATATATATATATATATATATATATACACACACACACACATATATATATATATATATATATATATATATATATATATATATATATATATATATGTGTGTGTGTGTATATATATATATATATATATATATATATATATATAGATAGATAGATAGATAGATAGATAGATAGATAGATGTATAGACAGACAGACAGACAGAGCCAGCCAGCCAGGCGGCCAGCTGGACCAACTTTTGTTTACAGTTTCGATGAAAATTGTGGTTGACAGTTTAAAATTTGTGGACTTGTTTTTATTAGCCAGTGCATTTCTGTGTTTCTTATTCACTTTTATTCATAGACGAAGATATGTTATTCTATAACTTATCTCCATCGATATCCTAAATCACGTACTGGACTGTCAGATCCGGGAAAATCCTCCTAAGATTATTGTGTGGTAAGTTCAATGTGTGATTGGCACTGATGTTGGCGGTCTAGTCAAACGAAGTAGGTGTCTTATGCCGCATTCTAACGTGCAGGTCGGAGCTGCCGCTTCTCCAGAATTCGACGTCGCTCAAAATCTCTCAAGCACACGTGACATGTCTTCCATACCCCAGCTCTGATCCAGTTTCCAGTCTCCAGTGCAGGACATGTGGATCACCTTGAAAACATCCTTGTAATGATCCCTTAGGGGTCTGTGGCTCCATGCGATTTCCCTGTAGAATAGAATCTCTTATATATACAATAATTGCTATGGATATCCGACAATTTCTAAAAGTTCATTTTTGGTCCGACAGAATGAATTATATATTGCAATTTATCATCTAAAAACTTTTTCAAAATCATTTTCCGTCGCAACGCAGTTGATATATCACTCAATTTAGACAACTCAAATATAATGTAATTTATAATTCATATATATATGTGTGTGTGTGTGTGTGTGTGTGTGTGTGTGTGTGTGTGTGTGAGTGCACGGATGTGTGTTTGTGTGTGTGTGCATGGATGTGTGTGTATGTGTCTGTGTGTTCGCAAGTGTGAACACATGATGACTGTATGCATAATCTAAAAAAAAAAAATGTATCTGCTGATAACAACTGCATAACAGTCCTAAGCTGTTTGAAAAATAATTTCAAAGAAAGAAACAAAATTAAAAATTCCCGTCTGGAGTAAAAACAATAAAAATACCGAGGTGTAAAAAAGACTCAGCTGTCAAAGTCAAGACCATAAAGAAGGGTAAAAGTAATGAAAAAAAAATTAACTAAAACATGGGGGATAAAAAAAAAATGGTCCGACCTGATGACTAAAATTCAAATAAAAAACGCACCCTCTTCAACTTTTCTTTAAATGTTGTTATTTATGCAAAGCATTCGATATATCAATATCTATATATCCATATCTATCTATGTATTCATGTCAGTCTCTTCACATTTACAGTGAATGCTCAATGTATCCAATACATTTCAAAAGATTTATTCCAACCTACTCATACGCCTTCACAATCAGTAGAATATGGACTAAGAATTTTTGATATCTCTACTTCTCAATGTTTAATCTAGTTCTAATACTTTTCTTCAATTATAGATTACTGTATTTTTCAATATTCAAGACATATTCTGTCAATTTTGTTGCTGCATCGGATTATTTTTACACCTATTGTATGCAAAGATCTGCTTTGAAATTCGTGGGGATAATGTACAACGATTGGAAGGTTCAAAACCAGGCGCCAAAGATCAGGAAATTAAGTCCATTCAATATGTTCTAAGCAGCTTCAGTCAATGCCAAAGTTTCGTCTATTTAAAGCATTTTGGTACAAACAAAAGCAGCCGACAGTCAGTGATGGTGAGGCGGGAGGTCGACCATTATAGGCTACCATCTGTGACTCTAATATAGAAGAGCGTCAAAATAATCAGGAGAGAAGGGAATGATAAAAAGCAGTAATACATTTTGAATAGAAGTGAATATTTCGGAACAAATTGACCACACTTAGGAAGGTATATCTGTTATGAGAATAATTGACTTTTTTCAAGCTCTGACTAATAATATGGCTGTCTAGACAGTTTAATCACAAATAAAAACGCTGGGCATTGTTTACAAAATTTACAAAGTTTACTCAGAAAATATCAAGGTATTATGAGCATTTCGTGGAGCCTTGATGTAACTTCGTAACCAATCAGAAAAGATTTTACTACACATGCATTAACATATACTCTCCAATAGGGTTACTCAGTTGGTAGCAAGATACTACTCGAAGCATGTGTGCTTGATAATTACATTCATGATGACCTAGTAAATCATACTTCATCTTTCGTGCAGGGTAAAGGGGGGGCATTACATACCATGCAACTGGTTTCACAAATAAATGAATATATCTTAATCTCTTCTCGAAGTCTTTGTATATTTCATTTGTCCAAGGGAGATTTACTCATTTCACAGAAACAGAAGCTATATAAAAATACCAATAATATTGTCCAGGTCGAAAGAAGAAAAGAGACAACAATATTATTTCGATTTGGTTTGTCTTCTTCCTTTGATACGACTTCAGCCATATTCTCTGGAAGAAATATACCTCACTATAAAAGACATTCCTATTTTGGCAACTATTCTCTTAAGCCTTTGACATGTTGGCTCCAGTTCTTAAATAGAATATCATAATTATTCCATGTTATATTCGGAGTAGTATTCATATTTTGTTGTTTTGATTAGTTTTGACCAATATGCTCTTCGGCATTGTTGGTATTTCCAGACCTTCTCAGGTAAAATATGGCCACTATTTCCCTGTCTGTTGATTCTACAATCAGCTTTGAAACCGTTTCGGGTGCAAGGTTTGATGTATTTCCCATGCATTTTCTCAGGAAGCAGGATTTAATCAGCCATCGTTAAAACAAAATCAGGAAAACTAAAATAAAAACACTGAGTTGTAATATCCAAGATAATAAAATCATTGAAGATACAAAATATTCAAATTGAATTTTTCTGCAAAATTTATTCAGCCATGTGAATAGTGAAACCAAGTCTGAGATATGCAGATTGAAATAAAATAAAACATGTCTGGTTGGTCACTCAATTGCAACCGTCATATGATCAAGTTTTTTTGATAGCATGTCGTATTTGGGGGTATCAGTGAAACATTGTTGGAAAGGAATTTCAAAGTACAATTTTTTCCACTTTTGTTGGGCAGTAAAAATGTCAGAATTGAAAAAAAAGGTGAAAAATGGCAGACACGAAGTAAGATACTAATTTAGCAGAAACCTACATTCTAAATTGAATTCCCGTCTATAACCTCATTGGGGGGGGGTAGAAAGGATTATTTCTTAGAAAAAATAAGGACCGGATTTGTACATTTTCAGCACCGTTTGCTACATCAGTGCAGCCTGTACACACGATATATACATTATCTGCCTGAGAGACGCGGTTAAAAATTAAATAAACCTATATTGATGGTGATCATGTGGATGATGACAGTTTTTGTTGACGGTTTTTCATAACAAACGCACCATTGGAGGCGTTGGGCTGGTTTGTATAGAATTGTTAATAAAATACAATAAAAATCTCAAATGGCTGATTATTTTAGAGATTTTTTAAAGCCGTTCATAAATATTTATACCTCTGAATGATCTTTGTTGTTACTGTTTATCCCTTGTCAATATTGATGAGATTTTTTACTATTTTCTCTGAAGAGTAAAACCAATATATACGTCGTTTACGTAATTTGTTGTCTGTGTCAGAAACAGCATAAATCTCGGACTGAGATTGTTAACCGACTGAAGGGAACTGCACTACAAAAAAATTGCTTACTACTAAAAGATGGTTTCCTACAATAGTACACATCACTGAGAAAGTCATGGAAGTGAATGATGTACTTGGTATGATACAATGCATTTACAATGACGGAAGCGAAACAATACATAAAATTACTATTCAACACGCTTTTTAGGTGAGTTGTGCAATGTGAGGCACAAGTTTGGTTTCTGTACCTCCAGGAATATACCATAAGAAGATCAAAATGAGAGCAACAAGGATGATCTCTGAGATGTGTCACCTACCCCATTCTTCGCATCAACAGTAGGGTAATCTGCTGTCATAGGAAGACCAGTGCGAAACATTTGATCTAATTTAATTGACATTTATAGTGCAGTAAAAGGATTGTCATTTAGTTGTTTGAAGGCCAGAAAAGTTCAAATGACAGTATCATCATCTTCATCATATAACAAAAGCCCTTCCGGTCTCCTTCCATGACGATAGAGATTGCGTTAACCTCTGCCATGTCTTACTGACAAACCTTTCTATCTCATCTATCCATCTTGTGTCTGGACAGTTTTTACCGTATTCACCGTTTTACTGATACCAAATTGTCTATTGATCTATATGTTTCCCTCCTTCTCGTTATGTGTTTAGTCCATCTCCATTTTGTTACTTTGATCCTTGTGTGATATCCTTCATTATGGCCTTTTAAGGGCTCAAAATGAACGATCTGGTTTCCAAGCCAGAAACTTCTCAGTTACATCAGGTAAAAACAGAAATATTCGTTTGTCGGCATAAGCTACTAGTTTGAAAAGATTTAATCGTCGGTCGTTTCAGACTGGATCTCAAAAGAACTTCGTCACAATTTACCGAATTAATTTCATGATTAACATCTGAATAATTTATCTGCTCATGTAATACAAATATCACATCACTTGATAGATCTTTCATTTTGGGTATCAAGGAGATTAACTGAGAATATGAGAGCTCTCTGAAAACATGAGAAGACGATTAATAGCAGCAGGAAGCTCCTGGTAAACACAAAACTATAATACGTATTTAAAAGTGAGTCAAGCATCAAAATGGTTCAATTCTGTAATAGGTCAAATGGATGGCAATGGAGTAAGAAAGAGCTGTCTACCGTTGAAATCAGCATTCTTCAACGTGTCTTTAACTTGAGTTCAAAACTAATCGCTGGTGGTACCAAGCAGACCGCTACTCAGTGTTGTCATGCACGGTTTCCTAATTACAGTCAACACAGATATTAAAAAAGGTTATAATCATCTTGATATTCCCGGTTAATTCATGACTAAAAATGTCATTCTCATTTAAAACTTACTCATCCAATAAAAAGAAATAAGAACAATATATTCCATGACAAATCACTGAAAGAAATGTTCATTTACTTTCGTTCAAATTACCAGACTCAATCGACCATTGAAGACCCTCATCGTCTAGACTGGAAGAGAAAAAGCCCAATCTGACTGGGGAATGACTAACTTGGTATCCAGGTCCCTGCTTATGGCCCAAATATTCAACATCGAAGACAATTGATTTTAAGGATGATTTTTCAATCACAAAATAGACAGACGAACAAATATTTGCGAATTCTTGTATGAATTAGACGAGTACAAGAAGATTGGTCAACGCTTTTGGCACCTGAAAAATGTAATGGTGGACTTACACCTGCTTCTGAAATTAAACATCACACACACACACACACACACACACACACAAACACACACACAAACACACACACATACACACACACACACACACAAACACACACACATTCACTCACAAACACACACAAACACAAGAAGTCAATATCTGAAAACTGTTGTTCGCGATTCACTACTTAAAATAGGTTCTAGATTGGGAACATTTTAGGAGAGGAAAAGGAAAATTATAGACGCACACACTCATACAAACATATATGCTCACACACATGCACCCATCGTATACATAAAAAGAGAGAAAGAAAGAGTGCAATGAAGAGAAATGGAATGTTTACTTTGTTTCATTATCAGGTTGTTTGCAGGGAAGTGGGGGGAAAGGTTTGGTTGGGGGAATGCCAAATAGTACAGACGTCTTCAAATAATCAAATGAATAAATCAATTATTCCTTATCTATTTCATGTCTGTGATTCACAGTGTCGGAAGGTGCGTAAGAGGCGATAAAAACATGTCGGGCGGATGTATACATGTGTCAAATAGATCTTTTTTCACGTATGACTAATGGCACCGTGATTGGGTTCAATTTATTAATGAAGCACACGCACACACTCACGCACACTCATACACACACAGACACACACACTAAAATACACACACACACACGCATATATACATTCTTAACATTGCTCTCTCCACTGCTCTCTGTGATATTCAGAGTTTGTTTTCGGGTGAATCCGTGAATCTTAGGGTTCGGCACCTACACATCATAGCTGGTATTATACATTGATTATATACTTTACGATTTTCAGTGCGACTGTTGATACCAAATGCTTTCCCACCAATCGTTATGTAACGTCTAATTTCATCTCAGTTTTATATTCACCTTAGAGATTTTCTTATCCACAGTTACTCAGAGAAACATTTTTTTGTGTAATCAACATTTGATTAAACACAAAAAATATGTCAGTGGTCATGAACATGAAATTATTTTTTGATGATATTTATATATGATATTTAGCCAATGTGAAAGGTTGAAATGTAGAAACAAATAATTGGAAAAATTAGTAGATTATTGATTCTCGTCCAAAGTTTATAGATGAAATATTCATCATCATCATCATCATCATCATCATCATCAGTCTTTTAGCGTCCGTCGTTGGACATAGACCTTCCCCAGGATTTGCCACACTTCTCTATCATGGGCGTCACGGTGCCAGTACTTCCTGAACTTGTCTAGTTCATCTCTCCATCTGATATTTTGCCGGCCTCGGTTGCGCATATGGTCTCGGGGAATCCATGTTGTGAGTCGTGATGTCCATCGATTGTCAGCCATTCTTGCAACATGGCCAGCCCACCGCCATTTGAGATTTTTTTATGGATTCTATGATGTCTCTAACTCTTGTCTTTTCCCGGATGTGTTGTGCTGTTTTTTGGTCTCTCCATGTGAGGCCCAGCATTATTCTTTCATGTGCACGTTGCATGGTTCTCAGCTTACGGGTCTGTTTCTTGGTTAAGTTCCATGTTTCAGCTCCATAAGTGACTATTGGGAGAATGCATTGGTTATACACCCTTCTCTTTAGGATTAATGGGATCTTATTATTTTTGAAGGTTGAGCTAGCTCTGCCAAAGGCTTGCCATCCTAGTGTGATTCTTTGCTTGATTTCTTCTTCTTTTGAGGGTCTCATGGAGATTCGTTGCCCTAGGTAGATGTAGTGGTCTACTTTCTCGAGTTCTGTGTCCTCGATTTCGATCTTAGTGTTCTTATCTCCAATGTGGTTGTTGCACATAATTTTCGTCTTGCCGAAGTTCATGTGTAGGCCGACTTTCTTGCTCTCCTCATTTAGTTCATCTATCATTAGTTGGAGGTCGTGTAGGTTCTCTGCGAAAAGGGCTATGTCGTCTGCGAATCTGAGGTTGCTCAGATACTCGCCGTCTAATTTAATTCCTTTACTCTCCCAGTCTAGCCTTCTGAAGATCATCTCGAGGCAGGCTGTGAAGAGTTTAGGTGAGCTGGTATCACCTTGTCTTACTCCTTTCTGGAGCTAGAAGGGGTCCGAGTCTTTATGTAGCCTGATAAATGAGCTGCCGTGATTGTATATATGTTTCAACACTTCAACATATACTGGATCTACACCTTGCCGACTGATGGCCCTCATGACCTTAGGGATTCCTACTGAGTCGAACGCCTTTTTGAAGTCGATAAATGCTACGGCAAGTGGTAGTCTATACTCTGCTGCTTTTTCTTTCAGTTGATTTATCAAGTGCAGGTGGTCCATGGTCGAGTAGCTTCTTCTAAAGCCAGCCTGTTCACGTGGCTGGTTTTCATCGAGTGTTTTTGTGATTCGGTTGGTGATGATCTTTGTGAAAGGTTTATATACACAGTTGAGTAGGCTTATAGGCCTATAGTTGTTGAGGTCTTTCGGGTTTCCTTTTTTATATAAAAGCATTATGATAGCAGTATTCCAATCGTTTGGGACTTTACTGTGTTTTAGACACAGGTTGAAGAGGACGGCCAGTTTCCTATTGATGATTTTACCTGCTTTTCGGAGTAGGTCGATGGTGATGTTGTCTGGTCCAGGGGCAGTTCCTTTCTTTGTCTGTTTAATGGCTTCCTTCACCTCCCACGGGGTTACTCTTGGGAAGTCCTCTAGTTGTTTGCCCGTGTCTTGCGTATCTTGCTCATTGTTTTGCAGTCCTTGTTTGGACGAATAAAGTTTTTGGTAGAATTCTTTGGCACGTTCGACAATCCTGTCTCTGTCTGTTGTTAGGTTTCCATTTTCTTCGAGTATGCTAGTTATTTGCCTTCGTCCCGAGTTGAGGAGTTTGTTTATAGCTTTGAGGCCCCGACCTTTTTCAAGAGTTGATTCAATGACTGCCGTTTTGTATCTCCTGTCTTCTCTTCGTTTCTTCTTGATTAATTTGTTTAGTTCAGCCTCTTCAATATTCTCCCTCGTTGTTGTCGGTGGCTTGAGGTTTCTGCGTTTTTCCATGAGATTTTTAGTCTCATCCGAGATTTTGCTAATGGGTTGTTTGCTCATTGGCTTGAATGTAGAGGCTACTTCAATTATTGACGTTGTCATTTTGCTGCTTAGTTCGTTGATGTTGGTGTTGTCTTGTTCAGTAAGAATTCTGAATCTGTTCTTCAATTCGAGCTTGAAAGATTGAACGTGCTCTTTTGGTATGTTTAGAGGCTGCGGTTTTGTATGGAACATTTTCCTGCGTTCTTTATTGGTGTTTATTTGTACTTTACATCGTACCATTCTGTGGTCGCTGCCTACATTGACTTGATTTAGGACTTGGATGTCCTTGACGATATCGTTTTTGTCCGTTAGGATGTAGTCTATTTCGTTTCTTGTTTCGTGATTGGGGCTCTTCCAAGTCCATTTCCTACTGGGTCCCTTCTTGAAGAAGGTGTTCATGATTTTGAATCCATTAGCCGTTGCAAAGTTTACAAGATCTTCTCCTCTCTCGTTGCGTATTTTGTATCCAAACTTGCTGACGCAATTTTCATTTCCTTGTCCTACTTGTGCGTTGAAGTCTCCCATGATAACATTGAAGTGTTTTCTGGTGCCTTGGAGTAGGGAGTTCAAGTCATCATAGAAGTTGTCTATTTCTTGTTGGGTTGATTGCGAAGTGGGAGTGTAGACTTGGATTATATTGAGTTTGTATCGTTTTGAAAGTTGTATGGTGACGCTAGCTACCCGGTCAGAGACGGCTTTGAAGCCAGTTACATTGTCTTTCAGGTTCTTATTGATGAGAAAGCCAACTCCACTTTGTTTTACTTTCTCTTTACCGTAGCTGTAAAGAAGATGCTTGCTTCTCAGTTCGATTAGTTCTTCTCCGGGTCTTCTTACCTCACTAATGCCTATGATGTCCCATTTGACATTTCTGATTTCACTTTCTAGATCAGTTAGGTGCAGGTCGGTTGACAGTGTTCTGACGTTGTATGTGCCTATGTATAAATTTGTCTTCTTGTTGACTGTCTTAGAGTTCTGTTGAAATGGTCGTTGTTTGAGCGGTGACTCAGTAGGGACAGATGGTCCCTTGGTGAAGGATTTGGGTAGTCGCTTTCGGAGCACATCACCCCTACCCAAAGTAAGTGATGTGGCTGAGTCTTTTGGGGCCGATGACCCAGCAAGAACTGACGTACTCTTGGTGTATGTTTATTGATAATAAAATGAAAATATTTACAAATAAATAAAGAAGTAGATCGGCAAAGGGTGAAAGCAGAAGAAAAAAAGTTGAACGTAATATTTGTCTGACTTTTTTCTTCCTGATGATAAGTCCAATTCAACATGTATTTCTTCTGTTGCTTTGTTCCCTGTAACGAAGTCTGGTCTCGCACCTTTGATCTAGAATGACATGTCTCGGGGGATTATGATTTTTTCGTGACTTCATTTGGTCTGACGCTTATTGTATTCCTTGCAGATGTTTTTAATCTAATAATCTTCCCCCTATCTTTCCTTAGCTTATTGTGTAGTTGAAGAGATGACATATTTTGATTAAAACTGTACAAGATGGCGTCAATAATCATTTATTTGTGTAAAGTTGATCAAGAAGGCAAACTGTATCAGTCGGTTAAACGTAGGCAGATTGGAAGTTATTTTTATCAAGAATATGTCAGAAAGTCAGACCATAGATGCAATAATTGTATTTCTTGTGTGATGATCTATCAAGGGCAATGTTGCACATTTGGGGGGGGTGCAGGTGTTGAAAAACCAGAAACAAAAACTTTTCTCTCGATTGAATATGAATTTTTTTTTAATTTTCAGCCCTCTAGCCCCATTTGTGCAGCTCGTACACAAAACTGATTTATAAACTGAGGAAACCTTTGTTGACCTAATCTGACAATTTGCTAGACGATTTCTTACAAATTTTCATTTTCAACATTGTCTCAATTGAAAAACCTACTCACCATTTTATTTCACGGTATCCTAAAATCTTTTTGCAACTACATCCTCGTGAAAGTTTTAATCTTTCTCTGTAAAGAACTGCATTAAATTAATGTAAAGTTCTTTCTTTTTGGAAGTCTGATAAGAGCTGGAATAAATGGTAATATGAAAAAAATATTTCTGATGAATACTGCCAAAGAGTGCAACCCATGAAGCCTGATCACCAAAGAGATAAGTGATTTAGAAACTATCAACTGATACTGTCACAAACATTGTCAATAAAGGATTTTTTTTAGTTTTCAATTTGGCCGTGTTGACTGATGATATATGTATTATACGTAAAGGCCTAGAAAGCTGAAAATTCAAACGTGTAAGTGGCTTTTGTTCTCAGAAATTCCCCTCATCATAAATATGTTTTTGTTTTTTGTTTTTATTGTGGGTTAAATATGCTGTGTAGGGTTTATGCTAAAATGGTCCCTTATATTTATCTGGCAGCTTTTACATTTGTTTTTGTTTTTTTTTGTTTTTTTTTTGTCGTTGTTTTAAATTGAATCCAGACTTCTATAACTGATCACTGACCAACAAAAGAGGAGAAAAATAAAACTATTTTGGCAGTTTTGATGAGAGATTTGGTGGACAGTTTCTAACAAATATTCATTTTCGACATGAACTGCATTGAAAACATTAATCATTTTATCCCACTATCTTCAATTATCTTTTTGAAACTTCGTCTCCGAAAAAGAAATTCTTTTCATCTTTCTCTGTAAAATGTTTTTAATTTAGAAAATTTTACTGATGCTAGAATAAATATTAATTCGAAAGAGAAATTCTCGGTAAATACGGCAGATGAGTAAAAAACAAAAGCTGTGTTGTAAAGAATGTTTAACTAGCAACAAAGGAATATGCAATTCTAACAAGTCAACCCATTTGCAGGAGTTTCTCCTTAAATCATGTAAATTGCTCATCGATGAGTCACATTTTTTATACTTTAAGTATGAGAGCCATCTGCTCTGCCATATAATGTTTATTATTATCAAGTGATGTCTTCGTTTGATTAGAGTCAAACTTAACGTCTTCCAAACCTTAGATCATCATTTGAGGAGAAATCTTCAGTACCAATCTAAGCAAATCACTTTTCACACGTTTGATCATTCACAATATCTTTTCCTTAAACATCACATTCTTTTGTGTTATATTCGTGTTTTCAAATCAGTGAGTAAAGAACTGTGTAATATACGAAACGTACGTCTCCTTGTAAATTCCTTTTAACTCTCATTGATGGGGCCTCAGTGTTAGTTCAACACAGGCAATTGTTAGTAGCATCCATTAATAGAAGAAAAACATTGTGATTAAAAAACAGAAGACAAAAAGTGGACAAAAATCTTGTGGAAAGCAGAAATCAATTTCCAGAGGTGCCAACTCGACAACTACTGACCAGTCAAAGAGCAACGTTTGTATCAATAATTTAGTGTTCCAAAATCAGAAATCTCACAATTTTTCGTAGGATTTATGCATGGTCATAGCAGCTATTTCATCTGTTAAAAACACTTTTTTTTTCAACTTCCATTTGCATTTTCTTGTTGAACAAAGATGAAGCAAATTGTTTCTTTTTTGTTTGTTTTGGGTTGTCTCTTCATAAATGTATCGTCAGTAACAAAATATCCCTGGACAAACAGAGTGTGAGTAATGAATTTTTGCAAGTAAACAGGACAAAATCAACGGATGCTTTGCTTGCGTCTGAATAAACCAAAAATAAAACGGAGACTTGTCTGGTTAGTAATTCAATCGGAACCGTCTCTTTAAAAACACGTTTTGGCTACATTAGGTGTTGGGGTGATCAACTATCGTTGAAAAAAGGGTGAAAGATGGATAAGTCACTTCTCTCGTCCCCTATTATGAAGTGATCACTAAATGATGCATATCCCGGGGACAAATTAACAGATATGAGGACGTATTTAACATATATATGTGTAATAGTAAATTGAACTTTAACTATAAACTTCTTTATGGAGTGGGTAAAAAAATCGTACAATAAGGAGTGAATGATCGAATTTCCAGCCGTCTAGCTCCATCGGTGAAGTCTGTACGCGTGATAGATACATCGCTAGCTAGCCAGCCATACCAATTTTAAAACTGAAGAAACCCACACTGACACTCTTGGTGACAGTTTTTCTTGACGTTTTCTCAACAGGAAAATAAAATATATTTTGGTAAATTCACAAAATGGCGGAAACGTTATGAATTATTCATGCAAGAATGATTATTAGCTTCAAGCAGTAAATAATCGAGACAAATACACACACACACATACATACATAGACACACAAATATGTGGCCATTTTCGTACGTGCATGGAAACTCATACACACTCACACACATACACATGCACACACATATACAATCACATGGACATACACTCAGACACGCATATGGGTGTGTATGTGTGAGTATTTTAAAAATTATTTTTCAGAAAAGTTCTTTAAGAGAAATTTCAAAAATAACAAATAACATTTTTCTTGTCAAATTCAGGAGAAATAGTTAACTTTCAAATGGTAAACTTCAAAATGAGAATATCTTCATGCCATTCTTTAATAGATTGTATATTTATAATTTAAGATATTGAGAACACAGACAAAATTGCCACCGACAAAAACTGAGATGGTAGGAATCAGAATTTGTGGGGGACTGGGATTCTCAAAAGAGATAAAAATTAAGAGACAATGGACCAGACATAGGGTTTATCTACCAGAACAGGATTTGAGTATGATGATCATGATCATGAGGATTATGATGGTTATTTATGTATTATACTCTCTTTATCTCTTAATCTAACCTCAACCATATTTGGTCTAATGTTGTGTCACATTAGCCCCTGTGAGGGGGATGAAGAAAAATCCTATTCAGTCGTTGGGATAGTGGTCTATATATATGTATTTTTCTTATCATATGCTGATGTTGACCAACTGATTGGTAGCTGGTTCTCTTACTGGCTGAGCCAAAATTACAATACTTTAATATCTGGGATATTTTACAGATAGGCAGTGGCTTGTTTCACCTGATAAATAATACATCTATATTATATACCTATTATCATGTATTATGTATGCATATAAATAATACACAAATTGCGGTAATTATCTCCAGTCAGAATAGAAATAAGAGAAAAACTACGCGTGTTAAAAACATGTTTATGTTCCTTTTGCGTTTTCCATTGTGAGGCTTTCGGTCATATTTATCGAATGTGGAGACTTATACTCACACATCGAACCATAGTCATCATTTACCCCCTCCCCCTATCGTATAAGCGTTGTAACATGTCATAACACACCCTCGTTGTTCAACGTGTAAGTTCAGGTTTTCTTCTGGGCGACTTCCTTATTTTAGATGTTGTATTCATGATGAAACGTAGAATCTCGAATTTTCTTCGAAAGAAGCAAAACATTTATGTCATTCTTTATCAGGTATTATATTCGTGTATTTATTTCTGGAGACCTCTGACGAAATTGTGCCCGGCAAGTTGATTGGTTTCCCGGATGCTTAGAACTTGCTGAATGTTATGATTACGAATCTTTGAAATACAAGGGTATTGTTTATATGTTGGTATCAATTTCGTTGTCACTATCTGTTTTTATCGATATTCTTCCTTTAATTCTAATCATGTGAATATTTAAGAGTCCTCTGGAATCATCTTCTCTTTAGTGAATCGAACGATCGATCTTAAATAGTCATGCTGTTCCAATCAGAATAATCTAAAGAAAAAATGGAGGAAATGTCCGGAATAAGCTTGCGTTCCATTGAAAAACTGCAATGGACTTCATTGGAGTTGATCATATTGTTTCAAATGAGTTAGACAATCATAAATCCGTCATTTGACTCTCTAACAACTGCACATTGATCCTACGGAGTTTCAAAGTTGATTCTCGTAGTATTTCCAGGGCCACGTTTTCCTTAAATTGTCTGCAGTTCCGAGGAGCTTTTTTTCACACGCCTTCCCTTCTTTCTTTTCCTTGTAATTTATCTTTCAGTTGTCAGAAGTTCTGAAATTGAGCACTTTCATTATTCATCACTTTCCTTTGAGTAGAAGCTTGTTATTCAGTACAGTTGTCTGAATCCTGACACTCCATACCATAAACTTTCTGGCTCTTATTGTGTAAACATTTTCACGTGACATAAGAATTAATATCCCAACCCACCCAAACGAAAGTTGAATTTCTGTTTCGAACGACAATTTTTTTTGTTTTGAATTCTTGCAATTTCAAGATTACATTGACTGGAAGCGTCACTGTAGAAATGGAAAATGTAATATGAATATTTGCGAGTTTATAACTTTGGGTTGTACCGAGAATAGCTGAAAATTTTCCTTAATTTCTTAATATTAGCTCTTACGTCCCATCATCATCATTATGACCATCAGCCTTTCAAAAATCGTCGATGGACAGAGACCTTCTCTAAGATCTGACGGAATTTTCTATCATGATTTCTGACTTTAATGGTCTGTAACACTACTTTATTTTCTATCAGCCATTATTGCCAGATCATCTCTGCAAACCCGCTTTGTTAGTCATTGGAGGAGATGATTTTTACACTGGCATACTTTTAACAATGTCATCCTTCAATATATTTAATACAAACACTCGTGCACACACACACACACACACACACACACACACACATACACACACATTTATACATATATATATATATATATATACACACACACATATGTATACATACATTTATATATATATATATATATGTATATATATATATATACGTGTGTGTGTGTGTGTGTGTGTGTGTGTGTGTGTGTGAGCACATGGTATATTATTCTGGTGAGCGAGCTAGTTTCTGTTTGCCAGTGCAGTAAGTTTTGTATCTCTCTTGGTGACCTGAAAAGATTTCTCTCTGCTGGATTGAGCGAAGTTAATAAAATATCTACATCGATCTAAATTGAAAATCATATAATGTTTATGAACTGAAAAATTCTGTTAGTACAAAAAATATCCGATACATTTCAAAAAGTTACCTTTGAACAGCTTTGATATTGATAAAATTTGAAGAGATGAAGAAAAACTTTTTGAAAGTACCAAAATTTTTTTGCACTAATTGTATTTATGTACGAATAAAATTTGCGTGACCATTTATATGAAAATATTCTCTGTTATAACTATTTTCTCGGAATGGATTAGGGAGCGTCAAATCATCATTAGCAATTTTTGGACTTCAACCCATCAATACCCATTAACCATTCAAAAAGGTATTGATTATTTGGTGTCTAGAATTATTAATAGTTCTAACAATTCAACGATACACATTATTCCGCCATCTTTATCAGCCATTTTCACAACACGATCTGATCCTCATTGTTTTTCCATAAAACACTTCCGATCATTTTTTCTAAATTTTCTATTATTAATGAAGAAGCATTTTCTTCAGTTTAAATAATTCATTAGCAGCTGGACTCACTGCTGGAGATTTTGTTGCTTTTTAAAAAAAATATTTTTCTAACTTTTAAAGAGGAAGGAAAACCAAACATGACTCTTAATTATAATTTCATTAGGTACTATGAAATAAAATCAAAATATATTAAACTTCCCCTTGTAATAGCGACAGGCAATACAACTTATCGCCATCCATTTCGATGGAGAAATTGTTGGAACAGCTTCTTCATTTGAATAACATACTGAAAGGACACCGGGAATATGTTTATAAATTTTCAATGAAGATTAAAGAACAAATCGAGCGAGAGTCAATTAATGGAAAGCCGATGATAAAAACCCTCTTTGGATGTTTAATAAACGGAAAAACACATTCCTGTTTTTAAAAGTGAACAAAAGAAATGGTTATTATATCAGGGTAACAGAATGGAAGGAAATGTTGATAGTTCTAAAACACACACACGAAAAAAGAAAAGAATTATTGGAATTTTTCTTTAATTTCATAGATAGATCACAAAACTATTCGAGGATGTTCTTCGTAGGTGAATCCTTGGTTCACTTCTTGCATCGATAATTCGTGTTCACCCAATGTATTGTCGGTGGTTGGTGACTCTTCTCTTCAGACCACCACCAAGACATACTCATCATAACTGAAGATGAGCACTCTGCAAGTCGTGCTGTTCTAGGGATGTACTAATCTAGCAATCTAGTCATAGCAATTTGGTATTTTTTGGAGTCACTGAAATCTTTTTTTCTTGCCCATAACCTAGGCATTCGACATCAAAGCTTACTTGCTAATACACCTATGACCCTGATATGCACAGCCGTTACCATATACTACGTGTCATTATTCATGAAAGTACTGACCCAACACGATGCTGCTCAACATCTATGATTGCAATACGACTGAAACTCTGTATTGGGTGAGAAAACAGAGCAGTGATCTCAAACTTTGATTCACATACTCCTTCATAACTGATTCAGAAAGAAAAAAAATATTTTGATGATAAATCGACCATTTGCTTAAGAAATATTGATTATTTTGAATTTTCGATTCCCTAATCTTGTCAAGACAAGATCTGACGACGTTCGTTTCTTTAATGCACAATATAAAGTCCGATAAATTTTGATAAAAACAAGATGATCCAATTATTCAACGCTTCGGGAGGAATTGATTTGCTCCTCTGTCTAATATAAGTGTTCAATTAATTTAATTAAAGCAGCTGTTTGATACGAGTTACTAGTATACCATCAGGCTTTTTCAGCACAAATACGACCGAGAAAATGACAAGGACAGCTGATATCCTACCGAACACGTTTTGTATTATTGTGACACTTTCGCAAACTTACTTAAAAGGGGATTATGAGCAATTTCCCATACAAATTAGAACCAACACTTCTATTTTGTGTTGACGTATTCTAAGGCACTTTTTAAAAATTTCTTTTATTATTTGCAGAATGTATAAAAAAAATTTAAAAAAAGGAAAAAAGTTGCCGGTGTCTTTGATTCAGAAAATACTGATAAACGATAAACTAAAAAATAAATAAAATAAAAAGATTACTTAAAAAATTGTCGCTTCGGAAGGAATCTTTTCGATTTGTCTATTTATTTCAAACAGTTGCCGCTTCCATTTAGTGAGGGTAGCTGATATCATAATGAACACTTTTTTTCCATTTCAAAGCTTCCGTATAATGGCTTTACGTGACATTTTGAGCAATTGTCTCCAAATATTTGAGCTAAAACTTTCAAAACTAACGCTGCAATGTAATTTCGGGACATTTATTTATTTGAATGGATGTAAATATCTTTCAATGGCTGTGTCCTTGAGGCAGAAAGTGATCATGAACGATTAGATAAATAAATGAATAAAATAAGATATGGTGACAGTTTGTCGTTTCTCAAAAATGTTGTTTTTTTTTTTGTTCATGAACGGCAGCTTTCGAATATAATTTTCAGTTCCAAATCTCCGGTATACTGTTTCAACAAAAGATTTTTTTAACAGTCGTTTCAAAATATCTTAACTAAAATTATAAATCCCTGTTCATTGTCACAGAGGGATGAAACTCAGCGAATCCTGGGTATCGATATATACCTATTTGCAACTTTAAGCAAAATGTGTTGATTACAAGTTGATTCTTTTACCCACAGATCTAGAATTAGAAAAACAACAAAAACATATTCATGCAAAGGGAAACAAAATCCATCGCATGCTCTAGGCAAAACATTGGGTTTTCCCCATTTTTGCTAAGATACGTGTAAGGTTAAAAGCCTAAAACCATATATAAATTTTGGGCCCCCCTCATCCAAATCTCAACCATTCTTTTTTGTTGCGCTGACCACTATACTTTTATTTAAGAAGTTAAGAATTTATTTCAAAACCTTTCTACTAGATAGATATCTAAAATGTCACTTCCTTCAAAAACTTCCCATAAATACCCTGAACACATCAAGTCAATTACTTTTTTGCCCTGGCATTTCTAGCCAGTTAACTTTTGCCTTCCCCCTTTCCCTTGATATTGCAGCTGACATAGTTTTTATTCTTTGACCATGACTATATATATATATATATATATATATATATATATATATATATATATATATATATATATATATTGTCTTTTGTCACTTATTTTCTTCGATTTGCAAATTTACTAGAACTTTCCA
Organism: Thysanoteuthis rhombus; assembly: GCA_963457665.1. Lineage (NCBI taxonomy): Eukaryota > Metazoa > Mollusca > Cephalopoda > Oegopsida > Thysanoteuthidae > Thysanoteuthis > Thysanoteuthis major. The sequence continues at coordinate 31,226,769 of OY735224.1, forward strand.
TCTACCAAATGCAAATACCACAAGTATTATTTTTTGCTACAATGCAAAGGCTGTGCTTACTATTTTGTCCTCTTTAGCTTCTTTTTGCACCTCACTTGAAATAACCATTTTTTATAATTGAACTTGGTCAACTATACCACTCATAACAGGCACAATTCATCAGGTTCCGTTCGATAGATTGACGAAACCATATTAGACCCATCATGAAACGTGTCCCTTAAATACATATTTTTTCCTATATTTCATTTTTACGTATTAGATTAATAATCGAAAATAAACAGGTGTCTTCTCTTATCTTTTCTTTACAAAACTTACCGTATTAATTTTTCTATTACATGTATTTTGTTTTTCTTTATTTACCATAAATGTTATGAATTAAATGTACCTATCATTTTTCATTTACATATTTGTATGCGTCTTTTTCACTCCATTTAATGTCTGCGTCCACATTTGCACAACTGTTCTCTATTCATCTTCCTTCCTCCTTTAGCATCTCCGGCAATGTCAGTGCTAAGACTGAACCACCTGGAGGGAAAAACCTTTTTCTTCATTTGCATTTTCCCACCACATCTAACCAACGGCTATTTTCTAATTTCTTTCAAACAATATTTCCTATATTGTTTTTTTTAAAGCAACTTCTATTTAGCTGCTCATAGTCCGGCTAAAAAAGAATCTGTACTGTAAAAATCTTTTTTTTATGCTGAAAGATTGAAGCCATTCGCCACCTCAGAAAATACTCAGCAAAAGAAAAAAACAACAGTTTTACGTTCAATGTAATCATCAAGGGAGTTGTATCAAATGCTACATGAGGATATTCTTTTGTGGAATATTTTGTGAACTATCCGAGCAACGCTTTGGGTATGCAGTTGTTCAACTGCACGTCTACTCAGTGCTTATCTTTGTATTAGTTAAAACAAACAAACAAAAAAAAACACGACTGTATTTGTTCCCAATTGTTATCCATTCGTTCATTAACAGCAGCTGCAAATGTGACAAACACGTTTTCTCATTTCTACACTTTTTAATTTTGTCTTCTCAGTTGACTTTGAGCAATTGTCCCAAAATATTTGAACAAAGATTTTCAAATCTTGAATTGATGCGTTTTCACATCTTTTATTATTTTCTTTGAATAAATACAGAAGATGAATTGAAAAAGAAAAACAACCTTTATGAACACTGATTCAAAGCAGCATATTGTCCATGATTATCATCTTCGTTGATATTTCCATAATGGCAGATTCTCCTTTTCCTTTTTTTCTACCTTTTGTATTTGGCTACATTTATTCAGGACTGTTTTTGTTCCTGATTGTTTGACAAAGCTGCTAACTCGAATTTAATTTATCGAAATGGACTAAATCAATTGAGAGATGACATCCTTCAGAGCTATATTCAGACAAATTTTTCCAAATATTTTATTCAAAAACTTTGAAATCAATATTCAGACATCTTTTTTTTCTTTCTGTCTTTCTATTAACAAATTGAATTTCTAAATTGAAAATTTCCTGTCTCCCACCTCTGTTCAATGAATTAGTTTTCTGAGTCGGTTCTTCAAATTTGTTTTCGTACGAATGGTATCGACTGCAAATCTGTTTGAATTATTTTAAAGAAAAATCATGTTCTGCTTGCTTCCGAACCTACGGGAAAGATTTGGGTTGAATCATGTTTTCCAACATGTTTTTTTATCAGGAAAAAAAACCCGAATATATTTTCTTAAAGGTCACTGCTGCTCTCTTTCTGAGAGGAATCATAAAAAAACAATTTGTTAGTTATGCAATACAATTTTAATCTTCTTAATTATCACGTTACAAATAAAAACATCCGTTTATGATCATTTTAAAGAGAATATATGACACCAATAACTTTTTCATGCTCTTTTGAGAAATTTTTTTCGGAATTTCTTAAAAGTCACGATGACTTGAAAATCGTTTGAAGTTTTTGATGATCATTCACAGTAGCCTGGTGTTTGCCACTGATTTGGTTGGTCGTGGTTCAAGCAACAACTGAGTCACATAGTAGTCTTTAAAAGAGAGCCCAATGTCCGTACAAAGGGCACCCAGCAGGAAGAAGTGGATTGAGGAAACCGTCTCCGAACTTGAAGGGTTAATACGAAATCACTTTGGTGACATTCAGTAGTTATCGTGGAGTTTAGCAACTGCAAACATAGTCTGAGCCTGGATGCTGAAATAAAGCTTCGACGGACCCAGCCATTAGATGTTAGTTCAACTAATAATTGCTCACGTGTAACTGATTCAATATAATTCAAAGTAGGGAAAGATTCAGAAGGCTGTGCAATTGAAAAACTAATTCACTAGTGTTTGTTTGTTTTTTCAGAAATCGAACAACGAATAACCCGATACTGGGAAGATTTCTAATAAGTTCAACTTTCAGAAATGAAATAATTTTACCCACAAAAAGGACAGTTTACAATCAATGCATCCTCCCTCAAGTCACCTATGGAGCTGCAACATGGAACCCAACCTGAATATCATCATCATCATCATCATCATCCTTTCAACGTCAGTCGTACATAGACCTTCTCCAGGATTCACCACACTTCTCTACCATGGGCGTCGCAAATCTCAAACTGAGAACCATCCAACACGAGTGCAGATTATGTCAAAAATCACATGAAGGCAACACAGTATATTAGAGAAATAACAATAGTCTGGAATATAAAATCAATTTTTGAAAATGAATGGCGATGGGTTAGCCATGTTGCAAGACTGTTAGAGAAACTGCTTGGCATTGCCATTCAGTACAAGAATCCCCGGTCATCATATGCAACATCATGGCCGATTATGTATTATATCACACAAGACCCAATGCAAACTGTGGTCAGTCTTGTCATGTCTTTGAAGATGACCATCGGTTAAGCCCCTCAAATAATGAATTGATGTTTCGAATATGCAGCAAAGGTGTTTTATAGGTTACATTTCTAATAACTGACTGACTGACGGACATATGAGATCAGAATTAACTGATGTAACTCTTTTGAAGCTAGATCATCAGCTATTTAGCCCTTTGAATTCATACCTCTCCTATCTCCCCGACTGACCGATACGCCAAAAACAAACATTTATTAGGCCTGTTGGTTTTGACATCTGTTCTCATTTGACAACCTGCCAAGGTGACAATCCATTAACCCAAGGGCATACGAAATATCTTGACATTGCAATCAAAACTTCTTTTGTAAAACTCCTCTGCTTGCCAATCTTTAATAGGGAAGCAGAGAATATCTTTTGTGATAAAAATAGTTTCCAATTATTTTTCTGTAATAAGAATGGAAATATGATATGAAATTAATTGGCTGACTCTTAGAAGTTGATTTCTTTCTCTTTTGTCCTCCATTTGTTAGTTTAAGACATTTCTTTTTCCTTCAGGGATTTTATTTTGTTTATTTGTAGCAATACTAATTTTTATGTTTTATTAGATGAAACAATGGCAGCCATCATCACCATCATCATCAGTATCATGATGATTATCATGATGATTATGATCATGATCATTATCAGTAAATGAAATATTTTCTTTCATTTTTTCCTTTAAGTGGCTGTTTATTGCAACTTATATTGGCTGTCAATCCATGTCTGTGAGTATTTAGTTTTGATAGGACATTTGAAAAACGATAATGGTCTGCAATTCTCAATCTAGTTAAATCTAAATATATATTGTATGGCTGGTTTCAATGTTATTGGTGTTGAAATGATAACAAATATGGTGCTGAGAGATATTAATGAGGAATGACGGGTGGGTTTAAAGGTTAGATTTGATCTTCAGCAACCCATGGGGGACGGGTAACTCACTTATTAAGAGTGACTGATCCACCTTACGTGGCTTCCCTGGGGCTAAAAAGAAGATGAGTAGGACGGGTTATCCTTTATTTCCAATCCACGCTGCTCTCAGACGGTCGTAGAGTGATGGCAGGATAAGTTGCAATAAAACATAATGCAAACAAAAAAAAAATGATATTACGATGGATGATGTTCTCTTTGCTTAGAGCTTTTTATTTAATTGAAAACCAATTCCAAAGTAACATTCTGCCTGAAAAAGAGGAAAATTGTACTTATTACCGTAGGCTTGAATATAAATTGATCTTGTGTATAGGTCAACTGCTGAATTATGGTCATTAAATCATTAATTTATGATATGCCTTGTGTTTAGGTTGACACCGGTTTATTAGAGATAATTATTGTATGTATGTCATATTATATGGAATTATGTTCCATAAGAAGCAACGCCATTGTAAGTTCATGAGCTTATTTACTGAAAACATTGTACGTGTTTTCATTATTAGTTCTCTTATATCTTATAGAATCATTACGTCAAAATTTCAATCTTATAGAATTATTACTCATGTATGCTTCAATGCTCAATTTTTTAACATTTGGTCTTCAAATATTGACTTATTTATGAATACAAAATTTCATTTTTCCCTTGGAATGATTTTCAAAAAATCTCCAATCGACATTATTTCTAATATTGGAAGAAATTTTTATTTCTTCATTTGAACTGAATTCCTTCATTTTTACTCTTCAGAACAAACTGCAAGAGGTGTGAATGTAAGAATCCACCTCCAGAGAACAATGCATGAAGGTTCCATGGCTTAAGTCGGCTAAATTATCATTGCAAGTATCAAGTTTATTTCATCTGGCCTCTTGATGGGATGCAACCCTATCTCAAATGTACGGTTCCAGAAATACTCAATTAGCACAAGTGCACAAGGGAATGTTCTTCATATCAAAATATAAAATGTATCAAATAAGCCATGCAAACAGAATTTCTACGTACATCCACATGATTATTACACGTGACATAATAAAATATAAGTATGAGTAAATAATAAGAGTGAATTTCAGTATATTTGGCAGCTTTTCTCCTTGGCTTTTTTTCCTATAGAAGTGTTTTCCCAGTGGCATTTTGCTGAGAGAATAAAACAATAAATTCTCCGTCTCATAAGAGAGAACTCCTTTTTGGGGTATCAACAGCTCCCTGTCATCATCAGTTCCAGGCCTTACCACGAGGTTTTCTTCAATAAAAATGTTTTCCCGGTAGCATCTTGCTGAGAGAATAAAACAATAAATTCTCCGTATCATAAGAGAGAACTCCTTTTTGGGGTATCAACAGCTCCTTGTCATCATCAGTTCCAGGCCTTACCACGAGGTTTTCTTCAATAGAAATGTTTTCCCGGTAGCATCTTGCTGAGAGAATAAAACAATAAATTCTCCGTCTCATAAGAGAGAACTCCTTTTTGGGGTATCAACAGCTCCCTGTCATCATCAGTTCCGGGCCTTACCACGAGGTTTTCTTCAATAAAAATGTTTTCCCGGTAGCATCTTGCTGAGAGAATAAAACAATAAATTCTCCGTATCATAAGAGAGAACTCCTTTTTGGGGTATCAACGGTTCCCTGTTGCATGAGTCAGCTTAATGATATTTGCAAAATTCAGATCGAGATCAGGACTATTCTGTTTTGTTTTTCTTTGTTTAGGATACTTTAGACACAAACTCAGGGTTTAGAGTTTATTCGATTTGCTGCTCCATGCCAAGGGTAATTACACCCTTATGGATAGTTATCCTTTCTATTCGTTCTTACAAAGGAATTGAACTTACGACCTTGTGTTAGTTTGGGCAACATGTTAACCATTACGCCATACAGGTGGACATCAAAAAAATCTACTCTTGGTTTCATTATTACAGGAAAAGGGAAATAGAAAATCATTGGTCCCATGATATAAACAGCGTGAGCTTTTCTCGTCAGGAAATTCTATCTTTTAAAATGTCATTAGTTTCACTTGCACTTTTGAGTTTCATTAAATTCTTTGATCGAAATTGAATTCTGTTTTCCTTTTTAGCAAAGACATTTCGAATAACGATTGATCTTTCGCGACTAGAACAGGTCTGGTTAGTCGAACAATGGAAACCGTCACGTTACCAACGTCTTTTAGCAGCTTGTTGTGTTGAGGAGGATCAATCATATTTATTGGGAAAAAGGATCAATGAATGATAAACTTTTCTCGTATTCTGTCAGATGGTGATCACTGAAAAAAAAAACAAATTAGAAAAAAAAATCTTCAATGCTGCCGGGTTCAGGGACCAATTTAGCGTAACCGTACATTGCAAATTAAATCATCTAATATTTTAGGTGGGTGGGTTGCTTTCAAATCTTGATAAAGAATAAATATTTAAATTTCTAGCCCTCTTTTCAGCCAACTGAATTGACAAAACCTATTTTGATTGTTGTGGTGACAGTTTTGGTTGACTGTTTCTAATACGCAGCCATTCGTTTTCCAATTAAGTCCGTGAATAACTCAATTCCTTCAGATTAATGGACACAGAATTGGGTCTTTATTAAGTTCAAAAATATATTCTATTTCTATCACAATGTTGCATGATTATTTTGCTTCAAAGGAAAATATTCTTAATTGATAAAAAAACGAACAAATGTATTGGTTTAATTAGTAATCTTTATTAGTAACGTTTCAAATTGTAATATACTTCAACTATAAAGGTAGATGATACAAATGAATAAAAATTAACAGTATAGGAAGCCAAAAGGTCATATGAAATAATTATACCCAGGTGTTAAACATGAAAAAAGCAAATGTAAATGGAGTGGTTATCGGAGACTTTCCTTCGCTGGAAATAATTGAAAAAAAAATGGTATGTGGTCAGATTTAGTTCTGGTGAGGAGGCTGAGTGAAATAGAGTTTCGTAGCCTAGTTTTTTCAACTTTGGAAGAGTCGTAAGCGCAACTTGCAACATTTGTTTTGCTAAATGGTCTTGACCAAAAGATAAATTCACTGTAATTGGATATTATTTCAAATAGAGTTTCAAAGAGATGTAACACATCTATAATTATTTATATCAGATTATATATCTTGATAATATAATTATCTACTCTGAGAAGCAAATACAGCCGATATAGACAATGAATGAACAATAAATGAAAATTTGGAGATAAAGCATTTATTTGGGTCTTAGCATTTCTGGCGCCTGTTTAGTTCAATTGTGAAAATGATGCTATGTTGAAGCAGCTACTTATCAGTTGTAGGTTCGATTTGAGCTGCAGCCCTATTCCGTTTAATTTCTCATTTTATTCACACCGTCTAAACTGAATAATACATTTGCCGTGTAATAATGGACTATTATTTCAGATTTAGTTCCAAAGAAATATAACACATTTATGATTATATCCCTTGGATTATATATATATATATATATATATATATATATATATATATATATATATATATATATATATATATATATAACGTTTGTGTTTATATACATTCATACATATAAGCAAGTACAATATGTCATTCCTAAATATAAAAGTTCAATATCCTTCTATCAATTCAGTGATACCAACCCCTAAACCTTGTCACCAGTTTGAAATTTCCATCCATCATTTGAGCAATAATTCAAGTAAACAATCACAATGTTCATATAACGGCTCACAGTATCTGATATTTCCTAACGGTCACCCAGCTTGGTACTGACCAGACTTGACTTTGCTAAACGGCGACGATATCTTGAGAACCAGGGAATTCAGCGTGACTTAGCCGTAAGCCCTTTAGCCTGATGCAGGAAGACACTCTTCCAATACTGTAAATTGATCGATCGTACTTTTTGTAAAGCGTGAATGCGAAAAAAACATCTGATACATTTCAAAATTCAACCAATTCTTAGACTTTTTAAAATTGAATTAATTTCGTCCAAAGATTTCAAAATACAAAATACAAAATAAAATGAATGTCGAATCAAGATTGAATATTCAAGTTATGAGCAAAAAAATCTTTACTTCGAACTCTTTCAGTTTCCAAGGTGTATAGAATATCAAAATAAACTTTTAAGGAATGTATCAGATAGTTTTTTACTCACTTTATTCTCGTCAAGAATGAATAACGCGACCTGTGTCCTGTTTTTTTTTTTACGATTTTTATTCGATGGGTTAATGCCTTCGAGCAAATGAAAGGTGATGTGAGTTACTTGGAGGGAACGAAACGACAAAAAAGTGATGAAATTCTGTAAGAAGTACATGGAACGTGATTAATAACTCTAGAGGTGAGAAGTCTCTCACCTTTTGAAATACTATTTTTCTCGAGAGGAACAACACTTTTATCTCTGCAGAGAACAGAAATAAAACCTGGTGGAAGTGTTGTTGGCTGAAGGTAGCAAAAATGAGAGGGAAAAATTCGTTTTGAATCTTTGGTATCAATCACGTTTTAAGTAGATAACAATTCCCCTGACACGACTTCTTTCTACCTTGTAGGAGAATGGAGATTTTTATGGAAATCCCGAAGGCCAAATACAAAATGGAAGCGTAGATTGTTTTCAGGGAAATCAATTATTTTTATAGATTGATTTGATTGTTGTTTATCTTTGCTCGAGAGAATTTTGGCATTTTCCATCACTTACTTGCATAGAGGAATGAAGATTCCGTCTTTTGAAGACAAAATGATGTTAAATTAGAGGAAATTGACGATATATATTGACTGACCCTTGTAAACGGGGAGAGAGCAACGATCAAAAGCGTTGGATACACTGCTTCTCCTATGGTCACAGAAGTTAAGCAATGTCAAGCCTGATCTTGACCAAGATTGGTAACTGACTTGCAATATCAGATGGTGTAGGCAGTTTGGGATCATGTACAGAGCCTCCTAAAGCAATCCTCTTAATTCTTTTAAAAGGACACCAATCTCTACACTACGCTAAATGATCAAAGTCAAAACCATCGTCCCTTTTGACTGGCCTGGCTGAGAGCGATAAGAGAGGAATAAATCGAAAAAGAAAATATTGGAAGAGTTCTTATTCCAACATACACGCGTGTGCTAGCTAGACTATTCGTCCTGTATCCAGGTATATAAGGTTACCTTGCTGTGCTTTCAATTGAATTTCCAGGAACAAAGGGATTATACGGATAGCATGCGACAGGCTGTACTAGGCTACATGATACCAACAGTAGAAAGTACTATCTGCACAGTGTACACCAGTTACCTCAGTCGTAATTGAACTCGGTCATCGATTCCATTTTCGTTAACCGTTAAGTCTCTTCTGCATCTCCATTTATAACATACCGGGTGAAAGATTCAGATAAGATGAGAGATGTTCGATTGTATTTCAATATTTTTGTATTTTTATCCTTCATTCGTTGGTCTAAATTTCATCTATTTTCAATAATTGATTCTCTTCAATAGATCTCCAATTATCATATTTTGTCTTAATGTAAAAGATATTTTGTCTATAATCATCGTCTCTCTGAAAGGATCAGACGTGAAATTGAAGCCATGGCCAATTCTTAATTAAATACACGTTTAAGCAACTGCGATTCTGAAAGAATCTGATTTCATTTGCTGATCAAATATCAACCAAATCCGCCAAAAATTAAAAAAATCAAGATGACATGTTTTCAAAATGAAATTTTTCCATCAAAAATCAAAATCAAGTTTCAAAATTAGTTTTGTATTCTCTACATTTTTTCAACGTGTTTTCATCTTCATGGATTTCAAGATTACGTTTTTGTTAAGGAATTCTTCAGTCATTCTTTATTGATTGAAGTTTCACGAGCTTCGCTTTTATTTTTGTTATTTTCAACACAGCATAATGTGGTATCAGAAATTGTCAGTGAGATGGTTGGGCCTTGACATTATTCTAACTTGAAATTAAACAACGGAATGAGAACATCCCATCATGTTTTGATGGTTTACCCCTGCCCTAGAGATTCAAATCTTTGCTTCTTATGACATCCACCTGAAGATGGCCGTAGATTACAACCACCGAAACGTTGTATTTAAAAGTGAGCTCTAATGGAGGCAACAGTCAAAAAGAGATCTTTACATAATGAAGATCCCTCAACTGAAAAATTCTGACAGAAATCAGCATTTTGTCTGTTTACCAAAGATGGCATATATAATCGTTGTACTTACCATGCGAGGAAATGTGATAGAAACTCAGACATGAAAATGTTTCAGTCAGCAGCATCTCTCAATTTTCCTGGCAAAGATGTCTTCGTCATTTATGACCAATGTTTCAATTCACTTGTTATGTTTGGCAGATTTCCAAGCTTTGGCAATTTGTTTCCCTTTAAACCACTCGGGCGTGATCTCTTTGTCATTCCGTGATGAGATATCACGCTGTAATACACAGGAACCGGAATTGTCGAACTACACCGTCTGGTTGTGGCCATTGACTAAATCCTTCTTGTAATTTAATGCTTATTAGATTAATTAAGGTGATGAGTGCAGACAACAGTTATTGCTAACATACCTTTCTCAAAATGGCTACTGTTACTATTACAGGGTGACATAAAAGTTTCAAAAAGGTTTAAATCATTCATATATCTTTTAGTTTCAATGATTTTCTTTATGGCTTAATGATGAGTGCAGGAAACAATCCTTGTAAACATAATCTTCTCTATCACTACTACTGACACTACTACTACTACTGCTGCTGTGGCTGCTGCTGATAATGATAATGATAATAATAATACTAATACTAATACTAATAATAATAATAATAAGAAGAAGAAGAAGAAGAAGGAGGAGAAGAAGAAGAAACATAGGGCAGCTCAAGGATCCCTTTGAAGCTTAATATATCTTGTGCAATAATACATTCATCAGTGCCATAAATTAATTCCATAATTATCACAACAAGGACTTACCCATTCCATTTTTTTAAAGTTCAATTCTTCAATTTTTTCCCCACTGCATTAGATTCCTAATATCTCAGACACATAACAAACCCACCCTAGCAGTTGGTACCCTAGGCAACTGGTGTGTTCCTTGTACCTAGGGACGGTTCAGACAACTAATCAACTGCTTCCGTGATTTTCCATCTGACTAGACAATACACATCAATCAAAATATCTTACCTGCAGAAATAAAGGAATAAAAAGTTTGTGTCAAATAAAATATATCATCTTCGCCGACTAATTGGTGCAATTAATAGAAGGAAGTGTTTGACAAACAAATCATTGAAAGGAAACATGCTTGATAATTCTTTATGAACTATAATAATTGTGTACTTTATCTGCAATGAATACTCGAATTATGTTCAGCTGCAAACGAATTCTTTTGAAATCCATGTTTCAATTGAATATTTCCATATCCGAGTCTGTTTCTCTATCTTCATAAGCGTTTGTTTGATGATAAATCTGAATGTACATTTCATCTTCTCTCATTTTGTATTTCTGTTGTCTTTCTTGAAGTCAAATTGTATAATTATTAAAGAAACAGTTGTGTAAGTATGTGTGGTGTCAAAAGAAATGGGAGGTGTTTGAGCTCTATTATGAAGAAAACGTTCAAGTCATTCTTAAACCTTTTCTTCTAACATAATTAACAGTGTGATTTTTTATTGGTCCTCTGCCTGTGGCCGTGGATTCTTCTACTTAAAAGTAACGAGATTGCTAATAGAAATATCCCCCTAAAATATCAATTTTGACGAGTACACTCAAAATTTATACGAAAACATCCAAATGGGCAACACTGAACTGAGGGCATAATTCACATTCTTGTCTGCTGGTCAATGGCAGCCTTCGCTACTTGAGACGCTGGCATATCTAGAAGTGTATAATCTTTTGAGTTATTTTTTTTTTTCATTTTCATAGCGAATTCTCATCTGAACCATAACAATGTGCTTTTTGAACAGGAAAAATCGATTATTCCATTTTTTTTGTTGTTGTTTTTTTCCAGAATAAAATTCTTCCGTTTTTCAATTAGGTATTGTCATTTTCTTCCAGTCACTTGTCAGCTGACAAAATCTGTACCAGATGCAATGAAAAATCAATAATTTATAATGACTGAATCATTTGATCGATTAGTTGGGTGTCAATACCATTTGTTCAGGTTGACATTTCCTTTTTTTTCCTTTCAAGACGATTAAGTATTTCAAGTTTCTAGATTTGCATGCATCCTGAAGAAACTTGGTTTTTTTCTCTCATGAAGTGGGAGTTCAGAATTTAAGTTTCGAAGATTAATGCTTGATGCTAAAAATGATTAAAAAATGTATCGTGTTCTTTCAAGTTGAGCAACGTAAACCTGGTCATAATCCAGATGAGTGATGATGTTGGAAAATCCGGTGCCGTATATATATAGACAGGGTCTTTCTGTGGTTGTTGCTAATTACAGTCTGCCGCCAAACGTATTGCACATCGTGTTCTATCAGGGACACGTGGCGGATCACTCTCTTAAGAGCTGACATACACGTATCAAGCGGCAGCAATCACCGATAAAAGGGAAATAAACCCATTACACTACTTCGAATACTCTTTATTATTATTATTATTATTATTATTATTATTATTATTATTATTATTATCATCATCATCATTATTATTATTATTATTATTATTATTATTATTATCATTATTATTATTATCATCATGCAACTAAAGACTTATCCATTGAACATTCTTGTAGTGTTGAAGAGCCTCATAATAATGATGACATGTACATTTCTTCATCAAAGGAGTACATTCCTCCTAGTTAGTATTTATCCCCTGAGAGAGTTATGAGATCAAGAAATTTAACCAAGTAAACAATAGATATATTTGTAAAGATTGTTGCTTTCTGTGACGGAAGATTACAAAGATGCACCGTGTAATTTCCGAGGAGTCTTTTGGATATGACAAGGGAACATACGTTCTTGAACACGTCTTATTGTTATTTTGATGCCTTCTTATAAAACAAAGGACATCACCATTCGGGTATATTTTGAATGCAGTATTCCTTCCTCGTGCTACATGTGTGAGTGCACATAAAAGGCTGCTTCCTACAAATCTCAAACCAAATTTCCGCCCTTCAATGCTCAGTTGCATATGATACAATGATGAGGGCATGGATCTCAATGGACGCCAACGGCAGTTTTGTTGTTGAAGCGACAATGGAAGGTGCGAATATTGATTCCATGTCGTTGGCCCTTAGGGCAGATTTTCAATTGCCGAAATCTATGTAAAGTGGGATCAGTAACGACACTGTGTCTCGAGTGATTTTATACAGGTTGGGGAAGAAGTTGAATGGAAGGCAATGATATTACACTATACAAAACAACCTCATATATATCAGTTAATTGGATTCTTTAAAAATATCAAATAACTTTTCAGCTGAGTTTAGATGAACATAAAGTTAACAGTTGAGCGACTCCATAGAAATGAACAGAGTTATTTTCCAGTGCAAAAGATTTTACAGAACTGAAAATGAAGTCGTTCAAGAGAATGATCCAATATATCTATATGAAACAATCGCCCTGTATCATTTAAACATTGGCAAAAAACTACCAAATTTGGTATGCATAATTAGTGAAACTAGGAGAAATAACTTCATATTCATTATATAACATATTTCAAAAGGTTTCTTTGAGATTTCAATTTACATTCAAGTATAATGCGAAACGGAAGACTCACTTTACTCTCAATATACTTATATACATTTCATTATCGAAGCAATTTCAAAATTGACCCTGCATTTCTATCCGTGCTGATTAATAAATCTAAGGAATGTCACATTTGTGCAATGGCCAGTTCTCATGTAATAGAGGTACAATAACATAGCAGAAGAAGTTTGTAGTTAGATGCGATGAGTTTTAAAGGAGAAATGTATCAACTAATACGTAAGATAGATTAAATAGGGAAAAAGTCTTTTCTGCCTTGCATTAAGAGATATGGTATGATGACCGATCCAAGCGGATCAGACCAGACCAGAAAGATGAGCAGGATTGCATCTTTTCTGCTTTTATTCTATTTTAGCACATGATCACCAGATGTAAAATTATGAAAAAGAAAGATCAAGCGTTGGGTTACAGGATTTGAAATAACGAAAAAAAGTGATTGAGCGTTGGGTTACCAGATGTACAATAATGCATAAAAAAGGTCAACCGTAGGTTTTACCAGATGTAGAATAATGGAAAAAATGATTGAATGTACGATACAAAATTTGAAATAATGAAAAAGTAGAATCAAGTGTAGAGACCCCAGATGCAAACTAATAGAGAAAAATGATCAAGCAGGTTACCCGATGTAAAAGAATGAAATATAAGGATCAGTTTCTGCGTCAAGAGATATAAGATGAGAGAGAAGAAAGATCAAGCGTAGGGTTACCATATGCAAAAATTTTTTTTTTTTAATTAGTGGATTTAGCAAAGGATTTCTAGATTTAAGATGTTGAAAAAATGATCCAACGTCCGATGACCAGATATGAAGTAATGAAAAAAGTGAATGAAACGTTTGGGTTACTGGATATAAAATGATAAAATATTTTGTGGTTGAAGGAGGTCATTATATTTCAATTGAAAGAGGATATGTCCACTTTTTTATGCGATATGATGACTCTAATCAATTGTCCAAAAAGATGATTATCTGTTCTTCTGAAACTTCTACATTGACTGTGAATTTGACGAATTTTCAATCTGATCCATGAACCTAACCAAATAAATGCAGTGGTGTGACAGGTCAGTGATGGATTAGTGAATTAGTATTCAAAATAGGTTGGTCAAACAAAATCACCAATCCTGGCACATTTTCAGGTTTTTGTTTTGCAGGATATAAACTGGTGGATGCGTTTGTTTCTGACCATCCATGTTTTTTTTATTCGTAACGACTGACATGAAACGTATTTCTGCTGCTTGATCGGGTCTTTTAAATTCAACTTGGATTTCTTAGTTCCTCTCCCTCCCGGATACAGGTCGTTTTCCTGCTTGTTGCTACAGAAACCACGACCCTCTAATCAACAGCAAAAAGTAAAGCAGCGTAAGGTAATTGGACAAAAAGCACGACATCTTTTTTTTATTGCACAGATCATTAGCTTAATGAATATTCATGAACTGACCAACCACAAGACAAATGTATTCTGTACAAAAAGTGCACAAATTAGGGACACTGTTAAGCGTCAGATAATGAGATGAATTACCGGCACTGCATCTAAGACACGTGATCTACCACATATGGGAGCATAGAAGTACAAGAATCCTCGTTGTTGTGTTGACCTCCAACTATGAACACCAAATATCATAAGAGGGTATAAAAACAGTTCTGACTAACCACCAAATGGACATTATCACTTGAACAACGTCTTTTGGTGTCATACTTTGTTTTGGGGGATCAATTCAAAAATCGAGTGCTCCTGGTAGAAAATGAAGATATTTATTTAGTATAAACTTACGTTGAATCAACAATTCATTGACCGTCTCCAGTAAGAAAAAACCGCTTTGAGTGTATTTTACTCATTATTATGAGTTAATGTTTCAATTTACAGCCCTCAAGATCAATTGGTGTAGCATGTGCCTGTGTTACATCCATATGTTCTCAACAAGACAACCTTAAAAACGGACGAAAACTATGATAACAGTTTTGGTTGATGATTTTGACAAAGAACTTCACTTTTACAATGGCTAAAAATAACCAGTTCCTCATTGACCAACATCGAGGCTGATCTTCCATAAATAAAATGGAAATTAGTCTAACAATCGATTATATGAATAATGTACAAGGACATTGAGTGATGGTCAGTAAGCAAGTCTCAAAGGGCAGTTCATTCAGTTTGATCCCCATTGATACCAAGTACTTGTGACCTTGTACCCGACAAAGCTTAATTGAGATATACTGCTATTGACCAATGGTTATTATTATTATTATTATTATCATTATTATTATTATTAGTAGTAGTAGTAGTAGTAGTAGTAGTAGTAGTAGTAGTAGTAGTTTAACGTCCATTTTTGGACGTAGATAGCTCCCCAATATTTACTAGGTTCCTTTATCTTTTATTAGACAATCTGATTTCAGCTAAATGATGATATTCACAGGTTATTAAATCAACTTTATTACCCTGATGAAGGTGTGCAGTTGGCCGGACACTTATCAGGACAATAAGTGAAATTAGCATCCGTCCCCACCCAGGCCAGGTTTAATTGTACATTCCTTCCATGACAGGTTGCTGCATTTGCTTAATTTAGGATCAACTTTCAAAATCATTTCCCTGCATGAATTGCATGTGTTATTCTGCTGTGTTTCCCCCATCTTTTGCTCTCATATAATGGTCTTATTCAATTATTCCCTTGATACCTTAATGGATGATTGTATTTCTCCTTTCAGATATCCTCCTCGAAACCATACCCAGGTTAATTTGACAACAGTCACCTTCACCA
The DNA here is from genome assembly GCA_963457665.1 of Thysanoteuthis rhombus. Classification (NCBI taxonomy): domain Eukaryota; kingdom Metazoa; phylum Mollusca; class Cephalopoda; order Oegopsida; family Thysanoteuthidae; genus Thysanoteuthis; species Thysanoteuthis major. The sequence goes on from OY735224.1 coordinate 31,242,902, forward strand.
ACTGAAACATCATAAATAAATATAATAAAGAGATTTTGAGGGAATTAAATTTGGCAGAGGAGGACAATCTAGTCAGAAGTTATAAGTTCTAACTAGGATGATTCAAAAAGAAAATTCACGTTGGAAATGTTTTGTTATATTTTTTAAATTCGAAAATGTCAAACAAAACTGTTACCAAAACTTTGTGTGTATGTATGTATGTATGTATGTGTATGTGTGTGTGCATGTTCATACATATTAATCAATGAAAAGGACCACATTCCAAAAGCTATCATTTTCTTAGATACTGACTCAAGATGATCATAGGTGGTCTATAATTTCTGCTCTTTGCTGGCCCCAGCAACACCACCATTAATTTACTTCCTCCAAGACGATCAAAGACGGACTAAATTTAATTCCAGATCGCGTTTCCTTAAATGTCCACAGAACTGGGAAACCAGTTTCTCTTGGCATGACTTCCTGCTATTTCAACTGCCTGAATTTATCGTCTGACACTTTTCATTTAGACAAAAGCTTCGAACATCGATCGTGATTTATGAGTAAAAAGAGAAAAAAAAAGGCTGCTGTTTATATTGTTGTGTTAAGGTAAGCAGAGGATTTCACAAGAAAGTTTGCAAATGCATTCGAAAGGGAAAAGGGATTCAGTTGGATTCCAGTTAGATTCTATTGGAGGAAAAATGAGGATTGACGGCAATAAAATGATTCCGTAACATTATATAGAACTGTTTGTTTTCCATCCAAAAAGAGCTACATGTAATCTAAGTCTTAACTTGAATTGCACAATTTTCTTCATTACAGGTTTTGATATTGTACTGTTATTGTGGTACAAATCATTGCAATTGTGTAAAAGCTGGAATAAAAAAGCACATTGAAATATGACCAGTCCTTGATTACTGCGGAAAATTTGGGAATGAAGTGACCGCACTATTCAAGGTAAACCTGAACATCTCTTCAGTAAATATAATCGAAAGTATTTCGTCTCATAGAAAATTGCCATGTCTGTCTCAAAGTAAGATTATTTTGCAAAGTTTCCCAGGCTTCAAAATCGTTTGCAAAATTTCTGGCATGGCTTTTCATAATAAAAATCAATGGAAATATTCTTCACTTGTAAAAATCGGCGATGCTTTTTCTCTCATAAAAATTACTGTCTTCTTTCTGCAGAAATCATTGGCGATGCTTTTCCATTGTAAAAATCATTGGCAATAATTTCATCTTGGAAAGATCATTGGAAATGCTTTCATCTTACCCAGATCACTGGAAATGTTTGTTTTTTACTTTTTTTGTAAAAATCATTGACAATGCTTCTACTTGTATCGATCATAGGAAATGCTTTCTTTCTGTAAAAATTTATTTGCAATTCTTTTGTAAAGATTATTCGAAATGTTTCTCTTCTACAAAAATCATTGGAAATACTTTTCTTTTGTAAAATTCATTGGCAATGCTTTCCTCATACAAAAATCATTGACAATGCTTTTCTATTGTAAAAATTACTGGCAATACTTTTGTACTGCAAAATTCATCGGCCGCGTTTTTACTTGTAAAGATTATTGGCAATACTTTTCTATTGTGAAAATCACTGGCAATGCTTCTCTCTGGTTGAAAAAGGATTTGGTAACGATTTTCTCTTTTAAAAATGATTTTCAATGCTTTTTTCTTGTAACATCCACTGGCGATACTTCTCTGGTGTATAAAGTATTTACAACGCTTTTCAAACTTGAAAAAAAGAAACATTTGTTCCATTCAGGACACGAATATCAAGTCAAGTTTTATTGAAAAGGAACGCATGTAACTCCTGTTTCGATTAATCAAAATATATTAACATTGATTTGATCACATAGAAACTTTCGCAAGTGAATTTTGCTTCATCAAGTTTCAAAAAACCTTCAACATCCCGTAACGAAAGGGAACATCAAAATACAATTCCTGCAATTGAAAGGATCAAGTTTAAAACAAGTAGAAACATAGTTTAATTCTACCTTTTAAGACCTGCCAAAGATTTCAATATAAAAACAATTACTTTTATACAACTTTCAATTCAAGGTTCCTCCGTTGTGGTTGTATAGAAAAGGTTGGAAAAGATATCAAGTATAACAATTAGGCTTCTTCAATTTCCCAACAAATTGAATTTCGTGTCAAAATAAAGAATGAAGGAAGTAAAATGAGTTTTTTGGAAAATGTGTTTAAATCTTTGTACGGCTTCTAAACAGAATACATATAAATGACAAAAGCCATTCTAAAGAATTTAATTCAAAACAATATATTAGGAATCAAATGACATTTATATTGGAGTCAGTGTGTTATGATAAAAAGTTTTAGTTCATATTTCATTAATTTTATTGAATTAAATCATGAAACTGAATGGCAAATTTATTCGTTGGATTGCAGCAAGATTCAAGTGTGTTTTGGTCTTGGAATTTTGACCATTTTTTAGTGATCACGGTCCAACTAAATGCGAGAGAATTCAATTATTCATTTTCTATTGTAGGACTAACCAGACGTGTTTTATAACTCATTTTTTTCGAAGCATTCAGAAAATTCCCACCGATCTATTTTGATTCTCAAATTCACATGGATGAATATTCTAAAGGTAAATGTAACGAAATTCGAAATGAAAACTTGATTTTATCTTAAGACTTTAATAATCCCCAAAACAAAGACATCTGCTCTGTTTATGACGATTAACTGATTCACATCCAGTAGGAAGCAATGCAAATTATGTTGTTGTTTTTTTCAATACATGTACACTCACATGAGTGTCCACACAACATTTCCTGACGTTCCGATGAGTTTAATTTAATATTATGGACAATGAGCATTTGAGGAGATGATTGAACTTTGTAACAGACCCATGCACAATTACCTCTTATTTTGTAGTTATAGACCCAAATTGTATCTTAGTGGCAAAATATCATGTTTCATCTACACGATATCTACATAGGTTCCCAATGAATTCCGTTAACAGTTTGTTGAAGAATGGGCAATGGGCTAAGAATGGGTTAGATTTCGGAGTAGATCCACGTACGATTGTCCCTTTAGGTCAGAGTTTGATGCACAAACCATACAATATCGCCAAGATTTCAATCATATTTCGTGGAAAGAGGGAGTAACAGGTTATTTGAGTAATTGAAAGTTTAGGCAGATCCATGCACAATTATGACAACAGTGTTAACAGAGTTTAGCACTTTTTGAGTGCATCATAGTTTTAGTTGTTTCACCTAAATCTTCAAGAATCTTTGGAGAAATTGTGTGATTTGGACATACAGCTATGTTTCTTAGTAGGCAACAGAATCCCGAAATCAAACTGCTTCTCCTTTAGCCAATTGGCAACCATTCCACACACTTTTTTGGGGATTCATATGAAATCTTTTTCTGATATTGTATGGAAATACAGACAGTACACACACATACAAACTGCCTCTGTAAGTCTGTCTCTCTAACTCTCACCTCACCTACAACTCTGTTCCCATTTCATCTAAAACAACAGGCGTAAACAGAACTGCGATGCAGTCCCTACGGGTTGCGTCTAGTTTTGTGCATGATCAGAAATTGTTACTTAGAACAGCATAATGGCTGACATCTCTTTGGGCATGCACAGAGACGAACCACTTGTATCTCTATTAGCAAAAACAACTCCTGGCATATCCGCCATTTTGGGACAGTCATTTCTAATCAGCCTTGGACAGCTGGGAACAAAAATCAATTCTTAGTTCTCCAAATGTCAAATAATGTCTGCAATCCAAGATTCTCCAGTGATTTTTGACGTCATTACGTATTCAGTCAGTCAGTTTATAACCTAGAAATTGAGGTGCCTTATGGAAGCGAGGAACATACAAGAACAAAGGTAACTTTTGTAATTTATAAACCAAAGTTCTCTCCAGGAGCAAAGTTTGGTCCCTTTTGAAACTTTGAAAGATAAATTTAAGGGAAGGGTATGTTTTGTTCAGCATAGAAATAAATCGGTATTCTGTAGTTCAGAATGTATATATCAGAGAAGAAATACTTGTTTCTAACATACGAAGTTCAACTATTAATAATCCTCCCACAAGTCAATGAAAGAAATATCTCGAGTCATGCCCCAGATACGATCGATTTTGCCAAAAGTGAAGTACGTAGTCATCTATAAAGCAGTGTATATAGGCCAACGCTCACTGGACACCAATGTCACTGCATTTACTCCAATAAAATAGCTTATGAAATTGAAACGTAACATGTGTGACCAGAGTTGCACCTACCATCCCTTTTTCAGGGATATTACTCATTTAAACCGTTTCGAATGATCGAATCGATTCATGGGCAAATTCCCTGTTGGTAGAAATGGAAATAGGTTTGTTACTATTTTACTTCTGTTGAACTTTGTGTGCAATACTTGTTTGGAGAAAGCAGCTCTTTAATGAGAAAAGCTCTTCACTAGAATAGAATACGTCTCTGACTTTGTTGGCAGAGGTAATAAGGGTTGAAAACACGTAAAAGTGTACAAATACATACAGTAAGTAAAGAAGACAAAGTTCGATTTGGGTAAATCCGGAAATCACTTCTTAATGGTTGCTTCCGTTTACTTAGGTATCAATATTAATAACTCTTTTTTTGTGTGTGTGTTTCTTGATGCATGGATGAATTACTTTTCTCTGCACACTTTTCCAATAAATCATTCGTCAATGTGTTTATACTAAGGTTGCCATGAAAGTTACTATGTTTCTTCATTGGCATGAATTCCCTTTCATGTTGGACTGTTACTTATGATCACCAGAGCGAAAGAAATAATCATTACATCATCAATCAATCGGAAAGAAACATTTTCCTTATTACAGTAAATGTTATTTCATGCTTTATATTGGAGAACGTGTTATTTGTGTAATTTCTCTTCATTTCTTTTCAATTAAGCTGCACCTATAAGTACAAAAATCCTTGTGTCTGGTTTGTCACGAACTGTATGTGTTCATGTGGAGAGGTAAGGTAGACCTCAACGTCAATGGATAGAAACACGGCTCAGCAAACCAGATGCGATCACTTTACCCCTGGGCCCCGATGATGAGTGAATATGTTATTACTGGACAAGTATATCAGCAAATCCGTTCTATTACATGAGGATAATAAGATTATAAGATTGATACACCAAGCAAAGTAGATTTAAGATTCAAGATATATCTTGGATAACATGGAATTAGCGTCTTAAGAGTTCTAGAACAATAGTTAACTCTTGAAAATGGTATCAACATTCGCTTCCCCCCAGCAAAACTGACTTGTTCATCACAATTATTTTCCTTATAAATTCTTGTCCCTTTTTTTTACTGTAATCCCTAATTATTATTAGTCATAAAATACGATTGCATCAATATTGCCTAAGTTCATCCCCCCTGATGGCTTGATACGGCTACAATTTTGGTTGATCTATTTCCAGCTTGATTCATAGCTAAAAAAAAGCTATCTACATTCGACAATTCACACAACTGTTAAGGTTTAAGCTCAGGTTTGGGTAAGTTTTTTTAAAATGAGATCCTAAATTTTGAAAAGGTACCTTACAGCGGGAATACCAACGTTTTTTTGTGGCGTCCATAGTGTTTGTATGTATAAAGATCACTGGAAATGAAAAGTTTTGCTATTTTTAGCTATCAAAAAGGGTTACTTTTGGCAACTTTCATTCAATCATATATTAGGACCAACAGAAAATTACCATTTTTTCTCAAAGAATTGACAAAACAGCTCCATGCTAAGAGTTTTTGTTTCAGAAAATGCTTAGTTCATTATAGTCCCCAGTTTCAAGCAAGAGGAAAACCTTTAATTTTCAACTGAAAAAAATGATGAAAATGACAGTATCTGCACCATTTTGGGCTGAATTCAGTATTTTCATAGGGAGCCTGCAATAGAACAACGGTGGAATAATAAGTCTTGTAGAGCATTGTTTGCTTCGTGAGGTCGACCATCAATAATCTACAGTTATAGCCAGACCAACCAATATTGGGACAAAAGAGGCTTGCGCCCTTGGTCTTGTGCACACCAAGGCACCCATTCAGGCCTAAGGAACCAAGAGATAGCCTTGTTCTAGACTAAAACAATCTGAATCAATTTTTCCATCGGGAGAAAGTCTCAGAGCAATAGTTAACACTATGTTCGATCCTCATTTTGCTGATGATATAAGTAACATTTTTAATTGAAAATCGTTGGCTCGTAGGAACATAACTTTCTGAATTATTCAAAGTTTTAGAGCACTTAACTGATATTGAACTCAGAAAACTGAATTTTAGATGACGTCTTTTTTTTTTCAAATGAACACACAGCTTCTTTCAGTTTTTTTTCGTCCAAGCAGAAGTTTTCAAGCGAAAAAACTCAAATCAAAAAGTTGATGATGGGATTTTTTCCGAGCAGATGAACTAAATATTTGTCTTGGGAAAGAAACGTCCCACAATCCTTGGCAATCGATCCGGAAAACTGCTTAATCTTAATTTGCTCTGAAATGTTTATAGACTTCTGCAAAAAAGTCATTAGACTAAAGTTAATTTCCACCCTTTTTTTTTCTATTTCACACCCAGTAGTCTCCCTCATAATCTTCTGGGCGCCAGATTAGTGTGATTGTGCTAACTTCAATTAGTCACATTCATAAATCACTCCCCATGATTTAACCCTAAATTCTTTGAATAGACACTGGAATTCAGAGTTGGATGCCAGTCCAAGTATTGCTCGCTTCACAAAAGTCTTTTTACGTCTCTTTATTTCTTAAAGATGATGCGCTGTAGATTTGAGATGTGAGCATCTATGCTTTATGTCAATTTATTTTATGTGTCCGTCAGTGAGATGTTCAAGGACATGAAAACAGACTAAGAATGCTCATTAGGACATTACACAAGATGTTGAAATAACAGAAATGGGAAGAAGGAATTTGGGGAGTGATCAGAACTTTCCTCTAATAAATTAATGGTAACTTCATCTTTGCTTCACGCCACTTTGTCGCTAATGTCCTGTTAGAGAGAGCAGATTGAAAACAAAGGCAATAATGCCTCCTAAATTCAAATCAATCATAGATGGACTTTGATCTTTAAATTAACCCTGGTACCATGGCATTAAAGTCAGAAAAAATTCTAAGATTTAAACTCGCCGGTTACATAACATTTGTTTAAATTTCAGAAACGATACTATAATCAATTTCAATTACCATTCTCATTGTGGTTGCTAACAAAGGCTTCGACTCAATCAATCATTGATAACATTAATTGAAAAAAAGGTTTGATTAGCCACCCAGATTAGACCATCACATGGCCAATGTCTTTTAGCAGCAAACTGAAATCAATTATAAAATTGGCAAAAAGGTGATCAATAAATCTCACTTCTGCATTTTATTAGGAAAGAAATAACCAAAAATACCCGAATAAAGAAAGTGACACAAGCAAGCGATCAAATGAGGATAAATTTACATTATAAATAGAAACCAACCAAAAATTCTAAAAAACTACCGGAACGTTTTTGTAAGCATAACAAGGAGTAAATGTTTAACTTTTCAGCTACCTAACTCCATCGGTGCAGTTTGAATGCATGATGCATAGCCAGCCAGATCAACCTGAAAACTGAGAGAAACTTGTGCTGACAGTTTTGGTTGACAGTTTTTGTTTTTAATTTTGAGAAAAAATAGCCTCGAAATCAACATACTTTACGAATGGTTATTGAAAGGGTGTACATTCCCAAGCGTCTTGAAATGTGTTAATGCAAATTTCACTGATTGTGAGAGGCTTACCGTTCCCCCTGAATCTAAATCAATCATTGATGAACTATGATCTTTTAATTACCCAATGTACCAGGACATTAAAACCAAATAATTGGGAGATTAATCAAGCCTCGATAGATTTCCTTCACAGCCGAAATGGAAACCATGTTTGGCAGGATAATTTGTGAATGCAATCAATATGGGCGACTTTTTTAATACACATCACTGTCAAGTTACATATCTTGAAAAGACGCTTTTATGGTCGATAGGTCAGTTGTTCTAAGTCTACGTTAAACAAGAGAAATAAAAATGAAGAAAGGAAGTGGGTAATAACATTTAGAAACAAACTGCTATTATATGAAAATCGAATGTACCAGTTTAGCACTTTTGTACTTCGAAAAAAGCAAATATTAGCCATAAACGATTTTTATTGAAAATGATTCCATTGAAATATTTCTATATTGCAATGATCTACAAGTATAAGAATTTTTCGATTCAAAGGAACCCTACCTGCCCTTTGCCCTCCCCATTCCTCATACAGCTACCACGGATTGAATTCATTGAATTCATGGTCCAGTCAAATTAGGCACTTTTCTACTTCCGACTAACGTTGACAGGTCTATTACTGTCGAAAGCTTTTTTTTTCCCTCCCACATTCTATTTCAAAGGACTCAAAACATTTATATTGAAGGAAAAGGGATTAAATTGATTTTTCTTCATGAAATAAAAACGGGGAGGAGTTTTTTTTCAACTTGTTCTGACCTATTTATATTCATGATATCATGGAGATATCTTCCTTTTTTTTTCAAATGAACGCATTTTAATGTCCGTTCTTAACACGCTCAGCACGTTTCGATCCAAAATAAATTCAGAATTCTTTAAAATGCATTTTATTTAGACTGAGTATAAAAATCATGAGAGCAGCGAGGAAGGTTGTCAGGACTATTGACAACGACTTATCGGAAAATGAGATTATGGTATGGGAATTGGCAAAAGGGAAAGTTAGTTCCGTTTATTAAATAACTCGTCGATTTAAATCCCTCAAAATTAAAAAAAAAATAATTTTATCATAAATAAATTAGATGATTTAAAAATTTGAAATTGTTGTTTGTCAGCAAAATCTCTGCTTGAGAATAATTCCGGTCACAATCTTATCAGCTTGTTTTGACTTCAACAGCATTTCTTTTTCATTTTGACAGTACCTGGACGTGTTATAAGGAATGCAGTCTCGAAAAAAAAGGACTCTCAAGATCGCCAGAGCCCAAGCCCAAAGATAGAGCAAAAGGAATGTCGGCCATGTTTAAGAATAGCATTGATATGCGAAAAAGGATAAATACCACTAGTTCGGTAGGAACGATGGCACCTATTATAAGGGTCTGTACTACTTAATTTCGTATGGTGAAGTAGTGACACCACTTTGGGTGCTTGCTATCTTCAAGTATATTCTCACATATTGCAGAACCCTCAAACAACTCCAACACACAAAGGAAGATGTGGAAAAAATCTGGAAGAACCTATGTTGATAGTTTCGGTGCAAAGTTTCTAAAAAAGATTAAAACAATTTTCAAACTTAGACAGCATGACTGTAGATGAAATGATTCTGACTGGATTAAGTATTGTAATCTATTAATATTATTATTAATACTATTTACGTTTATCTTCATTTTTTCTGCACTTTGACCAAGGTCGCCGATCTCTGTGAAGTCTGAGTAAAGTTATGATGAAAAACAACAGACGTCAAAAATTACCAATAATCGTTTACAATACTTCTTCCAATAAGAAACAAACAACAATCAAAATCGAAATGTTGTTTATCTTACGTCCAATTTCATCATCTATGGATGAACAGGTTGTCTGTTTTCTATCAAATTAATTCTATTCAGTCACATCAATTTTGATATCAATATTTTTGCTTAAAAGCCAAATTGTTCTTGTTTCAGTGTAGATGATTTATTGCCATATTAATTGACCTTTGAGATTCTTATTTACCATGAATATTTTCTCCTTGAATAATTGCCGGTTAGAGATCAAAGTTGAACATCTTGATTGAAACCGACAATCAAAACTGTCACATAAACTGTTGACATAGGTTTCTTTAGTTTATAAGTTAGTTTCACTTCCTGGCTGAGTATGAATCACACATAAAAGCCACGCCGATAGATCATATGTAGAAATAACGTGTTTTCCTGTATTTACAATTCCTCCATCTCCTAAATAGGTTGTCAGGATGTTTTGTTTTGTTTTTTTGCTCTGTGAGTTTATGCTAAAATCGTTTTTGTCCGTTAGTGGTTACTTGTTTTTTTTTGTTTTGGTTTTTCAGTGATCATTGCCTAACAAAAGACCAAAGAAGTAATTCATTAATCGATTGTGAAACTCTTTTTTCAATTTTTAATTGCTTAGCTGCATTGGTCATATGGCGGTTTCTATTAATTGACCAGACCTCTTCAACATTTCAGATTGAAAGCAAAACTGTTACTTACTCGGTGATGTTTTTACATTAATTCATTAATCTTCAAATATTTTAACAATTCCCTCTAAAGCCATAAGAGAGTGGACGCAGCTTTTAAGTTAAATGGGAGGAGATTTAGTTTTCTTTTGTTTCAAATAAGATGATTTAATGACAGCGATAGAGTCTTGTGAATTTATCGAATTTTCTCTTTCTCATCCATATGATATTGTATCGTGCTGTTGAGAAGATGGTTGGTCTTTGGACTCGTTATCATAAAGCGACTTTTGGACTTGTAATTGCTTTCATATTGTGGTAAAAAAAATCTTGGAATAAAACGACAGGAGAAGATTGTCCATCCCCTAAGATAGTTTACCCTGGTATCATCATTCTTTTTTTTTCTGTTTTGCTTGGTCACAAAAATCCATTTCATGACATAATTTCTTTTTCTTGGGATTCTCTGTGTAATCAACATTCGGTCAATGTAGACTGACTGTCCTGTTGAGGTGCATGGAAATTATACATTCGTAGGCAGGGAACCCACGGAAGGGGAGAAAGAAAATTAATCGCTTTCCAAGATTCCAGTTATTTTCATTTGACAGATTCTTCGTGAGAAGACAAGGAAAAGAAAAGAAGAACTTTTTTCTTCATTTGTGATCTATGCAGCATTTCAGTCAATACAGTTCAGTCCCCCGATCCATTGGGTTACCTTTTGAGAGAAAATAAAAGCAATTTAATGTTATTTTCATGCATTAACAAATAATTAATATATGAAGGGGGATTATTCAAAAAAGAATTCAATTGTTATCCTTTGAAAATATTGTCATTATTATATAGATAAGGAAATTGCAAACAAAGACCCTCACTATTATCATTCAGTTTTAGAGAAGCCATATTTTTTCTGCATTTTTCAAGCATAGATGAGGGTACCTTCATTCTATAAATTTTAGTTTAAAACAGTTTTCATTAATGAGGTCAGAGAGATGAAATAAATGGAGAACATAATCCTCACTAAATGCTTCATCGTTCTGACCTTGACGACACTAAAGTAAATCAACAAGCTAATTCTGCATACCATTCGTTAACATGGTTGGTTTGAACTTCCTGTAGTGCTCAATAATCGTGGTCATGTGCCTTACTAAGTGAAATTTAGTGGAAATCGATAGGTGACTACCATAGGACAGAGATGTTAAGCTAGTCTATAATATTGGCCTTCAAACTACTTGGGGAGTCCTTTTCAACATAAATCAGATTCAAATTAAAGAAAGATAAAGTTATCTTGGGCCTTTGTCGACAACCAAACAATTTAGGAAAGCAATAAGTCAGTAATGTTAAGCAATGAAATAAGAAGATACAAATCGATGTGATGTCATAAAAAGGTATGACAGAGATGAAAGGCGAAACGTAATGTCATTAAAAGTCATGGCATCAATTTCGATCAATATTTCCCAACTGATGATGATGTCAAAATGGAATTTCCAAAAGACGGCATAGAAGCCAAAAATGGTCTTCAAACGCAAAAAAATGTACATTTGAGTTTTTGAAAATAATACTCACAGAATATTTCCATATGACAATATTTTACAAGAATGAGAATCGATTGACTAAGGGAATGACTACAAGCTCTTCTTCCTCCTCTTTCCCCGACTATTTTATTTAATTCAGAAGCAAACGATGTTTATTTTTTGTCAGGTGAGTGTCCTGTTATAACCTAAAAGTTATAATGGATTGGTCCATCGGAAATATTTCAATAAAGTTATTTAGAGAATAAAAGTCCGTTGCCATAGTAACAAATAATTGTGTCACACAAACTCTGTTCGCTTGAAACGAGAAGAAGTTGAGAAATCAGTGTTAGAGCGTCTGAAAGAGAGAAAGATTGATTGATTTAGGGAGTTAGTGAGTTCAAAAAAGTGTGATTTATTGAGTGAGTGAGTGAGTGAGTGAGTTGGTTGAAAGGAGAGGAAAGCAACAGTGTGTATTTCTTTCTCTTTGCCTTTCTTTTGTGTTTTCTCAGATGTTGCCAACTTTGTGATAACATAGTCGACAGCGATGAAGTCGAATCAAAGTTGCTAGATCGTTGGAATTTTTTCTGGCTAAGAACTCGCTGAATGTTCACAAATTGTCAGATGCATTATCAATATAATTAAATGTTTAATGAAAATCATAATAATCTCAGCGTGCACCAAATAAGTGATTCATTGAAAATATTATTGTAACTCAGTCAACTTGACTCAAATCTTAAATAGAGTAAAACCAAAAACTTCGAGGCCAATTGCTCTTTAAAAAAGCCAGATCAGTCAAATTTGACCATATTTTCCGTTTTCCTTTTAACGAAATAATATTCATTTGGTTGAGTTATATTTTCAATAAAATAAGTTACGTCTTATGAGTTTTTCATCACGATATCAGTGATAATTATTTTATTTGATACTTTGTCTTAAGACTTATTGCCTGGTCAGCCTTTTGGTTAGAAGAAAAAATAGAATGATTGAATTATCAAAAACAATTACCTTATCAAATAGTTGTACGCTCCTAACGACCGATTCATATATAAATAACCCTGTCACTTTTTTACAGGTAGATGCTAGTATGAATAATGAATTCTTTTGCTATGTTCTTAAATTTATTTGAAGCTAGAAGGATAGGATTCTTTTAACCTGTTTTACTTTCTCTTTTCTTGTGCTCTCAACACAAAGAAGGGTTAACTTCTTAATCTACCCCGTCCCTAATAACGATTGTACGTCTTATTAAGTGCTCAGTAGATGTGGTCATATACCAAACTGGATTCACCGAATATTGATTTCATCTCCCATTCTCATTTGTGATTTTATACTCATATTTCTGTCTCAAAATATATTCTTGATTTCAACGAAACGATGAGATACGGCCCAATCACTTTGAACACATCGATTCTCACAGGATCACAGAAGTTAATCAACGGTGATACTTGTACCTAAGTGGGTGGAATGATGGGTATATCAGGTATTGTAAGTAGAAGATGATCATGTAAAGAGCCCTTTTGAGCGATCCTGTTACTCCTACTTGGAAGAGACCACTCTCTATACTACGCTCAAGCCAAAGCCCTTCTATCCGAAATCTCTGATAGTGGGCAACAAGAGATCAATGACTGAAGGAAGTTGAGAATCAAGCTGAATAAGACTTACACATATTTTGCCTCACTTGTTTCTATGTTTTTTTTCCAGTTTTTTTAAATTTTTAATTTTAATGGTATTTCAATCAAATAATTCAAACTTAATTGACGCAGCTGCATTCCTCCTCCATGTTGTCTGCTTTCATGTCTTTGTTATTCAATATTTGATTACTGGCAGTTTCATCTCATCAACAAAATTCTGATCTAATTCTTTGAAATCTGGTCACCGCTCATTCATGACCTTGACGTTTATTTTTCAGTAACGAACATAACAATATCAGCCCGTCTAATCATTTTGAGATTTTTTTACTTTAATGAAAATAATTTTCTCAAACAGTTTCACGATGAACTTTGCAAATGGGTTTGCATTATGAAAACTATTATTGAAATACTGTTATTTGAGCAGAGAAAAATGCTTGGCAAATTATTTTTAACAAACTAACAAATAATCAATGATTACAAAAAACGATTCAAAAGATTGTATATATCACTGTATCATTTATCTCTGCATCTATCTATCCATATATATATATATATTTGTGTATGTGTGTGTGTGTGTAAACATACATGTACACATGCACATACATATTTATATACATATATGTGTGTGTTATACAAACACACACACACCCACAAACACACACACACACACACACACACACACATATATATATATATATATATATATATATATATATATATGTCAATCTATCGTTGAGATTTTATTCATTTGTTTTTTATTTCTTAATAGTATTCTTACTTATATCTAGTTCAGATTATTTACGGGTGTCTGTCTGTTTATATATTTCCACTTTGTCTTGTTTATACATGCTTATATCTATGATCCAGCATGATAATTATTGTGACTTTCCCCTTCTTCGCTAGAAACTCAATGAATGTCTTCATGGGTCAATGCTCCTTTCATCCAACAAATAAATATTGTTACAACATATTGTCTCATTGATACTTTATTTTCTTTTCAGTTGATTATTTTTTATTTTCAGATTTTCACCAATCAAGGATCAAGCTACAAGTGATGAAAGTAATCGCTGACATTAGGAAAGGGGAAGTAACTGTATCTGGACTGGAAAGAGAGAAAAGATGCTGCTTACATGAGCAAGATGATATTTGCTATTTGAGAGAAATCCAATGCATTATTTGCTTTGATTGAACTGCGCTCGAAAAAGAAAAAAAAATTAGTCTCGGTCAACTAATCAAGTTGTTGTGTAACAAAGGAGGTCAGACTGATATTATCTGAATAGGATAAATTTGTTTGAAATTATGAGGAGTGTTATGAAAGCAGTTATCTAGATAGGATCATTGGTATTATTCTGAGCCTAAACCCCAAATGAGGAATATTTGCCAATATCTGCTCTTCCTTGTACAGAGCAGTGTAATTGTTATGAAATACTTGACTTGAAGGTTTGTCAAAATGATCAGAGAAATAAGAATAAAAAGGAAACAGAAAGAACATCGGGGCTGCTTGTTACTCGATAGAAACTGACCCATAACCAATGTCTTTTGACTGAGTTGGTCATGGGTCAGCTTTTTGACCATCTGGTGATAAATATGTTTTTCATTGGTCAACATCTTCATTTCTCCAGGATAATCTATTGCATTTGATCCAATCAAGCACAGAAGGGATTGATGCATGGATTATCTCCCATGAACGTCGGACACAAATCAAAAGCTGCGTTTGTATTTCAATGACGAGAAAAATAATTGTGTGGAGTGGCAGAAAGAGGGTTTGAATCTAAAAGGCAGGAATGATATCTCGGGGATCCAATCGTTGTTCAAAGGAATTGAAGAAACGTTCTACCTTTAAGAGAGAATGATACGCTTGAGATCCTTTTCTGGTTCAAGTGAATTCGTCAGTCAGAAAGAAGATGGTTTTCAGCAAATGATTTTTAGATCTGTTTTCGGTTTATCGCATTGCAGTGTGGAGGACGCACACAATTACATATATACGCACATAAACTCATAGATACCCACAGACACATACACGCAGGTGCGCTCACATACAACATAGACGCACAAACACACTAACACACATTGTGCCTGACGGGTTGATTGAGTCATTCGTCATGACCTTTAGGAGAAAACATCTTTTTTGCTTCATCTATACTGTGTCTGCATATAAAAATCTATCTATTTGAAAACATGTTTTATAAAAGACAGTGAACTATTTTTGATGGAAGCTAAAAAGGAATTAATTTTTGATCGTCATATTTTTCATAGTAAAAGTCCATTGCTTGTGGATGGGCAATTGCATTTCATTCAGTCATATGCAGAAACGATAGATGCATTGATAGCCTAGCATGGGCATTCAGATCAAATCAGAATCTGTATTCATATTTCACTGACAGGAAGAAAATTGTCTACAGCGGCAGAAAGAGAATTAGAATATAGAATTAGAGAATAATATAAGGGGAATCCAAGGATAATATATCGTTCTGCAAAGAGATTCAAGACACATCTCACATTCATCAGAGAATGCTTCGCTGGTTTTCAATATCCCTTCTTTGTTCGAACTAATTTGACTGTCAGGAGGGAAAGTGAATATTGAACAAATGATTTTTAGTTCTATTTTATTTGATTTTGTACTTCAAAAAGAACGGAACATAATTCTGTGATGTTGTATGGAGGACACACATACATGAAGATGAACATATATGCAGATACACACACACACACACACACACACATGCGATGCATCAGAATGGATAATTGAGGTATCTATCTAACCCCTCTCCTTAATCTCTATCTATCTATCTGGTTATTTACCTGTCTCAATCGGTTCTTATCTGAATAGCTATTTGCCTTTTTAGTTATGCGTTTAGTTTCCACAAAGCCAGTGATCTGTGTTTGACGGATAATCAACCGTAATTGATTTTATCTGTCAAGTTTTATCACAATGAACGTCTTTTAGTCTATCTTTATCCATTGGATATTCCAAAGCAACCAATGATTTTTAAGAATAGCAGAAAGAAAATCAGTCTTCTAAATGGAAATTACTAGTAAAAGTGCGAGTATCATTATTCTTTTTATCAAATCTCTGTTGGTTTTGAGCTGCGAAAAGCTGTGCAATCAGTGCCTTTTACATGATCAGCTTTCTATCTCAAATCAGAGCAAATTCGGCAAATGATTATCGAACGTTTTTTTTACCCTTTTCTTGTGGGTTCATCAGAAGTGTAAAAAAAAACAGGTGAATTCATTAAGGCAGGCAGTTGTTGATTCGGGATACTGCTTAAATTGTGGCAATAATGAAGGGTCTTTCTCATGACTGGTCAGGGGGGAAATTGTTGGCATTATGGAAAGGGGAAGTAATTGGGTCTGGATAGAACAATAATCATATCTAAGATGGGAAAAAGATTGAATTCACTTCACATTAGAAAGGTGTTATTTGCAATTTGAAAATAAAATCGAAAGCATCATTTGCTCGGATTGGGGGACGCTCAAAATGAACCTGTTGTTGATCAACTAATGAACTCAAGCGACAAATGGAGTCAGACCGGTATTATGTAAATAGGATGAATCTGTTTGAAATTATGAGGAGTGTTATGAAAGCAGTTATCGAAATAAAATCATGATAGAGACGGGCACTAAAAGGCTGATGATGTATTTCATATTACTAGTTGATTTCTGAAGACCTATGAAAGTGCCTGTGGTTTATGGGTTACCAGCATGAAGAATGTGATCGGCCAACCGAGATCAAATCCTGTCTATGGTTATCTACATTTACTTAGCACTAATTTCCTTTCGAGGAAAGCATTAATAGGGTTTAATAATGCAAGTGACTATGAAAAAACATTATATAAATTAACATTTGTACTTCAAAAAGTATTTTCAGAAAAATGTTTAAAAATTGTATGCATAGTATTAGAGTTATTTTCATAGAGGACAAGTGTGGGGCTAATTAGTACATTTGAAATAGTGGACGAGACATAGTAGCAAGGTTATTAGCGGCTAAAAGAAGAGTCGATAAGATATACATACTTGCCATTTTAGAAATAAATATTTTCCATTACCGAAATTCAGTGTTAATAAAACAAATACCAAGAACTCAGAAACGCAAGTTGACACGACGTGATGTCATGGAATCAGTGTTTCTTTTAAAATCACCCCTCAATCTCTCTCCCTAACCCCCTCTCTCTCCGTATCCCCCTCTCTCTCTCACTCTCACTCTCTCTCTCTTGTCCATGTCTTGAATTCAGACATCTCAAATTCCAGGTCTGACTAATTGTGAGTTTGGTAACAATCACTTCAAAATTAAAAACCTTTCGGTTATTTACGTAATATGGACACTGCTCAGTCAGTAGTCGTCCATATGTTTATTCTTCCTCATTAGGCTTCTTATCAACCTCTCGGCTCGAATGCAAATTTTCTCTTTCGAATAACCCAATAATGTATGTAGAAAGGAAAGATGTTTTCCCGGAGATTCCAAGAAAATCTTATTATTGGAAATACTTCAGAGTTACAATCATTTACAGCCTGGGAAACTGAATTTTCATCACCTTTTTGATTTTCTTCCTGTATTATTTCAGCCACATTGCATATTCTAACATTCAGAGAACTTGTTAATAGTCTTGTCAGACAAAAAAAAACCCAGACATAAACGGGGAGAACAACGGTACATAATTAACCATTGAACAGCTAGAAAAAAAGAGACGTGTTTTCAGGTTACTTATACGATGGAGTCCATGTTTGATTGCTCACTCAGACTCTTTCCTCCTTGTGTATTTGTAAATGAGTTCTTACCATAAATTAGCAATACGTCTGGCATCAAATAACTGTTTCTTGTCTCCCACGCATAGTTCGAAATAAAAAGTCTTTTTTAACTCATAAAAAATCCGTACATCGACAGAGTGGTTACATAATGACGCTATTAGTTCCGACCATAACAAAACTACGGTTAATAGACGCATAATTCTGAATGCAACAGCTTATTTCACAAGTATTTTAATGATTCTGCCATCTCTGTGCGATCAATTTAGCTCCAGGGGTCCACCATCCAGCTGCATTATAATACAATTGTAATCGTGTGCGTAATTGCAACTGCAAATATATCCATATATTCTTTCAATTTCGATTGATTTCCCGAGATAACTGTGTAATTAGGATTCTATCAGTATAGACTGAGCATCCTGGTGGGGTGCATGGGAATTTGATTTTCTGAGACAGGGGACCCAACAAAGGGAGAAAAGAAAAGTAATCAGTTTCAAAGATTCAAATTATTTTCTTTTTGAAAGTTTAATCATGAGAAGACATGGAGAAGAAAAGAGAAAAAGTTTTCATCTATTGTGATCCATGCAGCATTTCAATCAATATGATGCAGTTCCATGAATCGTTGGATTACCCTTTGGAAGAGAATAAAAGCGATCTGGTGTGATTTTCACGCATTTGCCAATAGATTAGTAAATAAGGGAGACTACTCAAAGTAGAATTCAGTTGTTATCTTTTGAAAAATTGGTCATTGTTATATAGATAGGGGAGTTGTAAACGAAGTTCCCACACATTTATCATCCAGTTAAAAAAAACAAAACAGTATTTTTCTTCTTCTTTTCCAAGCATGATCAAAAGTATCTTAATTCTATAAATCTGACTACTGAATGGTTTTTGGCTGATTATACATCATAAACAGATGAACAAAAACTGAAGCCTGTAATTCTCACTGGGTGTCTCATCCTTTTTACCTAAATGACACAAAATTAACTTAATTAATATGTTTAACAACAACGGTTAACAAGCTCATTCTGCGTTCCATTCATCAGAATGGTTTCATCTTTAAGTATTGCTCAATTATTGAGGTAATTTGCTCGACTAATTTAAGTTCAATAATTGTTCATGGGTGACAGCGATAGGACAAAGATGCCAAGCTAGTCTGTAATAGTGACCTTTAAACTACTTGTGGAATCCTCTTCAACATGTATCAGTTTTGAATTAAAAAGAAAAATTAGAGATATCTGAGGCCTATATCAACAACCACAGACGTTATGAACACCATAATTCAGTAATAATAAACCATACAATAAGAAAAATCAAAAGACGTGACGTAACGTCTTTGAAAGTCATGCCGTCTATTCCAATCATTTTCTTCCAACTGATAATGATGTCAAAATGAAATATTCAAAGTCAACATAAAAGCCAAAAATGGTCCAAAAACGGCGAAATGTCCATTTTGGTTTTGAAAATATCATTCACCGAATATTTCCATACGACAATATTTTACAAGTATTAGAATCAATTGACTATGAGAATGAGTACGAGCTCCTCTTTCCTTCTTTTTCATTATTGTATACTTTTTTTTTTTTTCCTTCGAATTCGGGAGCAAACGATGTATTTTTTTATCTGGTGAGAGTCCTGTTATAACCTATCAGTTATAATGGATTGGTCCATCTGAAATATCTCAGTAGAGTTATTAATGCAATAAAAGGGTTGAAAATGGAATAGTCCGTTGCCATAACACCAGACAATTGTGTCACACAAACGCTTTTCACTGGAAACAAGGGGAAGTCGGAAAAATGAGTGTTAAAACGATTGGAAGAGAGAAAGATTGATTGAGTTAAGGAGTGAGTAAATTCAAGAAAGTGTTGTTCATAGAGTTAGTGAGTGAGTGAGTGGGTGAGTGAGTTGGTTGGAAGGTGAGAAAAGTGAAAGTGTGACCTTCCTTCTCTTTCCCTTTCTTTCGTCTTCTTTTGAATATTGCCATTTTTTGATAACATTGCCAACAGCGTGGAAGTGAAAAGTTGTTAGATAGTTGGAGATGATTTTGGCTAAAAACTCGCTAAATAGCCACAAATTATCAGATGCAATAATAGTATTGATAAATGTTTAATATACCTTGTAATAATCTCAGTACACACCAAAATAATGATTTATTGAAAATACTATGGCAACTAAGTTAACGTAGCTCAAATTCTAAATATACTAAAACCAAAAAACACGAGGCTGATTGCTCTTCAAAGAGACCAGATCAGTCAAATTTGACCATATCTCCCCCCTCTTTTCAATGAAATAATATCCATTTGTAAAGCTAAATCTTCAATAAAAAAAAAAGGTTAGTTTCCACGAGTTTTTCATCACAGTATTCAGATATCATAAATTTAAGATGTGATTAATTGTTACACTAATGCAGCCCCAAGGATTCTACAACAGTTCATCAAATTCAAAAACATTTTGGTTATCTACGAGATACAGAAGCTGTTCAGTTAGTAGTTGTCCATCATCTATTCTTTTCCATTCAGCTTCGTTTTTACTTTTCTGTTTGGGTTTGTATTTTCCCCTTCGGACAATTCCATAAGCAAAGCCAAGATCCAATTTATTATATATATCTGTAAACATGTATTTGTAGAAGGGAGAGTTTTCTTTCAAGTAGATCCTTTGAATATTTTACAATTGGAAAGAGTTGCCAGAATAGTTATTGCCCGAAATAAAACCTCCAAGATAATGGTACGAAGTTATAATCACTTCCAGTGGACTGGGAAACTGATTTCCACTACTTTTTGTGCTTTTTTCTGAAATTATTTCCGCCAAACAGCAAATTCTAGCTTTCACAGAACTTGTTGATTGTCTTGTTGGACTGGAAAAAAACAGATATGACCGGAGAGAATAATGGTACATAATAAACCATTGAACAGTCAGTCAAAAGGAAGATTTGTTTTCAGATTACTTATACAATGGCGTCCATGTTTGATTGCTTACTACAACTCTTTTCAACTTGTGTGTTTGCAAATCAGTTTTTTTTTTCCACAAATTAGCATCGTGTCTAAAATTATATTACCTTATCTTGCATCAAGCTTACAGAGGAAAAAAAAGTCTTGTTTAACCCATTTACGATCACAATATCGACAGAGTGGTTACAAAATGATGCCACTGTTCCGACTATTACACAACTTCAGCGAGTTGACTTTGAATTCTGAAAGTAGCTGCTAAGTTTGATAGTGTTTGAATATTCTAAGGAAAGGCATGAAACATACAATCCCTATACGAAACCTGCTCTTTCATCTTTTGAACAATACTTGTCTCTGAAATGTACATGAGAAAAACATACATACTTCAATCATCAAGTGAAAGTCATATTTTTTCCAAAGAATATCTGATTATATAGAGTTAAAGCTACTGAATATTATTATATTTGTATGAAATGCAAAATAAAAATTCTATAAATCTATTTGATATTTTCAAACATTGAAAATGTTATATTACTCTAAGGAGAATTTTTGCTTGTCTCAGTTCCCATAAAAACACGCAATCCTATCCAAAGATCCAGCATTTATGGATATTCATTTGGTTTTCAAAATTCCTAACAACAAACACTGAGTTGGAAGAGAAATAGCAATTTGTCTTGATTGGAGAATCTGTTTTTCATGTTCACGAAAGAAAAGTCGAAATTATGGATAGTCTTTGCATACTCTTGATCCAAATGTTTATTAATTTGTAAGGAAACGAGAGAAATCTGAATCACATCTTCGTCCATTGGTTTCTATAAGCTGCTCAAACTACTGCCTAATCTAATATTACTCATACACAAGTTCACATACATACACACACACACACAAATACACATACAAACATGCACACACACACACTCTCTCTTACACACACACACACACTCACACACACACATATATATATATATATATATATATATATATATATATATATATATATATATATCAGCCATTATAAGTCAACTGTTAGATGAAAGTCTTCCTCATCTCCTTCATCGAGCTACCCTCTGCCATGTCATGCGAGCACACCTTCCTATTTCATTCCTCCATCTTGTATTTGGTTCTTTTCTACAGTGTTTATAATCCCATGGACACCAATTTGTTCATATTTTGCTCCTATCTATATCTATATTGTCATATCTTCTCTTCAAGCGTCCTACCCATCTCTATTTTCATTGATTAATAATTTGTATAATATCTTTAATCGTATTCATCCCTCTGATTCGTGTTCGACTTTTTATATCTCTATGTCATTATTCCAGCGTTAAGAGTTCACAACTTACCCGCTTTTTGAAATGGCATACGTGATTGAATCAGTAAATATATCTAATTGTTCTGTTCCCTCGATTTCGCATGATCAGAAAAATCAATTCCACAACATATGTATATATATATATATATATATATATATATATATATATATATATATATATATATATATATATATTGTGGAAATCTTTGTGTAATTAAGACCATGTCAGTATAAACTGACTCCCCTGGTGAAGTGCATCGGAATTTGATATTCACAGACAGGGAATCGACTGTAGGGAGGAAAGAAAACTAATCAGTTCCAAAGATTCCAATTACTTTTCTTTTTTTTTTTTGATAGATTCATCATGAAAAAACATGGAAAAAGAAAGAAAAAAAACAACTTTGTCCCCAACTGTGATCCATGCAGCGTTCTAATCAATACTAAAGGAAAACCGTGACCCGTTGAGTTTCCTTTTGATAGAAATCTAAATCAAACAGATGTGATCGGAGTGAACTTGGAATATCACGCATTTGCAAATGAATTATTAAATCGGGATACTACTCGAGATAGAATTCAATCATCCTTTGGAGTCAGTCATTATAAAACAGATAAGAGGTTGGCAAATGAATACTGCACACTATTATCATTCAGTTGAAAAGACTCCGTATTTTTTCTGTATTTTTCAAGCATAGTTCAAGGCATCTTAATTCTTTTAATCTGACCACACAATGGTTTTTGGTAATTTGAAGTCAAAATATAACAAAGATAAACTAATACTGAAGAACGTAATCCCCACTTAATTATTTTGATCACACTAAAAGAAACTTAAACGTAAATATATTTGAGAACAACGGTCAGCAAAATCATTTTTCATACCTTTCATTAACGTAGTGAGTTTTATCTTCACGTAGTGCTTATCTAATGTGGTCGTGTACCAGACTGAGTTAAGTTCTGTAAATATCGACATGTGACTGATTTGTGACAAATACGATAAGCTAATCCAAAATAATAACATTCACACATCGACTTCTCGGGGAACTCTTTCCAATATTTATATTTTCTTGGGAATAACTACAAGAACAACATTCCCTTTCACACACAGACACATATACCCCCCCCATATATATATATATATATATATATATATATATATATATATATATGTGTGTGTGTGTGTGTGTGTGTGTGTGTGTGTATAATCATGCATGTGTTTGTATGTATTTGTGTGAATGATAAAAATACTTCATTGGGAACTAATTACTCAGCGCTTACATTGAATCCCCTTCTCTATATATGTATTTATATATATATATATATATATATATATATATATATATATATATATATATATATATATGTGTGTGTGTGTGTGTGTGTGTGTGTGTGTAAATATGGTCTGTTTCTTACCGCACCCATGTTGTCTTCCCTTCTAAGAGTCTGTACTCTAAAATTCCTGAATATTAAAAACAAAAACAAAAAAAAATCATCTCTTATCTAGGCTTCTTATTCTTAGAGCGGAAGAAGAATTGCCAAATGTGTTCGTCTCTTTTGTTTACTTATTACCAAATTATCCAGACTGGTTACTAAATATGCAGAAGTTTTTAATTAAAAATATAATGTTTGAGTCCTTGGTTGACAACCCCAGACGTTAGGAATAACAAAAGTCAATGTTTCATTTTATTGCATGAGTTTCAAGATGGCTACTCTGCGTCATCTCCACTTATATCATTAGATATACACAGATGTACATCTAAAGAACGTACTGCAAGATTTTTATATGACTCTATTCGGCCCGTCAGTTTAATCTGTCGTTCGATTGGTCTGTCGGTCTCAGTTATGTTTAAAGAAAATAAAAATGACAAAGACGGAATAGGTGTGATATCATCAGAAGGTATGATATAATTTAAAGGCGTAACGTCAAAAGAATTTTGGGATATCTATTCCGATCATTTTTCTCTCAATTGTTAATGATATCACAATGGAATATCCAAACTATGCAAAAAAACCCAGCAATGGCCCTCGATGCCAAAAAAATGGTATTTGCAGGGGGTTCTTATTGCTTTTCTTTAGATAATATTCACAGAATATCCCCGTGTCACAATATTTTTAAGTTATGAGAATCAATTGACTAAAACGAAGATTACAAACTCTGCTTCTTCCCCCTCTGGATTATCCTCCACTCTTTCCTCTTTCTGTGAACATTTGAGAAAAAATATTTCTTTCAGATGTTTATTCATTGATTCTAACACTTCATCAGGAAGAAAACACTGTCGACACATAATGCTTTTTTTTTTTCATTTTAAGCAACGTAAAAAGCGATTGAAAAGCAGAAAAATATGTGTAGAATATACTGATAAATATGGAACGTGACAAAAATACTTTGCAAATTTTTGCACAGGAAATTTCTTGTTGCTCTACGGTCGGTTAGTTCGAGTCGAAATTGATTGCAATCGAATCAAAGAATTACTTGTAAAAGATCAACGACTTCATGAAATGTTTTCCTCCCTCACTCGCTTATACAAAGATGGATATTTCATAGAGCCATTGCCTAGCCAGTAACATAAAAACTTCGGTTTCGTAGGAAAACATTGTTTTCTTCAATAATCCAAACATGAATTTCCGTAGATTGACTCTTTACTCAAGTATATCTTTGATTATTCATCAACATTAATATCACTGTCAATATCTTGATAGAGAGATCTGCAAAACATTTCAACGTATTCCTTATTTCTCTATATTTTTTGTCCTGTGTCTTTTTTTGCGATAAATCTTTTTTTGAAGCTGTCAACAAAAAATCTAGGAGGAAGACAACTCAGAATTCACACCAGGGAGAAGACAACGTAAACCATTTGATCATCCTCTCCAATTACAGACACGTTAATGAACAGCTTAAGGCTGTGGGGAGCGATGATCAACCACATTTTGATGCTGTACATGGAGTAAAATTTTCATTTTTAAGAATTTTCATTATTCTAGAAATTTTCAATCGATCATCGTTCCAGCCTTTTCTGTTCGTCCGATGCTTCAAAACAATGCCAATCTTTTAAATGTCGTATGCTTTGAAAAATACGGAAAGACTGAGAGATTGACTACGTGAAACTTATAAAGGATAATATAACACTTAAAAATTAATAAGAAATGTTCCAAAATTATTTACAGTAGATAGTTCACACAGTAAGGATCATACTCTCTCCAGTAGAATTGCAAAACACGTTTACTAACTATCGTGTCAAGATAAGAACTCTAAAACCTATTTATTTTGGGAAATTACAAGACTACAGTCATTTTGCACCCAGTGAGGATCACATTTACTCCACGTATCCATGCATATAGAATTTTAGCATTCTGAACCATTACATGTCATCATATAAAAGCTAAAAATATGAATTATTATGTTTGATTGTATAATGGTTGTATGTTTTATGATAGTCCTGTTATAACCTAAAAGTTAAAATGGATTGATCCATCTTGAATATTTCAATAGAACTAATAAAACAATAAAAGTGTTATAGATTGGGATAGTCCGTTGCTATGACAATAAACAATTGTGTTACACAGACGCTGTCCGTTTCATACGAAAAGAAGTTGGAAAACACGTGTGTGAGTGAGCGAAAGAGAGAAAAAGATACTGAGTTAGGGAGTGAGTTGAAGAAAATGCAATTTAGTGAGTGAGTGAGTGAGTGAGTTGGTTAAAAGGAAAGAAGAGTGACACTGTGACTCTCTTTCTTTTCCCCTTTCGCTCGTTTTTTACCGACATAACCATCTTTGTGATAACATTGCTTACAGCGAGAAAGTGGAATCTGAGTTGCTAGATAGTTGGAGATTATTCCGGCTAAAAGCTCGCTAAATAGCCACAAATTGTCAGATGCGTTAATATTAAAGGATGAAAAGCAGAAATTTCAAGGACAAATGCATTTTTAAAATGATAATCATATTTTGATCATATTTAATCATATTTTCCATCTCTTTTTGATGAAATAATATTTATTTCTTAAAGTTATATTCTTGAATAAAATATCTTACTTCATACGAGCTTATATGCAGTGGTGACTTTTCTCATATGATATTCTGTTTTGAGAGTTTATTTAAACAAACTGCACGGATTCAGCTGAATCACGTTATATACCATGGTTCTTGCAATATCGCCCAAGGTAAGCAACATCAAGCCTGTCAATACCTAAGAGGCTGTCTGGGAATACTGTTAACCCTACTAGGAAGAGAGTGATCTCTACACTACGCTTGATAACACAAGTCAGAATTCCCTTCCTTTTCCTTCCCCTAAATCTCTGAATCGTCTGACTGTGAGTGACAAGAAATAAATGAATGAAAAAAGTTGAACATAATGTTAAAGCGCAAAGATAATTTCTGAGCTAGCAACATAGGAACAGCACTCAGAGAACTCCAAAACTTTCCACAGGCCTTCTGTCATAGATGATGTCATTCTGCCCTTTAATAACCTGTTCAACAGTATTGCATCTCTTGGTGAAGATTCCTATCAATAAATTGATTACCTGTCTCTCTTAATCAAGTTTTCGAACTTTTGTGACATTTTTAATCAAACAATTCAAACTTATTTCTACGGATGTATTCCTCTTCCTTTTCGTCGGCTTTCATGTCAATGTTATTCAATATTTGGTTATTGGTAATTTAATCTCATTTACGAAATTCTAATCTAATTATTCAAAACCTGGTCACCGCTCATTCGGAACCTTTACGTTTATTATTCTCTAACAGACATTAAAATATTTGCTCATCAAATCATCGAGTTTTTTTTTTCTTTCTTTTTCTTCACTTTAACGAAAATAGTTCCTTCGAATGGATTCACCATGAACTTTGCCAACAAAATTGCATTATGAAAAGATTATCAGATCACTGTCATTTGAACAGAGAAAAAATTGCTCGGCAAATTATTTTTACAAACAAAAACCAAAAAAATAACCAATCATTACAAGGAACAATTTACGTATCTTTTTTTTCTTGCTATCTACCTATCGATCTATCTATCTCTGACATTTAATTTTTCCAGTCAAATTATTCATTGTTTCATTATATACCTCTATGTTAGTTTATATCTATAAATATATATGTATGGACATATCATCATCATCATCAGCAGCAGCAGCAGCAGCAGCAGCATTAGCTTATTACCACTGATATTGAGCAGAGACATTCCCAAAGATTCTTTAGACCACTCTGTACAGGGCGTTCAAGAGCCAATCTAATCTGAACGTTTGATTTGCTTAACTAAAGCCTATTTTTGCCAGTCACAATTTTTCTCATGATCTTTTGGGATATTTCTTGTAACATATGTCTGCTCATGAGTATTTGAGTATTCTAATTGATTCTATGATAGGTCTGTTTTTTCTTCACTTCAATGTACTATTTTACTGCAGACCCCCTGGGTGTTTTTGGTTTGTGTCTAGAAGAATAATCTAATATCCAAAGTGATGGAACGGATATCATCATGGACAAGTGGTTTATATTTTATCTTGGTCTGCTTATATTCTCTTAAAATTATTCCCCTTGGGTAGGGTATGAATGTGCTTAATTGTATTTCATCGGGTTATTAGATATACTGACAATAATATATTTATTGTATTATGCTACCCTGGTTGACGTGAAATAGAATAAGTTAGTGAACACTTGAGCAATTTATTTAGTGACTCAGTGTGCAATGTAAATGAGGCCATGTATTAGACTAATACAAATGTTTCCAGTGCCATGTTTTGGCACAATATCAAAGATATTTCAGAATTTAAGATTTACTCTTCATTTTGGAAAAACAAAATTATGAAACTGAAAAACCTCCATACAGGCATAGACATCGACCTTCAATTTTGCTGGGTGACAACTTGTGGCCTCACATTGTCTATCCAACTCAACAAACAATCAAAGGCTTAGGGTAAGAAGTTTCCCACTCGTGTCTGGCTCTCCACACCCATCACTTTTACATGATCACTTGTTCATGCAACATTGCTATGTCAGCAGATCAAAATTTCTTTGAATTTGGAAAATTCCTCTAGCCTGCATGTTTGATCCAAATACCTGGTTAAGGCTACAGAATATATCGGCCAAAATTATGGTAAAAAAATGAAATCTTTAAAGCCCCTGCTGCTATTTTCTTCCTCTCGATCATGGTGTTGGCCTTTAGAGAAAAAAGTTCTAATCTGTTTGGAGATCAACATAGGGGCAGGGAATTATGGCATCTGGTATCCCTAAAGGTCATCCATTTAGGCACAGGAGAGGCTAAACGTTGATTAACTAAGGTGATCATATGAGAAACGGCATATCCATGGCGATTAGGTCGTAAAGTATGAAAAATAATAAAATAAATTATATATATATATATATATATATATATATATATATATATATATATATGTATATATGTATATATATATATGTATATATATATATATATATGTATATATATTTATATATATTATATATATATATATATATATATATATATATATATATATATATATATATATATATATATATATATATATATTGTGCGTGCTCGTGCATTTTTACTGAGCTTTTAATTCGTTTTCCCACTGCTTGATGGATAAAGGAGAACACAGTATGCTTCTAACAAAATATAAAAGTCGAGAAAGCAGATCAAATGTTTTTGATCCTGATAAAATACCGAGAAAGTTCCATTAATCCTGTTTCTGTTTCATAAAGAGAACATAAAAAATGAAGTTTTGTCATCAGTCAATGTTTTCATCTTAACAATAATCCACTTTTCTTTTTTAGAGGCTACAACCCGGTAACCTGCATTTTTTTCTTCCCATAAATATGTGTTCGAGTCAACAAGAGGTGCAAACCTGAATAAAAATATTCAAAGCAAACGTATATTAATCCCTAAACATGTGCAGCCATTTTGTGATGGCAGCCGTCGTTTTGGACGAATAGAGAAAGAGTATTTAAAAAATGTTAATATTCATGAGTTTGAATTGATGTCCCCATTCGACTCCCATGTAAGCAGTTACGTGCCCGGGTTTCCTTTTTTTTCGTTTTTTAGTCTATGAGAAAAGGTTGGATTAAAAAAGAACAATGATTTTATTTGTTTTTAACCCTAAAATGTGTTCATGGTTTTAGGACGGCAGATATATAAAACATCTTGACTCGTTTTTTGTCTCATCTTAATTTTGTTTAATTGTTTTTAGAATAGTTTTTTTTTAAAAAGAATGTTCCAATTCAGTTGCCTCAGAAAGAAAATAGTTACAATGACCAATTGCAACTTCATTATTATTCTGCTGACTAATACTGGTTTCTCCAAAGACAGTACCGCCCATTTTTGACTCCTGTTTATTCCTATTTGTAGCCAGTCAAAACTTCAATACTTTAGCCTGGACTAATTATGAATCAAATTAAAAAGTCCCCAATGTCAACATGGGACTTTTCTCTCTGTCTTTCATTTCCTTTTCCCTTTGTAATTTCATTAAAAAATATTTTCATCTTGTTTCCCTTTTCTTTTTCTCTCTTTCTCTCAGTTTATTTTATCTTTTAATGGTTTTGCTCTTTGTCTCTTCACTATTTTCGATAAAAATATCCTACAAGTTTTCTTCATGGTTCGGTACTCTCTTCCTCAGTCTGTCTGTTAGTCAGTATCTATCTATCCATTTCAAGTTCTATCCATCTATCTAGCTATCTAATACTCTCTTCCTCAGTCTGTCTGTTAGTCAGTATCTATCTATCCATTTCAAGTTCTATCCATCTATCTAGCTATCTAATACTCTCTTCCTCAGTCTGTCTGTAAGTCAGAATATATCTATCCATCACAAGTTCTATCCATCTATCTATCTCCTCATCTCTTTATCCTTTTCTCATCACATTGAGTAAATGTATATATGTGTGTCAATATCTACGTATGTCTATTCCCCCTTCTCTCCCTCTTTTCATTTATTTCCATATAATCTTTCCCTTTAAAATATTTTTGTTTCTTTCTATTACCTTGAACCTCATTCGCTCTCTTTGAGATTTATCTCTCCTTTCAAGTCTTCCTTCTGTGTTTTTCTTTCTTTCTTTTTCTCTTTTTCTCCTATTTTTGCATGCATTATACTTCTATCCTTTCTCCCTCTCCCCTCCTCTTCTCTTCTTTCCCTATCTTTTTATCCCACATTTTACCCTCTCCATCTTTATTTTTTTCTCCAGCTGTGAGGTCTTAGCCTACAAACACCAAGCAGATTATTTTGTTCCACTCAATTTGACATTTTTACGATTTAGCGTAAATCCTTCAGTAAAAATCAATGGAACGATTACTGGCCCGCAGCCAGTTCAAGTAAATATTCTTCTCAACAGGGTGTAAAACAACGCAGACACGTTGTTATAATTTCACAAAGATCGCTCAGCTTGCTGACTTATTGTGATCTCAACGTTATCAGTAGACGCCATTTCTAATCGAGCGAGATCAAGAAGGATAAAAAAGGCAGGAATTCTTAGACGCTGTTTGAACAGATAGAAACAGCTGTCAATTTAAGAAGCTTAGGAAAAGCAGCGACTGTACGGTCGAACTTACCAGTAAATCACAATTAACTCACTTCCGTCCTCTCAATTAGTTGAGTTGTCTTAGTCTCCCTTTATATTTTTCCCATGGATTCCAAACTAAGTTTTTTCACGACCCAGGAAAAGGTTTGGCCATTTCAAATCAACGGTGAGAATAGCCTACCTCGGGTAATGGCGCCTGATTCCCTTTGAAAATAATTTTCTTGGGATTCCACACATTCATCAAAAGCGTCTCTTTTTGTATTTCAAGATTTTTTCTAAGTCCTCTAAAGGGATTCTGTCAGCTGTATCATTGCTTTTTCGTTCAAATCTATTCACAGTTTGAACTGTCTAAAGACATTTCAGAGGTCAAAGGGAACTCCATCTGAACATTAATTTGCGACAGTCACGCACTACACAAGATTGATCAGCGGTGTCTCTCTGCCAACTGAAATACTCGACAGGAGAGTGTCTGTTTACACATGCACAGTAAGCCCACCTTTATTTGGTAGTCTTATTTTATCAAAGCAACGCAACCGGTTCTCGGGATAATCAAAATGGCTTGATAGCTCCCAGACAGACTTCATAGAACGTGCAATGCAGTCGTTATTACAATATCATTACAAACATTGTTAAGTGTATAAACTGTTGTACGTGCTCTGATACTTAACATTTAACTAGCTTGCCAGCTGAATTAGCTTGTATATATGAACGCGTATGCTTAAATATCTTTTGAAATATTTAATTCGATTAGTCTCTAGATTCCATTTGTTTTATATAATAATCTGTGACCCTGGTAATGATGATTTATCATCGGCAAGAGTGGGCAATGTCCGACTTCAGTTGAAACCATGCATTTCAAATGACGTTTTTCGAAGCAAATAATTAATCGTTGTTTTATTCCCTCAATCCTTATATTTCCCTGTATCAAGTAAATATACTCAGATTCTCGGTTGTCTTAATCCTTTTTCATCAATTTGATAATTGGATGGATTGATTCACATTAAAAGACCGACAGATAGATAGATAGATAGATTGATAGATAGATAGATAGATAGATAGATAGATAGATGGATAAATCATGATTTTCTTCCATAGACGATTTCACTAAAATGTCTGGTACTGCATACAAATCATGTCACTTTTTATACATGTTCTTATGTAAATGAATACAGAATTATCATCCAGTAGATAGATATGACTATGATGAAAGAGATATGAACAAATTAGGATATATATATATATATATATATATATATATATATATATATATATATATATATATATATATATATATATATATATACATATATATATATATATATATATATATATACATATATATATATATATACATATATATATATATATACATACATATATATATATATATATACATACGTACATATATATACATATATATATATACATACATATATATATATATATATACATACGTACATATATATACATATATATATATATATACATACATATATATATATATATATATATATATATATATATATATATATATATATATATATATATATAAGGAGGGAGAGATAGATATATAGATAAATAGATAGATACTTTAATAACTTGTCAGCTAGCTTGAAGAATACGAGCCAAATGCAATGAACAAATCGATTGACAAACATTTATAGATAATTGAACAAGGAATTTACATTGAAATAGATAGATATACATAGATAATACATCAGCTGATTCTCTTTGAGGATATAATCTCTTCACAAACATCGAAATGACAGTTTTAAGGTTATTTGTTTTGCCAACATCTGGTATCATATAAGCAATAAACACCTTCCTTATTGAGAGATTTGCCCTTGTATAACTTTTTTGTACCGTTTTCTATAAATTGAATCCTTATCGATGATATATTAACAATGAATCAGCAATAAAGGGGGAATTTATTGACACCCGTCTAGACAGAGTTTTATTAACTCTTGTCTTGTCGACTTGATGTTGGGAATCATTTAATATAGGAGTTTTATCTTTCCTATAAATTAGATATTGATTGTTTTCCCAAAGACAGTGAGAATTGGTTGTGAATGTGACAAATAGACATTTCATGTTCCTGCAGTGAATATTCCGAGGGACGTTTTTCAAGATATTTTAGGTTTTCTCTTGAAATTCTTCGAAATTCAACCAGTCACGCAAACAGGTCCGGTTATTCACGATGTAGAAACGTTTCAAAGTAACGAATTCATTGATTACCCCTTTTTACATTTTTCAATCAATCACTTTCAACACGGGATTGTGCTAAAAGACTTTGGTTACGTGATGTTTCTATTCAGTGACCAACCAGTCCACCTATGTTAAAATTCTGTCCATCATGTTGCATTTCCTGGGATCTTTCTTCCCTCCTTTGTGTAACTACCTAACTAGTTAGTCATCCATCGCTACATTTCATTATTTTAGATAAGCTTAGTAAATATCTTATGTGCAATGGTTCTTTTTGGTTTTCGATTGATTTCGTCTTTGTAAAAAATAAACGAAACGAAAGAAATGTTTGCTTGGGGACTTCTTGTTCTACTTGCAATATCAGAAGCTCAAGGATAAAAGGAATCTTATCAATAACACTCATTCAATTGGCGTCTTTGTCAGTTTTGTTGTTTATCATTAATTTCATTTTATACCAAACAAAACTAAATAAAAGCCAGTTATTTGAAATACAATTCATACCAGTGTGCTATTATGACATATAGGTGTTCGATGTAATTTCTCTGAGGCGATGCAATAATAAAAGAGATCTCAATTGACTACAGAATAAATTGGAAGAAATTTGTTGCCATGGCAGATATGTTTTATACGAGGAGCATTAAAAATGAAAAAAACTAACTCATACAAACAAACATAATTCTTATTACCTTTTCACGGTCCAAAGTCCTATTTAAGTGATTACCGTCAACTTATTAAAGGCGGTCATTTTCTGTAAAAAAAGTATGACTTTGTGAAGACAAGATATTTAGGGGCAATCACTACAGAATTTGTTTGGCATTGTGCAATAGAAGACAAATATTGAGGACATTGGCGTTGAAAGGGTTTTATTATACCAATCTTTCAAACTCGAGGTAGGGTGCAGTCACGGTTTTGGCTTTTACTTAGTGTTGAATAGTGATATCTGGTATTGCTATCTCAAATATTAAGCTAATTTAAATAATACAGTCATCTGTAGAATGCTACTGACACACACTCATGCACACACACACACACACACATGCATGCACACACACATACACACACACACACATACACACACACACACATATACACTATTCTACATGAACCGTCTCCAACTATTTGGAAATGGGATAGACGTACTATCAGATTCAAATTCCAAACATAACCTCCCAAGAATTATAACACTTGTCTGGATGCAGCCATTGGACACACGTTTTTTCTGTTATTATACGTAATGCAGTTTTAGAACAAATGATTTATTCTGCGTCCTTGAATATAATTAATGCCAATCAACATATCGAAGATTTCTTCTGTGCTATTGTATAAGAGCTTTTAATTTTTTTTTCTTTCAAATTTTCATAATTGCTTGTTTTGTTTCAATTTCCCTAAGTAGTTCTAGATTGACCAATTAAAATATTTGAAGCAAAAATCTTCCTTTTCGTTTCTTAATATCATCGTCCCTAAATACGAAGTTTATTTTTGCTTTCTATCATTGCTCAACTCCCAATTCATTGAAAAATGAAAATAAAACAATTTATGAACGTGAAATGCTTGTGTAGATTTGAAAAAAAAGATTCCATCAAGTGTAGAAATGGAATTGGGTGACATTTCAAATAGAGGGAAAAAATTAAAGACATGTAATTGATTTAAAAAAAACAAACGGAAAAATGGTTAAATTTGAAACAAAATTAATCATTTCCTTTTGAACAACTTAATATTTCAATATCTATACAGTAGAATGACTTGAGTTTGAATTAACAAAATAGATCTAGATAGCTGAATGCTGAGAATGACAATCAAATCCGAAATATTCTGAAAATTCCATCATTCACACTGATATCTCAAAATTGATATATATATATATATATATATATGTATATATATATATGAGTGTGTGTGTCTGTACTAATGTATATGACTCTGTGTGTATGTGTGCATACATTTGTAAGTGATTACGTTTGTTCGTACAAATTTCTTTCCATAAACTCGTATATGCTTGCCTCTGTTTCATATTTTGTGTACATTTGAGAATTGACGTGTGTAAGTTTGTGTCTTTTTTGTATACAGGTTTTATTGTGCGTTATAGATTCACGTAAATATTTGTACGTTTATTTCTGTTTTTGATCATTTGCTTGTTCCGTGATTTTGTGTATTATGCACACACACACACATACAAACACACATACACACACACACACACACACACACACACACACGCACACGCACACACACACACAACAATTATTTACCGAGAATTTTGAACATAGCTTTTAAAAAATCCAGAATGTAAACCTTGTTCATCAACTGAACAAATTCCAGTGTTGGAACACAATACTCTTGAAAAAAAGTTTTCTTCGCCAGCTACCATCAAAAGCTAACGTCCATAAGTTCAAAGAAGAAACCCCTTCCAACAGAAAGATTAAATTGCATTTTTTCCAGTCGAAAAGGACCCAAGATTGTTGATTTTTGTAAGATATTAGTCATAAGAACTTTTTCAAACAATCGCTCAAGAAAATAACATGAATATAAATTTTTCATTTTAGATAAGGATCATTGTTATGACACCATGGAGAAGTCTTGTGATCAGGTTTATCAAGATGAAAACACAACGTCACCAATTGGTAAAATATTTTTATATCAGAATAAATAGATTAGTTTTGTGAAAATTTTGAAAAAAAAAAGCAAATAAACTTTATTTTTTCTTGAGCAAGTTGAATAATACAGTAACATCAAATTGTAAGTACGGTGACTAGATTTATGAAAATACAACACAAATGAGAAATACGGCAATCAAATTTACAAACTCACTTAACAAATTAAAAAATCCACATAAAAATTCAAATCACCAGATTTTTAAAAAAAATCGTTGCTATATTTTTTCTTATTTTATTTGCAGGGTATTTTTTCATGTTTGGTTCTTTTTAATTTGATTTAAGAAAAGTTTTATTTGTTTAGCGTTTTTATTTTAATTTTGTTGGTTTGTTCATAAATTTTATTACTGCAGTTTTCAACTTGTTAGCTGCATTTTAACATTTGGTTTGAAGGTACAAAAAGCAGCCGGAGTGTGTTTACATCTGCCAAAGAAATTCAGTTATTGATCAGTCACGATGCCGGGGATATGACTGCAAAATTTCCTGGAATTGCCCCCAAATTTGATCATTTCTACCGGAGACCATTGTTCACCCATCGAAAAAATATCATTGGGAAATGTTAGAGATATCATAAGCAGAAGGATAGCTATTAAAAAGTAGAAGAAAAACATTCCTGGATCTGCCTCCAAATATACTTTCATCTCCTATAGATTAACTTAAATATTTCTCAACAAATCATTATACATCCCTCCCTCTTGCAAAATCCAGTCAGTTATATCAGAGTAGAACTAAATCAATTCATGTGATAAATACATATGTATAACTCCAGCCAGAGCAACTTGAAAACTGAAGAAACCTATTATGCCAGTTTAGGAGCAAATTTTCGTCTACATTTTCCAGAACTAAGCCTTAAAATACCTGCACGTCTTTTCCAATATGTATATCGTGCAGGGAGATCATAAAAGGAAAGGTCTTCTAATTGTCTGGGAAGGGCAGACAAGATTATTTTTTTAATCAAGTATCCCAACAAATCATGATGAATTATTTCTTCTCCCAAAACCCAATCAGTAATTCAATCGTAGAAATAAATCAAGTCTATACAAATTCGAGACACGAAGAAATGAAAGCGAGAAATGTCTCATCTGAAGCGCGGTCAAAGTAAAGAATCATCAAGGATTTTCAAAAACGTAAGACACATGAAAATCTGATAGAAGTTTTCATTAATGTTTCATCCTTTGGAAGCAATAAATCCTTTTTTTTTTTTTATCCAACCAATATTTGATCCGGGTGATTTATTCCCATTTAAGGTAATTTTGCTGCTCTCAGCAGAAAGCTGACGTCCATTACTTCAAAGTACAGAACCTCAAAAAAGCAAGAAAGAATAAGTTGCTTTTCCTTTCCCTTACCGACGAGAAATTCAAATCAAAGAGGGATTTATCATCTTATTAAGCAACTTTAAGACGGTATTGCTTGCGTACATTTCAAGTTATTCAGTTGCTACGGTTCTTTACTAATCCGAAACTAAATAAATTAGCCCTGTGGTTAATTTTATTCGAGAAGGCAGAAAGTGCCTTTTATTAAATGGATCTTTGAATTGTTTAAATAGCAAACTTAGAAATGGCGAGGAGTCTTTCTGTTTCAATGAAGACTAATTCAAATCTAAGATATTTGTTAAAGATTGTTTATTGAAAAAATGTTATGGAACATAACTATGCACTGCAGCGAGCAATATCAGCATCAAAGCAGGATTATGATGTCTCGATATAAACAATCAAAGAGTCACACAACCATTTGCCAGATGAAGCAACTGTTCTACCGTTATCTTATCAACGTACTCATTGTATGAGTATACGACATTTTTATTTTACAGAATTCCATTCCAATCCAACAAATCTCACTGATTGATTTTACTGTTGTTTCTTTTCAGACAATACTGAATAGCTTTGCCGGATAACTCATATACTAGCATAATACCCGTGAAAATGACGGTACTATTTATGTATGGATAGACACTCCTATGACCAGGAATGATGTGCACTCTACCTAGTCGTTATTTGAATCTCTGTCAAGGATATGTTTGTCCTGTCCGGTGAGAGGCCCATCGTTGAATCGACACTGTCTCAAATTCTATCATCGTGTTGAGGCAGCCAAATATCCGATTATAGTGGAGTAACTGTGTGCTCATTGAAAAGTCACGCTCAAAAACACTCTCACACACACACACAAAAACTATATATATATATATATATATATATATATATATATATATATATATATATATATATATATATATATATATATATGTATGTATATATATATATATATATATATATATTCTTTCTATTCATATTGATATATTTCCTCTGAGCAAACATTTTTTCTTGCTTTTAATCATATTTAATTTCCAGTTCTGGTGTATGTTTTATTCATTTCACTGTCAAATGTGTCTGTTGGAATAAAGTATACTTTGTCAGAAATATAGAAGAATTATCAAAATGTCACAATACAAAACAGAAGATTTATCTATAAAAAATGGAATAAGACAGGAGTCAGAGAGAATTATTCAAGTCCTACCCCAACTTCCAATTTGACGACTTCAGGTCAATTATTTCCATATGGTTGAATCTTCATTTTGTTTCTTGAGTGTCATTGTTACTTTCCAACCAATCAACGCAATTATTCTGACATGGCCATCATGTCAAATCCTCAACGCCATTTTTTCTTCATAATTCGTCTGGCGTCTGTCAAAACTTTTGAGTCGGATTGAACAAACACTGATCTTTTTGCGATGGCCCTTTTTTCAGGGAAATGCTCTTTCTGTGACGCCTTGTCTCAATTAATGAAAAATATCGCTGGAATATCAGAGAGTGAAAAAAATCCATTTCCCACAGTCATCAACAAGAATTAACCAAATTTAATGTCAGAGTGTCTGCTCGTGTAATACAATGGTTAGTACGTCTGTCTGACACATGAGAAGTGTCCAACACTCTCCATCCACACTGGATATCGGACCAGGGAACTTCTCTGTGTAAAGCTGATTATTACACTTCCAATGCAGACACTGAGAGGAAAGGAGATTGCTTGAGAGAGAATGAGAGAGAGAGAGAGAGAGAGAGAGAGAGAGAGAGAGAGAGAGAGAGAGAGAGTACAGAGATTAAATAAATGGTGCAAGAACTAAACTTAATCCGGACAGAACCATAGCTGTTATGCACCCAGTGAGATTCACACTCTCTTTAGGGTCAGTGGTTCGTGTGTCTAAGTTGATGACACTTCTACATATGTCCTAGATATTTATTAAACGTTGCTTAGTTTGATACAAGCCTTGAATAATGGGTCACTAATAAAGATTCAATTTTATTGATATTAGAATCAGAGAATATTAATCATCGTTTTGCATATGGGACTCATTGAGATATTTATCAAGTCTAGAAAGAAATATCACAAAAAAAGCAAAAAATATATTTACTAACCCATGTTTATTTAGACACAAGGCCTTCTATACGCTTAGGAAGGAATAGAATCACTATACGAAACAAGATTGCCAATCATTGTTCCATGACAGACGCTCGAAAAACAAGTAAAAAGACACACGTGAAAGAGTTCTAAGGACAAAGAACAAATAGGATCGATGGTTGCATGGTTTTTAAGTGTGATAAATCCTTGGTGATCTCTATGCATGCAAAGTTCAAAAAACGAACGATAAGTCATTCTCATGGATCAAATACAAACTGAATACAAACTTTTTTTCTTGACAAATACTCCCCCCAACCAAATCAAGGGACCATTGTAGCACAAACATTAATTATTCTTTAAAAAACTTACAATTTTCCAACCTTTCAACTCGAAACTCAAGAAGACCCATCAGATAACTCTATCTTTGCATTCTACCACTTTTTAAAACCGATACATTTTTCTCAGATCTTCAAATCAAATCTAAATTCGATTGCCTGAATTTTGAGCAAGAAGATTGGCTTCGTGGTTTCGAATCCACATTGAATTTCATTTTGAGGTCCGTAGATGCCACAGGCTGAAAAACGTTGTGCTTTTTGTACAAAGGGCATGGCGATTGGCTGGTCTTGTAGTGCGCATGACTGTAAATTTGTAGCAGATTTACTTAGTATTTTAGGTGACTGTAAAGACCAAATGTCAGCAATAATGATCCTTTGCTAATGAAATGAGCAAGATTTTTATAAAAACCCGACTCCTTTTCTGGTCCCGCTAAATTATGTCATGCCAGTAATGGTTTTTATATCTCTTTCCTTGTAAAATATATAGATAGAGAGAAAGAAAGTGACATATTATTGGGGAATCCCTTGCACTTGAGGATCTTCTTTATCTTCGGTCAAACGAAGACACCAGAATTGACTTTTGTCCCAGGGAGTAC
The DNA here is from genome assembly GCA_963457665.1 of Thysanoteuthis rhombus. NCBI lineage: Eukaryota > Metazoa > Mollusca > Cephalopoda > Oegopsida > Thysanoteuthidae > Thysanoteuthis > Thysanoteuthis major. The sequence continues at coordinate 31,282,847 of OY735224.1, forward strand.
TCATTGGTAGTATTCGATACGATATGGGCGGCCTACAAGGTATATTCTATCATGCCTATCAGGGTTCTAAATAAATTCCAGGCACTTCATTCCACCAGCAATTATACAGTCGTCATTTTGCAAGACACCTTAAAGTACGACTGGGGAATCAACAGTAGCTTCATAATGATAGCATTTTGTCAGGTTTTTAATTCTATTTCACCAAGTTTCTCTCTCATCATTGTATTCATGACAGCAAGGACATCTTCGTGCACTGTCAAAGGCAAGACTGGTCAGAGCCACCCAAATTCTTTTAAGATGTAAGCATTGTGATGAGGGAGCCACTGGTTGACCCCAGAAGGTGTTGATGCCACACTGCACTTTGAATGAACTTAAGAGTTGATTCGTCACAGATTTAGATAAAGGAATCGCAGCTTTCAAATCCCTTTCAAAAGTTTCCTAGGTCAAAAAAGATAAATAAAAAATGTGAAAGTCTTTGTCAAATAGTATGAAGGAAATGATTCTCCTCTCCATACTTTTTAGAAAATAATAAATCAGAAAATAAGACTTATTGCCAAAGAACAACGAGAAACGAAAAAAAAATTGCCAACAGCTTTTTCAGACGTTTTGGAAAATGTTGCTGAGTGAACAAGACAAAAAGGTGTGATAAAGTAACAAAGACAGGGATACTAAGCCAAATAAGTCATTAACAAATGACGATTTCAAAAGCTCAAATAACACCTGGAATAATGTATAAATCATAAGCAAAGTCATATTAATCAGAAAACAAATTTACTTTCTACGGTATGTATTTCCCTGAAGACATAAACAACAAAGAAGCTCCTCTCCTGGGAAAGGGACTTAATAATGTAATCTGTTTGTCTTTCAAAACCCAACAAGTTAACAACTGTAGGGATTTTTGCCAATCCCTCAGAGTAATTTCATTGTCATTTTACTGAACAAATGATACGATAGAGTTTATTATAAGAATGAACACTTTCGATGTTTTTGCATTGTTTCTAAAGCCTATTCCTTTCCTCACCTCAAGCCTCATGGGGGGCTCTCAATAATTGTTGATAATAATTGAGTTTTTTTCCATCCATCTGTACTCGATGACATTGAATTCAGAAGAAATCGAGAATATTTTCTCAGTGTTTTCAATTCAGCTTTTTACCAATACATCAGCCTTTCTAGCAACACTTCATCAGAACTTCATGATGGTTATTTCTATGGCTAGCTGTCAATATCTACTTTCTCTATATCAGACTACAGCTATCTACCTCCATTTCTTTCTGTCACATTCATCCATCAATACATCTATATGTCTCTCTTTGGTATTCTACAATAGTTGCTCACGTAAAATAGCAGTCTGTCATTTCTGCAAAAACTATCGAGTTCAGACGAGTACAGTTCCCCTCTACAAAACCAATATAAACTTACAGATCAGCCCTGAATGTAAAAGTATCCTTTAGCAGTTACAACTTCTGCATTAGAAGTCGAATATTTAGAATGTCCAAATACAAAAAATTGAGATTGGTAGGGTATGAAACGTGAATAAACAGCTTTAAATGATTAACATTAGAAAACTTTTCAATTTTGTTAGTGTCACTTCACTCACTCATTTTGCAGTGCAATGTATGTAGTGTCAGTGCAATGTATGTAAATTTCTTTAATGTTTTCTTTTAAATTCCAACAACGTTCATTGCCTTTTGAACAAACACACACACACACACACACACACACACACACACACACACATATTCATATATGTGTATACATAATCATATATTTTTTGGAGGCAATCTTTCTTTGAAGCAAATTTCATGAAGAGTAGGATTACTTTTTACTGATTTAACTTTATTAGTTATCTTCTTTGTTTGCAAATGAGTTTTTTTTTGTTTGGCTGCAAGAATGAAGGAATTGCCAAAAGTTCATGAAATTGTTCTTTTTGGCCATTTTCTGTCATTTTCAAGGGGAATTTCAAGGTCCAAAGATCATCTTAATAATACTATTGATGCGTTATGTCAACTTGTGTCTGTTCATGTCTTTCTTAACGTAAATAACTTTTATGATAAACTATTCGATGGTTCATCATTTTGCCTGGTGTCCCAACGTTTATTTTGGCCCCTTCCCGGGGTTCAGAATTATTCAGCAATGTGAAATAAGGTTTAGTTATCATTTCGTGATTTTTTTCTTTGCATGATTGTAGTTCCTGTTGCCCAGTAAATTATCTGACCCTTCTAGAATGTATATTGTTTCCATTTATTTCGTAAACAAATATCTTCTCAGAACTTCTTGATTACTGGAAACTGTCAACCAAAACTGTCATCAGAACTGTAGACATGTTATGTCTACCAAAAACTATTTTTTGTTGTGTCAGAACCTTTTCTTTTTTCTCTAGTGGAGGTTAAATTTTAAATTAAAATCTATGCTAAATTTACCCCTTAATTTGTGTTTACTTGTTTTGTTTGTTTTGCTTTTTTTGTCCATTTATTTCAAATCTTGATTTCTTCAACAAAAAGCTAAAAAAATAAAAGCTATTTTTGATCAAAATCAGAATTAGTATTTGGCAAATTTACTCGCCAAAATAACCATTCATCTTCCTTGAAAACTTTTTTTTTGCTGTGTTTAAAATACAAATCTGTCTCTTTCACTTGGGTCTGTTTTGACAGTTGGGATGATATCTGATAAATGGAAAAAGTCTCTAAAGAGAAAAAGCTATTAAATCAGTTTATTCCTGTCTGCAATTTCTATTACAGTCGTGTCACAAAGACCAACTCCTTAATCAGAGTTCGTTTTTGTTTCTCAAGTGAAGCCAAATTGTGACATCGAGTTCTGCGCATGATTAGTGTCATGAAATATATCCCACATACTGCAAAGTATTTATAGGGGTTGAGTCTTGACCCTTTCCGTTTTGAACCCTATCTGCGAAACCTGGCTTCAGCTGTGCTGTAGAAACTAGAATAAGTGATGTTCAAATGTACAAAAACTGACTTAATGATTAACAGATCAGATATTTTACTACATTTATTAAATATCTATTCATGCATATAAGTGTATTAATAATTAATAATCACATAACTACTATCAGAGTATTATAAGAACTTTTCTCTCAGTTCCCTTACATTCTTATTTAAATGCCTAACTTTAAGTCTCCACTCATCCTCTATATTGTGTCACACTTATAGTATCAGTAGAAACCTTCTGACGATCTAGTTGAGTCCTTATAATACTCTGATAGTAGTTATGTGAGTATAAACGATGTTTACTCATGTATGTGTGCAATACTGTCTTGATTTATTCCCTCTACAATGTGTGCAAGTGTCAAATACATTTTAAAGAGTTTATTTGAACATCTTTAGACATTTTCTAAATTGACATGATTTGGACCAGGAATTAAAAAATACAATAATCAAGTAATGTTGCCAGACACGAAGGTTAAGTGAAAATTTATGGTTGGAATCTATCAATTTTTAAGCTGTCTGAAGATGCTGGAAAAAGTTTTTTTTGAATATTTGAATATAATTTCAAAATTCATGGAATATTCTTTGCTCGGACTGTATCTTTTTAGTAATTTTTCCAGCCTTGAGTTAGTTCTTCACAAAGCCATTACAGTGGAATATCAATAATGATTGAACTTACTAACAATGGTATGCAAGATTAATTTCCTAAGCATCACTCATATGCATTGGTCTCGTTTAATGCCTATATATGCAGTAAACCCTTGTAAGGTTGAACGTGATCTCTTTTAGGTTCGATTACTCTCTATTACTTTTGATATTTTCAAATGTAAAAGAATCTGATATTCGATTTGAGAACAAGTAAGTTTTATTCTTGTGCTGCAATAGGAAACGATATCAAAATAAAGGTCAGAACAGGAAGACATTTGCATATATTCAACAAGGTGGAAGGTTTCAACCTTTTCCATTAATAAGGCATTTGTTTGGAAAAGTTTGGGAGAGTTGAAAATTGAAATCGTGGATTAAGATGTTAACCCCAGGAAATATCACATCATATCTACAGCTTCCAAGAAGTTGAACTCATCATTTCCGGACTGATAATGTTTTCTACCAGTTTCAGGGACTCCTATGAAATCTTTTCAGAATTTCTAGCGTCAAATTGAGTTTTTTCAAATCATTGTATAGAATTTGTTAATTTAATCAACTTGAAACATTGTTTAGGGACAAAGGGCAAATACTTTTGATACACACTAATAATTGGAGTAAAAAATAGTTTCATCTATCATTCAACAAAAAAATTTGAAATGTATATATATATATATATATATATATATATATATATATATATATATATATATATATATATATATATATATATATACATATATATATGCTTGTTTTGTTTGCGTATATGTATAAACATCAAGAGTATGAAAAATGAGAATACCGAACAACCTTATTAATCTATCTTCACATTCATTCGCACTCATACGTATATATCTGGACGTATGTATCTACCACGCATATAAGCATGTATATAATGTACTGTGTGTCTGTGTATTCGTAAATATAGATAAATGAATATGTTTGTTAGCATTGCCACCAATATTGACTTCATCCCGAATGAAAACTTTGGAATCGACTATCAAGATGTCTCTGGATTCTTCAAGACCTTCATCCTGGCGGGGAAAGCTGTCACTAACCTGAAAGAATTGTAGACCAGAATAAAGAAATTCGTCACAACTTTGTCAAGGTACTTTCAACGGTAGAAACAACATGGATGTCAAATAAGTTCTCTGCTGGCAATCACCATCCTCCACATCTGCCTTTTCCTCCTTTTCCTCCATGACTTTGATCATATTCTCATCATCTCTATCCAAAATTGACAACTTGGATTTCTTCAGTTTCAAAATTAGTCTGTCTGTCTATCTGTCTGACTGGCTATATGTATCACATGTACATGTCCAAACAACGGAGCTAGATGGTTGAAAATCAAAAATGAAGAACTGATAAAAGTAGACTTCTAAATCTTCCCGAGACAAAGGTTCATCAATGAAATTCTGAGAGGTATGAATCAAACAAAGAATCACCCTATGTTTGCAAGCTTTCAACATTCAAGAACAAAAAGACCCCATTATTTTTAGAAGGTGGTCTCAAAACCAACGCGTTCTTATGATAGTCACCTATGGAGCAGGAATATGTAACCAATCGATTGGCACTCCGACTAAAAAATACTTTGAAGAGCACAAGAGAGGATAATACTTAATATTATATGGAGACCACAAGACAGCAAAAAATACCGAAGAAAAACTATCAGATATGTAAAATCCATTATGTCAATCAAATACCAATCGGCAGACAACCGCTGGAGATTACAATTACCAAGCGATCATAGTTGAAATTGTAACCGGCAGAAAATTACAATGGCCCGACGATTTAGACGGGTGCAGGAGATACTGACGTTACAACTAGGCTGATATGAAAATTCAGTGAATCCTCAGGAAGGTTATGATGATGATGATGATGATGATGATTCGTATTGCAATCTATTGTAATCGTGCAATGATCACACTTATCATCTCAGCTGTTTTTCGCTTGAGTCTGAGTAATAAAGCTATTCTGAATAATGGCAGATTCCAATAAATGCTCATCATGAATTCCTTCAGAAACATTTCTAATGAATAGTGTTGTCACCCTCAAAATTTAGGTTAAAGTTTAAGAGAAGCATTTGTTCCGATCAAAGTTGAAAAACCTTATTGAATTTTTGAATTGCAAGTGGGCGTAGGTAGTGTTAAAGGTCTTTCAAAGAATTTGGCTGTCTTAAAAAACTATTTTCTCTTTGTGGTTTGGGAAAAAGGGGAATTCTTCGAGCAAGAAACTAAAAATTGTTTTCCTTGACCTTCTTATTTCAGACTTCTCTCTCTTTCTCTCTCTACTCTCTGCCACAAACTGATAACCATGCATACACACTGATGCATACTATAGCAGACAAAATATAAACGTTTACATTCACAAGCAATAAAAAAAGAAACAGAGGTTATCGCACATTTAGCCATACATATCCAACCTCCATTCACACGCAGACAAACATAAGTTAGAGAAAAATGGACGTAGAGTAACATTTGTATGAACCTTCGCTGATAGACACTCATGCAGTAATTTGCATACAGGGACATTGACAGATAATGACACACACAGACATCCACAAACACAGATGCTTTTTTACGTATACATCACACTCGGAAAAAGTATGAACATAGTCACATGTTTGAAAACAAATACAGGGATACACACTCTCAAAGGCAGAGGTTCATTTAAAGAGACATATGCAAAGGTTATCACACGCAGACACCCACCCACAGAAAGATACATGTTTACACCCTTATATGCACACTCAAAAACACATTTTTACGCACATATACCCGATTAAAATGATTGTCGAATGACTTTTAGCTGTGTGCATGCCAACCTGAGTTTTCGTGACTAATTATTATGTATTTCAATTCAACTTTTCGAATCAGTTGGTTCAATGATTTTAGACATAATGAAAACGTTGTTCCTTGGACACTGGAGTTGAGAGTTTGTCTCAGAGTTGAAATGTAATATTATGCATATTAATGCAGGGGGATAAGTGCTTGTGTGTTTGTGTATTTGAGCATTCACATGCATATATATATATATATATATATATATATATACATATATATATATATATATATATATATATATATATATATATATGCATATATATATATATATATATATATATATATATATAATTAAGGTATACATTAGATATAATCATTTGTATTCACATATATTTTTTACATACACACACACATATATTCCTGAGTTGATACATACATATATATATATATATATATATATATATATATATATATATATATATATATACATATATATATATATATATATATGTGTGTGTGTGTGTGTGTGCGTGTGTATATGTATGTATATAGTCGTACAGAAGTTTACAAATACGTATACATCCATACACGAACACACACATAAACGCACACGCATAAACACACACACACATACATAGATGTGATTTCCCAAATCACCAAATCTTTTGCAGAACGATATTTTTTTTTAATCTGAACTTTCCCTAAAGAATGTCTGGATCGATGCAGAGATGCATTGTGTTTGGGAGTTTTTAACTTGAAGGCGTTGTTTATCTTGGTTAAATCTGTCCGGATAAAAGTCTTCAGATTTCTGATCTTTCAATGTATGACTGGTTGATTTATATCATTCGACAGATCACCCAATAGTCACTCAATAGAAATTGTGCCTTACCCAAATATTTTGGTAACATGCTGGGTAGGGGATGAACGATGAAACAAATTCGATAAAGGTGATCAATTAATGACTCGATTCTATTGTCTTTTGTTTGATCATTAAGCAATCTGGATTTCCAAAAACAAGTATGAACGCAATCGGACACAAAATGAAGGACCAATTAATCATACACCTACATTTTAAACTGAATGCCAAAAAAAAAATATTTGGGTAGGAATATTCAAAAAAACAAAAAAAAGTTCTCTGTAGACCTAATTTGTAGCCCCATTTGTACAGCCTTAATGCCCGATATGTATATACACAGATATCTAGAAAAATATCAGCAAAATTGTTATCGTTCAGTAAAAGAGTCAACTTTACAGACAGAGAAAAATCACCATTGTATAAATATATTGTCCCCACACTTATCAGAACAGCCACTTACCCTTAATCGGGTGTTTGAAGGTCAATCTACTATGAATATATCACATAGTGGATTCTGCTCTTCCAGCAAATTATAGAATGTGGTAAGTAAGAAAGCGGAAAGTAAATAAGTATCTTGACTTTATCAGAGATCTGGATAGGATACGGAAGATGATGGTAACTGCATTTCTAATAATTGTTGGAAGCTTCGAAATATTCCCAAAGAGCCAAACAAAGAGTTCGGAGAATGAGGGAAGCCGGCAAAAAACAGAAATGTCCAAACAACAACATTTCTTATAAAAACTTCAATGTTCCTGGGAATCATGGAGTTTTTGCGAAAACTTGGTTGAATTTCATATTCCTTCCCTGTAATTATAACTTTGCTTTTATTTTGAACTACCTTTGCATGTTGAACAGTGATATACAGCGCAACTCATTGTGGCTTCACGAACGGATCAGTTTTGTAAGGATAAGGATCACAAAATTGAGTTATTAATCTACCTCAACCAGCTCAAATCCATCTCACTGTTCGTATCTATTCAAGTTTATTATATATATATATATATATATATATATATATATATATCCATCAATCTTTCTATCTATCTATCTATCCGAAAGGCAAATGCATTGGGCAAATATTTTGTCGAAAAGATGGTTAAATATTTTGCTGGAAACAAATTTCGGTCGGAAAAAAAAGTAGCCAAAAGCAAAATATGAACAAATAACAAATAAAACACTGTTGGACTCGGCAACATAGAATCACAAAGTTTCTGAGAACTTTTAGCAGTCATTATATCGATCGATCTTTTCTTGCCTCAAGTATATATATATATATATATATATATATATATATATATATATATATATATATATATATATATGTGTGTGTGCGTGTGTGTGTGTGTGTGTGTGTGTGTTTAGACGAGAGTTTTCAATTTTTTGATTCAGGAAGTCCGTTTCATAATAGAAAAAATTGAAAAAAAGATATCTCAATTAGCAAAATAGGATTTTATAACAGTAAAAAAAAATGATACCTAAATATCGTCAACATTTGATTCATAATTATGAAAAATACCAGAAAAATGCCCAACTTAATTGGTTACAGCACAAGTCCTCGATAATTTACTGTTTAATACCTTTACTATATGTAAATGTATCGATCCATATTTGTTTTTTTGTTTGTTTTTTTTCATAAGTTTGAATATTCAGCGATTGTGCTCACGCGTTATGATATCGTAAAACGTTTTACTTGAAACGAACGACCATTTCAAATGTTTGTTTTTATTACCTCTCTGGAAAAAAACAATGGAAAATAATTTCTTTGTTAAATTAGTTTTTTTTCTTTTAAATTCGAATACAGCCATTTTTTTCTTATCGTCAACTCCATTTATAGTCCAACATATAATATCCACATACACATCATATATATCTATACATATATGAATGTGGAATGAGTAAAGATTTCCAATGGTTCCTCACAGATTGTATATTCTGTTCCATTTGGGAAAAATATTTTGGATTTTTTTTTTATAACGGCTTTACTGATGGTATTTGTCAGTTTTATGATGACAGATCTTCTTAATATATCAACACTCATACATAAGCTTGTTTTAAATTCATTATTGATCTCTTAAACTCGCTCTATTTCTTTCTTTTTCTCTCTCCTTCTCTTTCTCTCTCTCTCTCTCTCTCAAAATATCGATATGTGTGTGTGTGTGTGTGAGTGTGTGTACGTGTACGTGCTCATTCGTTTATGTGATTTTAGAGAATGAGTTCAAGTCCCACCAGAAGCGTTTTTTTCCCTTTTTTCTGATCAAACTTTTTTCTTCACTGCTTAGGGGGCGGGTCTGAGTGAAAGTTGAGATTTGAAAAAAATCAAAGAAAAAAAAACAAACAAAAACAAACAAAAAATCAAAAACAAAAACGGCCAATCTAATATAAAGATGTTTTGCAGTTATAAAAATAATGATAAAGATATAGAAAATGACATTATTTGGTGCCAACAATCCGAAAACTAAATTAAGCGTACACTCTAAAATCATTTGCACCTAAACAGTTGGGGGAGGTGTTTGTGTATGAAATTCACTTTCCAGTAAATGGTTGAAATCAGATTAGTTTGTTTGTGTACCTGACGACAATACAAAAGCCGATTATGCACGTCAAACCCTTTGTTTTTCTCTTTTCATTCACAATACGGCGTTGGGTTTGCATATTTCTTTAAAGTACACTTGTCAGAAAAAAAAGAAGATATTTAAATATACTACCGTAATATCAATACCAGTAGTATCACTAATATAAGAATGAAAACCAAAGTTATGACATTTTCCACTAATATAAGAATGAAAACCAAAGATATTACATTGTCGACTATTCTACTTAAGAACAATCAATGTGTCCCTCCGTCCGTCAGTCTGTACATTTGTCACACTTTGAAAATAAAGATAAAAAAAACGTCGAAAATGACTGGCAGGTTTGGGGAGAGTTCCTGAGTGGAATTGAAACACAGAGTCCATGATGAGGTCGGGGAGTAGGAGGGAAAATCAGGAGAGAGGTACGCAAAAAAGTAGGAAGTGGAACATAAAGATATTCATAAAAAAAGAGAACAACTGATTCCGGTTGTCGAGAAGAGAAGGACGATGTAAAAATGAATGAGGTGGAATTGAATTTTTTTTCCGGGTTCCTATGAGTGGAAGATGTGTTTTAGTGTCGAGAATGGCCGATTCAGGCAAATCTCGTACAATGCTTTGAATTCCCTCCCCTATTTATACCTAATGCAAGGTAACAGGTTTTTTTACTTTTCTGATAATTAAGGCAAGTTACTTTCAATTAAAGGAATATAACATCACACTCACACTTTCTCTCTCTCTCTCTCACCCAGGCACACACACACGCATGCATACATACACACACAGACATATGTATGTAAATTGTCTTTATCATATAGAAACTTATATCTAAAATGATCCCAGTCATTACACAGTTAATGTATCACGTGGTCTAGACAATGCAGTATATTTACATTGCTGCCTTTATTAGCATTGTTTAATACGGCAAAATGGAACGTATTTGAATCCAAAAAGTATAAATATATCTACAAGTGGCCGTCAAGAAATATTGTCGTTGATTGCATCAGAACATGAAAGAGAATTGAAGAATAAAAAGATTGAAAACTTGATTTATCCATTGACACCATCAGTAAACAAAATGGATTTACTGCTTTTCAAGTAATAAGGAACCTCTCGCAGGTATTGATACACGTGATACCTGTCCAAAAAGTATCCAGATATTTTAGATAAATCTAAATCAAGTTTGCTCGCCCTTTATGTAGGTTAGGAGCCAATCAAGGTTGTCTTTCCTGGAATTGCCTGATCACATGCTCTCATTTGGGGTTACCCAGTCAGCAGTTAAATGTCATTAATGAGCTTGAATACCCTGTGACCGTCGTATTCAAAATAACCGAACGGGCGATCTTAAACGCTTTTTTCAGATGTTTTTGCAAAATATCTCATCACATAGGTATTTCAGGCCCACTTTAATCCGGCTCCCTGTGACTCCTGCCTCTTACCAAAGGGACTGTAGAATGTGGGGTAGATTAAGGGGAACAGGCAATGGTGGCCATGTGGCAGAACTTTGCAGATTGCTGAGATTGACTGGGGGATCGCTTTCGTATGGACTAAGGTGGTATTGCCCTTGGCTATTTTACTGCTGACAGTAGCCTAGTGGGTCATATCGCTTGGCTAAACATATTCATAATAATGATTTCAATAAAATAAAATGTATTGTACCAAACATAACGTAGATTAATTAAAAATTGGATATCAGTCAATTTGAAATATCTCAATTAAAGAAGCAGTGCGACAATAAAAAAAATGTTATTATCCTGAATGGATATAAGCAGATTTTTTCGTTCTAATTTTTGAGACACAAAATTGTTACTATTATGCAATGATTCTTTTTGACACAAATCCCGTCTGATGTCATTGGGGGGGATTTCTTGACGTTGATTGAAATTTATGGTGACCTTTGACCTCTTCTCAACTGAGTATCGAATCAAAGAAAGCTCAAGGGTAAAAAGCGCAAAAAAAAAACCCAACAAAAATGACGATGTTAATGTAGACAGAATCTTTTAGGGATCTCTGTTTTTGTTCTTTAGTTTCATGTCTCATAAGAATCCTTTCTCATGGAGTAAAAGAGGATGCGTGAGCTTGGGTTATTAATTTTTGATGGGCATTTTCTTTAATTTTCATTTTGAAAAAAACATATGGCACGACCATTGTTTGAACCCATGACCTACCGAACCAGAAGCGGCACACGATGAGGTGGGTCACGATGATCGGTGCAAATAATGCAAGTCCCTTGAAAATAAGAAGACAGAATTTGGAAAGCAAATGATTTGGCAAAATCTCAATCCCCAAAGTGACTTGTTAATGATATTTGCAGCAGGATTTCCGAAATTGGAATTGCATACATATTTGGCTGAGTTCAAGATTATTCGAATGCAGGAGAATGTATTTCCAAATACTATATGTCTACAGCTGACGCTGAAGCAAATTTTATTCAAACTTCTAAACACTCCGTGATATATATCATCATATCTTCAAACTATCTTCATATCTTCAGAACCTTCAAATATTTATTCCTCATTTTGTGTACGCAACAGTTACCTTTTTGTTCTTTAAAAATGCATTCTTTAATTTGGCTTTCAGTGGAGGGTTCAATCAAATCGATTCCTGAGTTTGTGTCCGAGAGCATTCACGCCTACTTTTTGGAGAATTCAGACTTTATTAGTGTTCAAAAAAAGGTGTGAGAAGTAATGTGTTCATTTATTACCCGTTTTCCTAATTTGCAATTAATTACCCCTATCATTGCATGCTGACAAAAGACATTTTCTATTGAGTGAGTAACCTGACCTGTTTTCTTTCATAGTCGATGAATAATGAAGCTTTTTTTTTTAACAAGCGTAGATTATATTGGATGGTAGAAAATCTGATGGAAGCGACTTATATGATTTTGTCAACACAATGTAAACAGACTGAGTGTGTGTTTGAATTGGTATTTCCCGGAAGAACAATAAAATTGAATTCAATGGCCACAACAGAAAAAATAGATTGTTCAGTACAATAAAAAGTGACGAGAGTTAAACATTGTAAAACATTGCAAAACATACAAACAATAAAATTTCAAATGAGAAAAAAAACTTTCGGTAAATTAAAGAGAATCTTAAATCGTAAAACAGAATTCAGGACATAAATATGTCAAGATTGTAATAAAAGAGACAAATACAAATTGTAATTGGAAATGGTCCAGCCATTTAATATAAGGCCCCATTAAAAGGACCTCCACTTGGGACCTCATTCACTTATGCAAGTGTCCCTTCAACTTTCAAAAATTGCTAGCCGCAAGTTGCATCGACACTTCTTCTTTATCTTGCTCAAGGTACGAAATATCTTTGTGAGAGGCCAGAAGATAGCCTTTTAACGTCCGTAGTTAGACACAAACTTTCCAAACAATTTGCCAAAATCTAAATCATGGATATCTCGGCGCCAATATTTCCAGAACCTGCCCAAATTTCCATGCCAACTTATTTTCTGCTTCCTTCAAATTTGCATATGATTTTTGAGGATTAACGTTGTGAGTCTTGATATTCAGTGGTTGGGTATCATTTCCACTACAAAGCCTAACCATTGGCATTTGAGCTTTCTTATGGATTATATATCTCTGACTCCTGTTTTCCTCTTATATATTGTGCTATGTTGCGATCCTCCATCTCATATTAGTCCTGTTTGAAGTACCCTATGAGATTTCATGTACTTACCCAAGTGCTGTTTCATTTTCTTCAATTCAATCTAAATAGGAATTCAATTATGAAAGGTTCATAAAGTTTTCAGTAAACTAATCAGCAAGATATGGAATCATTTGCTTCCCTTTCAAATCAAATAAAACATAATTGAGTGATTTAATTACGACTTTATAGACTAATATTATTTACCTTCAATTCATGCGAAGAACAAACCATCATGGAAATTCCACGGTGAATTTTTTCTTATTCATTAGGAGAACAAGAATTTGAATATTTGAAAATAAGGAAAAAGGAAAGAGCGTATCTTATCGAATGGAAGATTATTTCTAAACACCCGTCCAAGTCCTAGGATGATTTTGATTTTTCTACCGTAAGAACAACAAGAATAATCTTCAGTGAATTTAGGAAGATAAACTTGTTACCGTTTGTCATGTAAAACCAAACCTATATGCGAAACTAAGATTGTGGAAATGTGAAATAACTTTGAAATAACGATTGGTAGGCGGCTCTTTCACTGTCTTTCTAAATTGACGATTCTTACATTTCTATAAAAAAAAAATAGAGATTTTCTTTCTCTTTATTTATTCTTTCTTTCTCTTTCTATTTTGTCTTCATTTTCTCTGTGTTTTTCCGTTCTGTCCGTCTTCATTTTCTTTCTTTCTGTTTATGCGTTTTCTTATTTTCTTTCTTTCTTACATTTTTTATCATCGTTTCTATCTTTTTTTTTCTTTTCTCACCGAAAGATTTATATCACCGATTGAAGGTTTCTCACTTGCACCAGCAAAGAGGCGAGAAATATAGTCTTCAAAATAAATCACTGGATGTAACATTCACCAGATGAAAATTAGAGACTCCTCCGTTCAAAATTAATGGACTTCTGCAACAAAATAACTAAAAACGAATGTACCTTTCATGACTTCAACATTTGGAGGAAGACCGTACAATGCATCGGCTATAATATAATGATCAGTGGTGTTGCCAGGTGGGTAGCAAATGTAGTGGTCACCCTTCACCCCGAGTACATTCTGGTTCTCGTATACTTCACCACACGGCTTTTTAGTTTTTTTTTTTTTTCTGGACTCATACTCCATCCGGACCAACTTCCTCCAGTTTGGAAAATGAGAACACCATACATTCTCCATTGTTTTGCCTTTTCATTTCATTTTAAGTTTTACGAATGAAATAATTAAAGAACACATTTTTATTACGTTTTCATTTTGAATACCAGATAGATTTATCTGCGGACTGCAGAACATTTGTACTGATTTGATTTTAAATACAAAAGAACAGTTACATAAATCCTTCGAAACGTCCTTTCATTGTTTTTTTTTTCAATACAAAATGGCAGTAATATACTTCCCTAAGAAATTTTCTTCATGTTTTAATTTAAAAAAAAAAAACTAAAAGTGTATAATGCGATGAAATCATTTGGTACGTGTCCTGGTGCCTTTTTAATGAGATTGCTCCCCCAACTATTGAACCTGGCTTCACCCCTTAATAGTAATAAAACAACACGTATGAAGATACTCGTCCGAACAGATCATAGAAAATAATTCAACTCAAAATTCTGGAAAATAGTTTTTTTTTATTTTTTTTAAATTTTCCTCTTTCTTTCTCCCTTCCTTTAATTTTTCCCTTTTCCCTTTCTTTTTTATTAATGTTTTGATTTCTTCTTCCTCCTCTCTTTTTTTCTGCGTCTTCTTTTTCTCTCTTTTATTATTTTCTATTTATGTTCTGTGTTCTTTTCTTTACTGTCTTCGTTTCATTCATTGCTGTCTTTTTCTGTTTTTCCTGTCCTTCCTTATCTTCCTTCCTCTCTCCCTCCCTAATTATCTTTTGACTTTTTCTTTTTCCTCTGTGTTATTATTAACCAATTTTCTTCCTCTTCTTTGATCTTATTTGTCTTCCCCTTTTACCTGCATCTGAACTCTACTTTCTTTCCCGGGAGACCCACACATGAAAAAGACGTTTCTTCTTACCAGAACAATCATTAAAATGTCAGCCAGCCATAAATTGGTTGAAAGCAAATACTGAAATAAATAACCCAACTCCCTACAAAATGACTTCGATTCTTTTCCACGGAGAGTCTATTGAGTTCTAGACACGAAGATAAAATGTCCTAGAGTGTTAGATCGGTGCAGAAAGAAGAGAAAGTTTTGTCTTCGTCTTGTTTTAGGAAATGCTCAACACTTATTCACTTTGGGGGGAAAAAAAACCCTGCTTTGCTGGAATAAAATCAACCTGACCCGCTTCTCCCCTGCCCTAACCTGTCCTGACCTGCATAGCATATATATATATATATATATATATATATATATATATATATATATATATATATATATATATATATATATATATATATATATGTGTGTGTGTATATATATATATATATATATATATATATATATATATATATATATGTGTGTGTGTGTGTATATATATATATATATATATATATATATATATATATATATATAAAATCCACGAAAGTAGATTCTAATATACGAACCCATATATCTACCTATAATTCGCTAAAAGTCTGTCAGTTCATCCGTCTGAATGTACTTGCATACAACAAAGAAAAAAAATATTAGATATAAATCCATAAAATCTTCGGTGGGTATGGATCCCTGGGAAGTAATCTTTTTAAATTGTTTTCAGAGATCCACCCACCAAAATATGTTTTATGGGGGTTCCAATTAGGTAAGAGGTTTATTCATATGATAATCCGTCATCGTCATCATCATCATCATCATCCTCATCATCATTATCATTATCCTCATCAGCCTTTTAGCGTCCATCGTTGTACATAGACCTTTGTCTAGCTTGTCAAGCCATCTTATTTTCTGTCAACCACAATTTTGCGTGTGATTTTGGGGAATTAATGTTGTGAGTCGTAGTGTCCTTTTGTTGTCTGATATTCTTGCAGCATGCCCAACCCATTGCCTTTTTAGTTTTATGATTTGTTTCAATGATATCTCTGACTCCCATCTTATCTAATATCTAATATATTGCGCTGTGTTATGATATCTCCATGTGATTTTGAGCATTCGAATATGATGAGGTTTTCTTGTTTTTGAAATTCAAGGTCTCTACCGAACGTTTACCAACCTTAAGTGATTCTTTGCTCGATTTCTTCTTCTTTTGAGGATTTCATGGAGATTTGTTGTCCAACGTAGATGTAGCCGTCCACTCTCCTTCAGCTCTGAAATTTCAATTTTGATCGTTGTGTCTTTGTCCTCAATATATTTGCTGTACATGACATTCATTTTGCTTAAGTTCATTTGGAAGACAACTTTCTTTTGATGACGTAATAAAGGAATATTTTCAATTCTTTTTCTCCTCAACTCAATCTCAGGTATAAAAATATGACGTCATAATAGATTTTTTCCCTCAAACCAATCTCCAGGAGATTAAAATGCATTCTTTATTTGTAAAAAAAAAAGAATTATTTTTAACATATCTCATAGTTGTGTTTTCAAGACAGCATGTTTTGATGGAGTTTGGTTTAGGTACATTTTACCAAAACACAAAATTTGAGGATCATAAACTATGTCAATCACACAGGAAGAAGAGTTTTATCTTGTTCTTAGGGGACACAAGGCCAAAAGGGGAAACAAAAGGAAGAAGACAGTAGAAAAAGAAAGAAAGGAAGAAAGAGAGAAAAAAAGAACGGAAGGAAAGAAGGAAAAAAGGGGAAAGAAACAATGGAAAGCTAAGAGATAATGGAAGCAAGACAGAGAGACAGAAAGACAGACGGACAGACAGAGTCGGATTATATTTCTCTTGTCGTCAATAATTCAACTGATGTCGCTAATAATGATAAATTTGAATCATTTTTCTTTCAAAGGGTCATCCATTTGACCCATCACAAGAGAGAATAATATCATTCCCAAATTATATAGCTAGATAATTTCTACAATAACTATTTTCTACCTACATCGGTCAAAATCAAGAGAGGATTAATTCTTTTTCAACTTTTGAGTTTCAGAATTGTAAAAAGATTTTGAAATCTTTTTGTCGTCGAAATTGCAGAGGGAATTTTTTTCAACGTTAAAGTTCAAAATTGGGAGGTAATTTTCTTTTAAAAGTCACAATCAAATGGAATTTTTGAGTACTTTTTAGGGTCAAAATTGTGGGGGAGGTCTCTTAGGGAGTCACAATCAAGAGGAAGATTATTTTCCTTTCATGGGTCAAAATGCAAAAGAGAAGTTTTCCTTTTACTCATAAAAGTCAACATTGAAGAAGGAATTTTTATTTCACTTCATGAGATCAAATGATTTTTATCACATTTAAGGGTCAAAATTGAAAGATATATTTTCTTCCCGCCTTTGAGGGGTTAAAATCAAAGGGATTATTTTACATTTTATGTTAACATTCTGGCGTCAAAATCGAGAAAAAATTTTCTCCACTTTTGGGGGTCGAATTCAAGGCAAAGATTTCTTAAAGATTCACACAACTCCTTCTCACAAACACTTCCAGGGGTTGCAATCATCAGGATTTTTCTTTCTCGTTTACGGCTGAAAGACGCAGGGGAAGATTCTTTTTTCTATTTTAGAGTAAAACATTGAAAGGGGTCCTTATTTTTTACTTTTACAGATCAAAATTGTGGGGTATTTTCAAATTTTTGTAAGTCATCATGCGAGTTTTTTTTTCTTTTCGAGGTCAAAATTGAGATGGGGTAAATTATGGGAGTCGAAATGCAAGGGATGTGGTTTTTTTTTTGCAAAGGAGCAAAGTTAAGATCGGAGATTTTTTTCATAAAAAAAAAATCTTCCCTTAGACTTTGACAATCAAATGTAAGATTTATTTTTTACAATAACACCTCATTTTCCACATCATCCTGACCTTTTTTTTTAAATTCCTTGCAGTTGGGTAAATCAAGGCAAAAGCAAATCTACAGGTTGTTAATGAAAATGGAGATAGAGCATGTGTAAAAGGAAGAGAAGCAAAAAACAAAGGAAGGAATTAAAAAATAAAGATTTTGTCAATTTTGTTACAATTCAATACAAATGACATGGAATAATTTTTCCGTAATTTTATGGCGGGGAATTTGAGTGACTTTTTTCTCTTTCGAAAAAAATTCAGTTAAGTATATTTTAAGTATATTATTTCTGGAATCATCCATTTTTGTCATTTATCTAGAAAAAATATCAAGATAAAGTTTTTCTAAGTCCATTCCCGTGGCCAAGTTTAAAGATCTTTTTCCAGTGAAAGGAAAGGTATTTCAAAGGTCTAAATATTTTATAAACTTGTGGGTTTTTGACGGAGTGGAAATTGACCCTAAGGCAGCAAATCTCGTTTCATACGTAAACAATTTGAGAAAGCAAATAAATAAACTATCCATCTGATAGTAACACTGCACTTGTTTACATTTTGTGGTTTCATGCCTTCGTTGGCAATTAACAAAATTCAAAATTATTGTTCAGGCAGATCCTAGATAGTGGGGGGCTGGGTGTCAATTGTTTCGGATATTTTTTATTGAATCAGTTTAATTGAAGAATATATATGATATAGCTTTAAAGTTTATTCATGATTACTAGTGATGATTTGTTTTGTTTTTATTCATAAGATATCATTCTATCAAAATTTGGAAGATCTTTTTTAATTGTGCTCCACCCGAGCATAGGAGGGGGGTTCAGGCCCCCTGGATCATCACCTGTGGATGCAACAATTTACAAGATATGCACACAAAATCAAGACAATCAGAATGAAATCCAGTTTGTGATAAGATAAAAGAAAATGGGAAAAAATACAATAGGCTTCAGTGAGTTCAAGAATTTTCATTTTAAAGGAGAATCGACTCAAGTAGCAGAAAAGTTATCACCTTTAGGAACACCGTGTAGGAAAAATAATTTCAGTTATAATTAAAATGAAGAATCATAATTGATGGTATGAATTAGAGAGAGATAATAAAAAAAAAAGTCGGGCCAAAATATATTCGCTAAGATTTATTAAAAAAATATGTTTGCTCTAGATAAAAATAGTTATTTGGAAATGATATCCCCTCCCAAAATCATGGTTTATGAAACAAAACTTCTCTGGTGTGTAATACACATTGTTTTCTCTGAATTCATGGTAGCTAAATCTGACCTTCTTATCCGGTTTGTATCAACCAAACAGAAGATTTTAAAATTCACAAAATCATTTGAAAACAGAAAGTCAATAAAAATGTGCTGTAAACAACTCCAGAGTTTGATTAGAGATTGAAACTCTTTGTTACACTTTAGTCCGATTCAAACCTGGACATAACTTACTTTCAGTCAAGGCGTCTTCAATGAAGCCACTCATTAGGCTGGTAAATGGGGGTAACGTTCAGTTCCTGGGCAAAATATACTCCTAAGTTGTGAGTTTGAAATTGGGTGGGAAAAAGTTTGTATCATACGAGAATAATTCCACTTCTTTGATTTCTTTCTTTATTTCTGTTCAGAGTAGAATTTCTGATTGAGAAGTGAAACGATTCGTGTCCAAGTAACTACAATGAGAAATAAAAAGCTAAAAACGAATTTAGCAATCATAAGACAACATGAATATGTTTACGTATATGCATATATGCATACGTTCATATATATGCATGTATATGTATATATATATATATATATATGTGTATATATGTATATATATATATATATATATACACACACACGCGCGCGCATATATATGCTCGTATTCATATTTGTGTGTGTATATATACATGTATATATATAAATATATATATATATATATACATATATATACATATATATATATATACATATATATATACACACACACACACACACACACATATATATATATATACATATATATATATACACACACACACACACACATATATATATATATATATATAGCTGAGTATGTATGTATGTATGTATATATGATATGGCGATATTAAACACCAACAAAACATTATTTTTCGTTTGCTCAACCTTTACTTGAAGCTTTCAGCACACCATGAATCATGTTACATAAAATGGAAGAAAAATGTAACTCCAAAGCACGATCACTTTCATTCATTTGAATGCAGTTACAAGTCTTTTGCAGTTTCTCATTTGGATTTTCACATCTGATTTTCACCCGATGAGTGTAATCTTAATCTTGTTTGGATTTTCATTTGAATTCAACTTCCCCTGACCAGATGGGTTGCCAGGTCAAATGTGTCTCCTAAAAAAGAAATCAACACCCGTATGTCCCTACTAATTGTACAAAGATGAAAACAAATGTATTACTTTGGTTTATTCAGACACGCTGCAAATATAAGGATTTGAATACGAACATTTTCAATGATAAATACTTTACAATAAATTTAATGATTCATTACCTATCCACAAGAAGTATTTATATTTTGTCTGCAGAGAATAATTGCTTTTATGAGAAGAGACTATATACTCCATTCATATAGGAATATAGATGTATGATTTATTTTTATAATTTAATTACATCTTCTAATGAAATTATCATTTTGCTATTTTTATGTTGTAGCTTTTGTGGAGAGTTTTTGAATTCAACATAAGAAATGTATTGGATTTGGATTTTTTTGTGAAGACATTGGATTCCGTCCGAAATGATCTTTAGGTTTTCAGTTGTGAATAAAAGTTTTTGCCCTGGTGTTTTATAACCATTAAATATATATTAGTGCTGAACTTCTTTGAATGTTTTCAGTTGAGATCTTACAATTTTATTTATTGCTAAATGCATTGAATAAAACTTTCTGCTTTACTTTCGTATTTTTGTTTTTTATTGTTGATCCTTTGAGCTACATCGAAGCTTTAAATAAATTCAAATGTTGGAATAATCGAAAGGCGTTTTAGTTCATATTGCATTTATGAAAAACAATAATAAACCAACCATTTTTTCTATTATTTGTCGGAAATCAACTTTTTTACTAGATTAAATAAACTGAAAAAAGGGAATATTCAATTTAATGACCGTTAGAATACTTCAAAATTTCATTTTGTTGCACATTTTTGTTTTATTCACCTGAGATAAAACTTGACGGAATTATATTCCATATTTATTAATATTCATCACACATCAAATACCTAAACTGGTAGTTGTCCTTTTTTTTCTTGTTTCGTTCCTTGCTCAATGTATGGGGGTCATTTTGAAGAGAATAAGAAAATTTACCACCATTTTTCCTCCTGCTCTCCCTTTTATCCCGGCCCCTTGATCGTTGTCAATAGACGACACACTGTCAGGGGGAAAAGGGGGCGTATACTCTCATCGAATGAAATCCCTTGTTGTCCTGCACGTGGTGTCGCTGACCGAAGCCGACGACACTAATCTTCATTCAATTCAACTCAGACCCTGGTCAACGGAGCAACACCTTTCTCTCTCCCAAATCAATTTTACAGAGGCGAATTCAGAACAGAACTGAAGAGAACAGAGCAGAACGAATCGTAAGTATACAAAAACCCTCAATTTCTATCATCTAAATATCTTAGATAGTTACCTGAAGATAAGTAGATAGAATAGATACAGCGCTACTGAAGAAGAAATTTCCCGCCTTACCTATTCGAAATAGCAAACACCATTCTGTTGTTAATTAGGTTATTTGTACGATTTTAGAAAACACGATCAAGTCTCAGTCAGTTCCATTCAAATGAATAATGTTTGAACGGTTAATTTTTAATTTGAAATCTCTATTAGCGTTTCTTTACAACGAGAGCGACAAGAAAGTAGTTGTGAATACCGTTTCTTTGCACCATATCCACCATTCATGCACACAAGTTATCTTTTTCATGTTATCAATCTAATCTCATTCGTAAATCTAAATGAATTATTTCTATTTGTTTGTTTGAATACTTCTTTTAAATATTACTAAAATAATTGTAAATAATGTCTCTTTGTCTTTTTCAACATACTTAGTGGCCCTCCAGAAAAATGATTGAGCCCTTAGTATTTTGACACCCTAGGCGATACTAATTCTGGTCGTTGTCATCATATATAAAGTCATGAAGAAGTGTTGAATAAGATTTTTCATGGACAATCTATGATGGCAGCCATCTTTCTGTTAAAAGCACGTTCCATGCGGTGGTCGGTACGAAGATATCAGTCAAAAGCATGACAGTAGTTAAAGATATATCAATTGAATTTGGAGTATTTCAAGTAATTCAATTCAGAAATTATGTAGCAAATACAAATAAAAACCTTTCATCGTTTGATTAAAGTTAAAAGGTATGATTATTGAGATAATTTTTTTTCTTGATTAAGAGGAATGAAAGGGTTTATATTTCAATTTTTTTTTTACCGAAAAAAATGTTTGATGTTAGGATAAATATACTTTTTTAGTGCAAATTTATGACTTAACAATCAAGCAATCAAGTCGTTTTTTCGTAAATTCAAATGAGTTTGTCTCATATAGAATGGACTGTATGTCACAAGAAAACTAGAATAATTTGTATTTTTTCAATCATATTTGTATAATGAAACGAGTTTAGACGGTTTTTACGTTCAGCTTTTATATTGTTATGTAAGAAACAACATTGTCAGCAGAAATTGTGCTTTTTAAAGACTTTGAGGAAAAGAATAGAGAATAAATAGACATTTTAATCGTTGAGACTATCCGAAGGATATTGAAATTTGACAAAAATCTTTCCAACATCAAAAAAGAATTAATCAAATACTTTGGGATGATATTTCCATTTGAAATGCAGAAAGTGAGGTTGCAGTAAAGCTTTCTAGTTACATTTGCAGAGGCCATATGCCCTCTATATCCTGAAAAAATCATCTTAGAAGTTCAAGTTTTAAACTCCCTAATCCCAATTGTAAAGTCTGTATACATATCAACAAACCAGAATTACTTAAAAATTGAGGGAACTTATTTTGATGATTTCTAATAGAGAGTGTAAAAGCTATAAAGTCAGAAGGGGGTGTTAAAGGCAGTTGTGACAGACATGCTCTCTTTTTTTCTGTCTCTTTTCAACTGTATCTTCATTTCACTATGTCATTAACCATGTATGTGTGTAACATAAATCATATATTTCATTAAATACAGCCTATCCTTTATCTTCACAGAGCTTGCCATTCTGAGAAGCTGTGCACAAGTTGACTTTTGGAATCCTTCAATTCCTTACTAATAAAGGGTTTGTATTCCATTATTTATAGCCACTCTCTACTTACTTTCTGCCTATTTCTTTTTGATCTCTCTTTCTCTCTCTGAAATCCATTACTTTCTCTCTCACTCTCCCCACCTCTTTTTCTCAAACACATATTCATGAATTTGTCTTTTATACTGTTACAGGTAAATTTCTTTGTTTATTTTATTCTAAAAACTTAGGAGCTGCCAGGACAGTTTATGTGAAATTTTGTAAATAGACTATTTTCCTCTTTTTACTTCATCCTTTCATGGCTTGAAACATGAATTTTATATTTTTTTGCTCCTGAATTATTTGTATTCTCTTAATTTTCAGGTTGATCTTTCTGTTGGACGATATACGTGGAAATCAAGTCACAAATCCAACACAATGGCTTCGTGCGAAGATTTACAGGTTTTCCAATGTCCCGGTTGCAAAAGAGAACTTGGCTTAGAATTCCAGACATTACCATGCTGGCATTCTTACTGCGGCCTGTGTTTAGACAGGCTGTTTGGTCAACAACAGATTGGTCAATGCCCTGAATGTGATCAAATCTTTACAACTGAAGTATTGCGGATCTCAACATTTCTGCAGAATTGTCTTCCAAGCTGCTCATCTGAGCAATTATCTCTAGGGGAGGACGAGGAGGAGGAGGAGGAGGAGCAGGTTGACGACGTGGAAGAAGATATAGACGATCTGGAGTATAGTTTAGGACAAATTGCAATTCAAATTCTGGAACAGTCAGAGAGCTGATCAGATTATCAAATAAAATTATACATTTCATAAAAGTTGTGTTGTTTTCTTTCAAATTTTTGTGTGATTGTGTTCAGTTTCAACTTGAATTTTCATTTTCATTTTGTTGATAAATTTTGCTGTGACTATCAAGTAATGGGGTCCAGCAAAGAAATGATCTTTTTCTTACAGTTCAAATTTTGAATTTAACAATGAAATACAAATTATTCAACTTCATAGTCTGACTAGTAGATAGCAGTAAAGAAAATCCCCCTTATTCCCAGCCCTCAGTGGAAGAGTCCAGTGTTGAGAGCCAGACTGTTTATTTTAAGGAAGCAAATAATCATTTACTCAAACACCTAATATGAGGTCAGGGAAATAATCATCTGATTCAGTGGTTTTGAACCTGGGGTTTGTCAGTTGATCCATAACAGCATTCCTTCTGAACTTGACATTGCAAATCTTGTGGCAGAGAAACAACAAAATCCATTGCACTGCTATTGAAAAGACAATTATTCTATATAATCCTGTTTGATATATTTGAATTGATTTAATCCATTTAAAATATGGTCTTTGAAGGTAAAGAATTTCTTCTTATTGAAGTTGATTATTTGAAGTATAAAAGAAAAGCTGAAAAATTTGGATCCATCAATATTTCTTCTAAAGAAGAGAATCTCGAGTTTTCAGTTCCAAAAGCACTGGTATGATAGTTCCTATTCAATTATTTAATAATAATCATTTACACAAACACTTAATATGAGGTCAGAGAAATAATCATCTCATTCATTCCAATTATCAACCGGTCTCTCTGCATCTGATATGCCTCAAATTAATTGTAAAAACAAACAAAACCATCATTACAAATCATCTGTCTGCTCAGAATATTCACATTACCAAAATTTTCTAGATTTTCTGCAAATTATCTTGTTTTTCTATTGGATGAATATCAAATAGGAGGTAAGTTCATTTTGATTTGATATAAAATGGTGGAATTTTGATGGAATATAAATAAATATATCAGATAAATCCATATTTACCCCTAAAGGAGGCAAAAAATTTCATCACACATTGATAGAAATGGTAGTTTTGCTTTCCCTTCAAGTGCTTAGAATAAGTGTTCATCCAAAAGACCCTTATTTTATGACTAAGGTAAATCCACAAGTGTGATCTTGTGGAGAATGGATTGGAGAATTGCAGACATTCCAGCAGAATTCCTTGCAATTGTGGAAATTATGGCAAAAGCAGATTCGAATTTCCATTTTGTTTTGTGGAGATGGAGCATGTGTAAAAGGAAGAGAAGCTCGAGACAAAGGAGGGAAATGAAAATAAAGATATTGTGAAGTTTTCATTGAAGTTTTCTTATTCATTTTTGACCTGATATCTGCAGTCTTCTATCTTGTCTGGATTATTATTTCAATTTTCTCATTTACTTCTGATCTGATATGTGTATCTTTACTATCGTAGAGTTTATTTGAATTTCTTAATTTATTTCTGACCTGTTGACTTTGGTCTGAAGTCTTCTGCAGATTATTAATTGAATCTTCTCCTTCACTTCTGATGAGAGGTCTGCAGCCTCTGGTATTCTGCGGATTTCTATTAGGATTTTCTCTATTAGTTCATATCTTAAGTTTGCTTAATTTAGTCTTGTAAGGTTTTTTTATTACAATTTCCTCATCCACATCCAACCTGATTGTCTAAAGTCTTTTAAGGATATTGATTTGAATTTTCTCATTTATTTCTGAACTCAAGTCTCCACTCAGTTGACATTTGGTGATTTTTATTAACAATCATCCATTCAGTTGAGCTGCATTTAATGTTTCCTAAGTACCTACACAGAGATAAGTGGAGTGAAAAAATTTAAAATTGATATCTTTATATACTTTCAATAAGCATCATTCCATTGTGAATTCACTTTGGATAATTACAATGTTTAAATGTATTTTAAGGTTTAATACAACTAAAATTAGATGAAATCATCAACATTTAAGTTTAAACAGCTAAAGAAATAAAAGTTCAAATGGATTGAATCAACAAAAAACACAATAATACATCCTACACAAGCCCTGCTATCAAGGAAAGAAAACATTTCACTGGTGACCAGAGTTAATAAAAAAGCAGGAGATATTTCACAACAAAAACAAGCAGAAAATTATCAAAATTGTTATGAAAAGAATTGTTTTGATTAAATCAAGAATTGCTAATCTTGGTATTAATATTTATTCATTCATTTATTTATTTGACTTATTGTGATAATTTACCTTCATCTTAATTTGTCAGCAGCCTGTCTTTGATTGCAAATTAACAGTTATGGCCTGAGTGTTAAAGGCAATTTTTATATAATGGTATCCCTGCTGGTGACCTATTAGAAAATTTTCATTTGAATTGTCACATTCACTCTTTATCCATTGTCTGAAGTCTCTCGCCAAGTTTGATAGCCTTTAACAGGTTATGTGTGGGGGTTTTGACAAAAAAAAACAAACAAACAACTGCTGAATCAATTAAATGAATGTAAATGTAACATTATTACTAAAGATCAGCAATGTTTCCTCTGATAGAAAAGTAATAGAATTATTGCTTTCATAACAATTTGGCATTTGGCCAATTCATGAGTGTTTTGGACCAGAATTCTACAACTACCTGCTAACCCCAATCATCTGTGTTATTTTTCCCAAATAAAAAAGTAACACCCATATATCTGTGAGAATTGTTCACAGAAGAAAACAAATGTATTATTGTGGTCTACATACATTTTTCAATGAATTCAAAACTGAATTTCACTCCTGATAAAATCTGGATTCTGACACACTACAAATATAAGTATTTTGAATTCAAAATATTCTCCTATACACATTTCACAATTATTTATGATTCATTGCCTATTCATACAAAATGATATATTTTGTGTGCAAAGAATAATAAATGTCATGAGAATATATATATATATATATATATATATATATATATATATATATATATATATTTCAAAAGGCATAAATGAACCATTGATTTGTCTCAATATTTGAAGGAAATTGAATTTTATTTAACTTTAGTAGTCTTTTGAAGATTTCTACATGAATTTTCCCATTAAGAGCTGCTGACATCAGGTCAAAACCTGATGTTAGTAGTTTTGTGCTGATTTCTATCTGAAATTTTCTATTACCTGTTGATATGATATCAGCAGTCTCAAAATTTCTGATAACCGTGAATAGATCCCCCAAAATTGCAAATAAAACTAATGAATCATTTAGTTTTAATTTTAGCTACAAAGTTTGATGATATTAATGAAACCAAAGAAAATTAATTTTCATTGAATTCTCAAAGTTTTCTAATGTTTGACCTGATGTCTTTGGTTTCCGTCCATGCAAAATTAATTAATTGACTTTTCTGACTTATTCCTGACCTGATGTCTGAAGTGTATAATCTTATGATGATTTTTATCTGACTTTTCTTAATCATTCCATCATAGATGTTATATGTCTATGGTTTAATGGAAAGCCATTGGACTGTAAGCAACTCAACGATATGTGAGTTAATGAAATAAATGGTTCTAAGTCCATTTTACCATTAAATTGCATGCATGTAAGACTATGGGTTTGATGATATTTAGTAGAAGGATGAGTCATGCAGTAAGAAAGAGGTAGTGAATATTTGGGACGGATCCATGTATCTTTCCTCGACTGAGAGATATCTTTATGTTCTCATAGATTGATGTATATACTCATAACTGTCTTCCTGATACCTTCAAAAGGTCTCAGTAGATCTCAGTAGAAGTTTTTTAGGGATGATGAACTATGGTCCTTGAGATTGATTAAACTTTGGAGTGGATCCATGAAAGATTAACAGACTTACAATGACGATGAGATTTATCATCGTCAAAAATCTATTCATACAAGACAACTGTGTCCCCTTGTCTTTGACAAACATTCGTGCAGCTCAGCCAATTTTAGTTTATGTACTTAGTGGATCCAGGGAAAGGATTTGGAATAATCAATCTTCCCGAAAAAAATGTTACAGCTTTAGGGGAGTAGGGGTCTTTTTTCAGTGTATCAGTAATACCAAACTGAACCCTTACTTTCTGTTCATCGGTGTAGTATGCATATTTGCTAGATCTTGGAGAAAGTCCCAAAATAACATTTCATTGATTTTTGAAAGGGTTTATTTGAAAAAAGTTATCATGATACAAAACTGAATTATAACTTACCATTGAATATACATACATAGATATACTTACCAGCAGGAAACTGCCCTCTCTGGTGGGTTTCAGCTAAATGATGGTAAGAATTTGTGACAGGGGCTGATTGGGATGGCAACATAAAGACAACTTGCTGAGATAATGGTGAGAATCCAATTAAATATGACAAGATATCATCTAAAATAACTTATCTAGTCGGAGTGTACACTTATCTCTGAAGAAAACTAATGTTGTGATGAAATGTTTTCATAAAAACATCCTCACCAAAGCGACCCAGTCAAAGATGATGAAGCCCCAACTTGTGCCCAGGTAGTGCATAGTGCCACTTGTAACTTTTCCTCGACCAGAGCCAATGGTGAGTTATATCAGCAGATCCCAAGAACTTCCCGATGGTTCTCAAAAGTTAAAGTCGCTCTACCGAACGCTTACTGACCTAAAGTGATTCTTTACTTGATTTCTTCTTCTTTTGAGAATTTCATGGAGATTTGTTGTCCTAGACAGATATAGTAGTGTAATTCCTGCAGCTCTGCATTTTTGATTTTGATTGTTGTGTCTTTGTTCTCAATATATTTGCTGTACATGACTTTCACTTTGCAGAAATTCATGTGGAAGACAACTTTCTTTTGATGACGTAATAAAGGAATATTTTTAATTCTTTTTCTCCTCAACTCAATCTCAGAAATAAAAATATGACGTTAAAATAAATTCTCATATTGTGTGGATTTCAATTAGGATTTTTTCTATTAGCTCTTATCTGGTTTTGCTAACTTTGGTCTTGTGATTTTCTTCATTGAAATTTCTTCATTCACATCCAACCTGATTGTCTACAATCTCTTCTCTTTTTGTAGATTTTCTGATTTTTTTTCTTTTACTCCTAACATGATACTTGCAGTTTGTAGTCCTGAGTGGATTAATTTTGAATTCTCTCTTGAACTTCTGACCTGATGTCTGCAGTCCTTAATGTTGAGTTGATTTTTATCAGAATTTTCTCATTCACTTTTCACCTTTGTTTTGCAGTTTTTATTTACTTCTTGTTCTCATTTATTTCTGACCCAATGACTGGGATTTCTAATCTTTATTTGAAGTCTCTCATTTATTTATGGCCTGATGTATGCAGTCTCTACTATTGCAAGGATTTTCATTTTATATTTACATATTTATGTCTAACCTAATGTCTGCAGTACTTTTTGAAATTTCCCATTAGCATTTATCTTGAGATCTGAAGTCACTTGTCCTGTACTGATTTTTATTTGAATTTTCTCATTCCCTTCTTGCAGACTCTTGTCTGGGAAATATTTGATTCTTAACTTTTAAATCCTAAGTTTGCTGCCTTATGTTTTGTCCAGATTTATATCAGAATTTTCTTATTTACTCAAGACCAAATGTCTGCAATATGTTGTCTAGTGTGGAATCTTATTTGAAATTAGTTTTTGATTTTGACCTGATGACTGCAATCTCCCTTGTTTTCCATGGATTTGTATAGGCATTTCTTTCCATTTTCTTCTTACCTGGTTGTCTGCAGTCTCTAGTCCTGTATAGATATTCATTTGAATTTCCTCATTTACTCCTGAACTCAAGTCTTCAGTCAGTAAACATTTGGGGATTTTTATTTACATTCCTCCTTCAGTTATGCTGTATTCCATGTTTCCCAAATAGCTACATGAAGATAAATGGAATTAGAATATTCTGAAATTGATATTTAATTTTTGTTTTCAATATGTATTGTTTCATTCTGAATATACTTTTGATAATTACAATGTTTCAATTTATTTTAAAGTTTAATGCATCTAGAATTGGATGTAATCATCAACATTTATATTTTAAAAGCTTACAAAATTCAAGTTTCAATGGATTGAATTAAAAAACCAATAATACACCCCATCCCTCCAACAAGGGAAGAAGAAATTCACTTATGACCTGGGTTATCAAATGGCTGGAGACATTTCTGGACAAACACAAGCACAAAATGTCCAATCGTCAAAATGGTTATGAAAGTAATCGTATTGATTAGATCAAGTATTGCTAATCTTGGTATAAATATTCATTCATTTAACTAATTGTGATATCCTATCTTCATCTCAGTTTGTCAGCAGCTTGTCTTTGATTGCAAATTAACAGTAATGACCCGAGTGTTAAAGGCAAGATTTATAGAATGGCATCCCTGTTGGTGACCAGTTAGAGGGTTTTGGCTAGAAAAAAAAGCTGAATGAATTAAATGGATGTAAATGTTGCATTAATACTAGCAATGTTTCTTCTGATAAAAAAAAAAATTAGCTTTCATTACAAATTGGCATTCAGCCAATTTGTGAGTGTTTTGGGCCAGAATTCTACGATTAACTTCTAACCCCAATCAATTGTGTTATTTTTCCCCAATAAAAAATATGTCTGTAAGAATTGTTCACCGAAGAAAACAAATGTATTATTGTGGTCTACATTCAATTTTCCATGAATTTTAAACTTAATTACACTCCTGAAAAAATCTGGATTCTGACACACTGCAAATATGAGTATTTTGAATCCAAAATATTCATCTATACACATATCAATTATTTCATGATTCATTGCCAATACACAAAAAGTATTATATTTTGTGTGCAAAGAATAATTACTGTCATTGAAAGATATTGAATAGTTTATTTATATCTCTATTTTTATTACATTTCAAAAGGCAGAAATAAACCTCTGATTTTTCTCAATATTTGAAGGAAATTGAATTTTATTTAACTTTAGTAGTTTTGTGTAGATTTCTATCTGAATTTTCCCATTACCTGTTGATATGATATCAGCAGTCTCAAAATTTCTAATAACTGTGAATAGATCCTCCAAAATTGTCTTCGATCAAATATTAACATTTCGAATGATGTTGAATTTGCTATAATTCTTGCAAATCAAACTAATGTATCTTTTAGTTTTTATCTTAGCGATGAAGTTTGATGATATTAATGAAACCAAAGAAAATTAATTTTCATTGAATTCTATACGTTTCCTTATGTTTGACCTGATGTCTGCAGTTTCTGTCCATGCAAAAATAATTAATTGACTTTTCTGACTTACTCCTGACCTGATGTCTGAAGTCTGTAATCTTGTGATGATTTTTACCTGATTTTTCTTAATCATTCCATCATAGATGTTATATCTCTATGGTTGAATGGAAAGCCATTGGAATTTAAGCTAGTCAACAATATGTGAGTTAATGAACTAAATGATTCTAAGTCGATTTTTAACATTAAATTGCATGCATGTTAGACTTTGAGTTTGACGATATTTAGTAGAGAGATGTGTCATGCAGTGAGAAAGAGATAGTGAATATTTGGGACGGATCCTGGTATCTTTCCTTGATTGACAGATATCTTTATGTTCTTATAAATTGATGTATATGCTCATAACTGTCTACCTGATATCTCTGAAAGGTCTCGGTAAATCTCCATGAGATTCTGTGGAAAAATTGACTGTTGACTGGGAAAGATATGATTGTATTTTAAATCAGATCCCTGCAAAATTGTCTTTCCTACAATGTATTTAAATACAAATTAGATCAAATTGTCAGAATTTTATGTTTATCCCCGAGATATCTAAGAATTTTTTCAATGAATTTCCATAAAATTTCATGGAAGTTTGGCTGCAATAAGACAAGGGAAGAAGAAATTACGTTTTTCCTGTGGATCCATGTAAAATTATTAAACTTTGGGGTGGATCCATGAAAAATAACAGCCTTATAATGATGATGAGATTTATCTTCGTCAAAAATCTATTCATACAAAAGAACTATGTCCCCTTGTCTTTGACAAACATTTGTGCAGCTCAGCCAAATTTACAATGCATACTTAATAGCCCCAGGGGAAGGACTTGGACTTTTTAGTTATCCAAAAGAAAAATTTGGATTTCAGGGGGCTGGGATCTTTGTTCAGTGTATCTGTAATACGAAACTGGACCCAAAATTCTGTTCATCGGTGTAGTATGCATATTTGCTTGATCTTGGAGAAAGTATCGAAGTAAAATTTCATCGATTTTGGAAAGGGCTTATTTAAAAAAAGTTATTATGATACAAACTTAATCATAACTTTCCTTTAAATATAATTTCATGTATATACTTACTAGCTGGAAACTGCCCTATCGGGCGGGTTTCAGCTAAATGATGGTAAGAATTTGTGACAGAGGCAGATTGGGATAGCAACATAAAGACATTTTTTGAAAGTCTATAAAAATACGTGACTATATGAACTTAACCATATTTTCCAAATCCCTTTTATCTTCATCTGAAACATAAAAACAGGAACTTGCAGAGATAATGGTAAAAATCCAATTAAATATGAATATGACAAGATATCATCTTGAACAATTTATCTAGTCGGAGTGTAAAATTATCTTCC